>CM063745.1:6122500-7322500 GCA_032441825.1 Chaetogeoica ovagalla | reverse complement strand
CAAAACTTATTTTCGAGGCACGTACACAGCGCATAAAAATTAAAGCTTCGTCCAACTTACATTTCTTAAAAAGAAACTACCACGAATCCTTTTGTTCCGATACGCGCTTAAAGCGGTTTATTTTATATTGCTAAGATCTCGCTTCGAATACGCTTCACCGTTATTCGGTACAATTGTTCTAATACTCACACACTGATGATTTAAATCCAAAATAACTTTTTTAAGACACTTATCATCGTTTAAATGCCGAGTTGAAAGAGAACCCTATTAGGGTGACATTGGAGTTTCGAGTTTTTTTTTTTTTTTTTAATATTGATTACTCTAAATTACAGAAGAAACTCTGAAAATTTAGTATCTAAACTATTATTGTCGGGTCCGTATCTTCTTCTCAAACGTCTACAACAATATTTATAATTCCTGTAATCAATACCTATAGCCTATTTGTTTTACATTAAAAATACCAGTGTCTTGTCCTATAAACGTTTTAATGTCGGCAATTACACGCAGCTGCTAATATGGTTTTTTTGTTTTTTCCAATACCGATAATTTCCAATCGTGTTTAAACAGAAAATACAAATTCAAAACTTATAATTTCATATATTATGCATATGAATATTTAATACTGTTATTGATAATAAAGTTGTTTTTCTTCGTGATAATAAATAATGACGATTATTACTATTATCCTATACGTATTATAATGTTTCGTGATCCGCGCAAAATCGAAACGATTACAGACAAAATAAAAAAAAATTATGGCCGACATTATAATAATACTTAACGTCATCCACGCACTGTCCCCCCCCCCATAACGTAAGGTGTATATTTCTCTTCTCGTTTCTTTTTCGAAAAAGAAACAATTTTTGTTTTTCTAATTTATTATTAATACCGAAGCAGCAGCAGCGAAGACGACGACACCAGGCACGGCGATAAGATCACGGAACGAGAGAGATCGACCGGTACTGTCGTTGTTAGTAGCGCACCACGACAGCGGGAGCGACTATATAGCGTCTATTATCCGTTAGGTAATATACGTGATTGCGCGTCGATCAAATTATCTTTTTCTCATAACCGAAATAGCCGACGACGATACGCGTGCACAGATATTATATAGGAGAATTCGGATTATATAAAAAAAAAAAATAAATAAAAGGCGAATTTTTAACAGTTTCAAATCGCAGTAGTAGATCGTGTCCGTTGCAAAAGTCCGCGCCCGTTAGGGGGACACCATCACTTTTTACCGCTTCGGCTGTTTTACAAAATCGGTCTGAACCGGAATCCGCCGCTCTTGTCACGGTCAGGACAAAACAACACCAGCGAATTTTCGCGTTCACGCTGATTTAGCCAATTATTTCACAGTGTTTTCGCCGCGAACAACCTGTTGTATTGTACAAACACACAGTACCGTGTTAAGGTGAAGTGCACACATTTTTTTCAGACTCATAAATCACCCCCATACACATACGCAATACCGATCATAACTAAAAATAAAAAGAAGTTGATCGAATTCCCCCATAGACAGTCTGACACTGATTTTTTTTTTTTTTTTGTAGCCATCGTCATCCAGAAAGAAACTGTATATACGCCAATGCATACAGTGCGATAAATCAATCTAATATAATTTGATATTTTGTTATTACGAAAACACAATGTCTGATCCATAAAGTAAATAATACGAAAACCGATTCCAATTTTAAAAGAATTTTCTTTTTCTATTCACCTGATTTCATCCGTTTTGAAGACGTATAAAATTTCCGAAAAAATCAAATAACAATTGGTAGACGATTACGCATAATACGTTGTAGTTCGACGACAAGCTACCCCCCCACTGACTATACCGGAGCCGTAACTGGTAACTAATAACTTTAAATTATTATAATACACCCAGCGAGTAGCCGACTCAGTGGTTGGTGGTACATATCTGTATAATAAGAATACCGAGGAGATTGATATTATACAACATGTGGAAACAATTTAATAAACTGATATGTTCAAATAAACGCAGATAAATAATTCACCGCGCGACTGGGAATTATCGAGACGTTGCGCCTCGTCCGTCACCAATTGACAATATTGTACCCGTGTACGAAAACATCCATCCAAGTCTCTCAACTGCATTGCGTATTCCACACGTTCGTCCGAGTCTTGTTTCAGATACGTGTCAGCGGTATACCTCGTAACATCATTAAAAAACGCATTTCATAATATAATATTCTCAGATATTTTTACATTTATAAAATTTAAAAAATTCCTGACGGAGAAATTAATTTATGACGGAAAAAAAAACCGCACACAGTGGTTACGAATACCGAATGCCGCCGCCTGTGAATAATTGTAAAAAAAAAATGTTACCACCGCCCGGGGGGCAACTGCCCCCTATGCCCCCCCCCCCAGTAAGCCTCTGATACCACACACACGAATCTATAACGGCCACACACTCGTCTCACGCGTTTAACACTTGAGAATTCCCTTTTGCACATCGTAACGCACACGAAACTCTGCGTGTCGTCGAACGTTTTACAGGCACCATTATTATTATTATAAATCCTCTAGTAGCGCAACAACAAATATCCTCCACACGCTGCGTACACTTTTTCATCGCGGCTTTCTCCCGCTTTACAACGGATTTAGTAAGACGCCGCACAACGCGCGCGTCCCCCTCCCCCCCCCCTCCGCCGCCGTATAACAACACGCGCTTTTTTCTTTTTTATATATTATAAATATTTTATGTACTCAAATCCCTCTAACCAGTCGTCGCGGCGTGTGGCGGTGGCGGTGGTGTGCGCGCGCGTAAACGTGTGTGTGGCGGTGGTGGGTGTGTTTGTAATGCCGGTCGCGTCGTCCGTTATCTGCCGTACACGGCCCCGTCGCCGTCCGACGGTCGTTATCGCGACTTAGCCAGCGACCAGCGCGGCCCCGCGTACAACGACGACGACGACGACGACGATAGAGAGAGAGTGATGGAGTGAGAGAGAGAGAGAGTGATGGAGTGAGCAACGGCTGTGGCGGCCGTCTAAAAACCTTTCGGCTGCCCACACACGACTTTATCTCGAAGCGCACACCACGCGCACACCCCCCCCCTCATCGCTTCGTCGTTATCAGCGCCGGTACATTATAATAATACGCATTGAACGACTATACGTAACCGTCCGTCCGTGACCAGTGGTGGTGCTGTTGCTCTTACACGTACGCGCCGGACACCACCAGACGACAATAATATTGTGATGTACGAACGAGATAGGCAGAACGGCGGAGACAGATAACAAACACACCGCGGTGTTTAGTCTATTATTATTATTATTATTATTATTATTATTATTATTATTATTATTATTATTATTATTATTGTTGTTGTTTTACGCGGGACGTTATGATTTGATAAGGCGCGTGCGTTCCGATAAGATTCCCTACGAAAACGCTATTGAAACGATCTTACTGAACACAAAACAAAAAAATACCATCTTTCCACCCAAAACTAAGGAAATCAAATCAAAAAAAAAAAAAATGTATCGAATTACGACAGCGACTACGAGGAGTCTTCGACGTTAACGAAAACGCAAATTAATTTTATGAAATTGGTTTTCGAATGTGTATAATAATAATGATAATAATAATAATAATAATAATAATAATAATAATAATAATAATGATGATGATGATGATGATTTACACCTATACTAATAGGTATATTAATGGTTATTACGACGGAAAGATTCGGTGAATTTCAAATACGACAAATCGATCGTTTTCGATTATTTTTAGTTTTTTTTTTTTTTTACGTAACGAAAATACAAAAACTCAACACAATCCGTGTGGCGGCATTTGTCATCATAACTATTATTCATGGTTATGCGTACACATATGGTTATGCGCGCCACCGTCGAATTGGTGAACCGATTGGAAATGTCGGCGGTGTTAGAATAATGTATAACTAATAAGCGGAGAAAGCGTTTGCTTTCGGGGATGGGAAAGTGAAAGAAGGAGTACTTCCAAAAAGGAACTACGCGATATATTATAATACATATTATTACAATAACTGTTGAGAGAAAAAAGATTTTTTTTTTTTTTATGAATAATAGAAACGCCGGCGAAATGCTCGTATGAGACGGTATTAAAAAATAAAAAAAAATACATGTTAAACACGGGCGTGGAAAATCGTTTTTATTCGACCGCGGACCGAGCTGTCGGTTATATATTATTCGCGCGATTAAAAACTGGCGCAGGAAACGGAGGATAAGATAATAATATATATATACGCGCGCGCGCGCATAACATTAATGTTTTATATTAAAATATATAAACACGGAGATATAGTTTGTGCGTGTGTGTGTGTGAGATGATAAAACTATATATATTTTTTTTTTTTTGAAAAAAAACAAAAAAAACCTTTTACGTGTAGATTATATACGCGTAATATGTATATTATATACGCCACCGCTGCACAGACGAACGCGCGCGATAACGATTATCGTTTATTTTTTATATATATATATATATACATATGTAAACGCGAACGAATTATTCGAACACTGCTTATAATAATATATTAATATATTATAATAATAATAATAATAATAATAATAATAATAATAATAATAATAATAATACGCCAAAGTGCAGCGGCGGACGTGTGCGACTGTAGTTTCGTATAACGCAAAATATTTTTTTATCGCGTGTATATAGTATACGTATATATATAATATGTTTATATTATATCCCCTACACACACTCCCTACGATCAAATTATTGGTAAACATATTACGCGCTGAATTAAATATTAATGTTTCTAGTTTCGTGAACGATAATATTAATATACGAATATTTAAGCGTTTTACCGATCCGAATATTTTCTCCGAACGACAAAAAAAACTCATCAGGCCGTAGAACTCGGTTATTCTGTTATTTGTTAAAATTTATTTTAACGTTACTGGATAATAATAATAATAATACGTATATATATATATATAGTCGTCGAGCGAACACGGTGTAGATTATATTGCCTTTGCGACTCAACGTATATATTATAATGCATAGACATTGACGCCTGCGAGTTCCATATGCGATATTATGCGCCTTTTTCCGTCACTCACGGTAAAGGACTCGCAAAGCATTTGCTGCTCAACAGATCGACCACAATACACCTACACGAGTAGCGAACGAACTGCGGAAAAACGAATAAAAGAAACCCCGTTTTCTTAATTGATTAAATTTGTTAGTCAACCGGTTTATTGTTATTATTATTATTTTTTTTAATAATAATAATAATAATAAACTACGCTCGGAACTATCGGCCGTTTTTTTGTTTTGGCTAAACTCAAGGGGAGTCGGGGACTAATGGTTGACGTAATAATAAAATTGTGCGAGGAAAATCTTTCGTTCAAGACTTTTGCTGATAATGAGGAGAAGGTGTCCAAAGACTCGATGGTGTATACTCAGACGTGTATATTGTTTGTTGGAAAATACGTAGTTTTCGGATCGTATTGCGTTCTTCGTGATAGAACGCATTACGACGGGGATTTGCGAAGGGGAGATGGTGGAGAGGATGAAAGAATGAAAAAAAAGAACTCGACAACGGGTCGTGTGATAGCGCAACTCCACACATATTATTGCGTCGTCGTCGTCGTCGTCGTTGTTGTTGTTATTATAATATATTATACGTGAAACGGCCTGTACACGAATCACAGTAGACATAACGCGCGAGTATTTAAATATTTACGTAATTACGTCATCGATTCTCACGGATAAAATAAAAAAATGTATATGAGAATAATCGACGACGAAGACACGACGGAACGCGCTGCAAACGCGGACGACAGACATAAAGAGTGAGAGAGATAGATCATCTTATCATCTATTCATTTTCTAGGGTCACGGATGATGCGCTACAGCGTACGTAATAACGCGTGACCATTAGGCGTTCCCCTCGTTTATTAAACCTATGTATATATTCTTATGGACATAAGTACTGTATAAAATGTGCTGTGTGTACTTTTTACACGCCGAAACGATTTTCGATTTATAATTTACAATATTATCGATTCACCGTGTCTACAACGTCCGCCCCCTCCCCCCCATCTTTACCCTTTTTCATTATCTTTCCCCCGTATCAGCGGCAGGGGCGTATACAAGGGGGAGGGAGGGAGGGGCGATACCGCTAGACACTTGTGTACAGTACCTATATCTACTGACAACTAAAACTAATCGAACTAATAAAACTAAAATGTAATAAAACATTTTTTTTTTTTATTTAAAACTTATATTCATATAATTTTTCGATAATTCTAAGTCGGCAACAGATTCGACGGGCCGTTTTTCTACTCGCCCACCCCCCCCCCTAGGGGATGAAGTAAATACGCCCCTGATCAGCGGTCGTTGCAGAATTTCGGTATCGTACACCACGCTCCCTACAATCATACACAATCGGTCGCGTTTTCTTATAGGAAAGAGTTTAAAATTTAAAAAAAAAAAAAAACTATATCTTCCGGTTTAAAACGGATTGTATAAACTTATCGACTCCGTCGTATACGAGTATACGAAAAAAAAAAAATGATTTTTTTTACTATTTTTCGCGTTTATTTCAAAATGCCTACGTCGTAATAGTGTGTACGTATGAAAATCAGATGAAAAAAAAAAAACAAACGAGTCGTCGATTTCTCGAAAAGCAGTATCGAAAAGCCAACGGGGAAGGGAATTCTAACCAACCTCGGTTACGCACGTGTTCTCCGTATACATGTGTATGTTTAGTGTTTTAAACCGTTTAAGAATTCGGCCGCTTTTTTTTTCACGCTAAACAAATCGATCGATATTTCCGATGATTCCGATACGCGCGAGAGCTCTCGGAGCGAACCTCTGTACGACTTTACGCGAGCGAGAACATTCGTTCAACCAAGCCAATTGATAACTGAATTCTATACAAATTAATGAACGTTTCATATATAATAAATTAATTCGTTTTACGAAACATTCGTATTCAATGGGAACCGTCATTTTGGGGGGAGCGGCAGGATGAGAGCACGACTTACTTTTAATATTGGACACATGCTTTGGTAACGGTAATATAGAAAAAGAATGGTTCAACAATATCAAGCTAGAAAATTCTGTACGATATGTATTTGCTAGATTTAAAAATCGTCGGCATTTAAAATATAATTTATTATTATTTTTTATGCCTGTGCAAAATTTTTAAACATTATGCGTTCGTTTTCTTTTTTTTTTTCGCTTCGTTTTGTTGTCTTCGCGCTTTTTGTGCGCTACTCGTTGGTTTTCGCAGTTATATAAATTAATCAATTATTAATGTTATTCTTTCGTTTTTAAATTGCCACTATTACTATTTTTACGTTGATCGCGATTCGTGATCTATGAAACAATTAAAAGCGACACAATGTACGTCTATTTTTATACGGCCCGCGGGTGGAAATTTCAAAACGTCCTGCTTGAAACTTAGCACATCCGAAAAAAAAAAACTGAAATGACTCCCCCGCATTATTAAACGCATAATAAATCTAATATAGACGCTGCAGAAGACATTATATTATGTAGTTCGCGCACGCGCAAAGTTGAGATAAAACAGTGGTTCCCGACGAAAATCTTTTCGCTTAAAATTAAAAAATAAACAATGTTGTACCCAACAAATGTGGAGAGTGAAATAATTGTATTCCATATTATTTATACATGCGGCATGCTTTAGGCAACAGCATCAATCTTGTAAAAATACCACAAATATTTAAACAATTACGGACTATTAGTTGTCGCATCGATTACGTACCCATAATTCGTTTAAATTTCATATTAATTAGACTGCAATAATATTGTCAATAAATATAATAGTTCTAAAACATTTTTCTTCGATATTTCCTGTACAGGTATTACTCGTTTAATTACCTATTTCCTAAAATTTTTTTTTTCACATTTCCTTATCGACGAATCGTATTAAGTGAAAACATATACGCGCGCGGTTCATTATTATTGTTATTATTATTATTATTATTATTATTATTATTATTATTATTATTATTATTATTCAATATATATATATATATAATATGTATTCGTATATATTAGAAGACAGAATTTAAAATAAAATAACGGCCAGCGCAGTATCGAAGACGTGTAAAAGCGGTCCACGGCTATTGAGTTGAGTTGGGAACCACTGGGTTAGAACGGTTATTAATATTTTAGGCGGCAATTCAAATCCACCAATCAGCGAGCAAAATTAGCTTTGCAGAGCTCGTATACACACAGCTGAACGCTGATATGCCAACCCGTACGTTTAATTTTTTTTTATACGTCCATATTATATTTCTATAATTTACACTCATGATTCGTATATAACACGGTCTCGTTATCCGTGCATCGTTTCCTACAGTTAAATGTAACTGTATCCATATTCCGTAATGTACTCGAAAAAATAATTATAATAGGACACCTTTCCGTGCGTATTTATTCAAAATTATTATCACTTATTCGTCGTCGTATAAAAACGTTTTAAACTAGACGTTAATTGTGCAGCCGTCGTCATCTCGTCGTCGTTCGTCGCAACAATGTATAATTATTCGTTTTTCTTTTTTTTTTTTAAATCAATTCATTCAGTAATTATGAAATATTCAAATATTCCTAGAAACATGCTGGGGGAAAAATAGGATTTTTTTAGAACACACCAGCGTGTACTTAAGACACAAGTCGTATTGAGCATTAAAATAAAAAATGCGATTTTTATTGAAATATATTCTAATCTATTAATCAATATAAATATACCATAGTACACTCTGCATAGACATTAACGAGTTAAAAAGTCAAAACTGTAGTTATAGAAGTAACTTTTCTTTTTTATTAATTTTTAACGCGACTAGGTATTACTTCAATTTAACGACGCGAACTCTGCGAGTAATTATAATACAAAATTACGAAGTTATTGATAAATTATTATTTCGTTTGAAATACTATTATCGTATGAATCTGTATAAAATGTATATATATATTTTTTTTTTCTTATTTAAAGCAAATCCGTTTTAACTTTTCCCAGTGTTTTTCTCTCGTCATTGTAATTATTATATTATAATATTAAAATAATCGCGACGTACGTATATTATATATTTATAGGCGAGCGACAATTGACAATAATACGATAAACAGAACCCGAGAAAAGAAGGTATGTACACACACACACACACATACTTTTCATCAGTATTTTCGTGCAATATTCTCAACTGCAAAGAAGTTATATTTCTCATAAATCTGTAATTCGACAAAATATTTTTTTTTCTCGATATTCAAAAGCGTGACCTTTAACTAAGTTTGTTATTCTTATTATTATTATTTTTTTTTTAATCGACTTAAACTAGTTTATTAAAATAAATAGAAAAAGATACATAACTCGCCCAAACCCGATAACATATTATATATACACACGCGTATAATTATTATAATATAACAATATTACTTTTATTATTACAATAAATTTCAATGTAATTGTTATCTAATTATAAATCACTTGATCCCTGACAGCGTGCACATACACACACGAATTTTTTTTTTCACATTTCCTTATCGACGAATCGTATTAAGTGAAAACATATACGCGCGCGGTTCATTATTATTGTTATTATTATTATTGTTATTATTATTATTATTATTATTATTATTATTATTATTATTATTATTATTACTATTATTATTATTTTAGTCTTTTACGTTCCGTTCAAAACACTTTATATGTACATTAACGCATTATCTACACCGAATGATTTAAGAGACACTTATCCGTAAACGATGTCGTTATTTTATTATTATTAATTTTTTCTATTTCTTTTTTTCTTACTGATTTCTTATCGTTTGTACTACACGCACACACACACATTTACACCGTACCGCGGTGTGTACACGTTTCAAACGATTTACCGTAATAGTACTGCACACGCGGACGAAGTTTATTTCTTTCAATATATTATATTGTCGTTTTTTTATTTTATTTTTTTTTTTTGTTTTACTAAAAACAATTTAATACACCGCGATGAGACTAAAAACAAAAACCGGGAGAAAAAAACGAAATATTATCTATAATATTGACTCGAAGTGATACGTATAAAACACGGGCGCCCGAGCGTTTTTTTTCTTTTTTTTTTATAGCGTCGTTTACTGCGGGATAAGGTGATTTTATACACTTCGGTGTATATAAATTATAATATTACGACTGGTATCGCGGAAACCGCATTTTTTCTTTTTTAACATCGTAGAACTTCACTACTCCTTTCCCTTGTAGGCAAAATTTCGCCAGTGAATTCGTTTAACCGAACATTTTCACGAATGCGACATACGACGAAAACGTGTATTCTCCGTTATTATTCCAAAACGATATTTATTTGCTAAGTCTGTGTTAGAAATCATAGTTTCGAGACACTATAAGGGGGAAAAAAAACGTTATTCGTTCGCATGTTTTGAGCTTTTTTTTTTTAAGAACATATTTCTTAATTTTACAATCGTTTATTGGCATATCTGATACCAATTGTGTCGAATGCAGTTTATCGAAATATAGAAATTCGATCGCGGACAGTTTTTTTATCATTGAAAACGATAAAAAGCGTTTAGCCGGCTCGATGCGACAACTGTTTGAGAACGTAAGAACGAAACGTAACACGCAATTCAATTGCAATTATTTTTCGCATTCAATCGGGTACTTGGACGATTTTCAAATTTTCATTTTTTTTTTTTTTTTACAGATAGATACGTCGTAATTGAACGAAAAAATTATTTTTAATAATAAAAGGGGAATCGAATACCAGGAAAACGTTTAAAACTGTTATTATTTATTAGCAAATATTTATTTTAAAAATTATATTACCTTTTAAAATGTTTTTACTATTATTTCAACGATGTCCCGCGATAGTTTCATATTCGATAGAAGCTTCTGCTCCACAGACATTTCGATGAGTAATAGTAAATTTAAATTCCATTCGCGCGTAGATCCCCGTCGTCGTGGTACAACCAATAGCAATTACGCGTTGGTCAAGCGAACAATATGTACGATAAATTGATTTCAATTACGGACTTAAACATGACGCGAGGTCCAGATTAGGGAAGCGCCAATCGACCAAATCTGTTCGAGTAAGTCTAATGGACTTTTACCGGGAGTAAATTTATTCTAGTGAAATTTCACCGGTGAAGTATAAATTTTCCGCGGTTACACCGGGTGCGGCGTTTGTTCGTTTCGTTAACGCGAGAAAAGAAGCGGTGAAAACGAAGACGTGACCGGGGGACATGGTCGATCGCACAGCTGGACAACACGTTATTACGAACGCGTCAGAATTAATATGTTATACCGAAAAAGAAAAATGAATGGAACCGTCCGAATTCCGGCCACGTTCAAAACAAAATTATCCGAAAGCGACTATTTTGGAAAAAAAATTTTTTTTTTGTACTTACAATTTGTCGCATATACAGACAATGAGCGTAACATTTATGAATGACAAAAAAAACAAAAGAGGTTTACGGATAACGTTAAGAGTAAATCGTATTTTTAATACAATAGAACCCCGTAATACGTACGTACGTTGAATTGCGTTATATGTGGCGGATCTCCGCTTAAATACAATAATATTATCTCATCGATCGCATCGCGGGTACTACGGATTCGGATAAATCCTTTTTATTATTATTATTATTATTATTATTATTATTATTATTATTATTAAACACATGGTGCTATTTGTGGACATTTATAACGATCCCGGAACTAAACAAATATTTCCAGCCGCCTGAGTCCTGTAACCAGTTGCAGCGATTCCGTGATGGTAATCGCGGATATTGATCTCGGAAATTGAAACGTTTCGACGTCGTACGAGTGTGTAACCGGTTGTTTTCACAGCCGTCGACACTTGTGACACAACCGAACGTTGTGTGGTCGTCGATATTTTTGCGCGAGAATACGTCATCGAGAACGGAAGAAGCGAAAAAAAAATAAATAAAATATTTTCAACGATAATCCGCGTGTGCACGGGGATAGTGTGTTATGTTTTGTGCGCGTTTTCGATTCTCGTATATTTCTAGAGTATAGTTTTGACGGAAAAACGTTTGTTGAAATTCGCGAGAAATATTATATATATACGTATATGTATATATATTTTTTTTCGAACACAATTGAATACGAAAATGTTAATTCGAAACTGCCAACAGATTATAATCTGTGTGTGTGTGTGTGTGTGTAAAACGTAACGTATAATGTGTAAAACCGTATAATACACAAAAAAAAAATAAAATACAAATTCACATAATATGTATGTGTATGCAAATATGAAACGAAGCCAAAGAGTGAGTAAAAAACATAATAGTTGTTGTATTAAATATGTAATATTTTAATTTGTATACACATTTAATACAAAAACTATTATATTATTTTCTTCGTTTTGCGTAATACTCTTTTTGGCTTGATTCGCATATACGTACATGTGTGTGTGTGTATTCGTACTTTTTTATTTACGTGTATTAATTTATAGTTCGTTTTCGTTTCTTCTTTTTTTTTTTTTTTTTTTTTTTACTTTACTTTACTTAATTTTTTTTTTCTACTATTTTATTACGTACGTGTACGTTCGATGATACGAACACGGGCGTCGACGCAAGTAAAAACAACAATATCCCGGTTTGGAACGGTTATCGAAAAATCTCGAAAGAGTTTTCGATGTCATCGTAGTATTTATTAACAATGTATTCGTGTCACACTTAGAATATTATTATAAGTTTTATATATATATATATGTACAATGCGCATATTACGCATGAAATGTCATCGATACCAGCTACTGCAGATTACGTTGTGTTTATATAAGTAAAAATAAAAAAAAACTCGAGTATTCGAGCCCAAGCCATCTCATTTTTCTGCTTTTAAGTGTTTGTATAATGAATGTCCTCTTCTCCCAGCAGGTCTTTAATTTCCTTATTGGATCTTATTTCATGTTCACCTGTTTGATCATTTCTTTTTTTGTGACCAAAAATGCGTCTTAGAAATTTCCTTTCTAGACTGCCAGTTTTCTTTCGTCCTCTTTTGACCGTTGGCCACGTTTCGCATGCGTATAGAATTATTGGTCTAACTAAAACCTTGTACAATCTCATTTTTTTTTTGATAGTACCTTGGACCTGAAGGTTTTCTGTAACGCGAAATAACACCTGTTTTCTGCTTTTACTCTCAGGTTTAGTTAAGTACTGTATGGCGAGCAAAATTTGTCGGTGCGTACTGAACGCGGATGCTGAACGAATTTGAATTCGCGGATGAAATGGACCTCAGCGCGCGGCTCGCGAAATACTCGGGATAATTTCAATTATACATTATATAAATTATTGAATTATTATTAACGAGATTTTTGAAAATCCAAATCGCCGCACAGCTATTCGCGCGTATATTACAATATAATTTATACCACACATTTTCGGGTATATATAGTAGTAGATCGTTTCGAATACTTTTTTAATTACCAGAATCGTTCAAAAGTATTTATTTTTATTAAAAAAAAAAAAATAATAACCATTTTTTTAATACTACATGATATTATATAAGTTAACCGTCTAAAATGTCCGAATAAATTAGTAGTGAATTTGATTACATTCGACACAATAACTTGAATAATAATCTCGACTACTCCGCGTATTATCTTTATTATTATAATCGTAATATTATAGTTTTAATATTTTCGAACATAACAAATACTCGTGTAAGTATTACAAATTTATTTTATTTTTTTTTTATTTTTTAAGTATTTGCGGTACTTGCAGTGAATTGCGCGGACGTGTAACATTTAAATATTATATATGTATATATATTCTGTATACTATTTTCTGCAATTATTACAATATTTATTCAATATACTAAAATAGTTGCTTATAAATGATATTATGCATATAATATATATATATATATATAATGACGTATACAATGATTAAACAACACGTATGATAATAATATATTTCACGCACTTGCGCATGTATTCAAGATTGGGCTATTAAATTTAATATTATAAATTAATTTCCAATTATCTTCTCTCACGTTTGCGTAAACTTTACGTATTTTTTTTTCTTATTCGTATTCGGACGGGTTACTTTAATTTTGAATTTCCCTTGCCGAAGATTTGAAATGACTTCAGATTTCATACGCATTGATATGAATATCGTATTCGTAGTATAAATTACATTTTCCGTATACAAAACAATCGAATAACTAACTAATATATATATAAATACATAAATAACCGATAACTTTTTTTAGCTACTGAGCACGATTTTTTTTTTTTTTAATATTATTATTGTTTCTTTCAAAACGCGCGATATATCGGATTTGTGGACAATCTTCGCGATCGCGTGAATTTTCATTGCGTTATTATAGAGCTAAAAATTACTTATAATCGTTCACCGTATTACTACTATGTGTTAACACGAAAAACCGCAATAATATTTCCCTTGTGAACCCGTGTGTTTAGTCGTATACGGGGGAAAAAAAAAAGGAAAAGAAACCGATGAATTTTCGACGAATTTACTTGTACGAAAATGTAGTAAAACGATACATTACAGAAGACACCGTCTGGAAATACTCTCGATTTCCAGACAGCCTCCGCGAGTCTGTATTTATTAAGCGTTTGGTGTATTTCTCCAAATACGTTTAAAAACAATATCGTCGAGTAGAAATGTCTACGGTGGACGCGAGAGGAGAAGAAACCAGATCCGCGGAAACGATCCGCGCGATTTTGTTTTTTATCATTATTATTGTTAAAAAAAAAAAAAAATATAGGGCGTAACGATGACGTGTACGGACGCGGGAACAGACGTTTGGGACGGGGTAAGGGGGTTACAGATTGTGTAGATACGAGAGCGGACACCGAGCGGTAGACGCGCGCGGGGACGAGATGAGATCTGTCCGCGGAGATAAAAAAAAAAAAAAAAAATTAAAAGAGGGTGGTGGTGGAGTGGTGTACACGGAAAGATAACGGAAAGAAAAAAATATAATATATTTTGTGCGTGCGTACGACCCGTAGATAAGTATCGTTCGGCGTGTAACGTCGAGAGAGAGAGAGAGAGAGAGAGAGATAATGCGAGCGAACGAAGAGATATTTTGAAGAGGAAAACGCCCGGGTCGAGTTATCCCCGCAATAATATAACGCGTTATCAGCGGGATAATGTGCAGAGCAGAGCAGTGAATGCGCGCGCGCGCGCTGCTGCCGCCGCCGCCGCCGCCGCCGTTGCTCACTAATCTGTACGACTCATCTGGGGAGTCCGACCGAGATGATAGAGCATGGACCAACTATCAAACATCATCAACGGCAAACCTATATAACCAGTCTATCCGTAAGTACACGCACACACACACACAGAAATGAAATCCGTGTTATATTATCGCGACTGTTACAGCGGAGATAGGACCCGCGGACGTGTGACAAACAACGTTTCTCCCCCCCACTATTTAAACTGCGGTGGTGTGTGTGTGTGTGTTTATACAAAAAAAAAAAAAATTCTTTTTTTTTTTAAGTAGAAAATATTATTTATTTTATCGTATTCGTTGTACAAATGAGATGCGAGAATTCATACGTTCCGATCGTATTGTTATTATTGCGTTACAATTGAAGAGTGAAAGAGAGAGAGAGAGAGAGAGAGTTTTTTTTTTATGTTTTTACACGTTTTCACGACGCAGCTTCAAACGGATGCGAGCTTTTTGTCGACGAATCGTTTTCCCATACGATTATAAGAAATTAGCGCATTCGAAAAATATATTTATGAATATAAATACGATTTATTATTATTATTATTATTATTATATTATTATTATTATTATTAATTAGGATTCATTTAATTGTCTTTTAATTTTTATAAATTGTTACTTTAATTTTCTTTTTCGATTACATTTCTATGAAACGTCGTGTTCTTATATTATCCAAGAAACATAATATTTACGCATACTAAAGATTGTTGCAGTGAAATTATAGGGCATAAAAACGTCTTATATTTAGGATTTTAAACACAATTTATAATCGCCGGTGTGTGGTTATAATAAATCGGTATTTGATTCGTTCACGCGAGTATAAAAATTTTTTTGAAAAAAAATAGAAAAGCTAAAACTATATATTACGTTATATTGTATGGATTATATAGTATTATAAATATGTCTGCCAGGAGAAAAATTAGTTTTTTCCTTTTCGTAATACCAATGAGTATATTACAAAAAAAAAAATCAAAATCTAGAGCATATAATGTTAAATGTTGTTGCATAAAAAAAAAAAAATTTGTTTACATAAAATATTGTATACGGCGATTCCGACTAAAAGTCATCGTGTCACGTAAATATATAGAACGTGTCTCACGGAGATCTGACAAACGATTGATTTTAAAGTTCTGTGTGTGTTTTTTTTTTTTTTTTTAATAATGATCGAAGTATAAATTTTAGAAAATTTTTGACGTTTAATAGTATGTCACGTCATTAATTCATTAATGATTTTTAAAATCTGTAGATGAAAATCCAAAAATATTTTTCTCGCTATATATATAATAGCAATGTATGTTACAGTAGTAATGTTAGATACGTAGTCGATATTCAATAGACACTTTCCCAAGAAATAATAATAAATGTCAAAAATATCGCGAAAAAAATTACAAAATAAACCTAAAAAAAAATATAGAACAAAAGAGTAATTTCATTCGTCGAATTTCCGTTAGACGCATATCGTATAATGTGAGAAAAAAAAACAGAAAATTTACAACAATCGATTAAGACTTCGAAATTTCTGGTACGTATTATAAACGACGATATCTTTTCAAATACTGCTGTATAAACACGTTTTTTATTTTATAAATAAACGCGTTTCCTTTATAGTATTTTTATATAGTTTTCAAACTATAAAACAAATAACGAAATAAGATATGAGCTCTAGCGATAGTATAAATCGTGTATAAATAATTTTAGAGCCGTATTATCATCATTATTATTTTTAATTCGAAAATAACGATATAATATTGGAAATATTAAAAAAGAAAAAAAAACGGTTCTGAGCGACGTTATAATAATATATTGTTATGAGTCTATAACATAACAGCTATTGGTGCAATTACGTTTTAAAACTTCGTAAATATACAAAAATTGTCGGAAACGTATACGTTTACGTTTATTTTTACCGAATGAGAGATATCATTAATTGGAGCTGGGAGTGGAAAAAAGTGTAGCGATTCTCGGGTAACATCTCTATGTATAGGAAAAATCGATAAAAAAACTAAAACGAAAAAAGATTTGGAATTATTTCTATGACGTATAAGACAGTGTCATTCGTGCGCGCGCGGACAAAATATAATATAATAAAAAACATTCACGTCATCGTAAAAAAAAAAAAAAAAAAAAAAAATCACGAATGCCAATAATAATAAATACGGTTTATAATCTAAGAAAACCCGCGAGCGAAAATAATCAAATATCTGCAGATGGTATCTGTAACTGTTGTAAAAAAGTCTTCCGTACAACACCCATAACATTATATAACCCGTACGGTAAATAATTTCACACGATTATAATAAGACGTGCCATTTCGTCTTAAGAAAAAAAAAACGCGGACGTTAGGGATTAAACGAAATAATCGTTTTTCGAATTTTATCCCGTTCGAATCACAAAATCTAAATCGCTCTTTCCCGCAGTATACTATTCGACATTATAAAAATATCACAAAAAAAAAAAATCCACACCCATACAATACAATATTATAATACTGCACGAATACAGAGGTGGTAGGTGTACGTTTTATAATACACAATCGGAAAACCGTACATACACGTAACATAATATAAAATTATACGTATTATATATATTTTATTATTATTATTATTATTATTATTATTATTATTATTGAATTATAATATCGACAGTGATAATAACAATAACAACAACGATTATATTATATAATCCATCGTAGAAACCATATATATACTAATTGTCTCCGTAATTGCGTTGAAAACAAAAACTAATATATTTATATACATATATAATTTCTCGATTGAAACGCGCTTATATATATATATATTTGTATTTATACGAATTCCCGCTGTCGTTAATAGTATTTTATTCTTCTCCCGATACACCATTTGATCGTTACGATTTTTAAAATCGCGTTACGATGCGTTTTTTTCTTCTTCTTTACGACATGGTACAAAGATATCGTACCCACGTCCGTATGTATGTACAAAAATGACATTTATTCCGATATTTTATATCAATACAATAATGATGATAATAATATTGGAAGAGATTTATATATAAAAATAAAAAACGGCTCGGCACGTATGCGCGCGAGACGTAAATTATCGTACGCGCGCGCGCGCTGCGCTCGAGACACTTGACGTCCACGTGTTCGACGGACCGCTCGACGATAACTCTCGCGATAGATATCTCGTATTTTTTTACACGCGCGCACACTAGCGTTCGTTTTTTATTATTATTATTTTTTTTTTTTATCGAAAACCCGTACGCTAATGTTGTATTACGCGCGTTATCCTCTCTCTCTCGATAATAATATTTCATATCTTCTAGGCCACCACGAGTCCCCCCCGCCACGCGAAACGTGTATACAAGCATGTACTAAAAGCAATCGTCGCGGCGATAAGTGGAAAAAAAAAAAACGTCCCCCGATTAAATACTACGTACGAAAATCCGGTTCGCTTACGTTTCAACGGCTTCGGATTGCTCTGTTTCCTCCTGGACATGGTACAGCAGCAGGTGATCGCGAACGTCGTCGTTGCCGGTGATTTCGTCGTTTCCACTAACTGTCCGCGGCGATGACAAACATCTCGTCTAATAGTAATAATAATAATAATAATAATAATAATAACTTATTTTATTGTTATATTATGTGCACGCGACCGCTGCAGAGTGACGACGATTCGTCGTTATCGAACTTTGCGGCGTTGACGGCGATTTAACGAACCTGCGACTGCGACGGCGGTTACAAGAGAACGCGGGCTCGGATAAACGAGCAGTTTTTTTTCCTTCTTCTTTTACTTCCCTCTCCCCGTCGAATGTTTCATACACTCGACGCGATTTATATTAATAATAATAATTATTATTATTATTATTACTATTTATTATCGCCGTACAGGATTCGTGTTAAGGAGAGACGAATGGAAAAAGATCTATTCAATGCGACGCGGTTGTACGAAAGCGTAGTGTCACGAATACCTAACCGTCGCGACACCGGTGTCTTTGCGGGCGGAACGGATGAATTTTTCGCTAGAGGATGGAGAAAAAAAAAAAAGCGGAAAATAAATATTTCGTGAACTCGTCGTATACAACATTAGAGGCGTCCGGTGGATGCCCCGGGGCGGCGCTGGTTGTTTAAACCGAATGGAGGGAAAAAAATTGTTTTGACTTTCGAAAACGCTCGTTTTATAATATAACCGTTGGCAATGTTGGCGACGATGAGACGGACGGACGGACGGACACGGACGACACAGAGAAAGAGAAAAATGCCGGCGTTTTGTTTTTTTCGTAAAAAAAAATAAATAAATAACGCGAAATTAATAAATCCGTGTGTGTGTGTGTGAGCGCGCGTGCAACCGTTGTGTACGCGGCTCGAGAAAAACGACGGACCACACGAGTCGAACGCGACTACACGACTGACGATGCGGCGACCGGCGCGACGGCGGCGACGTGTACACGGTATAGTAGTAGTAGTAGTAGTAGTAGTAGCTGGTGGTGCTCTATGCGCGCACAAGAGATACGGACACGACCGGGGGGACATTATGGCAGTTGCTGCGGCGTTATCGGGAATCAAACGCCTAATAATAAATAATATTATTATTATTATTATTATTTAAAATGTTTATTAATTGTCGTTTAAAAGAAAAAAAAAATACGTTTTTTTTTCTTCCGATTCTGAACTGAACGGGGGAGGAATGCGTTACGGTTTTACTGCGACCGACGGTGTCTTGATTTTTAAGTTCTGAACGGAACGAAAAATAATATTTTTTTTTTTTGTATCTATTAATCGTCTTAATTAAATTTAAAATTTTGTTTAAAACAAAAGAAAATCGACGTTTGTTCTTATGAAAAAAATATTGATCTATGATAAAATATTGATTCCCCTCCCCCCCAATAACCGTCTGATTGCGCCACTGTTTCTATACTAACCCGTCGGAATGGAACGCTAGAAACGTTAATTATTCACGATAATTTTTTCACGCGTGTGTTTGTATTCTCGACAACACTACAGACCGTCGGCGTAACTATACAGGAAGGCTTAGCCAATAATAATAAAAAAAAAAAAACTCTTTTCCAGATTCCGTTGAAATTTATACAAAAAAAAATCCTTTTAAAAATCGCATGACGATTTTTTTTTATTTTGTCTTTCTGTCACAGGACGATGTAAATATACGTTTTTTTTTTTTTTTTTACGTTTATTCGAGGAAAATTGGCTACGCGGTTCGCAGTTGCAACATTATATTCTTATTTTTATCTTCGTGTTATATACTCCGCGGAGTCCGCGGGACCTTAGCCCTCCCTTTAAACTATTTGATCCTAGTCATACGCCCCGTGTTGCGGCAGCACACTGCGAACGCCCTGGGCGTCAAAAGCGCCGAGGCCCTTAGGGGAACAATAAAAGTCGCGCAGGCGCTCCGGGCAATCGCCGTCCAAAACGGAACGCTTTTAAAACTTCCCCGAGCATCGTCCGTCGTCTCTACACAGCGTGCGGTTGAAACGCGTCTGTACGGTTATATTATACACTCATGTCGAGTCGTCGATAACGCGAATAGGAGTTTACAACAGAAACGTGACCAAGAGCGGGAGAGAGGAGACGTCCGTAAGACGAGTACGGATTTTTTTTTATTGAAAATAAAAAAAATTCTGATTGCGACACCGGTTTTTGACGGTGTTGAGCCGAAAAAACTCGTTAAAAAGGAAATTAAAATGCCGAGTAAAAACGGCTGTTTTAACGGGGGGAAAAAAAAGTAAATAAATAAATAACCATTTATTATTACAGTCATATTAAGGGAATATACAGTGGCGTAATTAGCAGTGGAACGTGTATTTGATATGGGAAGGCAAGTGTCTCGGGCATCACGATTTCGAGAACAACAAATTTTTAAAGCTTTTATTTGAATAATAATAATAATAATATTACTACTAATTGTTTTTGAATTATTCCATGTGTTTTTTTTTTCAATGTTCTAATTATTAATTGTTCTATAAAAACGGAACGAGAAAAAAATACATTTATATCGTCGTCGGTCGTGGTGCGGGGAGGCGCGTAAATTCGTGACTTTATTCAGGAGCGAACGGATATTTTTGAAATTCCAGTCTCCGTATATTTTCCGATTTCCGATAAAAAAAAAAAACAAAAGTACGAGGAAAAAAATAATAACTAAAACGCCGTTCTCTACGGCACACATTGGGATATTTTCGTAAAAAGCCGGCCAAAATATAAGCAATTAAAATCAATTGGTATTTTCAATTGTTCATATACTCGATAATTATTATTCATTATTTCAAAATCTAACCAAATTTTATTTTCTGAAAGAAATTTTTCTTTCTTTCTCTGCGATAAACGCCATTTAACTTATTGAAATCATTTATGAAATAAAATAAAAGGTGAAATAATTGTTTCGACAAATGATCCGGACATTGAGTCAACTCAATCGTGCGGGCCTTTAAATGATCAAATCGTTCAGAAAAATGTTTACTATTTATTTCTTGCGTAATATTAAATGATGTTCTCCGGTTTAAGGATTGCCACCAGAGCCTAAAAAATTAATTAATTCTAATCGAAATATCTAAACCAAGAATATTCACATTCGTACTATGAATTTTATAAATTGAAAATGGTTTGAATATAGTGGCGCAACTTGACGCAAAACGTTTTCAAATTTTTAAACAGTACACAATATGTACAATAGAAATCTATGAATTGTAAAACTCGGACGATTCCGGAATTCACTCGTAATTAAAAATATCAAATTCGATGAGCGTTTGCTAAATTATTAGATGTCGTGCATCACCGAATGAAAACTAATTTAAGATAAATTTACAAAATATATTATTGACCTAACTATGGATGAAAAATTATTTACATAACTTCAGTTAAAGAATCCATTGTGTTTATTATGACAAAAAACGTATATTAATTGACAATAAGAACTTAAAAATACGAATAACGTTGAATTTCAATTGTAATATTCGTTCGAATACAAATGTGACGGTTGGCACAATTTCAGAGCTCCGTCACAATGAAAGTGACGCAATTATTGGTATCAAAAGATTAGATATCGATTTTACATTGTGTTCATGAAGTATATTATCGGAAATTTTCATGATAATCACACATTTCGAATTCTACTTATGACCAGCTTTTGACAAAAATATCCCACTGTGCGGCAGCACGTGCAAATTCATAATATTTGGTTTTTTCAAACACATTTTTACCATTAAATGTAAACTTTTTTTTCTTTTAGTTTTGGATGCAAACGTTACACCGCAGATACCGAACGTATTCGATTCGGTGACATAACTGCGTAGGAGGGATCAGTGAAAGCCAATCGGACCCGTCTGCAGACGCGTATATATATATATTAGGGGGGGTCCGGTTGTTGTTATAATAATTTTCTTTCGCGGCTTTTTTAATTCCGCGAGTAGAGAGAGAGAGAAATTTCAATCTTTTTGTCAATATTATTTTATATAACTCTTCTCTGTATCGCGAGGACACGAGAATGTGTTTTCACACATTTTCATTTCGCGATTATTTTGTATATGCGAAAAATTAAACTTTAAATGTTCAAACGACTATATTATACGAGCGTATAATAATATATCAGTCTTGTAGACTATAAAATAATAACATTAATATGTCACTATATGAATATCGTATTATTTTTCTATTCATTATTCTATGGATGGTAAAAATATTATTTTTATGTTATATTGATAGTATAAGATTCGATATACGTATATACGAAGAAATGTTTTCTATTCTTTTGTTTCGTAAGGAATATGTTTTTGTGCTGCAAACGAAAAACGTACATTGCACTCCATCATATATACACACCTTTTCCTATATTAATAAAATCCTCGTTTGTAATATCATATTGCATTTATTATATAATATAATATATTATATTGATATGATAACGAATAATACACGTATATACGCCATAACATGGATTTGCATGATACACATATATTACACAATACATAAAATGTATTCATTAAAAACAAAACTATAGAACTTATCACCGTGCATTTACTAAATATGTTCCTTTATATATATATACGAGTATATATGTATAAATAATATATATATTATTACCTACATATAATTATATTCATTTAATAACATATAACACCGATGAATAGAATACATAGAATTATTATCGAAGAAGTCGAAAAAAAATATATGTAATATGTAAGTAATAAGTATAAGCGAGTTGAATTTTCTTTTGAAAGTTTCTCAATATAAATTTAAAGTTAAATATCGGTTATAATAGCAAGTCCCGGAATTATATGCACTAAAAACGTATAGGAAATGTGCGTGTATCGATCATTATAAAATATACTCTAATAACACGGTAAATATGAAAAGATGCGAAGTATATTCGTGTTAGAATTCAATTGAAACGAGTTTAAACAAAAAAAAAAAAAAAAAATTTTTTAAATAAACGATTAATTAAATAAAAACGTTTGAGATGATCGAAATAATATTGAACTGTTCGTTGAAACAGTATTTGCTCATTGGCTCATTGTGCATAGTATTTTGCAGAATACACGTGTAAAAAAAAAGTCACGAAAAAAACACAATTAATATAAGAAATCGGTAGATTTTTTTATAATATTTTCTTAGTTGACTATTAAACTTTCCGAATAAAAAAACGCACACCGGCGTTTTCAGCTAATATGCGCAATTCTCGCGAATCGAGAAAATGATCGGCACCACGTATTACGACGCGTACACGAACAAAAAAAATAAATAATGTAAATGTAAATATCATCGTTAGTTAGGTACTATTAACTATTTTAATTTTTCAATATACGCGTTATATTTTCGAAAAATACTAAAATACGTTTAATAGTTAAAAATGTACAAAACATGAAAAAAAATAAATAAAAAAAAACATCAAATTTCACACATCGACTCCAGCTACTTTTTTAAATGATCAATAAAAATATTCAAATAGAGATATTCATATTAATCAACAAAAAAAAAATTATATATATATACACGTATCTTATGTATGAATACTGTTAAACAATGACAACGACGAATTCAAACATTTACATATATTATTATCTCCGAATATATTCTAAATAACCAAATATAATAATCATAGGTTAATATACTGCCGTAGAGTACAAAATAACAACGCGTTAATATAATATTATTTATTTATAATATAATTATGAAAACAATTATTTGATCGCCTTTAATCGTTTTTAGACTTTGAGACAAAGCGACTGCATGCTACTATTTGGTCGGCAATAGCGAGCTGCTATTGCCGACCTATTCCCATAATATACGGGGCTATAATTATATTTTTTCGTAGCTATACTACAAAATATGTTGGTTTTAACAAAGGCGATAAATCGTTTTATTGCAATAAATATAAAAGTTTTTTTTTTTTTTTTGTTTTTCCGTCAGAATATAATACAAACGTTTATATAATTTATGAAATGATTATGTTTTATACTGAAAAAAATAACTTATACACAATATACAATAATAATACGTATATCCCTACAACGGTTTTAGAACAGCGTATTCATGACGTATTTATTGACGAGAGCCGAGAGGTTGAGACCTAACCGCGTGTGGTTATGAGCGAAAATTATATAGGTGATTTCCTTTAAAAAATTGCGTGTTTAAAAAATTGTTATTACATAATAATTCCTTAGTTTAGAATCTTCTTATAACAATCGTACAGCCGAATATTTAATTAAAATATGTTATAATATTGTAGAAACGTTTTAAATATAGTTGAATGTAAAACGACCTCGCTCGTATAAGTTTAGCCGACTGCAATCATAATTTGTGGATATAAAAAAATTAATAAAAATTGACTACTCTCCTGCAGTATTCACCATAATACTAATGAAAAATACGAATTTTTACGTATATATATTTTTTGTTTTTAAAACAGTTTTCTACGAAAACGGATAATTTAGGTTTACGCTTATTTCGTAATATATTCGAATCAACATAAATTATTATAATATATATTGTGTATATATAAAATAATAATAATACTTTTATATCGGATTTATCGTTTAAAACGATTTATATATATATTATATATGTGTGTGTGTAAATTATATTAGGCCTATAAACGCGAATAATTCTATATAAAAACAGTTAATTTATAGGGGGGAAACAATAGGTTTTTACTGTTCCGTATTTCCGTCTTAAATTGCACATGCGATATACAATATATACAGTTTTTCATTCAACGAAAATATTAATAAGTTCCGATCATAAAATATTAATACATGTATATCACACATTTTTCTTCTATACAATTTTTACCATGTATACAGTTTTTTCTTCTTATTAAAACGAATCATTTTTAGATCCTTCGCCACGCTTCTACTATCCTTTTCCACTGATCTCTATTTGTAGTCATGTTGACATTAAACGAGGTCTTTTATACTTGCCCGATCCCTTTTCATCGTGTCGATCAATTTTTGCAGTCCAGGTCTCCCTAGAGATCTCTTTCTATTCGGCTTTTCAATCAACACTTTCATTATAAGATATCCTTTTGCACACATGGCACGCCCAATTCTAATCTTTTTTCTCCTTATGAACTAGTAAATATTTGGGGTGTTATAGATTCTTTGTACTTCTTGATCTTTTCTTCTCTCATAAGTTCCCGAAGTTATACATTGTACACTAACCCATAGATTTTTTCTCAATATTTTCTTTTCGAAGCTTACTAGTTCTTCATCATTCCCTTTTGTAACGGAATCCATCTTTCCCACTCGTTATATTACTACAGGGCGCAAATACGTATGTATAGACTCTTTTTTTCGTCGTGGCGAAAACTTCGATGAAAAGATCTCCTTCATAACATACTACTGACTGTGCTCATTCTAAATTTGATTTCATTAAATGCATATTATTTTTCACATTTATGTTTACTTCTAATTACATGAAATCTTTTACTTGCTCGAAAGAAGTCTACTTTCAATAAGAAAGGACGAGTGGGCACGATGAGGAGAGGAACGGTTGGCCGTCTGTAGTGATCGACGATATTTTCCAAAAAGTCGAGTAATTCATCCGTGAATATCGTCTTTCCTTCTCGAAATTCTCGTACTCATTTAGCGACGTTCTGACAGTTCATAACGTCTGACCCAAATTCCTAGACAAGTCCGACAATAGATTTCAGTGGGAGAATGACTCCTTCTTGGGCGGTAAATGGATCATACATTTCATTTCACACTTTAAATAATCAGTTATAGAGGTGACGGGAGCGCGCGATGATTCGCCCATCGTGGAAACCTCTCACGGACAGAAATTTCAACGTACCGAAACGGTTTTGGTCTTGATTTGTTCGTTATGTCCCGTCATAAGTCGAAGAAGTGCCAACATTCAAAGAAAAAATTCCATGTGACCGTTGATGGGCTTGTATCTTTACTTTCCGGACGTCCCTCGTACATTGAACGTTTTTAAACCTTTCATTTATATTAAACTGTTAATTATTATTATTATTATTATTTAAGGAATTAGTTAACTAAAGCAACGCGTTTTGTGTACATTTGCGGGAAAATTATTTTTTTAAATCGCTATATACTTGCAAGTATTGTTACTTGTGAGTGCTTTAGGATTAATGAACTCGGCCGCTGTAATTTCGCCTATACAGTGTGTTTAAAAGTTTTATTTCTTAAAAACGTACAGTGCATGTGTCTACTATATTGTATACGGGGGACTTGTGTACGGACTTAATTTGCAATATATTTGCGGATTCAAATCGTCTACACAATAAAATATATAAAATACGAACACGCAACAATATATGCGCATTATCTCAGTTTTATATTTTCCATATATACGCATATTGATTTATATTTGTAACTTACATGGAGTATAATAACTGTGAATCTTCTGTGCCTCGTATATATACATATAAATATATATACACACACAAATGCCATTGTCTGCTGTAATCAGCGTGTATCGTATTTGGACCAAGTGCAGAACCGCGTTGCAGAAAAACAGCGGGACTTCTAACAGATTCGTTCGTAGATAACAAAAAATAATAATATATAGAGATATAATATATATATATATATGACACGATATAAATCATGTGAAAAAGCGACGATCAAAATAAAATATAATAACTATATATATATGTATTCGATATTGTACGCTCACGATTGTTATAATACGATAAAGAAAATTATTTTGAAATTTACATATTCTTATTATTATCATCAGTTTCTTTTGAAATTTTTTCGCATTTTTTTTTGTCGTTTCTTTATAACGATTTAGTTGTAAAACTATAATAGATATGCATCATATAGTTGTTTAGATATTTTTTACCTACTTTGGATTAGAATATATTACGAGATCATTACTATACTACGAGTATATATATATATATATTTATGTTATACAGACAAAAATTCGAAATCGAGCAAAGCTCCGGGAATCCACTGGCGAAACGAGAACTGTCCACGATACTTAGGTAAAAAAACCATCATATTTCGGTTTTTTTGGCATACCTATAGTCGTGACCAACAACATTTGAGCAAAAAACCGTAGCCCGTTGAAAAATTAATACAAAAAAAAAAAAAAATGTAATCGTAAAAACAGTAGGATTTTATTAGGATTATTAATGGTATGCATAGTCAACCAAACGTGTCGTCGAATCAATGATGTATGTACAAATAACAATATATAAATGACGACGAAAACGATTTAATATACATAATTTATAGAAAATTGAAATGAAATTATTATTGGAAATTAAAATGGGAAAAAAATCTAGAAAAACAGTGTGAACAAAAACGAAATTTTATAATAACATGTTATCGAATTTCGAATACGCGTCATATATATTTTATATTGTATTGGCCGCGAAAATCCTGCGGTGCTTATAGAGGCAGAGTGACAACTAAATTCAAGATTGGTGATGATTAAAATTCATTCAGACCACTCAATTTGTTCCATTAACACACGCGCACACACACAATTATTCTCGTTACATTCGAAAATATCACATTTCTAATGTATCGATATAATAAAAATATTAATTATGAAAGTTCTATAAAAATTTACAATAAATTGTACAAAATGTATACAAACTATATATTTGTAAAAACATATGCAACGTTCGAATTGAAGACACTGTGTACTTCAAAATAATTTTGCAAAAATTTTAACATAGCTCTATTATTTCTTTTTTTTCTTTTTAAGTAAAATGTATGAGACTGTCCACTCCGCCCTAGGGTATATATATATATAATATAATCGCGATGTATTCGCATAATGCGCGGTACACGAGAAGAATAAAAATGTATTTCTTAAGTTATCATAAAAAATTATTTTTGAATATACTCCGAAAGAAATCCGATGTGTTCGAATACCGAACGGTAAAACACTCGTACTGTATGTGTGCCACATTTTATTATATCTACTGCATATAATGTTATAAAATGTGTTATTCCATTCGCCAAAAACGTTGAGAAAAATAATCTTATAACGAGGCATACGTACAATACGCTCGTTTTGATATATAGTGTAAAAAAGAAAAATAATAATAAAAACTAAGCTCGTTCTACACGTTTAATTTATATTATTATAAATATTTTATCAATCATCATATATACACACTCTGCATATGTCTACGCGAATTTCACAACGCAATATAACAACCGAATCACACTATACAGTTGTGCGACAATACGAGTACATCGAAATCGATCTATACGCGTTATTATTATTATTATTATTATAACGCGAATAGCGTTTGCCGAGCTAAAATCGATACAAAATCAATAATAATAATAACAACAATAATAATAAATATTATAATGTCTGTTTCCGATTAGTGCGTGCCGTCGCACGGAATAATATATTAACACGACATAAACGCGTTCCAAAGTAATTTCCGACCCCGTAAACGGCTTATCGAAACGTACATTCCCGTTTGAAGAAAAAAAAAAAAGAAAAGACGATTTATTATTTTCGATAAAAATCTATACCGTCTTATTGTTCGTTCGTTTTATGGATTTTATTGTATATCGTATACACGTTACGTATATATTATATGGACCGTGTTTAAAAATTAATAAACGATATATATATATTATATATACATAAGCGCGTGCTACATACGATATAAATATTATAATGTGTGCACGCGTTGCGATATAGTTTTTGTAATCTCGAAAATGATTATCGAATTATTTACTGTTTGCAAAATGTTTACGGGTCAAAATCGACTCTTTCCGTGGTCTTCAGAATAAAATATATATTCACTAATAATTATATACACATGTACTCGCGAAATAATATTGTATTGTTTTTATTATTATTATTATTATTATTATTATTATTATTATTATTGAATATAATACACCAAGACTACAGCGAATATTAGAGAACGTACGTATTATTGAATATTTTATAATATAATAATATCGCACACATTTAACGTAATCTATTTTTTGGTGAAATGTAGCCCCCATATAGCGATTTCTTACACAACATGTATATTATACGGACAATTTTTCATTAACTCACAAATGCTATTAAACAACGTTTTCTTTTTAAAACAAGTATACATCGTACGAGAATTTTTTTTTGATTTGCATGGACGAAAAGATAAACCTTGATTGCCGGATATATAAGTGTGGCTGCATCGAAGTTGAGTACGAAAATTGAAATTCCTATACTAATCGGGCCCCGATTTTTTTGGTAAATACTACACATACATACGTATTATACCGCTATTAGAAATACATATTATATAATAATAAGTACGATTAGAGAAATCCACTTTTGTGTTGGTAAAAATGTTCTACACGACATTGATTTTACAAATTCGAATCGATTATAATTTTTATTTCTGCAATTTTTTTTCCAATTATTTTATCGTTTACGTGTTTCTTTTTTTTTTTCTTAAAATTCAAATTATCTAACATAATAAATAATATTTAGTATAGACTTTTCCCGTATTGTATATATTTGATAAACACTTGTATGCACCTATCTCGTATTTTATAAAATTTCAATTATTTTTACATATATTTATGTAATTTGACAAACCATTCGTGAAATAGTAACACATAGATCCGCGGTGATCGAGGCTTTTTCTTCTCGTTCTTGCAATTAAAACAACAACAAAAAAGAAAACAATGCTTGCCAAAGTACACGACGCGCTTGTTTAAAAAATAAAACGTTTTGTAATTGCCATAACTCGCAACCTCGTTTGAATACAAATGTACACAATAATAAAATACGATTCCGTGTATATTGTCCATATATTATAATGTAAATAAAATCGTCATTTTCACGGTACGGATACATTTCATAAAGTCCAATTCACGAAAAGATCGATTTCGCCGATTGAATGAGACATTTGTACATCATTGACTACATAGTATGTTAATATGTCAATATGTACACGTGCGACGTGAAATCGTATTATATACGTTTTTATAATCGCGTACAAAACGGATTTTTTTTTATTGAAAAATAATTATATATTGATTTAAAATACGTATTGTTTACTCTGCGTGATAGAATTATTGTCGCGGGTACGTATAATTCATTTCGCAACTACGCAAAACGATTTGAGTAATAATAATATATTTAAATATTTATACGTTCATTAACGATATTACAACAACAACAAAAAAAGAGTCTATCGGAATGGGTGGGGACATAATATTATAAGGAAGTGCGGCATATTTTAACCGATATTGAATAAAAAAAAATTTCAGAAAAAATACAATAATTTCCGGTACACTCAGTATTAAATATTTCAATATTTCCAAAATCAAAAATTATTTGAAAATAATTCCCCGGCCACATCGTGATATTATAATTAACGAAAATATATATATATTTTTTTTTTAATTGGATCGTTTAAATATAATACGTAAATCGCGTGTGAATATGATAATAGTAGCTAGAATTGTTGTCCATAGAAGTTAACATCAATATATTATTAGCACATCTAATCGAAAATATACACATAATTTATGTAAATATAATAATAAATACATATTGTCGTGTGTGTGTGTACTTTGTATTTCAAACTCGAAATTGTTCGTGCGATCATTAATAGGCAAATATATGTAGATACAAACAGCAAAAATTGTTATTTATCTGTTGTATACGAATATATTATGTACATATTTACATTGTTATAAAATCTACGTATAAAATAATATTTATTCGCACTGGCATTGTTTTTATACGGCGCGAATCGCGCATAGTGTTTATAATTTGTTTTTCTTTCATTCAAACGACGAGCGTAAACGCTGCAAAACGGCTAATTTCGTCAATTAACAAGAATCGTCTAATATGCTGAATGACGTGCGTGATGATAATAATAATAATATTATTATTATAAAAAAAACACTTTAGATACTTTATGAATTACATTGCAAATAGCGTATGGTAGCTGTGGCAGAAGACAAAAAAAAATGATGAAACATTTTGTTTTTTCTCAATATATTAATACATACGTACAATTTTTTTTCTTTTAACTCGTTTTTTTTTTTTTGCTTATCTCCAATATAATATTATACACGTCTTTAGGGTGCCGTTACAACGTATTTTTAAACGATAAAAAATATATATACAGAATCGTCGAAAATCCGTTTTAATTTGATTTTTTTTTCATCACTATAAATACATTCGCATACAATTATACGAAACGACAATTTTAATTTACCTGAATAATTATATTTTATTCTTCGGATCCCGAAACGAACAATGAACTTCTTGCGTCAGGTATTGTGGCGATATACGTAAACTAAACGATCTCTAAAAAATGTCTACATAAAATGTCGAAAAAATGTCTATTTTCTCGCCCCGTTTGCGAAAGACGTCTTTTAAATTTTAAAGTAAGTATTTGCAGAACGGAACAAACTGTATTGGCGTCTCGTGGTACAGGAATCTAGCAGGTACGACCGTGGCAAATGCTTGACGGACACGATTTTTTATTAAAACGACTGTTTTTCGTTTTAGTTCTCTACGCAATAGAAATTTAATAAAACTATATCATTTTTATAATCATTTTATATTTATTAACCTCTACGGCTTTACTACTAGGTGTCTAGGTACCGTGTCCATCGCCTCCTAAAAATGTGATGACAATTATGGATATATTCGACGATACCGCAACTATATCGGTTAGCTAAAAAAAAAAAATACGAAAACTACAGATTTTATTTCATAATTTTATAATAATAAAGTGATCGTGTTTGGAAAATTTACACTTGTTATAATAAAATGTGTACAAACACGGACACCCTCCAAATTTGATCTTCTCTCCCACACTCGAGTGTCAGGATTATAGACGGGACCATACATTTTCCTTAGCACTCCTTTCTCTCAAATATAATTAGTGCATTCTCGTTGTAGCTTAAGTAAAACAAGCTTATGGCACAAATTGTCTGAGATATGTAGTATACAGATTCCCTTTGAATTTTCTCGACAGTAGTTTCCATTTATTTTATACAACAGTTTTACATATTATATATTTATTTTGGAACGTGTAATTATCATACACTACAACGAAATAAATCTAAAGTAATAAATACTATAATATATATAGGTTTTAACGGTTTTTACAGTTTATTATGTGTTTATGTACGAAAAAAATAAATAAATAAACTGGAAGGAATACTTGTAATGCATATAAATATATATATATATATTTATAAATAGTTATGCGCCGTAAGCAGTTTGGCGTCATGAGTGAAAGAAATAATTTTTATTTTTATTTCAAAGCGCGATATCGGTAGTAAAAATCGTTATTTTACGTCGTAAAATATACGAGTAGTTCGTGCGTATAGGTAGAAACGTTATCGTGAAGAGTTAAAAATTTTAAGAGACGAACTATATACACACACATCTGTCTGCAAAACATTTTTTTTTTTATTTTTTTTTGATTTATACCGAAATTATTTAAAAACAAACGAAATTTTAGCGCGTCGTTTTGAATTGTTGACGCGTAAAAACGCCTTTTCATAGAGTTATACATAGAGTATAGAGTCGCCCAGTTCCATATGTATTTATTATAATAAAAATATTATTGTTATCCCAGACAAAAAAAAAAAAAAATCCGACAACTCGACTATTTAAAACTCCATGCATCACATCACGCATATAAAACGCGTAATATATATATATATTTTTTTTTTACAATAATATCATTTCAAACCCATCAAGCGCAATAGTACTCGTATTATATATATACACTCTTCGCGCGGTTCAGTAGTCCAATCGATACCGCCGACATAATCGTGTATAACACACAAATTGATAATATTACATACGCTTGTTTTGTTATCTAATGCAGTGTGCCTTTGTAATATTTTATAATACGTGCGCTATAATATTATACGTATACACAAAAAACGCGATAATATGTTTTGTAAAAATTTCTGTGTTTAATTTGATAAAAAAAAAAAAAAAAAAAGAGAGAGAAAAATCTTTAGCCGGCTAACAATTATTTCAAACGGTGCAAAAAAAAAAAATAAAAGCACCAACCCGCGCGGCGCTATTGGAGACCAGTGTCTTCGATTCTATTATTCATTCAAAATATTTCGATTTTTCCAAACGGAACCGTAATCGGTTTGTGTCGTTATTGTTCACGGCGGACGAAAAATATTTTTATTTATTATTTATTATTATTATTTTTTTTTTTCAAAAAGAATTCGTTTCACACGTTGTCGTCGCAGCCAACGTTTTATCCGTCAACAGAGCGAAAATTGTTCACGCGAGTACAATATCGATTCGACGACGTTATTTAATTGCCGATTTATCGTAGTGATTATATCGTCTGTGAAAATAGCATAATGTACATTACGTCTAAAACGAAATGATTTCTATTGACTTTTAATCATCGCGGTACAGCAGTGATCACTTTTCACAGTATCATTCCCCTATGTGCAGTACAGTCGTTTACGGGCGTATTTCTATATTATATATTATATACTTTAGCCGAATTACCCGGCTTGGCTCATGCGCAGTTTTTAACGGAAATGTAATTATTATTCGTGAAGAAAAAAAAATCGTAGAATTATTGAAATCCTTTTCGAAAACCCGTAACGTGTAAATTTTCTGCCCTGAGATAAAAAAAAAAAAAAAATGAAAAAATCGGCGACGTTCAAAGAAATATTTAAAACAATTCTGTAAAAAAAAGTTCAATAGTATCGTCAGGTAGAATTAGCGCATAAAAAGGCCTGTTCTAAAATATACTCGTACGTATTAGATATTTTGAAAAATAATAAAAAAAATTATTGAAACGTAAAATACGAAATTTTTTTTTGTTTTTCTACGTGCAGTTTAATAGTTCCCATCGTAATTCAAACGTTATAACGAGACTCAATAGTTTTTGTATCCCTCCGTCGTATACGAAGATTTTTTTTTTTTCAAAACAAAAATTCCAATGTTTTCATCATACACTCGTAGATCATCATCACTCGTGCGTATCACGTTATATAACATGCAGCATAATCAATCATTTTTAAAATAATAAAAAGAAAACTATAAATCAACACTCGTATAACGAAATAAATAATGCGAGAAATCAAAAACTAAAGAGTTTTTTTTTATATATATAATATTTATTTTTATTCACTACTCGTTTCTATTAAAAGTCACTGTCAAATTTGTAAAGTAAAAAAAGAAACCGACGCCGTAGTAAAAATAAACAAATTTATACAAAAACCCTATTTATTTATATTGTCATTGTGTATCTGAATACCCATTGACACCGTAATAATTTCGCCGTCGTGTCGTTTTTTAAGATATTCGATTAAAAATTTCTTCGTCCGACTCCTTAGCTTTTCTCCCTCTAAGATGTCCTTCGGCTATTTTATTAAATATGCATATATATATATATATATAATATATGTACGTGTAACGCTTAACTAAGAACGGACATGACTCTACCAATGAACCGAATTATTATAAATATTAATAGTATTATAAATATTTGGTGACGAACGTCTATTGAAATGGTTGTTCAATATAATTTCTGATGCTGTGATATAAATCACAGGCGTTAGGTCAGGTTGCCGTCCGTGTGTGCCATACGAAACAATAATACAGAGACCCGAAACTAAATATTATATTATTAACTAGACGCGTTATTATTATTATTATTATTATTTCTTTTTTATGGAATCAAATTTATAATTGTTGTTAACACAAAATACATAAAATTTATTATAAACTATTATAGCAACTATTTATACGCCCTACAATCCGGTCGACACATGTGCGGTCTACGCCTACTATTCAAAATCAGCGCGATAATTTTATATTTATATTTCATTTGATATTTTATATAAAATATACATATATATATACATATGAGTGTGTCATAAATAAAGTAAAAAATTATAGATTATAAAATAAACAATTTAACATAATTTGTATGTTACGGGGGCGTATACAAGGAGAGGGGGGGCCATATCGTTCTAATCGGCCATGCGATTTTCAGGAAAATATGACCTAAAAATAAAAAAAAAAAGTCGTATGATTTGTAGCGAATGAAAGCACATTTTTTTTTTTTTGTTCCCTTTTATAAACTTTCATGTGTCTATGCCACTGTGGAAAAGTATCGTTTTCACGACGTATGACTGCATTTTTATACGATAATCTTTCCTCCCCCCCCCCCGTCTGATAATTCAATTAAACGGTAACCGTTAGACAGACAACATACGGGGGCGTGGCGAAGAATTTCCATGGAGGGGGGGGCGAGCGTTATGAAAAATAACAACATTAATTGAAAAAATAAACCGCGAATATAACAGAAAAATCAAAAGCAAATAAAAAAAAAAATATATTCCGTATTTGTCTGTACTATAATATTTGTATTTCGATAACTGATTTTTAGGTAGGTGTATAAAAATATTTTATAGAATATTTAAAAAATATTTTTTTATAAAACACGAACGTAATTGTCATACCGTTTACATAGTTATAGTTACGTTTACGCGTGAGGGGTACGACCATATTGTAAAACGATTTATCTCGCACTATTTTATTATATATTCATATATATATATATATGGAGTAAATAAACACGGTCAAGGAGGGGGTGTTTTGCTGCACCTACAACACCTCTCCCTCGCTACGTCACTGCAGACAAGCGTTTTGCAAACATTTCTCGTGACTCGCCCCGCCGATTATCATATAAATCATTATTTTCGGTGAAATATTTAAGTACGTTATGCGTGCGACTAACGCGTTTCTACACTCATTTGTTAATATCCAATAAAATAGCCGCTATACGTAGAAAAACGCCGTCTGAACGTTTTTTGTGTCTTGCCGATTTTCAGAAAAAAAAAAAATTATTATTATTATTATTATTTTCGGAATTATTACGATAATTTCTTTCATAGGAAACAAATCACGTGCCTGACTATTTTACACTTTTGTACAAAAATATATGTTGTATATTGTATAATTACACGCAAGTACTATCATTGATTATAATATAATATAGCATTGGATTATATTGAACGTGTGCTGGGGCCGTTAGTGGAATAAATCAAAAACACACACTGCGACGCAATATTTCGAATAAAATAATTACAAATTTCGATAAATACTTTCACAAACGATTTTTTACACGGTCCGACGCATAGTGATATTGTGGCGACACCTGTTGTCAAATGATATATCACCGTAATAATTTAGCCGCGTAGCCGTAACAGCGCGTTGGAGTAAAATGTTTGTTACTATAACGTCTTTGGAATAGATAACTGACGTACCGAAGGGTACCGCGGTTACGCGAACCGTGTGCGGAAAACGTAAAAAGGAAAAAAGGCTCCCCGTCTCGTCTTTCTTCCATGACGTATTGCCGATCCTCAAAGAACCAGCAGCTATCTGGGCCAGCGATTTTCACTGTGCGGTAAAAAACTTCATATGACCTTCCGAATATCAGTTGAACGTTCGGAACGCGAAACAGCTGTGAGTAGGTCGAATGACGGAAACTCTTCGGAAAAATCCTTTCCTCTCTTTCGGCCGCTGACACGAGAACTGATCCGACGGACCCGTTTTCCACACAAAACGGCCTCTCGTCCGCCTTTTAACCGAACCGTCGAACACGTCGTAGGCCGTCGTCCCCGCGGCTAAACGAGAATCACCGTTTTTCTCGCGCGCGAATACACATCCATCCACACGGACCATGTCGAGTACATTCTCATTTTTTAAGGCTGCCTCTACGTGGTCGAAAAACCACAAGTTTGTAAGTACTTACGGCTTTTTCGTTTCGTCGTGTCCGCCAATCGTCTAGTTCACGAACCATCGGCTCATTCGTTCGATACCGAACAAACGTCTCTACGAAAGCCTTTCGTTCGTTTCACTGTTATTAATTGTTTTCTCAGAAGTATTTACGCCACTAATTGTTTTCAATAATCATAGTGACATTATTGTTTGTAAGAATTTTCTTCTAATTCCGTTCGACAGTTCAATTTCATAATGAATTGTTTATTTCTTGTCCTTGTCGTGCATTAAAATTCAATACCTTTTAGTATTAACGTGTCGATATACATATACTTGTCCAGTAACTATGTAGCCGAAATATGTATGCACGATTTTTTCTCAAGATCCTTACACATGATAAATGTGAAAGAAAATATGCATATATTGGACGAAACACTCGGAAGTGACAATTCAGTGAAATCGTATCATTACACCGTATAATATTTATATATTAATTTAATTATATAGAATTATTGAAATACATGAATAAAGAACAAATAAATATAGGCTAATGAAACAGTTTCATAATATGTAAATACGTTCTTATTTTTTTAGTTTTTGTCGAGTTTGGGCGTTTTGACAGGAAGTTCAATGTCGTTGGTGTATGCACTAGAAAATTCAGTTCACGCTTCAAACGATGCAGCACACATACCCAAACAGAAATGGAATCACAATGGATGGTTTGACACTTTAGACCATGCAAGGTAGGTAATTGTTACATTATTTCATAAATACGTCTGGTTTTTAATAAATGAATTCATTGTTCAGTGTTCGTCGGGGTTGGGAAGTGTACAAAAACGTTTGTGCTGCTTGTCACAGTTTGGAATATGTGGCATATCGTGAATTAGTCGGTGTTTGTTTGACAGAAAAAGAAGCCAAAGCTGAAGCAGCCGAACAAATGGTAAGTTGCTTTGATATTTTTTACGTATCTATAATAACATTATTTATTGAAATTTAGATCGATGACGGACCAGACGAGACTGGTGCTATGTACAAAAGACCTGGAAAATTATCCGATTTAATACCAAAACCTTATCCAAACGAAGAAGCAGCCAGATACGCAAATAACGGAGCGTATCCTCCTGACTTGACATACATCACACAAGCTAGGATTGACGGAGAAGTATGTCAGGGAAATGATTCAAATATTTGTTTATTATTGTCTAAATCAAAATGGCTCTGTGAACTTTCATAAATTTCAGAATTACATATTTGCATTATTGACCGGATACATGGATCCACCTGCTGGAGTTGTCATAGCTGAAAATCAACATTACAATCCATATTTCCCTGGAGGTGCAATTGGAATGGCACAAGCATTGTATGACGAGGTAATTTTGAATGGTAGATTTTTAACGAGAAATTATTCTGTATACTAGTAAAAATCTTTTTGATAATCTTTTCAATAAAAAATTGTTTGTCTCCCTTAGATTATTGAATATGAAGACGGTACACCAGCAACTCAGAGTCAGTGCGCAAAAGACGTGATTACCTTTTTGAAATGGGCCGCCGAACCAGAACACGATACACGGAAATTATTTGCTATGAAGGTAAGTTATAGTTGTCTCTTTTTAAAACGTTTGTGACAATTAATTGAAAATTGTTTTTTTTTTTATTTTAGGCATTTACTTTGTTGGGGGTTTTAAATCTTGTTGTTTGGTATTTGCATCGCCATTATTGGTCTGTAATGAAAAGCCGCAAAATATTTGAAGCACCGAAATCATTGTTCAAAAAATAATTGGTCCTATTAAGCTCCTTGTAGCCATGATTATACATAATGTATTTGATATAAATGTTGTTGAATATACATCTAATATTAATTTCATTGTGTAAGTATTAGATAATGATAATTTATACAATAACATTTTATATCATCGACAAAAGTATTCACAAATGTGTTTAGTAAGCTGATAATCCAAATTTCTTTAAAATTGGTATTTCTCGCAACATCCATATAATTAATGAATTAAGTCCTCTTACGTATTGTCTCTTTTCGACAGTTTTCTTGATTTTTTTTTTTGTCAAGTAAAAATATTGAAGCTCTAAACATAATTTTATTGTTTTATTATTGTAATTATTATTTTCCAAATACGTTTGAAACTTTCATCCAAGTTTTAAACTTCTAATAGTTTAAAACTGAAAATTTCAATACAGTTTGATACACTGAAATAAATGTATTACTATATACATTTTTAAAATTTTTGTTTGGAAAATTTTGCATTTCAAAAAACATTTATTTATTATTAAAATCATTTAGTTTAGAATTTGTATTACACTATTAACCGGTGATTTTCGTGATATTTAATGTGACACTTGCAATCAAAATCGTACACTTTTTTTATAAACATTTACGGAATAGTATTTATAATTCTGCTTTGAATTATCAATATCTCAAGTAAAAAAAAAAATTTTAGACAATAGCTGTGGACTGTATAAAATGTTTCAATTAAAGTATAAATTACAGTTTTCAAACATTGCTTTTAAATAGTACTTATTGTTTTGAGCTGTTAAATAGAAACATCAATATTATCGGCTGATTTACCGTTTTATCATTCTTTTAATTTATTATTAACGCATTATATACATATATGCGTATACATTTTTATAGATAATCAAGACACGATGGATTTATCTAAACGATGTCGTCTTGCTTATTGTTCAATCCAGTTTGGTTTTTTACTGTGTACATATTATGAGTGTCAAGTACATACAGTATCTGATACTGTGTGATATGCATAATTATAATAATATTAAATATATATCAAATGTAACATGTATATTATATGTACAGTACATATTTATTAAAACAATTTCCAATATTCAAACTAGATGTGGTACCAATTAGTTTGGCTTTTTTTATTATTATAAATTACTAATTACAACTATTGTAGGATAAACAAATAATTTTTTAAACTACTGATTATTAAATAAAAATGTACTTTATCAGTACTAGTCAACATTTTCCAACCACAGTTTTATTTTGTCAAAAATGTATTTAAAAAAACTGGAACAATATGTTTATTTAAAAATATACTTGTGAATTTAAATTGTCTTCAATACAATTATTTTATAAATTGGAGATTTAATACAAGTAAAATCATTCTAAAAGTTTGTATACAATTAATTTTATCTCTTTTAAATTTAGTGTAAAAATATATAAGTCTGTAATTACTAGATATATCTTTTGCCACATTAAATTCAAATCGTCAGATTTTTTTTTTTTTTACATCAACATACTTCGAAAATACTATTTCATATATAGGTATCGTGTTAAAAGCAGTGCTCGTTTTTGTGAGGAGGACAGGTGGAGGGCGTAAGAGGACAGAACTTCTCTACTGAAACTGGGAAAATTTAATGTAAGGAACTTTTGTATTATTGAAGTGAATTGATTTGTAGATCGCTCGTTTTTTTTTCTACTACTAACGAAACAAGTTTTTTAATTTTTCCGACTCCGAGCACTGGTCCGAAAACAATATGATCATCAGTAATTATTCGTACAATGTTATTTTATCAACGTTTTGGAATTCCGTCACGGTTTGATTATGTTGCCCGACTACGGAGGTATACCTGATTATCCAACCCTTATCAATCACATATAGGTATATACCATATTATATTGTATTAGTACTGTGGTTTAAACCTAATATGTATTATGATTGCGTCGACCGCAGTCGTGGATACGTACGACCTTATCAGCCGTCGAATATCACGGTTTTTTTTATCAATTATCGTTTTACGTTTTCTCCAAACGATTTTTATTGTCCCCCGAGATCGGACGACAAATATAAGAACGTGGATTTCGTGTTCTGCGTGTGTGTATTACGATTTCCATTAGCTGCTGTCGCGCCCAGAGCACACACGAGTCTTGTCCGACGTCGAAAATGACATTTTTCCAAGCCGCAACCAAATGGTCGAAACATAAAAAATTCGTGAGTATCCGCAACAGTTTTGTATGTGTGTACGCAGGCCATAGAAGTTTTTAAAAGTCGGAGGGTGTGACCTACGTGTTAAAACACACTCCTTCGCTCGTGCCTCGATTTCGCTTGAACTTTACTTACGTAAGAAATAATTTTTGAGTTATAATAAAAATTAGAAAATGTTTTGACACGGTGGTATGGAAAACTTAATAAATATCTTTAAGACACCGCTCAAAAATTATTCCTAGATATGCCACTGGTTTCAGGTCTCTCGTTCGAAAACAAGAGCCGTTGAACGAACGTCCGTTTGAAAACCTTTCGTACGTTTCACTGTTATTAAATGTTTTCTCAGAAGTATTTGGTCCTTTTCACGCGACTAATTGTTTTCAATAATCATAGTGACATTATTGTTTGTAAGAATTTTCTTCTAATTCCGTTCGACAGTTCAATTTCATAATGAATTGTTTATTTCTTGTCCTTGTCGTGCATTAAATTCAATACCTTTTAGTATTAACGTGTCGATATACATATACTTGTCCAATAACTATGTAGCCAAAATATGTATGCACGATTTTTTCTCAAGATCCTTACACATGATAAATGTGAAAGAAAATATGCATATATTGGACGAAACACTCGGAAGTGACAATTCAGTGAAATCGTATCTTTACACCGTATAATGGTTATATTAATATAATTATATAGAATTATTGCTTACTATTGAATAAATGAATAAATAAAAAGTCAATATAGGTTAATGAAACAGTTTCATAATATGTAAATACGTTCTTATTTTTTTAGTTTTTGTCGAGCTTGGGCGTTTTGACAGGAAGTTCAATGTCGTTGGTGTATGCACTAGAAAATTCAGTTCACGCTTCAAATGATGCAGCACACATACCCAAACAGAAATGGAATCACAATGGATGGTTTGACACTTTAGACCATGCAAGGTAGGTAATTGTTACATTATTTCATAAATACATCTGGTTTTTAATAAATGAATTCATTGTTCAGTGTTCGTCGGGGTTGGGAAGTGTACAAAAATGTTTGTGCTGCTTGTCACAGTTTAGAATATGTGGCATATCGTGAATTAGTCGGTGTTTGTTTGACAGAAACAGAAGCCAAAGCTGAAGCAGCCGAACAAATGGTAAGTTGCTTTGCTATTTTTTACGTGTCTATAATAACATTATTTATTGAAATTTAGATCGATGACGGACCAGACGAGACTGGTGCTATGTACAAAAGACCTGGAAAATTATCCGATTTAATACCAAAACCTTATCCAAACGAAGAAGCAGCCAGATACGCAAATAACGGAGCGTATCCTCCTGACTTGACATACATCACACAAGCTAGGATTGACGGAGAAGTATGTCAGGGAAATGATTCAAATATTTGTTTATTATTGTCTAAATCAAAATGGCTCTGTGAACTTTCATAAATTTCAGAATTACATATTTGCATTATTGACCGGATACATGGATCCACCTGCTGGAGTTGTCATAGCTGAAAATCAACATTACAATCCATATTTCCCTGGAGGTGCAATTGGAATGGCACAAGCATTGTATGACGAGGTAATTTTGAATGGTAGAATTTTAAACGAGAAATTATTCTGTATACTAGTAAAAATCTTTTTGATAATCTTTTCAACAAAAAATTGTTTGTCTCCCTTAGATTATTGAATATGAAGACGGTACACCAGCAACTCAGAGTCAGTGCGCAAAAGACGTGATTACCTTTTTGAAATGGGCCGCCGAACCAGAACACGATACACGGAAATTATTTGCTATGAAGGTAAGTTATAGTTGTCTCTTTTTAAAACGTTTGTGACAATTAATTGAAAATTGTTTTTTTTTTTATTTTAGGCATTTACTTTGTTGGGGGTTTTAAATCTTGTTGTTTGGTATTTGCATCGCCATTATTGGTCTGTAATGAAAAGCCGCAAAATATTTGAAGCACCGAAATCATTGTTCAAAAAATAATTGGTCCTATTAAGCTCCTTGTAGCCATGATTATACATAATGTATTTGATATAAATGTTGTTGAATATACATCTAATATTAATTTCATTGTGTAAGTATTAGATAATGATAATTTATACAATAACATTTTATATCATCGACAAAAGTATTCACAAATGTGTTTATTAAGCTGATGTTCCAATTTTCTTTAAAATTGGTATTTCTCTCAACATCCAAATAATTTATAAGTCCTCGTAAATATTATCTCTTTTTGACAGTTTTCTTGATTTTTTTTTTGTCACAAGTAAAAATATTGAAGCTCTAAACATAATTTTATTGTTTTATGTATTGTAATTATTATTTTCTGGATAAGTTTGAAACTTCCATCCAAGTTTTAAACTTCTAATAGTTTAAAACTGACTATTTCAATACAGTTTAATACACTGAAAAAAATGTATTACTTTATACATTTTTAATATATGTTTTTAAAATAATCATTTTAAAATCTTTGTTTGAAAGGTTTTGCATTTCAAAAAACATTTATTTATATTTAAATCATTTAGTTTAAAATTTTTATTACACTGTTAACCGGTGATTTACGTGATATTTAATGTGACACTTGCATTCAGAATCGTACATTTTTTTTATAAACATTTACGGAATAGTATTTATAAATCTACTTTGAATTATTAATATCTCAAGTAAAAAAAAAAGTTTTAGACAATTGCTGTAGACTGTTTAAGATGTTTTAATTAAAGTATAAATTACAGTTTTCAAACATTGCTTTTAAATAGTTTAATTTATTAATATTACTTATTGTTTTGAGCTGTTAAATAGAAACATCAAAATTATCGGCTGATTTACCTATTTTATCATTCTTTTAATTTATTATTAACGCATTATATACATATATGTGTATAAATATTTGTAGATAATCAAGACAAGATGGATTTATCTATACGATGTCGTCATGCTTATTTTTCATCCAGTTTGGTTTTTTACTGTGTACGTATCTGTACATATTATGAGTGTCAGGTACATACAGTATCTGATACTGTGTGATATGCATAATTATAATAATATATATCAAATGTAACATGTATATTATATGTACAATACATATTTATTAATACGAAATACGTCTGATAAAAAAAAAAAAAAGGAAGACGTCAGATATAAATCATAGAATTTAGGAAGTTAATAGAAAACCTCTAGAATAACAACAATCTTTCTCGGTCAATACAGGTCATAAAAAAAGCATCATCACTGGGCTAGCATGCGACAATATTGTCGCCAGCGGTCTGTTTGATAATTTTTATGCAATCAGATTAACTACCTTTAATTCTTGGGTCTCAGACTCTTTTCTCACTCTAGTCAGTGCCTGGCTGGCGTTTGACCGAGTGCGTGGTCAACGCTTGGCTTGTGCATGGACACAGAAAGTGGTCACACTTCACGGGCGAAGGACTTCTCCAGCTCCAATAATTAAAATGATTTTACCATAATTTTTAATAACTTTTGCAAATAAATTTAGACTAATAATTCTCTTCCATTTTTCTGGATTCACCATAAAAATATTGTATACTCGCATATGTTTTGAATTTATTTACCAACTGCGTCATTGTGTATTAATTGACGAACTGCATAAAACTACATTTTAAATACTTGATCACATCAAATACCCAATTGTTGCAAAATCTGTTGATTAATATTATTATGTTTGGATCAAGTTTTAATAATTATATCTACATTTGTTTAAGTTTACTATAGTTTAATACACTTTAAATTAAAATTAATCCTATGTTATTATTATTATAATTATTTAATACAGCGCTTTTTACAAAAATATGTGCAAAACGAAATTGAGTACTTCAAAATATATTTTAAAAATATGTAATCTGTTATCCTTTCTGTATTGAAATACTTTTAGATTGTAATAATCGATTAATGTAAAATCAGAGTAATTTCAGAATATTGTTATTATCATCTCCTTCGGAAATATTCATGTTATTCTGAAATCGTGTACTAATAGGTATAGTTAAATACTGCTCTGCGTAACTTATATCAGTGAGTGTATGTGTATTTCATAGGCATATGCGAGGGGAGTGGATTGAGCGATTCGATGGCCTTCAAAACATTGCGTTTACAAACTAGTAAAAAACTACACAAATTATCAAATGTTATGAATTCAATTGCAAATTCATTTTTCGTGTAGGACAGGCACTGACTTGACGTACATTTCGTGTATGTCCAACACTTAAAAGGAGTAGTTGAAAAATGTCACACACATATTAACGAGCAAAAAACCAGACAAGTCCGTACTTTTCTAACTATATAACTTCAACGCGATTTAAGATATTTCTTTATAATAAAACGTGAATATAAACACTGAACTATTTTTGCGTGTGCTTAAAGAGGGTTTTTTTAATTGTTCGTAAAAATCGGAAAACGTGTAAAAAGTTTAATTCATTTCGATATGACCGATGATGATCTTCTGCGTGAAAAATTTCAAAAAGTTAATTCGCTTTCAATAATAATAATAATAATAATTGTAATGAGAAATATACGTTATATGTGTCACTGAATCGCGTAGTTTTCAAAGTTTCTCATTGAACTCGAGAAAAAAGAAACATTTAAAACGGAACAAAAAAGTGTAGGAGATAGTCATTTTAATTCGATTACTAATATAGGAACGTAATGGGAGGGGAATATGTATTGTGCAGTGAAACGGAATTGCATGTCGTATTCGTTCTCGTTTAAACGTAGAGAAATTATGGACGTCGTTATAAGGCCTCGGAAATAAGTAAAGAACGCCGCGGCTCGTGTGTGTATGTGTTCGACAAAATATTCTCAAATAAAAAATATAAAATAAATAAATATACACGTGTGTATTTAAATATAAAAAAAAAGAATAAAGCCGACGAGTATTAAATAAAAAAATAAAAGAATGTTGTTGTATATATTTTAATGTTATTAAAATATTCTCGTGAAAGGGACGAGAAAACGCGGGCGCGAACGATCCGTGCAAGGAATTCGAAAAAAAAAAAATACGTGTGGCGGCGGCGGCGATTACGTGGAATGGACCGCGCGGGGGGGAGACGGCATTTCACGGAGACGACGCGCACGCGCAAACGTTTCGAACCGTGCCCGCCCGCCCATCCGAGCCGGCAACAACAACCAGTTTTTTCTTTTTTTCTACGGCAGTCGGCGGGGCATCGTCTCATTCGCGTCAAGTGTGCGCCGTCGTAGTCCGCGTTCGCGTCTCCCGCCGGACGACAGTGTCGAGACGACGAGAGACCGCTGCTGCTGGATCCCGCGGTCGTCACCCCAACAACAGCAGAAGACCCGTTCGTGTTTTCGTTTCCCGACCACATAACTCACGCACGCGCAACACCGCATATACTCCCGGGTAAATAAAAATAATATTTAAATATTTCTTATGATGTATCGCGTTGTTCGAGAATGTTTTCATTCCTCGAGCACCTTAACGTGTGTGTGTCTTCGCACAACATTTTGACGGCTCCCGAAATAATATCGGGCGTAACGTCCGCATTATATAGTGTTACACGCGTAAAATTATTCATTATTATTATTATTATTTGTCTCCGATACTCTGTATCGGGTCTTACGGGCCATGTGTATAGGTCCATTGGCGCAACACTCCATCGCAATCGCCTCCACCGACATCGCCGTATCGAACCGATCTCGTTCATATCATTCCAATTCTCTCTCGGCCTTTTTGTGTTCGATTTGTACGATTCGTGGCCAATCCAACGGCGATCTTCAGACTCCCAACGACACGTCCGGCTAATCACAACGTGCATTTAAGGAATTACACACACACACAAACGCGTGATAATACGAAAAGAAAAAAAAAACACGCCGAAATTGAAATGTTTTTTGTCGATTCGAATAAAACGTCACGGCGCAATTATTAATTTTGTTTTCTATGTCACACACGCGCATTGCGGCTCCGTTGACCGAATCACACGATACCCCCATCCCCTTACTTGCCAGGGGGACACACGGGACGCGCGAAATTCGAAAAGTACGTCTCTGACTTGCAATTATATAATAAAACACACACACATAACGATAATATATGTGTCCGGTCAAAACGATGTGTTTAAAATATATATATATATTATTCTTTATTCGTATAGATGAAAAAAACGAAACACACACGCGTTCTTACTGTATGTACGTATGACCCGGATTTTATTATACGAGTACTACTTTTTAAAGAGAATCTCGAGAAATATAATATTTCATTCGCCTCGGTTACCCGCGGCGACCTGTGCACTGTAACGCGCGTATACCTACCGCCTATTATTGTACAGTAACTTCAGCCTGCAGTCATCGCAACAATTATAGTAGTGTGCCCAATGTTTGTATTGAGCCGCGCGGTGTGAACGAACACACGCTGTTTCCAGAGCGAATATTATATCGGTGACCGTGTGAATCCGTCAGAGTCCATAACGGAGGGGAAAAAAACGAAACAAAAAAAAGAGTGAGAACTACGTATAGGAAAATCTTTTTTCTTTTTTTTTTCCAACGCTGCCCCGCGCAGCCCTCCTCGCCGGAGTTCGATTTATGTGTTTCGCGCCGTGTTATGAGTCCCCCCCCCCCCGCCGCGTTGCGATTCCGACGAGCGAGCAGCGAATTATTATATGGCGTACACACCATCATTAATACGTATTTCCATTAAACTGCACCCCGTTTTGGCTTTAGAGTGGCAAAAAAATAATATTGTTCAATTGAAACGCACATTATTACGCGACGCGCGAAAAAAACCCCTCGCGGTATGAAATATCGGTAAAAAAAAATTGTTGTGATATATCGGCCGACTACTTACTGTATTATAATACCGAGATACCACGACGCGGAGAACGAAAAAAAGAACCCCGTCTCGTTTGCAGATCATAACGAAAAAACTATTGTTGTAAGAAACGAGATTTGCACGGCGTTTAGAGAGAGGGATACCGCGCGAGGAAAGCGCGCCGAGTCGTCGTTGTGCCGAGCGGAGAGGAAAATATATAAGTAAATGCGCGCGAGCAGCGCGGCAGGGGAATTCACGTAAATTCATTTTAGGCGTGTGAAATTGTAGATATCCGTTTTTTATGATAATTATAAACGAATACGGTCATTATCGTCGTATACAAATAGTAACGCAGTGGCGTTTTTCCGTTTTCTTCTCGAGAATCCGTAACGAAATCTCGAACGGAGAAAATCTTACTGCAGACGTCGCGCAGAGAGGATGATACAACACGATGATGGCATTGTTTGCGTAGCGTGTTCGCGCGCGTACATATACGACGTCCGCCGCCAGTATATACGTACGTCTGGTGCACACGTGTTTTACTCCTATATCTGAGCGCGACTGCGTTTTATTATTATTATTACGCGTGGTGACTTATTATTTTTATTATGTAAAACATGTGGCGACCATATTTTGTGTTGTCGGTTCTGTGCGTTTCTCCAGCGCGCGTTATGCATAGAAGAAGTAATAATAAACATGTACGCGAACGGGTGCGTGCGCGCGCGCGATCGTGGTTTTTTTTTTCTCGTTCTCAGATGAATTGCCCGCGTCAGTCGGACCGTGTGAGATAGTACCACCGCCGTGTGCAGTACACATATTATATTATACGAGAGAAGAATACAAGAAAAATGTCCCCCGTACAACGGCGGACGGCAGCAGTCCGGCGAATCCTGTTGGCGATTACCGTCTTCTTGCAACTAACAGGTATGGACGGCAAAAATTTCTTAAAAACAAAATTATCGCGCGCGTCAAGTCCAATATGATGTGCTTTAAACATATTTAACGCATCGTGTATAATAAACATATCGTATAATATTTTATTATACGCATCGAAATTATGCCTTGTGTCTAGTTTTCGATTTTATTCGGGTTTTTGAAAACTCGTTACGCGTATTATTATTATTATTATTATTACAGCGTCGTAATATTAATCTTTTCAATCGCTCCTCCTCCTCCTCCTCCTTATTTTGTCCACGACGAGGAACGTTCACGTTTTCGACTCGAATATTCCGTTTAATCATTCATCACGACGACGGTATACGCTGTTTATTCCGTCAATGGCACACGGTACTGCAGATTTCGTACTGCGTGTATTATCGTCACCGTGTATACGCGTTTTTTGTTGTTTAATAAAAACTCCCGGGCTCCCTATATCGTACTATAAAAAAAAAACCCCCCCCGTCAGATTTTAAACGTAAATTTACAATTTTTGAAGCGTGGAACGTCAAAATGAATGAAATTCGTTTGTACTCCATATAGAAATCGGAAGAAAGAGCAAACGGTTGTGGGCGCAGTAATATAATATATTATGTAAATAAATACGAAATATTACGTTATATTTGTATTACTGTATAATATTATGTGAAATATTTATTTTTTTCTGTTTTTAATCGCTCTGTACATACGAATAATCGCTTCGGCCGATTCGTATATTTATATATAATTAATAATCATCGGGGAAACATCCACCGGATTTTATCCCGTCGTTATAAAATACACTATAAACATCGGTATAAAATCGTGTGTATTATATATATATACGATTTGTGCTAATGACTTCGGTTGTAGACAAATTTTTAAAAATAATAATAATAATAATTTCTCTATTACGCGCGACTGCTTTACGACAATATTATTATATTCTAGCATTCTGTACTCGTATACATATTTTTTCGTGCAGAAAAATACATTTTTATACGATTCAAAGTAGACAATTATAGTTACGGTTTATTTATGTTTTACGATTTCTTAAAGTTAATGAAAATATCAATTAAATATTGTGTACATAAAATATATACTATGCATGTGTTGTGTAATACGTTATATGTACTCTGCATGCCATACTCATGATAAAAATACCAAATAAAATTCAACTTACAAAATGGCTCTTTTTTCAATGGTATCATAAACATTTTTTTGGGGGGGGGGAGGGGTAACATATTTCCTTACTTATAAATTTATAAAAATACGAAATTAAAAATTGTAACTCGCGTGTGTAGGAATTATTTCGGAAAAAAAAATGTATATAAATTATTCCCCACATAAAAAACTGACGAAATGTAATAGCTTATAGATTTTCCGATACACTCTGTATTATACAATGTACTTTTTTCTTTCTTAAATTTTTACAGGAAAATATTATAATTACTATATTAAAAATATATTTTTATTATTGTACACGTCTAGTACGAATTGTTTGTATATGATAAATGATACAGCGTATTATACTTTTGAAATCATGACACGATTGATAATATGTTACAATATTTTATTCACACATTCGAATCGTATTTCCTCTAAACGAATTATATTTTGTAGACTTTTGTATTATCTGAATTTTTTTTTTCAAACACATTTTTTATCGCGACGTTTCCGGTTGAAATAAAACGTTAATACACACTATAACAATAACTTATTATAATATAACGCGTAAACGCATTTTAACGCACAGCGGTCTCTCGCTCTCCGAAGATTTATCTAAATATATATAGTCCTTTTTTTTTCAATGAACTGTGGACCATAAAATAATAATAATATGATATTTCATGCAGAAAAAAAACGTATATTATAAAATTTTCGGTGTGATCGATCACTGCATCGCGGGACCAACTTCCGCGAATTGATTATATTTAAAAATATATTTGGCCAGTCGACCACCACACCGACCGCACCATCTGATGAAACGGCATTGGACTCCGTGTATATAATATATTATGTACGTGTGATATAATGCGTGCCGTTTCGATAACCTTTTTGGCATTTGGTCGAAACCCCGTTTTAAAATTCTTTAATTATGACCGTATATATTCGAATTTTATATATTAAATGAAAGCATGTAAATTAAATTTCACAATTTCTTAAAATAATCGCGTAATATAAAATACGCGATTAATTATCATTATTATTATTATTATTATTATAATTACATGTGCAGTGTGGTTAAACGTTTTTTTCTTTAGTTCGCCGGCCAATTCATATAAAATTCGAATTTAAAAAATAATATATATATTTCGTTTTGGGGTAGTAATTATGAAAATTAAATGCTAATTAAATATTTTATTTAATATTGTATTGTAAATAATAATATTAATGTGACGATTGATTATTACTGCAGCATTTTATAAATGATACGGAATGGTCGTGATGCTGCGATTTCTCAATTTTTGACTCAATATAATTCACAGTGTATAGAAAACGGTACAATATTTTTTTTTTTATCACACTTTACCACATACTTATAGGGTATATTATTATGGAGGGCCAAAAAAAAAATCTTCCTGGACCGCGGATTGTGGATCACATTGAATTACGATATTGTGTGGCGTATTATATACAAATTTAATTTTTCGACTATAATCTATCGTGATTTAAAAAAAAAAATTTTTTTTATTCCATTAAAAAGTTAAGTTCCGCTTATAAGATCATGAAAACACCTCACTGCACAGTATTTTTATCGCATACAAGATAAAAAAATACGTTTATCGATATGACATTGCACGTCTTTGACAGTAAAACTAAAATGTATTTTGTAATAACACGAAAAAATACATACGTATATATATATATATATATATTATATTATATAAAAATAAAAATCTATTTATAATAGCAAACATTTAAAGGTCTTTATTATTTTTTTTTTTTTTTAATAATAGCGCATTATAATAATAATAATAGGCGTAAGTGTATGTAAAAAAAACGAATTAATATTATAAATCACTTTTTATATTTTTGTAAAATTAATTTTTTACAAACTACGTGGTTAACGGTTTTCAACTCCAGAATGAAACAGTTATGGAATGCACTTTTTCGAAATATCACAATCCCGAAATGGAGAAAGTGCTGTGAAAACTAGTTTAAATGTATGCAAAAGAGTATTGATTCTCAATGAGAATACATTTTGAAAATCAATAAAACTTATATACATATTAAAAATAACAAATAATATCGGATTTTAAATTATTGCGGACTTTATTAATTATTATTATTATTATTTTTTTTTTTATAAGCTCGTGTTCAGGCGTACCATTCTTCGTGCGACAAGAGTTCGTGTTATCCAGCTACTGGAAATCTATTGATCGGCCGAGAAAATCATCTTACAGCTTCTTCGACTTGTGGCTTAAAGCAACGGGTATGCAATTTTGTTGGGTCTTAAAGAATTTGAATACAAAAGAAAAAGTCACAATAACAATACTTATTTATTTTTTCTTTTAAGGAACGATATTGTATCGTAAACAATCTTGAAGATCGGAAAAAATGTTTTTGGTGTGATTCCAGACAACCGTCTCAACCGAATGCGAAATATTCGTTGAGTCATCGGATTGAAAACATTGTCCATCCGTCATACAATGGGTAATTTATTATAATGCAAATACTTTTGTTCGAAATAACGTGTTTTTCTTTTTTTTTTATTTCGTTCGTGTTATGAGACGATTCACGATTCATTTTCTATCTAATTATTACTATGTTCAGAATGTCGATATTTTTTACTTCTCCGTTGATTTTTAACATTTTTGTTGTATGAATATAATGACATAAAATTTATTGTAAGTGACACATTTTAAAACGTTTTACTTTTTATCAAAATTGAAAAATGTATTAAATTTAAAATATTTAAAATAATATACTATACAATTGACTTATATATTATCATCTTATTGTATTTGAGAAGCATTTATTATTATTATTATTATTTATAACGCAGCGGCTACGTGCTTGGAACTATATTTCATTATAAATTCGATTTTTAAAAACGACATTAATTCCACAATAATAATTTTAATCTTTGTAGGTATATGGTTTTCTTGAAAAAATTGCAAATTGTCATTGATGACCAGGGAACGGACTTTGATGCAAAATACATTTTTTAGTGGGTAGAATATGGCAATGCTTTTTAAGTGTATAATTCGATTCATACATCAGAGAATTTAAAAATGAAACTTTTATTTTGCATTTTTTAAACTTTTTCAGTTTTTAAAGCATTTTTCAATTTTTAGGTCATTTTTCATATATATTTGTTGCTTGGAATTATAAAATTTTAGTTATTTTTACGAAGATCGGCTGATTGTATCTATCTATACGGCTATACGTAGTTCCCATCAAATAATCTCGATAACGTTACGATACGCGATATAAAACTAATTGGTGTCCGATTATTAGTAGGTAGGTACTCGTAGTCGTTAGTCGTATTCGCTATCGTAATTCGAATAAGTGTGAAAGATGCCGAAAATTAAGCCGTCCGACCGTTGTCGTTTGCGTGCGTATGTACAAGAATTCGGTGAAGATATATTTTCCACCGATGGAAATATTTTATTTTGCAAGGTTTGCGAGGTTAAAGTTGCAGCAGAAAAAAAATTTACTATTACTCAACATATCAGCCGAGATAAACATTTACGTGCATTGAATAGAAAGAAAGAAAAAGAAGACAACGAAAAAACTCAAATGTTTTTGAATACGACGACAAATAGTTCATTTAATTCAGAACTATGTTATATGATGTTATCAGCCAATATACCTATTTCTAAATTGAAACATCCTGATGTTCGCAATTTTCTTTTTAAACACACAGGCCAAACCATTCCAGATGAATCCACAATAAGAAAATATTATGTGAGTAATTGTTACAACGACACAATTAATAATATAAGGGCTTATTTGAAAGATAAAAAATTGTGGATAAGTATTGACGAAACTACTGACGTAGAAGGCCGATTTGTTGCTAACGTAATTATTGGTACTTTAGAACTTGGGTGCCCCGGAAAAACTTTTTTATTTAATATGGAATTATTAGAAAAAACAAACAATAGTACAATTGTGAAATTGTTTGACAAAACCATGTGTTTATTATATCCAGAGGGAGTTAAACACGATAATATTCTATTATTTGTCAGTGACGCAGCGCCTTATATGGTAAAAGCCGGGAAAAATATTAAAGCTCTCTATTCGAAAATGGAACATGTCACATGTTTGGCACATGGCCTACATAGGGTTGCGGATGAAGTGCGAAGACATTTTCCAAAAGTAGATGCTTTAATATCAAATGTTAAAAAAATATTTGTAAAATGTTCATCTCGAGTACTAAAATTTAAAGAAATAGCGCCAGAAGTTCCTATGCCACCTCAACCAATATTAACTAGGTGGGGGTACATGGTTAATGGCAGCTATATATTATTGTGAACATTGCCAATTAATTAAATCCGTTGTAATGGAATTTGATAAAGACGACGCTGTTGCAATTGAAAATGCACAAACATTATTAACCGATAATAGTTTGGAATTTAATCCAAAAGGCTAATTTATGGTAACTTACCGAAATATATAACAACTCTAGAAACATCTGGATTATTGTTGGCTGATGCAGTCGGTATTATTGAAAAATTAAAGAACGAAATCGGAATAGATAAAAGTAAAATAGGGAAAACCGTATATTAAAAATTTGAAAATGTAATTGAAAAAAATAAAGGATATATAGCAATGAAAAATATTTCAAATATTTTGGAAAGAAATACAACAACTCGAGACGACATATCTGAAGAATTAACCGCTGATGATATGGTATATATGAAGTTTGCCCCAATGACTTCTTGTGACGTAGAGCGAAGTTTTTCAGTATACAAAACGACACTCACAGATAACCGTAGAAGATTTTTATTTGAAAATATTAAGCATCATGTTATTGTTCAGTGTAACAAAGATTATAAATTAGGTAAAAATAAAATAAAAAAATACATTTAAATTCTATAATTATTAATTAACATAAAACATTTTTCAGGCTAAAAAAGAAGATAAGCGAGAAGACAAAAAAGTTTTTTTTTATTGTATATATTTAAATATTTTTTTTATAAGATAAATTTTTTATAATGATGAATTTTTTATAAGTTTTAAGTTTTAATAATATTATACATACACAAAACTGTTCAAAATTTTGTTTTTATCGAATTTAATAACATTTTTAATGTTTTTTAGTGCATTTTTTTGATATTAAAGCATTTTTTTAAGGCATAAGGTCGTATTTTTTAAGACATTAAAGTCCGTTCCCTACTGATGACGATTATTGGCTTCTAATTATTATCTCAAACGCGATCAAGAGAATTACAATTGTATTTCCATATAAGTAATATATATATATATATTATATAAATTTACATTATTTATAGCGGAACTTCTACTCAATGGTGGCAATCGGAGAACGGTATGGAAAACGTGACTATTCAATTGAATCTTGAAGCCGAATTTCATTTTACTCATTTGATCATCACGTTCAAAACGTTTCGGCCGGCTATTATGCTGGTCGAGAGATCTTACGATTTCGGGAACACATGGCAGGCGAGTACTTGTACATATTTTTCGAATGAAAAATAAAACAAAATTAAAGATTTCGCATTTAATTTTCATTTTTTTATACGTGTTCTACAAACATACAGGTGTACAGATATTTCGCGCATGACTGTGCTTCAGTTTTCCCAAACATATCTAAAGAACCACCGCGTAATTTGACCGAAGTGGTTTGCGATCAGAGATATTCTTCAGTACCTCCTTCAGCAAACGGCGAAGTAATTATATTATATCAGCATAATAATGCGAATTCAATCAATAATCTGTGACATGGAAATATCAAAATTTTATCTTAATTAAAAAAAAATTGCGTAAAATATTTGGAGAACAAAAGTATTGAAAATTGCAAATAAATATTGTTGTTCCCTGTACTGTGTTTTATTACTATATATATTATTATGTTAACAGCTATTATATTGTATTGTGTTTGACTATAAATTTGTTTTTTTTTATAGGTGATTTTGAGAGTTTTGCCTCCTAATTTACATCACATGTATGACGATCCGTATTCGTCGGAGATACAAAATTTACTGAAAATGACAAACTTGAGAATAAATTTCACCAAACTACATACGCTCGGAGACGATTTGTTGGACAATCGAGATGAGATTTTGGTGTGAAAACGTTATTGTACAATAATAATACTTATTATATAATTTTGTACTTAGACTTTTGTTACGTGTGACACATTACGTTCAGTGGTATAATTAGGAAAGATCAAAGTGTGCAATTGCACTCGGACTCAAACACTTAGTAGGCCTGTTATTATATATTTATATGTATATAGATTTTAATTTGATTTGGAAACCAAAAAGTGTAGTCGGATTTTATTTTAATCTATTGTGTCATTAATTTCTTAAACTAAATTCCTTTTAAAGTCGAAGAGCACGTTTTAATTTTTATGTTTCATGATTAAATTTTAATTACATGTTAGACCTTGTATGTGAATTTATAATAATACAATTTTTTGGTTCGCTGTTTTACTATATTTTTACTTTTTACAGTACATATTTTCAAAATCTTAACTACTTAATATGCATCCCCATATGTGCGCGGGGACCATTGAAAATTTCACTCCCGGGTTATAATTTTGTAATTACGCCACTGACCTACGTGTACTCGCAGGGTTATCTAACCGCGTCCGAATTACGCCACTGAGCACAATAACATTGCTAAGTTGTTATATATTTTTGGTAAATTAAAAAAAAAAATCTTCGTTGACATTCAACAGGAGAAATATTACTATGCAATCAGCGAGATGGTCGTACGAGGGTCTTGTTCGTGTTATGGACACGCGTCCCGTTGTTTGCCGCAAGACGGCACGCCCAGCAGACCGGACATGGTGTACGGGCAATGCGAATGCACGCACAACACCAAGGGATTGAACTGCGAGGCTTGTGAGGACTTTTTCAATGATTTCCCATGGAAACCGGCAATTGGCAGACAGACAAACGCGTGTAGACGTGCGTGGAAATGATGTTTATTATTGTTTTAAATAAATGTTTTTATTTTATTTTTTGGTGTGTATATATATATACATTTTAATATATATATATATTTTTTCTCATAAGGCTGCAATTGTAACAATCACGCGACCAGCTGTCATCACGACGCAGCCGTGTTCGAATTGACTGGACGAATTAGCGGTGGGGTTTGTGATGGTTGCACCGACAACACGATGGGTCGGAATTGTGAAGAATGCAAACCATATTTCTACCAAAATCCAACAAAACCGTTTACCGACCGCGATGTCTGCATACGTAAGTCGTGTTTGTAATTAATCGCGATTATCGTTATTTTTTATTGTGTTCTCGTACAATTTATCTGTACACACTTATAATATAAGGCGTTCAGAGTTTTGAGTTTCCAGACATTTATTTGTACAATATTCGTTTATAATCGATTTCTAGCGTGTGATTGCGACCCTGGTGGTTCGTTGGACGAGGGAATATGCGACTCTAAGACCGATATAGTTAACGGATTGGAGTCGGGTCGGTGTCACTGCAAATCCAATGTTGAAGGAAGACGGTGTGACGCGTGTAAAAACGGCTTTTGGAATTTTAGTGAATCTAATCCAGACGGTTGTCAAGGTATTCCCTTGTATATACATTTTCATAATGGTTTCTTGTAAAATAATTTTAATTATAACGTTCGTGCTTGTCCATTCCAGTGTGCACTTGTGACACACAGGGGACCGTGGACAACCAAGGCTGCAATAAAGACACGGGTGAGTGTACTTGCAAGAGATATGTGACCGGCAGAGACTGCAATCAATGTATTTCGGGATATTGGGGATTGTCGGACAGTCAAGACGGTTGTAAACCATGCGATTGCGACATCGGTGGTGCGAACGACAATATGTGTGACGTCGTTACCGGACAGTGTATGTGTCGACCGAATTTATCGGGTCGAACTTGCAGCACACCGCAACAAAACTTCTTTGTCGGCCCCATCGACACACTGGTCATTGAGGCTGAGTTAGCCAACTGCAAAGACGTATGTATAAATGATAACATACCTTATGATATTCGAAAAGTATTTTTAATTTTATTTTCTTCAGATTTTGCAACGTATAAATTATAATAATAATGTTTTCAGAACTGTCAAGTATTCATTCGAGAACCGTACAGAGATGGCCGGAACAATACCTGGACCGGAACGGGGTTCATGAAGGTTTTCGATGATGCTGAATTAGTGTTTGACATTAAGGACTTACCGGCTACAATGAATTATGAAATCGTCCTCAGATATGAACCACAGGCAAGGCATACAAATATATATATATACACCTAATAGCTGTACTTGTTAAAGTTAATAACTTAATTAGCTTAACTCAGTAAATTAAACAATTAATTTGCGTCCAGCTTTTTTATGTATCTAATCGATAAAAAATATGCAAATAAAGTAGACAATTTACTAAACGCTAAACATTTAATCGATTTATTATGAAATTGGCATTTGGTCCATGTGTGTATCTCTTTAACTAATTATTAGAGATTAAGATTTATATATGATAAATACTTGTAGATACCAAATCATTTTAAGAAATTTATTTGCTATTGTGTGGCCGAAATGGCTAGGTGGTAACTCGTAAGTGTGTACTTGAAATTATTAAAAAACGATATACTAATTTAACAATGATAATTACACTTGCATTGTGTTTTTAAATATTTTGTAAATAATGAAAGAAAAATCGTTTTTATATAATTTTAAGTACACCTACTACCTAGCCGTTTCAGCTACACAATGACAAATAAATTTCGCAAAGTGATTTGATATCCGGAGCGTACATAACATTTTACGCTTCGGCGCCTTCTATAGGTTTTGATCGTGTTAACATTTACATCACTTACTCTATGTCAGTATTTGAATGCTGTAAAAGAATTATCATTTAAACGTAAAAAATAATCGTTATTCATTGTAAATCTTCAGGTGCCTTATGATTGGGACAATGTGAGAGCTACATTGGAAAGATTCGCCCCCATCGACGCCAATAGCACTTGTGCCGAATACGAAGCCAATTATAACACTGGTGACGTTAGAAGCATTTTCTTATCACAAGGTAAAACTTAACTGTTGCACAATTATTATTAATATGTCCTGCAACTATACGATATGTATACTAATATAAGTTCTTGTGTGATAGAATTCTTTTTAAGCAGAAGCTGAGCTTTCTAACTGGTGGTATCTGATTAGTGATTATAATTATTTTCATAAAATGCGAATAAAGAGGTTTGTTATGGTGTGTTTTAGCGTCTCAGACAGCCATCGCCTCACCTCCCATATGTTTAGAAGCGGCTAAAGATTATCAAGTGAAAATTAATTTCCAACGGTACAATAACAAGACGATTAGTCCATCTGCGTCCATACTTGTCGATTCGGTAAGAATGTACAGAAAAAAATTAATTCCAATTATCGTTAATTTTAAATGTTTATAATATGATAATTATTATTAATTTTCCACGTTGTCAAATATATAATTTAAAAGTTAATTGGAAACGATTACATTATACAACTAGAGGAAGAGATGCATTTGAAAATTGTTAAAAGATCCCATTTCATCGAATTTAGTCTGATTGATCTGATTTTATAAAATAACTTTAGTGCGTCCAAGTATATGGTTTGTCATGGTAGTATTGAGTGCCGGTTAAACCGAGTTTGTTTAGGTGAAATGCACTACAGTAGTGCATTTCATCTAGTGACGTAAATGAAACTTGCAACTATCGTTATCCCGTAGTCATTAAAAAATGTATTTATAGGCACACCCTGGTTATGTGTATATACGTCGCTCGTTAATTGGGTTACTAAAATTGGAATGTTTATTAAAATTTGATTTTTTTTTTTTGTTAATTCTCTATAAGGTCGTGCTAATACCATCTGTGGAAAATATGCCATTCTTCCAAGGAACGCCGGCTAATGAGCAAAGACTCGCCGACTACAGACGTTACAAATGTAAAGAGGCGTATTACACCGTATTCAGAGATCAAAACGTATCTGACATCTGTCAGAAATATCAATACAGTATCGGTTTTTATTATTTAGATGGAGCATTTTGTAAGTGAAACGCATTCCATTATTGTTACATTCGTGTAATATGTATTAATTGTGTTTGTATGTTTAGCGTGTCAATGTGATCCAACAGGATCAACCAGTGCCATTTGTGATCCATTGGGAGGAAGATGTAACTGTAAGACCAACGTAGTGGGAAGAAAGTGTAACCGTTGCGCTCCCGGTACTTACGGATTCGGCCCAGAAGGATGTCAAGGTACAATAATTATTGGGTTAAATTATTAACTAATTCTATACTCAAACTGACACATTCATGCAATACATACAGCTCTTTCAACTCGCAACTATTTTCTAAAAAATATCTCGTATAAGGAACAATCATTAAAAACATCAAAAATGTGACGAAAAGGGAATAAAAATCAAAAATGTCTTTTAAAAGTAAAATAAAAAAAAAAATGGCTTTAATTCTGATAATGTACTTGACATTATTACGATTCGATCTTTATGTTATGAATGAGATTGTCTCCAATTCTCATAGCCCTATAGAAGTGACTTAGGCTATAATAACTAATAAGATTAATCAATTATACATTTATTTTTCTCCCAGTTATTCATAATTACTACTGGGAGCATATTATGTAAAACAAATGTTTATTGATTTTTTTCTCAATCCATAGCGTGCGACTGTAACAGCGTCGGAGCTCTGGACAATTTGTGCGACGTCATGAGCGGACAGTGTAAATGTCGAACTCAAACCTATGGTAGAGAATGTGACCAATGTGAGTCAGGATCTTGGAATTATCCAAATTGTCAACGATGCGTATGCCATGGACATACAGACACGTGTGACTCTCACACCGGAGTATGTTTAAACTGTCAAGGATTCACAGAAGGACCTAATTGTGACAGGTGTGTAAATTTGGAATTGGACTCTTTATGCATGTATGAGTGGGTGAGGAAAGGGATTTTTGGCCAATCGTGTTTTGCTAACAATAGTTCTGTAGTACTTATAATATATCATGAAATGTGAGATGTATTGAGTGAAAAAAACTGACTTGAACACTGGGAAAATTCATTTAGGGGGATAAAATAAAGCACAAAATGTCTAAACTAAATAAATAAATAAATTTTTATGTAATTCAAGTGTACTTAGAGTTTTTCGTAAAAAGATTAATCAAGAATTTGAATATTTTTACAGGTGTATTAAAGGATATTACGGCGATCCACGTTTAGGGGTAGATATTCCTTGTCGACCGTGCCCATGTCCGGGAACTGCCGAATCTGGTCATTCTTACGCCGACCAATGTTCTCTGGATTCAAAAACGCAAGACGTCTTCTGCGAATGTCACCTGGGGTACAAAGGTACAAAAAACCTGGATATTTTACCTATAAATAAATTAAAAATGGGAAAATTAAAATTGTACACTTGTTCGCTCATGTGCTGCTATTAGTTTTTTTTCTTTTAATGGAAAAACAAAAACAGATCACATTTATCATGTTTGTTCACTATTTTATCATAATTTTAACATTATGATAGGTGAACCAATGATGATTTACAAAAAATAAATAAGTTTTAAATCGTATTTATGGATACATTATAATTGAAGTCTCAAGTAATTACAACTGTCGAAGATATTACGTATAGATTGTTAATTAATTAATTATCTCTTGAAATTTCTAAATAAATAAAGTAAATATAATATATAAAAAAACTCTTGTACAAAAGATCAACCCTTTTGGTTCAACAAAATAATATAATAATATAAAAAAATTAAATATAAAATGTAATAACAGCAAAATGATAAAAATACACAAAATTAAAATTGATACTTACAGTAGGTATTATAAATACATGAACGCCGACTGGTCAGCCGCTATCTATACTTAAATAAATGTGAAGAATTCACACGCATACAGTAATAAATAAATACAAGAAAAAACGAAATTCAACTATCACAGTCGTAATAATACAGTATTGGCTATTAACGCCTTTAATTATAAAAATAAAATAATTAATTTCGCACACTGCTATTTTTTACAATAAATAATAAAAGTATGCAAATGCTATAAGTCCCGAACCCTGGTTCGTAATGAATTAAATCTGTTGATAAAATTTAGTTTCTATATTTTTTTATAGATGGACATATTATGTTTCTAAACTTCTAGGAGATTATTATTATTATTATTATTTTGTACTTTAAATATTTAAAATCTATATTCTCAAATTGAAATTTTCTCATAGATAACTGTTTAAAAAAAACCATGTTTCAAAAATATATTTATTGCCTAAAATTATTTACTATGAAAATACTTATAAGGTGTTAGAGTTACATAGATCATATAATATATATAATGATTTTTTTTAAATTTTATATTTTTTTACATCGTATTTTTTAGGTTCTAGATGTAATATGTGCGACGAGAACTACTATGGAAATCCTGAAGTCGCCGGAGGTTCGTGTCGCGAATGCAATTGTAGCAACAATATCGACATCACAAGACCGGGCAATTGCGATCCTCACACCGGTAAATGTTTACAGTGCTTGTTCAACACTGAAGGAGAGAACTGTCAAGTATGTAAAGCTGGTTATTACGGCGATGCGATTCATCAGACGTGTACAGGTACATACCCGAAATGTTGTTTTGTCATAATTTTCAATCGTTTTGCAATTAAATGTTTTAAAGTTTTACTTTTATAGAGATTTTAATGTGTTTTCGTCTGTGCATCATATTTTTTTTTCTAATTCAAAAGTGCCAAAATATTTACATGCAGATTGTTTTTTTATTCAACACGTTTCTCAAGCGTACATAGAAAATGATACTACGGATATATTGGTGAAAAAAAAATAGGTTTTTCTTTTTTAAAATAATAATTTCGTTTTTTCTTTTCGTTGTATTTCCGAAAATTAACAAAACGCTTGAAGATCATTTCAAAAATTTGGTGTCTATATTATAATAAAATTTAAAATTGTTATAAAAATCGATTTTTTTTTTTTTGCAATTCCAAAAGACTAACTAACGTTTTACCAATTAGATGACTTAATATTTTTTTACACTAATATTAAAATAATTTCAAAACATTTGGACCAGTGTGAGAAGAAATACAGCAATAATGTTTATAATTATAAAATTTGATATTAAAAAACAATGTTGGTCACAATTTTTTTTCTTTTTATCTACTATTATGTTATTATAATTTTGTTTATGTAGAATGCGTCTGCGACTTTTTGGGATCTCAATCCACAGTGTGCAATCATACCACTGGACAGTGTCCTTGTTTACCCAACGTGGTTGGGTTGTCTTGCAATGAATGCAAACCGAATCATTGGAAAATAGCTAGCGGAGTCGGTTGCGAGCCGTGTAACTGTGATCCGGTCGGATCAACTTCTGAGCAATGTAACCAGGTAGTCTCCTGTATATTTGAGTAAAACTTGTTGTTTAATCTTATTTGAAAACGATATGTGTTTTTGGTTTTATTATAGTTCGACGGCCAGTGTAAATGTAAACCTGAATTCGGCGGTACACAGTGTAATCAATGTCAAACTAATTTCTGGGGAAACCCGATCAAAGAATGTTTCGGTATAAAATATATTTCGTCGAATAAATATTGTTATAAAAAATAATTTACTTAATTAATAATGTTTATTACATTAAAGTATATTTCTCTTAGCTTGCGACTGTAATCCAGAAGGGTCAGCCACGCAACAATGTAATCAGACCACAGGACACTGTAATTGTTTGTTGGGAATCGGCGGAGAACGGTGTTACACTTGCGCGAGAGGCTATTTAGGCACGGCTCCGAATTGCAGTCCGTGTGGAGAGTGTTTCGAAAATTGGGACAAAACGCAAAAAACACTAAGTGGTAAATATGGGATAACTCAATTTTCGAATCACGTATATGAATTGAGTACAAAAACATTTAATTCGATAAATTAAAACGTACTGATATTGAGTCCTGGAGTTTTCTTTCTTTTTATATTTTGACAAAATGTAATATATACAATAGAACACAGATTTGAATGTTTAGTTATATTAGCATGTATATGTCTTATGGCTGAGGTCATTCTATACATTGGTGTGACACCAAGAGTGTTACCATGACATCATGCACCCGACTCATTCAGATGACGTCAATGAAATATATATAAGACATATACATTTACTGATGTATCTGCCTGCAGTGTAGATACTCTTTCATTTTATTGTATTTTTGGATATCATTAAAAAATTTTATTTTAAATTTTTATTTTTTTCATCATGTTTAAAGAATTTTTGTCATTTTACATATACATAACTTCAAATGAAGATTTACGCTTCTCTATAAATTATTGTTTTCGATGGTAGAACAAACCGACAACGTAATTAAATCGGCTTCCGAAATAAAGGCTACCGGAGCTGCTGGTGCATATACTGTAGAATTCGAAAACATGGAACACAAGATATCCGAAGTGAAAAACATGTTGCAATCATCTACAAAAACTTCGACTGATCTTCATACTTTGAACGATGTTATCGACCAACTCAGGTAAAACTTTTTCATACTACAAGTATATAGTTCTCTGTGAATGATAAAATATAATATCGATTTACTCCATTATACGAAATATAATTAAACGTGATTTCATTTTCAGGATCAATCTCACTACTATGGATCAACTAAACGCTGTCACGAAAACTATAGACAACACGATGCAAAAAATTGTTTTGGCTAATTTGACTTTGGAAAATCTCAAAGCGAAAACAATCACACTAAAAGAATCTGCGCAAAACTTAAAACAGAACTCGACGAAGCTTCAAGAGCGTAATGTCGAAGGTGTGTAAATACGATTTATTTTTTAAAATATTTTTGTATTGTATATTCGTGACATTATATGCACGTAATAATATGTACTTAGTATATTTATTTTTAGAATACTTTAAGAACTTAAATTATATATATATATATATGTGTGTGTGTGTTTGTGTGTTGTTTATTTTATTATTATTATCTAGGTGCCTTAAATCTAACCAAAGAAGCATTTGAAAAATCGAAAATATTGAAAATCAAAGAAGATGTTCAAGACGGGCTTTTAAACGACGTCAAAAGACAGTGCAAAAGAACTGAAGTGTTCTTCGGACAAAATATATATTCTTTTCAACAGGGTATTAAAGACAACGAACGTATACTAGAAAAACTGAACGAGGAAATGAACACTTTAAATCTAGAAATTCCAAAATTGAATCAACAAGTAAGACGCGTATTTTAACACAAAATGTTTTCTGCTCTTTCATTGCACTTCGTGACATTTTTATCAATTTCCGTATTTTTTTTTTTTAATATTAGCACACGGCTACGTAAATATTAAAAGTTTGAAAATCAATAAAAACTATTTTATCTTTTTAAGCGCAAAATACTTCTTATAATTTGAAACATTTTAAATGCATTTTTAAGAGTTTCCTTTTTAGTGTAGGTGAATTTCATAGATTTTGATTTTTTTTTTTCTGTAGGTGTGTGACAAAGGTAGTATGACTGTGATGTGTGACAGTTTATGCGGTGGTGCGGGATGTGGTTTTTGCGGTGGTTTATCGTGCGAGTCAGGTGCAACGACTAAAGTAGAACGTGCATTTAGTTTTGCTAAAGAAGGAGAGAAATACATACGCGATAAAGAATCGAAGGCCGAAGAGTTGTACAGAGGCGTAAGTATACATATAACATATATAGTTTTTGATTTTTTCGTTTTTTTTTTTTTCTGCAGATATCTCAAGGCAATCAAGAATTGAATGCAACGTTATCCAACGCTAAAGCCGTCGGTGACATGGCCAAAACGGCCAAAATACAATCGCAGAATATTTTGAACGAGAGTTATTCGCTGATCGAAAGACACGAAAAGTTTTTAAATCCCATCGGAATCAAATCTGTTGACATTGCCACCAAAATCGAGGAAGTATGCATTGATAAATATATTTAATATGTATTTACGACTAGGGCAGAAGACTAATAAGTTTTTAATTATGAAAGTACTAAATTTACAAGCACTCGCTTGCGTAAAAAAAACGTCGTGCAAGAGCGTTTCAGGATATTGCTAATTGTCTAACACGCAAAGCTTGTAAAAAGTATACCCTACATTTTTGTAAACAAATAAAATTGTCTGTTTAATTTTTTACTTATAAAAATAAATACTTATGTACAAATATTATATTATATTGTCTAAAATACAAACTGTAATTATTCTTGAGTAATTTAAGATTTTTTTCTAAGTCGTAAATGCATTATTTTCAAGAGTTTATTTTGATGTTTTTTTGTATTTTTAAGGTTTTGAAATTAAATATCAACTTGAAACCAGATCAGTTACGCAAGCTGTCTGAAGACATAAACCAAACGTTGTCACTCCCAAAAAACATTGATAACATCATCAAAGATACAGCCAGTGACTTGGCGTTGGCCAAAGTCTTAAACGAAGACGCCGAACAAAAACAGTAATATTCGATATTCTCTCGAGATTAACATACTTATTATAATAGTTATTGCGATTTACGTCTGAATAATTATTAGAATCGCGGCAAAGAGTATTCTCGAGGTTGCGGAACGTGTGGAAAAAGCTTTGGCCGAAGCTCAGACCATACAAAAGAACGTGGGCGATGATATATTAACAACCAATCAATATATCGTAGATGCGACTAACAGCATAACAAAGGTTCGTGTCAAATAAAAAATAATAAGCTATACAAGTACGTCGTTGATTCTGTCATAGTCGGAACAACACAGGGATCTTTATTTTTTAACCTTCATATTATTTTTACCATTTTCATCATCGTTCATTATCAATGTGTATCATAAGCATAATACATAATTAGGGTTAATAATTTTTTGTTAGGTTAACGGATTGCTTAATACAGTAGTCATCGCTAATCCGGACAATTCATATTTAGTACTTAAGTACACTCATGTATAATGTATATATTCGGTATACCCATGATTAAGATATTATCGTTTCGATGACATATTGTGATATTGTTTCCCAATATACATATATCACAATAATAATGTGTAATGTAAAACTGTAAATCAATAAATTTTGAATTTGTATAAATATGTAAGGTGTTTTTTGAAAAATATTTATTTAGTAAGTTAAACAAAACGTCATTCCGTTTAATCCGGATAGAGTCCGGTCCCATCTAGATTAACGAGACTACTGTATTATTATTATTATTAATATTATACATATTGGCCCTAAGCATATAAAATTATACAGCCGTAAATTTGTTAATTAACCTAACATTTCCCCATAAACGTTTATTTTTTTAACAAAATTAATTTTTACAGTTGAAGACTGGACATAAAAAACGCGCCAAGTTCCAAAAAAAAAAACTTGTTAAACCCAAGAAACCAAGCGCCAAGTTCTATTGACAATAACCTATTGAGCGCGCCAAGTCCCACGATCATTTATGTAGTAGTGCAAACAAGGCTTGATAGATGGCATGCCATCTAGCTTTAATGCCGGGTTTACACGATGCGCGAGGCTGCCTTATCAAACAGCTGATTCACCCAACTGTTTACATGATCCGCATCCGATTCGTGAAGAATCAGCGAAAAAGAAAAAGAGCCAAATAGTTTAACGCAAGGCGTCAAGTTAGGTGTTATGGTGGGTTTACACGCTCAGTTAAACTGCGCAAACAGACTGCACAAACTCAAGTTTGCGCAAACTAACTGTACGTGTAAATGGAAACCGTAGGACTGTACAGTTCAAAATTTTGGCCTGTGCGAGTTCAGGCGATGCCTGAAAAAAACTGTGCAGTTATAGTAGTTGCACAGTTTTCTCGTGTGTGTAAACAGATAACTGTGGGTTTTTAGACAGTTTTGATATTATTGTCGAATACTGTAGATCGGTATAGCTTCGGCCAGTTGCTAAAAACCTTAAAGTTGCAGTAAGTCTTTCATGAGGGCTTATGCATTTTCTCATGACCGTATTTTGTTTTTGAATCGTATTGGAAACCAATGATAATAGTAAACTGTATGTTTCTTCATCCATACGAAGATAGTTCCTGAAGTCATCTGGTTGTTCCAATAACTCACCAATTAAATTTATGTGCGAAAATTGTTGTCTTTTTGACAACCAATTTTTCGACCACTTCTTTTTATTTTCATTTAGTTTTTGAAGTATTAATTGTTTTTTTATAATTACACACACTGCGAGAATAGAGAGATCCTGTTCGGTAATGGACGACATTTTTACTGTAGTGTCAAATTAGAACTGAACAAAAATTTGTATCAATAACTGAACGTCTAAACCTAAATAATTTACTCAGTTTGTTTGCGCAAACAGACTGCACAAAAATACCAAAAATTTGTTTGCGCAGTTTAACTGAGCGTGTAAACCCACCATTAGGTTAGTACGAACGCGTTCACACGGTGCGAAACAAACAACTGAATCCCCCTTTGATGCGCGTCCGAAAACCGTCGAATTTTCGCTCGCCGCGTTGCCGCTTCGTGCTGAATGCTGATTCGCGAATCACGCGAGGCGCCGCAGCACATGTTCACACTGGTTGAATCATGTCGAAACCTGCCTCGCGCATCAGATTCGCGTCGTGTAAACCCAACTTTACAGTTGATTGTGAACATTATTAATATTAGCGCTGTGCGTTAATAATATTTCGATTAAAACGTCATGTTTAATTTTGTTTTTATGCGTTTGATAAAGTTTTTGTTAGTTATTATTATAAAACTAATGTAAGGACGATGGAAATATAAAGGGACGGGAGCAAAAAAAGAAGAATCAAGTCGGAGCGAAAAGAAAACAATAAAGTGAAAGGAAACCCTATGTAAATAATAAAAAATAATAAATTAAAAGTATAAAAATAAAAAAAAATTGTATTTCTTAACAATAAAATTAAGGTCTTTAACAAACGGAGGTTTAAAAAATATATGCACTTATATATAACTAATGTAATTGTTAAAACGTAAATATAAGTAAAATTATCAAAAACAATGAATTATTTTTTTTCATTGGCACTTGCCTCGTTTTTACTGATAAAGGTATGACACTTAGCACGTTCTACGTTTTTTAGAATAAAATATTTATAAGAAAGGAAATTCAAAAAAAAATTTTTAATAGGAATATGTATCCTACCTATATAATAAATAAAAAATTTGGTTAGGTTTTTTAATCAAAAGTTTTTTGGCACTTAGCGCGTTATTATTGTCTAGTCTTTAGTTCTATATATAAGTATTCGACGAACGGTTTTAAAGATTCTATTGATTTGAATATGCTTAAGACACTGATTTCACTGATTCTATTGATTTCATAAGTTAATATACGTTCGCGTGTACCTACGTGTATTATATGTACAATATTATTACTGTATATTGTTGTGCAGGTGAAAACGGAAACGGGCGTCGCCCAAGAAAACGTGGAAAAAGTCTTGAACGAAATTGGCGTAATCGAAGACAAATTGAAAACGCTGCAGACCGGGTTCTTGAAGAACGTCCGAGACGCAAACGAAGTCAAGTCAGAGGCGAAAATGCTGACTGACGATGTGCAGGACACGGAGAAGAAATCAATGGAACTATTGACTAACTACGACCATGTAAACAACAAATTGGAAAGCCGGTTTAATAACTCGAAATCCACGCTAAACGATTCGCAACGTTTGCTGGAACGAGCCAGTCAACTTTCGGCCAACACCACATTAAAACTGAAAGAACTCAAAGGTAAGACGATTATAGGAGACATATCGACTCGACCACGGCATACATACCTACCTCTATCTTAATTACATTCATAAGATCTTCAAAAATTAAGCATTGACAATATTTCTAAACATTTAATTTGTTCAAATGATTTTAGAACCTAGTAGTGGTTTCTAATTTCTTATACCTACTAATAAATTGATTGCGGTGTCACTGGAATAATGAGGAAACATTAAATTCGAATTTTTAACCGAGTTTCTTCCTATATGATTTACGCGTGTGTTAATCCCCGCCCATTATCTCACCACAATTCTATAAACGATTGATTTTAACGTCTCGAGCCTATGAAATTATTGTTGTTGTAGTATAATAATATCATTGGTTTTTTTTAGATGCCGAACAAATATTTGCGAAACAAGAAAACCTGATTGTACAATTGGATAGTAAGATGGACGAATTGAATGCAGAAATGTCTGAACATTTAGAGAAAATTAATTTACAATCTGAGTATTATAGGACTTGTAACAATTAATTATATTAATAATTTTTCATATTATCGAGTGTCGTGACTAATACATTTTATTTACTATATGTTATGTATATTTACGTTCTTAAGTCCGTGTATTATATTTACGGTCACAATATTTTGATAATATGTATATATATATATATTATTTATTTTATTTTACTTATTTTTTTTTTTTTTTTTTTTGTTTGTAACGTATATAAAATAATATTAACAATTATCTAGTTATGTGACTTATGTCGTTGCGATCAATTTAGGGGCAGTAAAAAAATAATAATCATTATTTTTATCAAAATAAAAAAATTAATCATTCCGTGCTTTTTTTTCATATAATTTGAATTCAACATGAACTATAGACGAATATATTTCACGATTATTTGATACGAGTATTCACCATAATATAGTGATGACATAAAAAATTCAATGACGGACCATATAAATAAAAAGAATAAATACTCTAAAATTTGATACTATAATTCTCATTGTGTACTTTATAACTTTATTACTATTGATATATTGTTATTGTTATTATTATCGAGTCTATTATTGACCAATAACCGGATAATATGTAAAATGTATATTAAACGCATCGCAAAGTGTTCAAAATAAAATTTGTTTCATAAAAATCTACTAATAACAATTGTTAATATATACTACTTGTCGTAACGAAACGACGCGTGCTTAAATATAATTTGCTTCAAAACAATGGAATGAATTATAATATCGATTTTAAAAATTCACAATATCAACACGAATTACCTACATTTTAATGCCCGAAATGTGATCGCATCCCTTGCCGGTCCGCCACTGAATTAACACCTAAGTAATAAGTTGTGTTCATTATAATTAGAAGAAAAAAATTAAATAAATATATATATATATAGACTTATATTTAGTAACTATTATTTATTTTTTACAAAACATATTTTGTAATAAATATTATATTTTAGTAGCCAAATACAAAAACTAGTTATTTTGTTAAGAACTAAACGCATAGTACCCTCACCTTGAAATTTCTATTTCAAAATCATAATAAAAATATGAATTAATATTTTTTTTTTTTTAATGTAAGCACCTATATAATATTATTTAAATTGTTTTCTATTATACATTAATTTGAATTAATGCCTATTTATAAAGATATAATATAACGTTTTTTTTTTCTTACTTCTTTAAAGTGCAATTCTGTATTGTTGTTAATACAACACTAAGAGCAAATATTTAGTTTACTTTTCCAGTATTTAATTTTTTCTGTATGTTTTATTCAAAGAATTTCACGAATTGATTAATAAACAAATATACAAGTATCATAACCAAACAATCCTTTGTCTAATGTTCGAACACTGAATAAGTGTAATACTTGCAGTTATTGTAACAATTAATATTTGAATTAATTTCTGTACTGTATAAATTCGAGTCGTATAATTTATTAGAATATTAATTATTAAAATAATAATTGTAAGTACTACACATTCAGATTCAATTATTTGACAAAAAATTTTGTTAGGTCAATTACTGTACACGTCACGTTTTCTTTTTTCTTCCTAATAAACCATTCATAAAGTTATTTAAATAAAACGTACAGAAAAAAAATAAAATACGAGAAAAGCAAAACAAATATTTTTTTAAAGTGTTTAATTAAATTACATGATACAAAATCGCATAATGCAACTTTAAAGAAGTGAGAAAAGAAAAAGAGCGTTACATTTCTGTATCTTTATTATAAATATAAGCGTTAATTCAAATTAGTGTGTACAAAAGGAAAAATAATTAAAATAATATATTAGGTACTTGCGTTAAAAGAAATCAATTCGTATTTGTAACGTGTATTAACATCATAATTTAGAAAAATCGAAATTCCAAAGTAGAGTACTTTTTTTTGGCACTCGCCAAAAAAAAAAATAATTCATAAAAAATATAAGGGTTTGCAAAGTTTTTTTTTTTTTTTTAAACAGAAATTCCCCGAGGTCGGGTGCTGTGGAGGAATGTATCGCTTGAACTGTCGCTGTCAAACAACACGCGCGTGAAAACACCAAGAAAATTGCGCCCGAAAAATACATTCGAAATTCAATTTTTTTTCAACAACAATAAAAAAAAATGTGTATTTTTACCGAAATTCATTTCATTTTTGCCCATCGCGGGCGGTAAATATTATATACATCATATAACATTAAATAGGTTTTCTCGTATTTACATTTGGCAATGACGGTTTTTCTTTGTTCTTTCGTCGTTGCGTCTCGCCGCCGTGGACGCGGCGCTTTTGTCGCGCGCCGAATGTTTCAAATTTATGCTTTTACCCGAATACGTTTTCGCGGCTTTTTGCAAAATCTCGATTTCCTCCATCAGCCTCACGTTCTCTTCCAGAATCGCGTAATACGATACGGTTTTGGTCGTATGCAACTCGATCGTCTTCTTCAGCCCTTCGATATACGTCTCCAAGAACTTCCTCTGTCTGGCGAACTCGATTCTCGCCTCGAGTTCCTCGTCGTCCGGCATGTACACGTGTTGTGCGATCGGTCCCACGTATTTAACGAAAAACTCCTAGGAATACAAAAAAAATTCAATATATATATAATATATAGATTTAGGTTTTTTAATTTTTTAAATATCTTATACAACAATATTTTTCTTTTATTTTATTTAATACTCATTGGCTTTTTTTCTTTTTTTTATATTTAAATATACATTTTGATATACATGTGTATATTTGTATATTTTTTATTAATTTTTTACATTATAATCCAAATTAATATGTTTACAGAAAAACATAGGATTAACATATCCGTATTATCTGTCTTTGACTCTGCGCTTTATTAATAATAAAAGTATTTAAAAAAAAAAATTAATTAATTTTTTTTTATAAACAAGCATATTTTGTATATAAAATTCAACAATAATTAAAAAAAAAAAAATGAAAAAACGCACGATTCGTTATAGTTTCGGTGGTTATTAGCTCGCAGATTACCTTAACACCTTTCCCACACCCGATCCACGACTTTAATTTTAAAATATATATTAAAGTTTATAATCGGTAAATATTATTGTCAGTCATATATATTATATAGGTATGTAACCTGCACACAATTATCAGAAAATCAACAATAATATTGTATATTTTGATGAAATATTATTCCTGGGTTTGTCTGTTACTATTCCCTCCTGTATATCGGACAGATATTTTTCGAAATTCCTTTTGAAACATGTCACGGTGGACCAGACCACACGGTTCACGAAAAATCTCGTACCGAACAAAAAGCGGACATTCATTTTTACATACGCGCGTGTATAAATAATGTCGACAATCCAACTATTCCGATATACCTGCATGGCTTTTTCGTTGGCATCTGTGACGTTTCGTGTTGGTTGGTGTTTAGTGGCTGCGTACATGTCGACTTTCATCTGATTTATAAAGTTAGACTGGTCCAACGCGATTTGCTTCTCTCTGTCTAGTTCGTCGATGCAATCTTTTTTCTGTTCTTTTAATCCGGCCAACTCCAAACCCAAACGCTTTATCGTCTTGGACGCGTTATCCTCTTCGAGTTCGTACTGCGACGCGCATAATTTTGCATTACTCGTCGATTATTATTTTAATACATCTTTACGTACACATATGTACAAAGTGATCGAAATGAAGGATCCAAATAAGTCCGAGGGGAGGGGGGATCGTCATTTCAAGTTTTGAAAAGAGGCAAAGTTATGAACGGTTTACATTATTTGAAAAATAAGCAAAAATAAAATCTTTTTTTTGACAAAAATCTTTAACCTAACTGGCCTTGTCCCCTTAAAATATTATAACGTCACTAGATGAAAGTAATTCGGTTAATTCTTAAATTTTTCGTTTTCATAGAAATATAAAAGATACGCTTTTTTACTTGTACAACTAGAAGGCACTCGTTCCATTTTCTTATACAATATATATTGTATAACTACAAATTAAAAAAAAAAATAGATTTTTAAAAATATCCAAGAGAGATGAATAATTTTAAACTAAAATTATATGGAAAAGCGTTTACAAAATATTGCGATAAAAACGTGATACCACATTATATTGACATAACTATAATTGTATAGATTTGAGATTTTTTTTTTTTTTTTTTGGATATGCGCTTGCATTCATCGCCCTGATTAAACATTCTGTAAGTAACTGACTAAATAACAATATTAATTATTATGTAACTATGATACGTATTGTATATGTACAATGTACGATATGTATTGATGTAACAATGTGTTTTATTTGTTTTTATGTCTGTACCCAAATAAACGTAAAAATATATACGAAAAACTATCGAAAAGTTACGTAAAAACGTCAAAATCAATTATCGTTTTTTTTTTTTAATTAGCCTCTAGTAAAAACTATTCAGCTCAACACTTATAAATCTATATATGCTATGTATAATAATAATAATAATAATAAAAACAAGCTTTCAAAACAATATTATATAATAAAGCCAGTTTCCAAAATAAAAGAGACGATTAATTTAATTGTGTGCTCAGATTTAGAATTAAGAATAGAAGGGAGGAGATCGGTAGAAGTGTTGAGTGAAATTAAAGTGTTAAATAAAGAGAAGCGTTGGAAGGCCAGGGAAAGACAATCAAATAAAATATGAGATAGATCACAGATGCTTTCATTTTGATGTAAAGTACAGAATAGAGAGTCGTTTAGATTAAGGTTGTATGCATAAGCGGGTAGTAATGAATGTCCAATACACAAACGACTAAATTGAACTATAATAGATCTAGATACATTTAAGTTGTTAAATCAAGTTTTATTAAGGACTCTAGGAGCAACATTTTTGAAACTGAAGGCAAAATCCGGAGGTAGGTTGGTCCAGTAATTTTTGGTAGACCAAAAATCTTATATGTAACGCCGTAGGATGGGTATGAAGTCTGTCGAGGGAATTTGAGTAGAGGAGGGGCATACATGATTGGATGAAGTTTTGGCCAAGCAGTCAACAATTTAATTTCCATGTATACCAGTGTGACTATAGGTACCCATGAAAACTGAATCGTGTAATTTGACTGATAGAGATTGAAAATTATGGTTTTGGTCCGAAAAATTAGTGGGGAAAATGGGAATTAAAGGAATTAGATGTTATGGATTTTGACAGATATACGTTTAAATGCTTTGACGGGAACAGAGGATTGAAGACCTTCCCGAAATTCCGCTTCCGAAACAGAAACGTCTAGTTTTATTACACCATAAGAATAAATAAGGGTAGGTGGAATACTTGCAGAAAAACCATGCTCGTTTAAATATTTTGATTTTAGGCAGATATTACCATTTACAATGGAGTCGACTGAAATTTTTATTTTTTTGTAACTGGCACAGGTTACGATACCGGTAAAGTTATTTGAAAAAAATCTGGCCGCCTTGAGAGGATGTTAACTCCCAAGATTTTTACTGGAGTCAATGCATTCAACAAGAATTAAGATCGGACCAACATAATCGGGTGAAAAATATTGTGATGGATTGATGGAGCTGTTGTTCATTAAATTCACATCCATTGGTGTAATTGTAGAATTCGAAGGCGATAATAAATTTACATTTGGCATACGTATGGGGCTCATTAAAACAATTTAAATCAGTACTATTGTTTATATACCTTTTGTCACGGATTCTTTATCGCTTGGCGATAAGGCGTTATTACAATTTAACCAACGGCTGAGGTGTAATTACAGACGGCGGATTTGACAACATTTGCTGAAGACCAGGTGAAACGGGGCTAGACGGATTTTTGGATGACTTACGATTCTTAGAGACTGCGGTCCATTCTGAATCAGATCCAAACTTATTACAAATAGAAGTTTTTATTTTTGTAGTGCCGGGGGCTTTTGACCGGCGCGAAAATCGCCGCCCGAAGACGACGATATAGATAACGATACACACTAATGACACTAATTAAACGATAAACGACTGAGAATAAAGAAAATACGTCTGTAAGCAAGGACGGACTAAACGCGACTGATCGATTATTATCGTTATTTCTTCGTAATTTTAAAACTAATGGATATGGAAACTTTAAATATTCATCGAACATGTAATTTCATACGAGTATTTAGGAAAAAAATTTTTCAAAAACTTTCTCTTAATTTTGAACTATTTATAGCAGCTATAAGTTTCGAGGTATTTAATTCATAAATAAAAGGGGAGGGTTTTTTTTTTTGTTATATAGGTACCCAAAATATTACACCGAATGGATCAGAATTGTTTTATCTATTGCGATGATTTATACAAATGCTAAAATAATATACGTATATATATATATATATATAATTTTTTCTTTAGTTACTTCTTCGATTTGTTTCTCACGGTTTTGTATTTTCAACGTCAACTGTTCGGTGATCTGTCCAAACGAAACGATGTTATCGTTTAACAGCTCCAGTTCCTTTTCCAATTCGATCAGTTGCAATGTGACTTTTTGTATCTTCGCGGTTTCCTGTACGTCGATCTCTTCGTACTGTTGCAAAAGTCTCCTCAAATCGACAATCTTGTGGTGCTTATTGCCGGTCAATTCCTTCAGCATTTCGTTTTCCGCTTCGAGCAATTCGACCGAATCATTTAAATCGTTATTAGCTTTTTCGTATCTGCGCAGTAAACACAATGTGTGTTATACACACACCTACGCAATTTACGTGTTCATTCGATCCAATTTCATTATCAATCACACTGTATTCTCGTCTAGACGTTTCGAATGCTTTCCAAAACACTATTTATATTTTTTCGAATATTCAATATAGCGTTTTTAAACCGCAAACATTTTTAAAAACTACTTTTTATTTTTTAAACAATTCAATCATAATATATTATATTGTTTTTCTACTAGGTAGTATGAACGTTTTACTCCGTAAATAACAGAAATCTACAAAAATAATAACGTGATAGAACTCCTAATAATATATAGGTAGATAATATACACGTATAATATTATAACGTGCTACGATGAATTGTGATTAGGCGTTCTAATAATAAACGGAACGAAAATAAACGCGTATTCCGAATTTCAATTATGAAAACTCCTTTTACGGGATTCGTTTGTATATTCTATTTGTATGTATTATAATTTTTTTTTTAATTGGCAGTCCAAGAACGAATCGTTTCGTTCATATAGGCCACTCGAGGAAAATAATATAAGGTGAATTCCAGAAAATTATACAGAGATCATTATAATCAATACTATAAAGATCACGTACAATTTATGTTTCGTTTTGAACTCTTTCACTTCCTTCGTCGTTTTCAAATACAATTCTTTCAAGTTTTCCACCTCGGCGACGTATTGGCGTTTTTTTTCCGAAATCTGTTTTTCGCAGTCGTCCTCGGTGTTCTTCACCAACATTTTTAAACACTTTTGTTCATCGTTTAGTTTGTTTTCCCACTGAAAACGGAAACGCACATCACACCACATATTATTTCGTATATTTTATATTATTTCTCCGCATTCGTCAAATACCAATAAGACTTGTTCGTATTTCTCTATGAGCTTCTCGTCGTAAGCTTTTATCGTGTCCAGTAATTCATTATCCACGGTCTGTCGCAACGTTTCTAAATCCCTATACGTGTCCATAAAATCGGCCCCGGAGAAAAATATAATTCAATTATTAAAACTAACGCAAGTGTTAATACACGATAAACGATGCTCTGCGCAATAATATTATCATCTAATACTACTACTGCTGCTGCTGCTGCTGCAACCTGCAGCAGTATTTACACGTCTTGTAATATATTATAATAATCTTCTGACAAAAAAATATTATAATATAGAATAAGAAGACAAAAAAAAAAATGTATTACTTTTTTGACTGGGAAACAGCTGCTAACATTTGGTTTTCGAGATTTAAATTTCTGGTGTACTTGGATGCGAGTCGATCGCAATATTGCACATCCAAATTGCCGATAATCCGTTCATTCGTTTCTCTCAGCTCACGCAGCTCGTATTCGAGTTCACGTATTGCATTTTTCTGTACCTCGATAAAGTCCTGTTATTACGCACACTATTATAAATGTATTGTAATATCATTATTATTTCTGAATATTATTTTTGCACTCGGCGGCACAGGTGTTTTTTTTATTATATTTTAACACACACAATATAAATGTTCTTAAAATTTTAAACATGAAATTCGATTTTTTTTTTCTAATCAATTAAAAATATTATTTGAAAAACAAACTAAAATTATATTTTAAAAGTGAAGAGGCTTAGAAAAAATGATTTTTTTTATTTCCCCCGTATGAAACGATTAAAAATCACAAATAAAAAAAACACTACGCCGCGCCGTAGGTATACGTGTATTCTGAAATCCTCGCATTTTGCAACTCGTCGTATGAGATATTCGAAATAGAAACGTATTTAATAATTTTTTTTTTCAATGAATTATATCGACATTTTTTTCTTACACACTTTTTTTGCACAATTTTTATTCGCGATTTTTTCAATTTGAAAACTATAAAAATCAATAATACGTGTAACACATACATATTATAATACCTTATTTTTTTCATCGATTTCTCGACAATAAGCCGAATTGATCGTTTTCACCGTTTTCGTTTCCTGCTCATTAGACGACTCCAGCGCGTTTATCTCTTGCGTGCCTTCTCTCTCCAGCCTATGCACCGTTGTTTCCAGTTTTTCGGTATTGCTGATTATGCCCTGGTACTTGGACCATTTGATCAGTATGTCGTCGGTGTACGCGAAGTGATTGTTCGACTCCGTGACTTTCCATATGCACATACTTCCGTCTTCTGAACAAGTGATCAACGTGGATTCGTCTGGCACTGAACACATCTGCGGCGCATTTGACGAATAGAAAATATATGATTTTATTATAAAATTTTGATTCTATTTTATAATTATTAACGTTATATATATATATATATATATATATATATATATAATAAAAGTGGTCATTTTGATGAATTTAATTTTAGAAAAGTACGCGGTAAAAACTTAAAATTTAATCATTTATTTTCTTATTTTTTTTTACGTTTATTTCGATGAGTATATTACGTATAAGTTAAAGTCAAGTATTAATATATATATATATATATATATATATATATACTTTTTAATTTCAGAAAATCTTAGATAATTAATGATGAAATTACGAAAAAAATTCTGGGAGTTGATTATTGTAGATATTTAAAAAGAAAAAAAGTATCCCCTAAAGTTTCTCCAGCTCCTTTTGTACCGCGTTTATAAAAAATTGTTAAAAAAAAAAAAGTTAAATACTTGAAAAAATACGTTTTCGATTAAAACACAACTCTCATACCGTTGTGATAGCACGGTTGTGAATTTTGAACTCTTTGAGTTCAACTTGATACATGATCGGTAATGCGATCGTCATTAGGATGCCGTTTTCACTGGACACGAACAACGTAGAATTTGATGTGGAAATGCATATTGCGCAAAGCGGTCCTTGATGGAGATTCAATTCGCGAACAACCTTAAATAAATTCCAATATATGCAATGGCGTAGCCGCCCGGAGGGGGTACTTTTAAAGTATTCTGAATATTTCTTGAATAGATACTTTATAACCGATTGACATTATTAATTTACTTACTAGCGTTCTTATGTTAATTTATAAAAATAGAATTAAAAATTATTTGTATTATTATTAAACCTCCAAACACATATATTTATAATTGTTTATATTCGATTAAATAATAATAATAATATATAAATTACTATACATATTTTAATAATGTTCGTATTACTGATATGTAATAAAAAAAAATGTATACATATATTTTTTTTTAAACGTATTCGGAATACTTTTTGAAAAGTAGGTATTCGAAATACCAATTCTGATTAATTTTTTCCAAAGTATTCAAAGAATAGAAAAAGATAATAATAATAATAATAAGATAATAGAAGAAAATTAATCCACAAATGCTCTTAAAAAGTGTTTTGCCTGGGACTGTTATCAAATTGGTTAAAATCGAGTTAAAATAAAATGCCCGTAGTACGGTACATCTGCTTCTCACACCACACGCCGTTTGAAATGCGACTGACCTTTTTGTTGTAGAGCTCTGTCAGAAGGCCGTCTTTAGACGTCACGAACATTCTGTCAACGCCGGCGGTTAGTTGCGCCGCCATCGAGTACAAGTAAATGTGTGTGAGCAGTTTGCAGGTTTTCGTGTCGAAACTGCACAGATTGCCCATCGAATCGTAAGCCACTATAATGGCGTCGTCGTTGGTCCACAACAAAATGTTCACCTGTTTCACCATAATACGCGCGTATAATAATGAACAAAAAGACTAGAAACGATTATTATTATTATTATTATTATTTGAACGAAATCACCACCGGCGGCGCCAATCGACTTGGTTATCTAAAAAAAATTATTATTATTTTTTTTTACTTTCCCTCTTTAAAGTAAACCCGTTTTATTATTGTTCTGTGGTTTAACTTAAATATTGTACGCACATGACCGGATTAACGTATATAGGTAATATAGGAGGCGATTGCGATTTAGAACGCTAAATTTTAATCGACACCGAAAAACGGATGCTTAACTCTCCACTGTCATAATCAAAATATATAATTTTTTTTTTTCGGTTTTTGTAATGAATTTCATTGAAAATTGTTTTAGTAAATGCTTAACGCTCAAGAAGTCCCAAAGTTACTCGCAATGTTTTAGCCAAAAAGTAAGATTTATAATATTACATTTATTATTTATTAATAAACAAATTATTTATATTGCTTACTGCAGCGAATAACAACTTTTATGTTTACGGTATGCACATACTTCCTGGCTACGGGCCTGACCACTGATTATAAATTATAATAATAATAATAATAGTGATCGACACGTCACGCTGCTCGCAGAAATGGGGATACTCACGAACGCTTGCGAATTACCGAGGCACGAGAACCGTTTCTCAAACAGCACCGAACAGTAAACGTTGATCACGCCGAATTTGGCCAATGCGAACATGTGACCGGAATGACTGAACGCGCACGCGGTACACCCGCTGATCGTATAGGTTTTCAACGGCACCAGATCGTCCGCCTGCACCAGTTGGTATTCGACGTAATCGGAGAAAGCCGCGATCGAGTACAATCCCGTCGGGTGTATGGAAACGCTGCGCACCTGTCGCGGATAATATTTGGACAACAGCAACGTGCACTCCACGTAATCCCACACCTTTATGGTGAAGTCCGTTTTCCCGCACGTCATGAATATTGGTTTCCACAGACTCGCTGACACGCATTTCACATTGCCGTAATGCAAGTGCTCGCCGAGCGGTTGGACTTCCACTACTTTCGCGGTCGACGGCGAGTTCTAAATAATCAAAATATAAAAACGGTACTAAAACCGATTTAAGTCACTATATACGTATATATATATATATATATACCGCTTTGATTTGGGGTAATGGAAATTACAAAAATTAATAACTCGCGTCGAGTTATTAAAAATTGGAAAAATTGCACGAAAATGTGCGCGATCGGTAAAGTATATATAATGTTTCATGTAAAACGTATTTCGAACATTTTCTTTCTTTTCTTTTTTTGAAAATAAGTTAATGGTAAAAACGAGTCTTTTTTCAACAAAAGGCTATAACACCGACCCATTCTTGCCCAAACACCGACAACAAGAGCAGAGACGGATTTACACAATTGTCGCCCCTAGGCAAATTTTTTTTTTGGCCGCCCCATTAAACTTATCAACGAGAAAACATATTTTTAAATACTTATTTAACATAACTACTTAAAAAATAAATCATAAAGACTGATACTAAACAATAATTAATGGCGGTTATGTTAATAAACTAGAGTTAAAACTAGGTTAAAAAACCTAGAGTATTCTCAATAAAATATTGGCCTAAAATTGCCGCCCCTAAAAATTTGCCGCCCTAGGCAAATGCCTACTTTGCCTGACGCTAAATCCGCCACTGAACAAGAGGTAAATAAATAAATACCCTTTGTAATGAAAAAAAATTAGGCAACATAACACAACTACGAATTATGTGTATAATAAAAAATAGATTTTTAATGAACCCAGCGGGACGAATAATTTTAAACGAAATGAGTGGGAGGATTGTAATGTGCTAACTAAAAGAAATGGGGGGGATGACCATAGGCAGATATTTGGTCACATCCGTAGGGGGGGGGCTTAACATTTTTGTTTTATCCATTAACGTAAACAGACATTTTTAAACGCTTCAACTGGTGGCTACCCTTACACACACACACACACACACACACACACGGTAAACGTGAACAACATTACTAGCGTTTGCCCGCCGTGGCAAGACTGAGCGGTCCGCTTCTTTTTTTTCGGGGAGGTGGGAGGAGGAAATCTTCGGAAGACACCTCGAGAGGTAGTGACGGATTCGCCCGCGGGGGCGCCGCCTACCGTTTAAAACCTCCTCTCAGGGGAGCAACCGTAAGGTTATACGCCCTGTGAGGAATGAAGTGAAAAAGGGAAGGGAAAAGAGGAGAGAATTTTTGCGGCGAATGATCGGTGGCCGCCACTTGCTCGTAGGGCGGAGCAGTGGAAGCGCTCGCGTGCGTCACGAGGCTAGGGGTACGGTGGGCCGTGGTCGTTGGGTGTTATCGTGTTAGCTGATCGGGGGCATGTTCCAGGAGGGAGCAGGGACGATGTACCCAGTCGTAGTTTCCGGGTGCGTAATCTGCGATTGCGGCAATCGTGGGGTTTGGGTGGGATTTAACCGAAGCGCGGAGTCTAGTTACGAAGATTGGGGCGGCAGCTTGCAGGGGGGAGAGGGTTGGGATTTCCTTTAGGATTTGGGCGTTCCTGATAAAAGTTTTGATACCTTGGGCGGATTCGAACCACGACGGTGGTTCACCACTCTTTAAATGACACCTTAACCCATTCGGCCACCACTGCTGTTAGCGGTCCGCTGATTGCAGACCGCTATTTATATGTCTGCGTGGCTACCCCCTGTGTCATTTCTATTCCGGTTTTATTGTGTACGACAGGCGCGGTCTGTCGGTATACGCAGGTGTTTAGTCTGACGCTGACCGAGCGATCAATCTTATGCGCGTATGCTAAATTTATTATTATTATTATTATTATTTCGCGTGTTTCAATGAAATGAACTCCAGGATTCATTTTTCCCCGTTCTACACTCGTTTACACTTTATCTGCGTAAAGTGTAAACATACTTTGATATTTGTTTTGTAATTACGTTATATAACGATATATATATTAATATAAATATTTTAATAAAATATTAAGTTATTAATCTGAATTTAAAAAATAAAATTGTTTTGGATTAAAGGGCCTGACAAAAAGTATACGTATATAGCCACCCATCAGATTATGACAGTAATCCGATCCCTGACTACCGCAGACCTTAACGATTTGTATCGTCGACGGTACAGCGACAATTAATAATAATAATAATTACCGCGTCGTCGCGTGCAGAACGTATGGTACCCGTCGACCCGTCGAACGTCTCCTTGTCTGTATTCTCTTCCTTTTTCTGTTCTTCATCGTCCATCACTCTGTTGAAATTGTCTCCGTGCAACTGCGCCCAGTACAACTGAGCGCGTCTCGTCACGCACACCAGTTTCTCGCCGTTCGGGCTGACGTACGCGTTCTCCACGAAATGTTTCGGTTTCTCCTCGTCCGTCGTCCGTTGCGATTGCAAATACCGGTCTTCGCGCTTCACCAACACTTTTTTTCGCACGTACCTGTGCGCACGCGCAATGCCATCGTTGTTATTATCGTGCTACAGCGATCGTAGTGCAGTGGCAGCGTATGCAACCGCTTCTCAAATTTTAAAAAGTGCGCGCGTATATCAAAGAAAAAAACCACCGCGGATAAAAAATGTGCAATGTACAAACATGAAAAATTGTATTATCCCTAATAGTCATGTTTAATATGTTGAAAATTTGGTATTTTTTTTTTTCAAATTTTAACGTTTAGTCTTGGATTAAAACTGTAAAATTATACTTAACAATGATATATTAGCCCCCCCCCTCCACCACAAAAAGAGTAAAGAAATTATCTAAATACGCCCTAGATCTGCAGTATAACACATAAAACACCGACCTGCCACCTTCGTCCGTCTTCTCGAAGTAATGGATAGTCGAGTCTCCGATCACGAGGACGAGGCCGTACAGGGAAGTGAAACATCTCCGGACGGCTTTGGTTAGATTAAGTCGTCCGGTTTCATCGATGTACTCCGGCCGTTCATCCTCAGCTGACGTCTGTACCGTCACATCCAAATCGATTAAGACCTCTGCTCGGTACCGGGCTAGCAAAACTCCGTTTTTAAACAATATCACAAGTCCGTCGGCTGTGCCGGCCAAACACCTGTCATTTACAGTTATATATCGTTAAAACGTCGAAGATTTATTTACAATTTAAATTTAAGACATTACACACCGCGGTTAACGCGATTTCTGTAATGGTATAATAATGCAATGCTCACTAAAATATTACACGGGTATACATACCTATGTTTGATAATAATTTCCATACTGTGTTTTTCTTTTTTCATCATATTATAATATGTGTTGTTGTTGCGCTTTTGCTTTTTTAATTAATTAGTACAAAATACTAATAATAATAATAACGTAATGTTAGTATTTACTAACCGGAATAAAGATAGATATAATTTATAACTATATATATATATTATTTTTACTTGTCTTTAAGGGTGGTTGAAAGCAGCGAGTATTTTCTCTCTTTGTCTTGCGCATACGAAACGTTGTAAAATAAACGTTTCCTACTTCCAACGTACCAATCGACCTAACGATACGATAAGAATTCTGAAAACGGATTTGAATTCATCGTGAATTTTACTATAGATCGAATTTCTTGCTTTTCAAAATTTTTTTACCAAAAATTGAGCATTAGCAATATTTTTTTTTTTTTAGTTTAAATTTGTTCAATTACTTTGGCGGGATTCGTGTAAACAATTTTTTGAATGTGAAAAAATCGATGTCATGTAGACCACGCGAAGAATTCAAAACTGTTTTCAAATTTCTTATCGCACCACTTCGGCCGGTGCGTTGGAAGTAAGAAACATCTATTTTACCATGTTCTATGTGTGATGCAATAAGACAAAGAGAGAAAGCACTCGCTTCCAATCCTTTGAACCGAATGATTTATACAACAAGCTCAACAATTATACACCCATGTGCCAGATCTATAAATTATGACAACACCAGAGGTATAACATAATTTTTCCGTCCTTATAAATTGTAAAAAAAAAAAAAGAAAATGTTAAGTAAATCGATAATTTGAAATTTGCGCCCCCTCATCTATGACTAGCGCCCGAAACCCGAATTGTCCCCCCCCTCTTTAAGATGCGGTGCAGTTAATATACAAATGATAGCGTACATGTCACCGCACAGCCAACAGACGCAATTGAATTCGATTCCGGTGGCTTCACGAAAACCGTATTGCGTCCAATCCTCGTCGGTCCGGGTCATCAGTCGAAAAAGATCTTTGCCCACGAAACAGCATTTCGACGTGTCGATCGGGTTTAAAGCCATCTATCGCGAGAACGTACAATGAATCACGGAACGGAATTTGAATTTTCAATGTTTTATCGCGTTTTCTCCCAAAAATATTATTTGTATATTGTATAATCCAACGATTATAGCGATATACTCGAGGTTGAGCGCTTAAACACTGCAATTGAATCTAAACGTTTCCCTTCCTCTCTCTCTCACCACGCACCGCCGTACCCATTTCGTCGACGGAAATCATCATAATAATATAATCGTACTTACGTCGACCACGCGGTGATCGTCGATTCGCAAGCACGTATCGACCGTTGAGTCTGTCCACTTGTAATAGTACACGGAACAACCGGATCCATCGTGATTTATGGCCAGAGCTACAGCGAACGTGTCGTCGGATTGCAGAAACTGTACGTGGCTGAAGTACCGCGACGGTTCTTGTATCATTCGCGAAACGCCATCATCGGGCTCGACGAACACGCAAATCAAATTTAATGACGTCAAATCGTAAACGCTAATCGTAGGTCGCTCATATTCCACAGCGTCGTCCTCGGACGACGCCTCGTCGTCACCATGGACTGTCGCCACCGCCAACACGTAACTGAAACAAAAATCGCGATCAGAAAACAATATAATATTGTTATGGGAAAAACATTTCTTTTTTTTTAACGGCACTAAGTACTGAGTGTTGCAATAACGTGGCTTAGATGAAGTTTTTTTTTGTTTTGTACAGATTCGTTATTACGATGGTACTATAAATTCTAAAGCAATGTGACAAATCATTGCGTTCAATAAAGTGATTTCGAGCGGAACTTCGGTGCGTAATATCACGATGCACTTTTGTCAGAATATTTTAAATGATAGTAAAAAATGAAATCGTAACGTGAGATTATCAAGATTTTTTTTAATACAGCCAATGTAACGAGTCGTAAGACTTATGTCGTATAATTACTACAAATATAGCCCAAAATTAAAAGAAAAAAATGTTTTTTTTTTTTTTAAATTGCTTTCGTTAATATAGTAAAAATTTACATACTTAGTAAAAAACTTCAAGACACTAGGATCATTGGTTTTGAAATAACGTAATTTTATACAAAAAAAATTAATACACTTTGTCGAAAAACTTGAAATGTTTATAAAAGAAAATTGTTATTAATGATTTTCAAGATTTTTTAATATACCTCTAATTGAAGTACCTAACGTGAATTTTACGAAAAAATACAAATTATCGATTTTGACGAAACGCAGGTTTTTTATATAATTTTTTGGTAGTTTTTAAGTTTGTTTTTTAGGCGCTTTTGAGAAAAATCAAAAAATTACCTGTCTAAAGTACCAATTAGATGCAATTTTTTACCGGAAACAAATTATACGACTGTAAAGATCGCGGAGCACTCTCCTTCTGATAGAATTTTTGGGTGCAAACATAAGAAAAAAACCACGTCATTGTAAAACCAATAGATTAAGTACTCCACTCAGGATCTAAAACACATTTCTACTTAGGTACCTATAACCCAATACACATTCCCGCTCCGCTCAGAATATAAAAGTATAACGCGTACTTGATCGAACTTAAATCCATAGCAGTGATGGTTCTGCGTGGAGCTTCCAGTTTTACGAATTTTTGGCTGTGCATTTCCATTTCGTACACGACGATTACGCCCGTAGCCGGATATACGATCGTGTGATCGTTTAAGAACAGACAATTTCCGGACAATCCGATGGTCAGTCCGAATACGAACTCGGGTCGTATGTCCAGCAGGCATTGTGACTGTGGTCTGTTTTTCATCACGACCTGCGTATTGTCCTCTGTCTGCGCGTCTTCGACTGCTGTTGCTGCTACTGTTGTGTGCGACATGTTTCGAGCTGGTGCAATGGTGCTATAGAACCACCGTACAGGAGATGTCTTACGACGGTATATTTTAAACCTTTGAATCCAAAAACCGACTCACGGATTAAAGAAACTTTTCAAACAAACGACACACATGTATATAAGAGTACCTAATACACGTAAATAAATATATAGTGCACCGTATATTATATTATAATCCATATTATGATGTATTCAAAATTGTTTTGTTAGGATAAATCATGCTTTTGGAGAAACATTTGCGTTGATATGGTGAATTCAGTATTGTAAACGATCATAGTGGTCGACAAATAATTAAAATAAAATTTAATTTTTTTTTTTAAATAAATAAATATCATTTATATAAAAGGAAACGATAATTTTTTTTAAAGGTCCTCCATTTATGAAAATCAACACGATTTACCTTCTATTAAACAATGCAGTAATATATTTATAAGCTAATGTGAAATCAAACTCATAAGAATAAAACGCTATTTTCAATGCTATTGAATATAATATTATGAAATTACACGTTTCATCCATCATTGCATTTTTATAATTCGAAATAATAAAATTCTAAAATCTCTTTATCTACCCATCATCCTATATAGTCGAATCATTGAGAGAACACTACTGGGCAGTGGGCAGCCACCAAAATTCGTCCGTTCTCGCGCATTCTCACCACTAAACCTGCCTGAACGCTGGCCACCGTCGTTGTCACGAGTCAGTGGTTTTGTGTATACAAAGCGTATTGTAGTGTTTTATTGTTTTCTCGTATTTTACGGTTTGTCATACATACACCAAGTTTTTTATTTTTTGCGTGTTTTTAATGTTTACTATTTTAGTACTTGAACTGCTAAATATAACATGGACCTCGTCGAGATTTCTCCTTCCAAAAAAAATCCTCGTAGAAAAGTAAGTGGTTGTATAAAACTGTAAATACGTATTTTTCTATTGCGAATTTTTAATTTTTAAATATATATAATTTTCTTAAGTTTATACTTGGTACTGCTTAAAAGCATATCATCATCAATATGTACAAAGAGAAAGTCAAGCAACAACTTGAAGACCCAGACAGCCCCCGATTGACCTACAGACATAATTGCTTGTCAAAATTTCCAAGTTAGTTGGTATTGGACAATACAACGTACAATACAAACAACATTGGCTAAATATAAAAAAAAGGTACAGTTACATTGCCTAACAAGACAAAAATAAAACCTACAATACTTGACAAAGTAAACGATTTTGATAAAAATAATGCCATTAGGTAAAAAAATACATTGCTTTTGGTTGAACCGTGAAGCACCTACAGTTGCGAAGATGTTAATGGCCGTTATAGAAGTAATTTACATGAGCTGAAATCAACATGACCAACAGCGTCTTACCGGTTTCTTTTTGTATGTGTAAAGAATTGATAATTTTAAGTTATTGTAAATTACGGTTACTCATCTGTAATAACCCAAAAATAAAAATATAACTATGTAGATATGTTGAAATATATATGTATATATAATTATATAGTTAATTTGTTGGTACTGGTGATCAACATCTCTAGTGCATGTTTGTTATCATATGTTTGGATTATATCCTGAGAGTCTGTAATGAGTTATTCGATAATTTTGTTAAATCTTATAAAGTTTTTTTTCTCTTTTGTGTGAGAATATAATCGGTGTTCCAAGAAGAACAAACATTAATATTTACTTGAATACATATTATAATATATATAATTAAACTAATACACATTTGTATTAATAGTTGTAATAACAAAATGATATATACACATATTACATCTGTGCATAATTACTTGAGCCAACATTAACAAAGTCACTGCTTTTTTTTTTATGTAGAAAGAATTAATCATTTTAAATCAACTATAAACATTTTTGATATTTTTTATTTACCGACAATAAGAAGTATGTAATCAATAGAGGAAAATTATAATATTGTCCACATTCCACAGCACATTACTCGGTCTCTTATATTTGTAATTGGTTACAAGTAAGATCATAGAATAGAATTATATACAATATAAAAGAATATAATACAATAATTTTATTTAGATAGTTTACATTAAATTATATTATAATTATGTTATAACTAAATTTAAAAAATAAACTTAAATGTTCACCTGTTCTTTTTTTTTAATTAAAAAAAACTTTCCAACCTTGTTTATAGGTTGGATAAATAAAAAAATTATTTTCTATGTAACTCTGTTTATTCATTTTAACAGGTTTGTTTGATAGTTCGGAAGTCCTATCAACGACATTGCTTTGGCAAAGTTTAAATCGTGAAATAAACAGCTGGCAATACTCTCTGATGTTATGCTGGATGACGTGCTAGTTGTAATTGGCACATCGTCTGACGATATACCATTAGATTTGCACAATTTCAAATAAGAATCTAAATTTTCAAAAAGTGCATTTGTTGTTTTGAAACATAATCTTTTAGATAATGATTGTTGACCACATGATGAAATGAAAGAAACCAAATTTTCAAAATGATGTTTGTTAGTATTATCTGAACTATCTGTACGGACAATATCACTAAGAAAATTCCATAACAATTTATGTATCGTTTCGTCTTTAGGAAATTTATCCATTAATGATATCTAAAACAAAAAAAATAAATAAAATACAAATACAAGTATATTATAAAATATATATATAATAATGCATACTTTTAATTTATCCAGATAAGTTATGTTTCCTTTATACTTCTTACTGAAATTTATAATATCGTATTTATTGAAATCAACACATTTTTTCTAAAAAAAAAAATTCATTTACATATTTTTTTAGGTTTATCTATACATTGTATAAAATATAAGCTCTTTTTGTTTGTCATGAAATAAAAAGTTTAGTACTAATGGAATAAATGTTAAACAGACATCACAATTAACTGCTTGTATGCATAATTTGAATCAAGTAATATGTATATTCTAGAAAATTTAAAATCTACTAATGGAAATCGATGGCTGTAAATAAAAAGCTTATTGAACTTATAATTTGATATTTAGAAATAACTCACTAATGCCATAACAATATCTAATGTTAATAACTGTTCGGGTTTTGTAGTGAAATTCATGGTCATTGGACGTCCATAATCATGTATCTCGTTTTCAAATGATGGTAATATCCAATAACAAGTAATTGTCGAATCAAAAGTTGATTTGCTTTTGTCATAAGGTGCTAAAAAAAAAAGTTTTATATGAATATCTTTAAATTAAATAAGTAATAAACAAAGGACTACTCACAGCATATTATTCCAACACACGGAATGTAGGATTCGATTGTTGGGCCCTTTATTTGAACTTCATAATCTAACTGTGATTCAATATCTCGCAATGTAGGTGTAGCAATTGTTTCTGGATGTGAATGATACCAGCCGACAAGTACTATATTTTTTTCTGTAAACGTATTTCGAACTTCTTCTTCTATCAGAGAAGTCCGTTCTTCGTCATGTAGACGACTTCTAAAAGGGTATGCATTTTTTACAGTCAGTGCTAAACAGAAAAACAAAAAAAATCACTAAAATAGATACAAATTTTAACAAAAACTTATACAGACTTTGTGTTGGAAAATCCCAGTTGCCACCAAGATAACCAACGACTTCTGAGTTCATCAAATGACAGTGGAAATCTAATAATAATATTGCATTTGACGATATATTTACACTAAATGGTTGTATTTTATTAATATATGACCAGTTGGTGCACGAAACTAATGTATTAAGATCTCTGTAAACATGTTAATAAACAATTAGTCAAAATATTATTTATATAGCAAAATCTCAATTATCTAATCTAATTAGAACCACATCTAATACAGAAAACTGGAATTTCTTTATTTAGAATTAATATAGATACATTTTATGTATGTAATATTTTTTATATATTTTAATATAATCTATGTGTATATATAATTTTGAATTATAGAAAAATACCATACACATTGCACAATTAAATTACATATTTAAATAACAAAGTAGTGAAAACAAAGAGGAATGTATAAAATTAAAAATAAAAATCAAAAAGATAGAAATAAAAAATTATCAGTTAATACTCGTGATAATAAATAAAAAATATATATAAAATAAATAAATATACACATATATACATATATATGTGTATATTTATTTATTTTATATATATTTTTTATTTATTACATATTTAATTTAATTATTCAAGTTTGGATAATCGAGATATTACTATATATAATTAAATATGTATATAAATTAAATAGAAAAAATTTAATATACTCAATGAATAAGTGAAAAATTACAATTTAAAAAAATTGACATTTAAGGTTTAAATTTATCATAAATAAAAAATATATATAAAATAAATAAATACAAAACATAAATCATATTTAGATCTTTTTTTTTTAAATATGTATTTACACGATGTTTAACTCACTGATAACTCGACCTAGGACCAATGTCACTAAACTGTATAGGCCCATTTGCAACGGGTAATGGAACTTTTCCGAAATTATTTGGTGAGATCAATGGTGAAACTTCATTTTGAATTTTATATGTAGGATTATCATTGTCAACGTCATCAACTAAAAAAATAATCCTCAAATGTACAAAATCATTATTATTTTTAATGTATATAATATAATATTATACCTTGGGCTATATTGACATTTACACATTCAACATCTGAAGATTCTCTTTTTCTGAAGTACAAATGTTTATAAGCATCTAATTTTTTTCCATTATATCGAATCTGCAAATTAAAACGATTATATAAAATTGTACATAAATATCATTCGTTGTGTACCAGCTATGTAAATTAAATATATATATATATAATTATAATTTTTTTTTTAAAGTTACATAGTTTTTTGTACAATTTTAATTCATATAGTGAAAAAAATAAAAATTGTTGATATAACTATTTGAAATAAAGATATTTGTCAATTTAATAACAATATTTCCATTGCTTGTAAAATATAAAATAAATCAAATATTTAATAATTTCAATTCAATTAGCTTTGGTTTTGTAAGTTATATTACTAATAGAATTTATTGCGATTTTCGCTTTTATTTATATAAATATTATTAAAGATATTGACCCCAATAAAAAAATTAACTAAGTATTTAATCATATTATACACAGTTAGATAATTTATATTAAAATATAATAATTGTGCTCCTCACAGAAGACCATCCACAACCGGCTTTCTTGATTTTATTTATAATACTTTTGCAGTTATACGCCCATGCACTTGGTGAAGTGAATTCATTCAGCGTCTCGACTGACCGGATTTTACCATTAGGTAGCAAATCACCCATAAACCGTTGACCCTAGAAAAATAATCGAAATAAATTAACAACGGCTAATGACACCCACAACGTTCGCTTTATCATTCAACAAATGGACAGTATGAATTTCTCTATCATTGCCAATTGAATTCCCTCGATATATATATATAGCATATTATATATTATATACAAAGTCCACCGATAATCAATATTGATACCATGTATTCGAGAGACAGTACGGAGTCACCGGATTCGATTATGTTCGTGTCCAGTAACATTTGCAATGTAACCGTACGACTGGTGGCAGCAGGGCGCGTCCGTCGCTTTGGTCTGGCGGCCACCGGACGTTCCGCGGTGTGGTCGTCCGGCACGGTCATCGCGCGGTCCGCCGAACCGTTCATTGTGGACGAACGAACGGACGCGACCGTTCGGGTCCGCGGCGACGCCGTTCACCACGCCATGCGACCGATTCGTAGGAACGCGAGTTTAACGACGGACGATAAACGTAGGGTCGGTCGTAAACCGTCGTCGTTACTCTCTACGCGCGGCGTTGCGGTGAACGTTTGGAGAGACGCGAGTGGGAAAAAAAATTATCCGCGAAAAAATTCAAATTTAAATGATTGTAATAATTTAATGATAATATATCGATGATAATGGATGAGCGCACATACAATAATTATTATACACGCATTACTATACAGTAGTGATATCACGGAATAAAGGAAATTTATTTCCATCCCGATAACAGCTGGTTAGGTACGCTGGTTGGTATGGGTTTGATCATAGGACATACTATATAGTAGTCGGAGTATGCGTGGTAGGGTTACTGTATACGAGAGATTTGTTACGCGTTAGTTGTTTACGGCAACACCGGGAACGCCAGTTGCCACTCGTATGCGCGTGCGTAAATGTAATCGTAACGTTCCTTTTGGCGCGTTATTAATTCATTTATATCACAAAAATACCCGTATTCAACGTGTCTCGTTTGTCTCTGTGTTCTATAATCTGCGTTATTCAACGGGATATTGTTCAACGGGATTTTATACTATAAGGTATCACACAATATTGAACATGGCAAAAAATGCATCGAAGTGTGCAGTTATTGGTTGTGATTCTAAAAGTAAGTTATTAGATTTAAATTTCAAATTCAAACTGTAAATATGATTATACTATATTGTTATTATAATACACTAGATATTTTAATTCTTAATTATTATTATTATTATTGTAGATAAGGTGTGCCATAGGTTCCCCAATCCAAAAGAACATATGAATAGACTTTTAAAGTGGATTCAAATTATAGGCCCTTCTACTACTGATCCGTATATGGTGTATAAAAGGAAATATGTTTGCGAAATTCACTTTGATAGTAGCTGTTCCAGCCCAGGCACTAAAAGGCTGAATGCAAATGCATATCCAACCTTACATCTAAATACACCAGGTAGGTATTTCATAATGTTTATATAATTATCTACATATTATATTAAATATTAGCTGATCCATTTTGCCGTTCAAGTACGCCTACCATATGCTTAGAAAAAATTTAAAAATTATTGTATGACAGTAAAATATCCGTTCGATAATATAAGCCCATCATCAATCATTTAAAATTCTTTCAATTTTTAAAATTGCTGGTATAAAATATTACTATTTACATTAAGATAATGTCTCTCTTGTATGGTGTTTTTTTTTTCGATATTAAGTTTTAATTAACACAGTGTTTGATAAACACTTAGGGCCAGACGCGGATCTAGAACTAAGATTTGGGAGGGGGGTGTTTTTTTCAATAGAAATTTTAAGTAATTTATTTACTAAAATTAAAAGTTCATTATAATGATGTACGAGGAATATCAATAGCCAAACTATTTCCTTGGTCGGAATTATACATTAAAGTAAGTTGTTTCATTTTATTGATTTTTATACTCAAAGTTTGGCTTTTTACTAAAGAATGTATCGATATTTTTCGACTTTGACTCGCTAATTCTTTTAAATGAATCGCCCTGCATCAAAGAGAGAGAGAGAAGGGAAGTAACTCAATTATTATACGTTATATAAACGTATATTGGATAGAATTATTAGATAATATTTTAAAAATGCAATAAAAAGATAAAACTGCAATACAAAACCAAAAGCAACAAATATTTATAAAAATATCTGGTTGAAATGGATGGAAACGAAGAACTTGTACTATCAATTAATATTTGATTACTCATATAAACTATCAGAGTATAATCATTTGAATTATAAAATGCATGGACTGAAATTCGCTGGATAACGTTATTCAAATAAGAATAACGTTTTACAAATCCAAGTGTTTTAAGTGCTTTACAGGAAGTAGTCATAATATGTTTTTGGCAGGATAAGTTGGAAGCGAAAACGATACCTAGATCAGTTTTGAAAGAGACTGAGGTGAGTGGAGTTTCATTATTAGAGTACACAAATTTAATTGGAACACGAACTCTTGAGAAGGACATGGATTCACACCTGGACACGTTAAACTTAAGTCCTAGATCACGTATCCAATTAGCAAGGTAATCCAGCTCCCTTTGAAGGACGACACAGTCATTTGGGGAATAATCCTAAGAAATATTTTTATATCATCTTCAAAAATTAAAAATTGGCAATGTTTTAGCACTGAAAAAATTCCATTTATAAATAATACAAAATGAAATGGCAAGAGATGGCCTCCCTGGGGTACACCTGAAGATATTATCACGACATTGGATTTAATATTATTTATCTTTACAAACTGAGCATGGTCAGATAAGTAGGATTTTAACCGAGAGAGTAGCGGTTCGCCAAACCCAGAGGCTTCTAAGATAGTCAGTAGAGAAGCATGTTTTAAACGATCGAAAGCTTTGGTGAAGTCGAGATAGATTACATCCACTTGGGACCATTTTTGAACAACAGAAAACAAAAAATTAGTGAATAGTAACAAGTTAGTTATGACTAACCTATGTGGACGGAAACCATGTTGCTCCTCGACCAGTATTTGGTTGATAGAGGGCTGAAGTTGATGGACAACGAGGGATTCGAACAATTTGGTAAAGTGACTCAGGATAGAGATTGGTCTGTAATTCTTGACGTCACTCTTGTCCCTCGATTTAAATATGGGTGTTACTGATCTTTATTTCCAAATTGAGGGAAAAACTCTTTCACTAAGAGACCTTTTAAAGAGAAACCAAAGAGGGAGGGCTGATTCAGATGTTAGATTAAACAAAAAATATCCAGATAAACCATTGGAGCCGACAGAGTGTACATTTTTTAAGCCAGAAAGACCTACAGAAACGTCCTACAAACTGATGATGACATTATTAGAGAGGTCAGAAAAAAGGGGTAGCGGAACGTCATTAACTCTTTCATTTCCTTTAGCGTAAACTGTAGTTAAACTGCAGTTTAAAGATACACGTTATACATGTGTTGCATAAAACAAAATATTAACTATTTAAATAACATAAGTATTAATTATTTTAAACATTTTCGTACAAAAAAATCTCTATGAAAAAAATTAAAAATATAATTTAGGCGTATATCAATTTTCAAATAAACATAAAAGACTTAATCTTGATGTTTGTTGGGGGGGGGTCATGACCCTTTCTGGATCCGCGCCTGCTTAGGGATAGTTGTACAGTTTCATGGTTAAGCAATGATTAACTAATCAACGATTACATTTTGATCGTGGATTATTATCACGGCAGTAATTGCTGTTTAACCGGCCATATTTGGTTGGTTAACTAAACCACGGACCTTTAATCAATGATTAAGCAGTTAACAGACACTGTACAACGTCCCTTTGAACCTATAATCATTGTTTAAACGAGCACTGTACAACCGGGCCTTAGTGTAATTTATAATTTCGTATAAAGGTCATGCAAATTCCAAATGAACGTTCTGAAGTAATAAAATCGGGTCTTTTGTTTATACTTTTTTTATAATATTTTTAAGTTCCGTTCGAATTCAAAAATCCGTATTTATGACATCACCACTAATAATAATATCGTATGATTATAAGAACAAATATTTACGCTGTCAGATATGTCAGCACTGTTGGAGCAGTTGACCCCGCCGACCGAGAATTCTCGGTAAAATGCCTGTGCGCGTCTGATAGTGTTATTTTAATACAGTAGTAAATATTTTTCATAGGATTATAAACAACAAAAAAAAAAAAAGCCTTTGGCAATACTGAATGCTGTGTGTGTGTAATTCCATCATACAGTTTAAAAATTAGTAATTGTAACTTACAGATAAATATTAAAACTCGTTTTATTTGATAACGTCATTTAATTTATCAATATGTTTTTAGGAATTTCTTATTTTCAAAAAACGTCTTTATTATTTCGAAGTAAAAATCAATTAATTATTAATAATTAACACATATACAGATATTTGTTTGATTATTTTGTTTTTGAATAGAAATAACACAAGTATCAATGTCTCGTTACCATACATTGAAAATTGAAAATCCCAAAGAATTCATTTATAACATACAGTTAAATAGACCAGACAAAGCAAATGCAATGAACAGTTCTATGTGGTTGTAAGTATTCTTAAATGTTTTTTTTTTTTAATACGTTTACTTCCGCTGCCGACCACAGATCAGGGATAGTGGTAGGGCGCTGATGGCCGCCGCCGGTCTGCGGTCGTCATTAAATATTTCTTTAAAAAATTCAGCTATGTAGGCATCATTTTGATATTTATCATGACCATTCAGTACATGTGAATAAACACTGTTTTGCAGTTGGTTTTCGTTTCGCGGGTGTTTTCGTTTAATTTTATAAAAAACAACAACAATATTCTGTGCTTTGTACGCCGTTGTTTTTTTAATTAATATTTTATTTTATAATTAGTATTGTACAATTTATATACTACATTATATTTAAATATGAACCTTTCTGCCGGTCCATCAAGAGTTAATCAATCTCCAAGTCCTAGAAAGAGTATGAAAATAAATATATTATCGGATGCTGAGCTTTTTATTTAAAGGATACTATTTAATTGTAAAGTTATTTTTATTTATTTTATAAACCAATAAACGTTTGTAAAAATATCTAATTATATATTTTATGTCTATCTATACATTTTAAACAATTTTTCAAAATGTTCCTAAATAGAAACTAAATATTAGAATATACGACGATCCGTGATTGGTGTGACGGCCACTGCCTTTAATAAATAAAGACAGTGGCTGGCGCCGTACACGGATAGGCGCCCATATATTGGTATTAGCTGTTGCGCGGCATGTGTCGCCCGATTTGGAATATATATGCGGAGATGAATTGTGTTAAATATAAAAATAGGTCAGCAATGAGCACGTTTCAACTGTCTCATTTACATAAATTTTAATGAATTTATAAATATATTTTTTTTTTTTTACAGGGAAATTAAAAATTGTTTTGATGAACTCAGTGGGAATCCAGAATGTCGAGTTGTTGTTCTTTCAGCCAATGGAAAATTATTTACTTCAGGTAAAGTTTGTGTTCAAATTAAAATTTATAATTTAATTTAAAATTTAAAAAGAGTCATAATATAGGAATTGATTTTTCTGACCTTATGAATATTGGTGAAAAACTTACTACACAACATGATATTGCAAGAAGATCAAAAATTTTACGAACTTTTATTAAATCATTTCAAGATTGTGTTACTGCGCTTGAAAAAGTATGATTAATATTATATTATTTTTTTCATTTTAATTAATTATGTATTACCCTATAATTATTTATATATATATATATATCATTTTTTTAGTAATATATATATATATATGGACATTTTATATTTATACATAATCGAATTAATAATTTGATTTTTCAGTGTGATAAACCAGTAATAGCCGCTATTCATAATGCTTGTATTGGAGGTGGTGTTGACTTGATTTCGGCTGCAGATATAAGATATTGTACAAAAGATGCATGGTTTCAACTTAAAGAAACTGAAATCGGTTAGTAAACAAAAATTCATTTCTACAATCAGAGGAGTCCAGGACCAACATAATAAGGGGGAATGAATGATTTTCAAATTGCTGAGTTAATAATTTTTTTCATGATTGTCAATTGACAGTACTCCATTAAATATTTATAGTTGAAACTTATTTTCATTGAATTGTCTTCAAATAGATAATTATTTTTCAGCATATATATTTATTATGTAATGTAATGTTTTGTGACTGACAGTTTAAAAACCTCTGTAATGAACTATTAAATATGTAAGCAACTAATGATTTAAAATAATTATATAATGCCCTTGAATTAGTTTGTCTACAATCTGTTACAATGTAAAATATATATAATATGAATACAAATTCTAATAGATTATTTAACTTATAAAATTATTTGTTTTAGTTTTGTTGAAATATTTATAATAATTCATTAGTGATAACTAATTTTATTAGGAATGGCAGCAGATGTTGGGACATTACAACGAATGCCAAAAATTATTGGAAGCATGAGTACATTCAATGAATTAGCATTTACTGCGCGTAAATTTGATTCTTCAGAAGCAAAAAATTTAGGATTTGTGAGTGAAGTTCATTCTACCAAAGACAGGTAATACAATGATGAGAGAAAATGTTTTTTACTTGGCAATATTAATTGTTACTAGGGTTTGGATTTAAATGACACAAAAAAAAATAAAAAATGCATTTATGACCTAAAAATTCTAAAAAATGCCATTTCAAAAAATAATTGAAATAAATAAATATTAAAATTCAGAAGAAAATATGTTTGTTTAACATGTGAAATTCTAAAAATGTATATTAAATTGTATGTAAAATATAAAAAAAAAAATGAAAATGATTTATATTACGTAATACAACAAATAGATTAAAAATGTCTTAAAAAATTAAAAATGTCAAAAATGCTCCAAAAAGTATAAAATCACTAAAAATGCAAAAAAAAAATGCCCCAAAAAAATCTCTCAGTTACAAGATCGAGTACTTGAAACTCATTTGTAGCTTGGAAAGCATTGTGTAAGACATTCCAAAAAAGATCCGAGCCCTAACTGTTACTTTTTATAATTTTATTTCGAATAAAAACATGTATGTGGAATTTTCCTTGAACCTCCCTCTACTAAATTATATTATTACTATCATTATTTTTATGTTAACACATGATTAAATTTGTCTGTTGCGCACTTGATATAAACAAATTATTAAAAGTTTTTGTTTAACTATAATATTATGGTATTCATTTATTAACCCGTAACTGGTACAGTGAAAAAATATAACGTTACGAGTACAGCGAGGTGTGACACACCGCTTCATTTGATAACAAAAATTGGACACATAGATTATTTTAATTATACCTCCATAAAAAGGTATACATAACCTCCCAGTAATATTATAAATATTGTAATTGATATGTATGATAAGAAAAATGCAGCGGTGTATGACACCGCACTGTACCAGTTACGGGTTAACATAATCCAGTATTCCCTATATTTATACTAATTGAAAATTCAATTTTCAGTATGTTCGAATATGTAATGAACATTGCTTCAAACATAGCTAGTAAGAGTCCTGTTGGTATTCAAATGACCAAGAGAAGCATTATATATTCTAGGGACCATACAGTTCAAGATGGACTAGATCATATTGTGAGTATCTAAATAAATTTAAAAACAGATTTATTATTATTATTATTATTCATATTTATATTAATACATGCATATGTATTGTATACAGGGAGATTGGAACCAGATGTTATTACAAAGTGAAGATTTTTTAAATGCATCAATAGCTGTTGCTACTAAAAATAAAACACCTACATTTTCTAAATTATAATTATTTTAATGTATAATGTATTTTAATGTGTAATTATTTCTTTTATTTACTGTTATTATATTTATTATTGTATCAAACTGTAATAAATAAATATATGTATATATTATAAATCTAAAAGTATGTTTGTATGAAATTTGGTATAGATATTAATTATAATTATAAAAGGACATAACGTACTTTTTATTGTAATTTTTTTTGCAAATGACTATGGAGGGAATTATAATTTCTTGTGTGCAGGTACTAAAGTGTAATTATGCAAATGTACATGTGACGTAAATCTCATTAAATAAAATGAAAAGACTATACACATTTTTCCAATAATAAATACAAGGACAATTTGGCGGTGAAAATTACAAAGGATAAATGCACAGCGCGTTAAATAAAAATCTTGATTTAAACATGTCTGAAATTAATCAAAGACGTGCATTGTGGAATAAATGGGAAATTATTATGCAGACTGAGCTCACCGCAGCTCCTTCGAACATTGTAAGTAGGAAATTTGCACCCATTACGTCTGCTGATGCTGTGTGTTCCTATTTATAGTCAGTATAATAATCTGCTAGTGTTACGACCAAACTGCAGAGCATTTACTTAAATTTGACAATTTAAAACGTGGTAGGTATCTCATTGTTGCGAGGCGAAGATTCAGAATAAGGTTTTATGATTATATAAATTGTACATTTTGTAACATTTTTTTTTGAATAAATTTTCATTTCTTTTTTAATATGTATATACATATATTTTGGTTTTTTAAAATACATATTATAAATCCGTGCCCTAATTAAATATTAGGAATCTATTGTAGGTATTTCATTTGCTTATATATTTAGGCGAGTACAATTTCCCACCAATACAAGGACATTCCAATTAGTTCAGGTTGTTTTTTTTTCTTATTCATCCTTTCACTTTGTACCTACTTATTGTGAATAACTGTTTCTAGATATTACAGTAGTACATTATACTCGTACACGTACGCGAGCAGTGATAAAATAAATATTTTTATTTTGTGTATTTCACATAAATTATTTAGTGTTTATATTAGTTTAATAATACATATATTTACATACATGTTAAATATACGTATTCAGATTTCACACTGTTTTTGTTTGCACAAAAAAGAAAAAAATAATATATAATTGGACTAACGATTATTATAATTATATAATACTTATTTATTACTATATATAAATTCGTTGTAATATTATTTATATAAAATGTCAACGAGCGTGTTGGTTAATCTTTGGAAAAATAATTCGGATTTTCGATACGACCTAAGGCATTACAAAAAAGATTCAAGATTTCTATCGGATTTGTACACTCTGACATACGATTCTCACGAGAGCCTCGATTGTCACGGCGTATTAAACAACAACGTGAGTTTATATAATATACCTATATTAATTATATAATACATATATTAAAATCGCATTTATATATAATAATAAGTATATAAAATCATATATACCTCTAATGCGTACCTAAATATTTACCTAACACGCCATTACAGCTGTTGTTGCGTGCTGACGCGCAATTATATTATAGTGAATATAGGATTATATTTATATAAATATAATAAATTATATTAGAAAAAAATAAATAAATAGGTGCGTGCGCGTATATAGCTGACAAAGGCACGCAGAATATATTTTGTGTCGGGGTAGCCGCATTACACGCGCAGAACCGTCGTATAGCTATCAAAAATTTTTGTTCCAAACGGGATAACTATTACATAAAAATCTAAAAAAAGTCTATTGTATTAAAATACATTGGTAGCGTGCAAAATAATATACATATTATATCGGTCAAAAATACAATATTGTCTGGATTCAAATAATGAATTTTTAGAATTCCAAGAGTAAAAGAAAAATGTAAATCGCATAATATTAATTATTTCAAATATTAAAGCTATATTTTTTTTTTAACACGCACGCATTTTTGAGGGTTTAATTCTATGTTCAAGGTTTCTCGATTATTATATATATATATATCTATATACGCATTCGAAATGTTTTTGCTGGTAAATATTATAAGGACATTATGCGTAATTGTAAAGAACGACAAATAGCTCGCTGTAACAATAATATGATAATAATAATTAAATTCACATTCGTTATGTATATAGGTAATGAAAATGCATATTTAAAAAGAATTTCTCACAGGCGAAAGTACAAATTTGTTAGAATTTGTAAAATTTTCGGGGGGAGGGGGAGGGGAGAAATCGACCTTAGTTATTACATACATACGTTTAAAGGTAATTATTCGCTTGTTTTATAATACAATAATATATAAATATATAGCTAATTATTATATTATATTATATAATACTCCCGCCGCGCCATTCGTCTCCTGTAATAATTTATCTGCAATATTATTGATTTAACAACGCCTCGAATCGGGAAAAATTAAAGAAGACCCGTGATAATAATAATAATAATGTACGTTGTACAAAGGAATTTATTTCGATACAATGACGAAGGGACTATTAAAAATAAATATAGTTGGAGTACGCAAATGATAAACGAAGAAGAAAAAAAAATATAGCTCCGACGAAATCTATACGCAGCGGAATCACTTATTTATCATCGCGTTCTAGTGTGCCGGGTGGCTCGACGCTGCCATCGGTTCCAATATACGAACCACCCAACAGAAAATCGATAAATGCGCGCGAGACGTGTAGAACAATAATAAATAATAATCGTACGCGCACAATTGTGTCGTGGTGACCGTTATTATTAATTTCTTTTTATTCTGGTGCGCTATATAATATTATTGTTTATACGGCGTTTTTTTTTTCTCTTGTGTCCGAAAGAATAAAGGCGTCGTCTTATGCGTGTTTAATTGTGTACGGCGAATAACAACAACGCGAAACGGTTTGATAAAAAAAAAAAGAAAATTCCGTTTTGAAAGGACGGTAGAAAAAAATCGCGCTCGTTCTCCGCCGCCGAGCTTTTATTTTTTTTGATCGATTGAATATTATAATCGTACGATTCGATCATGTCGTCGTCGCCGTCGCTGGTCGCCACGTTCAAAGAGAAGTTTCGACCCAAATACGGGAAATCTGTCGCCTCGAACAGTCGCTACATCAAAGAGAACGTGTATTTCAACGGAGTTGCGTTAAAAGAATCACTGTTACACGATAACGAGTGTCCGGAAACGCTGCAGATGCCGAATCGACGATTGCAGCAGTTCACTCGCGACGACAAAACGATCCACACGAACCCGAAGAAATACTCTGAATTTGAAAATGGTTGTTTCGTTTATCAAAATCCGACGAGCTATTGCAACGATAACGATGTCGTTCACAAGTTTACCGATATGTCTTTGATCACCGAGGTCGGAATCGATAGCAATTATTCTCAGCGTTCTTTTGACAACAAAACATTCAGACTGGTAAAAACGTTTAATCGAAAATAATTCGCAATTAATAAATAAATTAACGTACTGAATTCTATAACAAAACGTATTTTTGATCAAAAACAGATATAATGTACATATTTATGTAGGTATATTTCTTAAATAAACTAAACTAAATACGCTCTAATAACATTGTTCTCAATATAAAAAAAAATAAATACGTTTATATATAGGAATTTAAATTTTAATTCAGAAAATATCTATTTCAGCTTTAGAGCTGAACTTTGTTTAGTTTATTCATCGTTGTTGCTTCGATCTTTGTTAACGGTCTCTTCCCGTGCAGTGGTGTTCACAGTTCTGGACATCAGTCTTTGTCGATTTACATTAGAAACTTAATGTTTAATTCTGTATCGTTTTGTTTTAGACAAAAAATGATCGCGAAGAGATTCGTAAGCGCTTGGTAGAATCACATCATAATGCAAGAAAGTCGAGTTTGGAATCTAGATTACAAAATGGTAAATAATAAATAATATCTACACTGTAAACTGATCATGAGTACTTATTTTCGTCTTATAGAATAATATTATTTAATTTTTAGGATCAAATCTTGAATTATGTTATACAAACGAACAATCTTCTAACACAGAGTTACCCACAAAAGATGAAAAAGTAATAAATACTAAATAATTTATAATTTATCACATTTTTAGTATTAATTGTAAATTCTTACAAGTAAACTGCGTTTTTTTTTTTTTAAATAACTAGAGAAAAATATTTTATTAATATGAAAATAATTTTTAGGTTGAACGAATTCAAAATTTAAAATTAGCAAAAAATAGAGCTATGGCCAACATGATATCAGAAGAACGCAATTGTGTAATTTCCGCTGTAATAAGACAGAGTCTTTCAAAAGTAAATCATTTTATTTTATAATAAGTACTGAAACATTTTTTTTTTTTTTTTAAAGTTCGAGTAAAAAAATATTTATTATAGTAAATATTTTGGTGTTCATGATTTGTAACCAAAAAAAAAAAAAAATGCCATTGTGTGACCTTTTTATCTTATATTTAATAAAAAAAGAGTATAATGATTATAGCACTTTTACTAGTGAAAGATTTGTACACATTGTAAAACCACCAGCTTCCTAGCTTTATTCAGAATCTAAATTTTTTTATAAAATAATAATTATTTTAATATGAATGTAGTATAAAAATATAATTTTAAGATAACTATTTTATTACGTTAATTTGAAATTGTGTTTATTAATATTTTTTATATATTTTTAGGTTGGCGTAGTATTAGATAATAATAGAAGACGTATTAGTCGACAATTTTTAATGCATTTGAATCTGGCACAGCTACAAATAATTGTTAATGATCTTCATTCTTATATCGAATGTGAGAAAATTAAATATTACCTATGTAGTTAACTTGCATAGAAAATGTATTTAAATGTGAATTTATTGTTTCAGATTTGAACGAAAGTCTTGTGAATTTATTGTTAGAAAGAGATGAATTACATATGGCGAAAGATTCCGTTTTAGTTGACATCGTAGATTTGAATCATATTACACGCATTTCTTATTAATAACTATTTTCTTTTTATTTCAAAGATTAATTTTTTTTTTTTAATGCCTTTAATAATAGTAATGAAAATAAATGATTATGCTCTGCCGTCTGAAGGTCACATTTTCCCCACCGTGCAGTATTGTAGTGAAAATGCGCTAAAATATACTAGTTACGGTCTGTATGCATTGTCTCGTGACCCATAATATAAGTATCATAGTAAGGTTATATTATAATATCTATGGTTAGTGCTTAGATTGTCTATGTATTTACATTGTTTTTTTTTTAAATATTTAACTTAGGTACAATTAAAACAAACTTATGTATAAGAAAAATATATTTTATTCCAAAATAATATTAAACATTAAATAATATTGTAGATGAACAAATTATTACCAAATACTATGTTTAAATTATACACTGTTTATATGATTAATCTTATATTGCTTTAATACACATATAATATGCATATACATGTGTTATTTACTTCCGATATCTATTATTTAATTATAAAAAAAAATGTTATAAATAATTTATTTTTACGATATACGAATATAAAAATGTTATAATAAAGTTAATAATATACAGTCTATTGTAAAAATTACCATAATTTGTTTTTATTACATAATAATTATTAATATTGTAAAATGTGAACATCAAAATTATTTCTGCAAATCATTTATTTCTACTTTTTTATGAGTGTTCCAACACTATACCCTGTATAAATAAACATAATTGTTTATTTATGCTGTACAATTGGTTAGGTTAATTAATTGAATCAATAAATGATTTATATACCAGAAACCAAAAAATAATAACAATATCAAGACATCTATATGCCATTAGTTAAGAAAAATTAGTTTAAAAAAAAAACCTTATACCTTTACACACAATGAGTTTACAGAGTATAATTTACAGTTAGGCTTGTTGAAATATTAGTAATATTAGTATACTAATATTATATAAATATTAGTATTAAATACAGTAGTCAGTAACAATTAATTATGGTGTGGTTATCGTGTATTATTATTTTTTTAATAGATCATGTTGGTATAAAAACATTACTCATTATTACATTTAATATTTTAATAGGTAATTTAGAAAACATTACTAAGTTTTCTACAAGAAACTATCGAGTACTCTAGATGCCTATTTGAATTATAATTTTGGGAATAAATGTACATAAAAAAAATATATATATTTTATTATCATTAATATTAAAAACAATAATAATAATATTACGTAGGTCTACAAAAAATATATATATTTTTAGCAATATGGAATACTCTTGGTAAACTTTATTTTCAAGGATGTTGAATCCAAGAATGACCTTCATTTCTCCCCATCACGTACGGGTTTAAATAATAGAGATTTACAATAAAAAAGAAAAATCATTAATTTTATTACATTTGAAGTACATAAATATGTAATTTTTTACAATTAAAAATACAATTTTTTTATGACATATTTGTTGGGACATAATTGCGTGTGTTCCTCACGTTCCTAAACAAACAATGCCTATCTCTTTCATTATATAAACATTTAAATTTAAAGTAAACTAAAGATATGGGTTTTGCAGAAAAATAAAAAATTGATGTCAAGGAATATTTGTATAATATTTTTCCGGTTTTAATGAGTAAAAATCTATAAGAAACAGTAAAAAAAAAAACTATGCACTTTTTTGGTTGCAGACCTGTGTAATATTATTACTATAATATTGAATACACATACACAGACGACTTACATGAATGTACATTTAGATGTGTAATAATTTTCAAAATCTTTGGATCAGTGAATCCGATATGCACCTATGTTGTTATCAAATGAGTATTCGCTTTATACACGTAATGTTAAAATGGTATTAGCAATGAATTGTAATTACGTTTAAAAAGGATACGTATCAAATGTCTTTCCCATTTTTCAACTAGATATAATTCGGAAACAAGTAAGTAACGCATATACCAATAAGATAAAAAATCGAATATCTCGAACATGTTGGAAAAATTAGTGTACGATTACTACGCAGAGAACCTGTAACAGACAATCATTGCGAATAAAGAAGTCGCGCTAATTAAATCAAGCATTCGGTTAAAAGCGTAATACTGTATTTTACATAATACATACTCTTACGCGTGTCCCAACAAACAGCATTGGCGTTGAGCAACTGACTATAGTAAATGCAACGATTAACCTCCGATCGTTATTATTAATTTATTCATCCGTACGCAAGTCGGTAAACGCCAGTAAACAATACTAATTATAATAGAGGGTCATTATAATATTTTATTCATATTGTCAAAACGTCGCGGCGTACGTGCAATCGCGTCAATTCCATATAATTCTCTAATGTTCAGGGGGAAATATTCCATATAGCCATTTACACGAGTAGATAATATATATGAATTTGGACGGCAATGATAAAAAATCCCGATCATTATTATTTCGTATACGACGAATTGCCCATACGTCAGGTCAGGGAGTAAATGATAGTAATTCCCGTAATTCGATGGATAGGAAAATCATCATATTATATATGAACGCGAAATACTATAGTCAGGATAATAGTGTAGGACGCAGTGGCGTAGCCAACATTTTTATTTGGCGGGGTGGGGAGGGCTGAGGCTGATAATTAATTAATTTACGTGTAAAAATGGTGCCTATTAAAAAACTATAATTATTTCGGCGGGCGGAGGGGAAGGATGGCTGCAACCTAATCAGCCCCCCTCCCCGTGACATTAGAAATTGCCTCATTTAATTAATGACTGTTACAACCGGTAATTACATTTGTGTACCAAGGGCGTATTTAAGGGGGGGGCTCCCCCCCCACTATATTACTCCTTTAAATGCGCCACCGGTGTGTGCGAGTAAAAACAAACGTCTCTTTCACGTGGTTTTAAATGTCGTAAATTAATAATATTACGTTTATCGGTTATGTAATATGGAGGTGATTTTTTTTTTTTTCCATCGTATTTTTTTAAAAAATATTATTTGGTATACGAAGGAAATAGAAATCTCGATTGATTTCTCGAATGCAGCGGACGACCAAATGCCAAAATATTTTCGACTTTAAAATCCGATAATTATTTCCGCAGTCCAAATGGTAGCAGCTGCAAGATATTATATATATATGTATATAAAAAAAAATAAATAAATATATACCTTACACTGAGCATTATTGTTTTGTTGTGAAATTGATAACAGTCACCGGGATACGATATTACCGTAACGTGACGTCACACCGATCAAAATGTTTACGGCCATATGCTTATAACGCGGCTGCCACCTGCAGCTCGGCGTTCGCGGCTGTGGGCAATATTATAGTGGTGACCAATAACCGAAGTAGGTGTTTAGGCGTTTAGGTACGACTGTATTATACCTTAAAAGAACTCTCCTTGTACATTGTGTTATCCGAAAACTAAAAAAAACATTTTACAAGCGACCGAGTTTCCGTTTTTTTTTTTTCTTTTTGTTTATCTATTTTCTTATGTTTCGTATTCCTTTTCGTTCGGTCTGACCGTCCGTCGCGTTTCTGAAGACTTTAACCAGTTTTCGGTTTGATATTTCGTAATACATACGTTCGTTTCATGCAATTTTCGTAGTCGCACACGGTGTGCTTGTCGATACGTTGAACGAAACCATGTTCTATTAACGTCATGTCACGTCGCGGTAAGTAGGTTTGTCATGTCGTTTCGTTACGCTAAGTATTAGGGCGGCCCCGTACACGGGTTAGACGTTTTGTCGCGCGCGATTATTTCTCATCTTTATTGCTGTCCGGTCGCTTTGATTTTTGAGAGCGCGCACACGATCAGCAGCAAACTATTTCCTGACAACAGACTCGTTTTACGGGTTCTCATAGTGCTGTTGTAGTGCACGTTGTGGTAACGAATGAAAATGGATTTTTTTTTTTTTTGAAACGACTGTGGTTTATGCTCTTATTGTTCGACACGGGAAACCGAAATATTGGATTCACACGCTGATGTTTGAAAAACTGATTGATGGGAAATTCGCTTTAACATTTGAAGAACTTGGATGTTAACCAGAGAAATTCTTCGGCCACTTCCGCGTACGAGTGTAACATAATTTAACGAGCTAGTTATCTCGGATGACAGCCATTTTACTAATTTTTGAGTTTATCGATATTCGCACATTCTTCGACTAATGTATAACTCTGTGCTTGTGATTTTCGTTAATCGCGGATAGGTGGTCGCTGGTAGACTTTATAATATTTTTGGTACGCAAACATTGGTAGATACACTTTTTACGTTAAACCTACAAGTGTAATGTTTATTTCGGTTAATTTAAGCATCAATGAGTTATGTGTTAGGCGTACTATGAAACAGTATTGTTTACATTGTTTGTCATCCGTCTACGTAGATAAAAAAATCTATTATGCATTTTATAAAACAATGCATTGACAATTATTATAACCTTTTAATTAATGCAATATTGTTCACAGAAATGTAAAAATTTGTTTTTGATCAAATGAAACAATATATTATTATTAAGTACTATGGATTTGGATAATATACAAAACCAATGTAATCATTCAAACGGCTCTACATCAGATTTGGGCCCGTTGCCATCCAAATGGGAAAAAGCATATACCAAGAATGGCGAGGTTTATTTTATAGAGTAAGTATTACATAATAATATTATATTCGAATTATCTCGAATATACGTTTGTCGCATAGTGTTTCAAACCAGTGAATTTAAAAAAAAATCCTAGATCTTCTTCACCAGTACGGTGTTCTCCGGATCTAGGTTGGTAACCCAGCTAAAGCGGGTCGACCAGTAATGGTAGCGTTAGACCTTGTACAATTTTTACTTTTTCCATTTTATTTAAAAAAAAAAAAAAATTTGTGTTAATGTGCATATCGTTTATTGTTTTAGTCATAATTCAAGCACGTCACATTGGTTAGACCCGAGATTGTCAAAATTTCAGAAAAAACAGTTGGAAGATTGTTCAGCTGACGAATTACCATTTGGTTGGGAAAAAATTTATGATCCATTATATGGTTCATATTATATTGACCACGTAAATAGACAAACTCAGTATGAAAATCCTGTTCTTCAAGCGAAAAATGCCAGACATGGTATATATTTTTAATTAATTAATTATTCAAATAATAGAAAATATAATATTATCTGTGTGATGCGTGTGTAAATTATTTATTCTAGGAGATCAGATTATCCACCAACAAGATAATATTTCAAATAGTTTTGATAACATGAATTCATTAAAACGAGGTTTGTTTTACTGATATAATAATTTTTATCATATTAAGTAATTCGATTCTTCTTCTTGTCGTGTCGGTCTTCATATTCCCTTCCTTTCCCAATAAGTCACAATTTGTATTGTGTTGTCTGAGATTTCATGTGTCGAAAATTCTTCCTTTCTACACTTAATCGGTAGTAATGGGCATGCAAACAGATGATCTGCATCCTGCTCCCCACAGCATTCATATTTTCCATCCTCTTTTATTCCCTATTTCTTCATATTACTCGCTGTCCTGCCAGTTTCAGTTCGTAATCTATTTAGTGTCTTCCATATCGATCATAGTAGATGACTTCCGGTTGGTAATCTTTCCTTCGGGTTCTTTCATAGCTGTGATTTATGCCCTTTCATTCCTTCTTTCCATAGGTCTATTCTTGTCGCTTCAGGTGTTTGTGACAGGCTAATTGTTGTCTTCAAAAAGTTTTTCCTCGATTTAAGTCAACTCCCTGTGAATTTACCTCCATATAAAGGATATCTTATGTCTAATTCTTGTTTTCTTTTCTCTACTCTTGCTGCCACCGCTCGCCTTATTTTAGGAGGTGCAATCCCGCATAGTACTTGTACTTTCTGAATTGGGCTTGGTCTCAAGCACTCCGTAATTAATCTGTTTGTTACATTTAGGGCCTCATCTACCTTTTAGGCATGTGCTGAGTTTTTCCATGTATATTGCACATGCATATTCACCCGTCGAGTAACATAATGATAAGTCTGTTGTTCTTAGGACATGAGGGTCTGCTCCCCATTGAGAGCCAACCAGTTTTTGGAGTAAACAGTTTCTTATTTCTATTTTATTTTTTGTGTTTTTACAATGACTTCTATATGTCAGGGCTCGATTAAATTTAATGTCTAAGTATTTTGGTTCATCGCAATGCTCTAATTCTGTGTCTTGCCAATTAATTCTCAATTTCCGCTTAGCATCTCTGTTTCGTAAGTGGAAAGTGGTAACTTGTGTTTTTGTTGGATTCGGTTTGAGGTAATTATCATTATAGTACTCCTTCATAGTACTAAGCGCGGCATTCAGATTCACTTCCACCTCCTTAAATGTTTTTTTTGTAATAGCGAGGTCATTAGCGTATATAAAGTGCTTCATTTGGTTCCCAATTGGTTGATCGTTAGTGTATATATTAAATAAGATTGGCGCTAAAACACTTCCTTGGGGTAATCCATTATTTTATCTTCTCCATCTGCTCTTTTTGTTCTGCAGTGATACAGAAAATCGTCTATTCCTTAATAATAAACTAATAATTTTTGTAAATTTCGCGTACAATTTTTGTAAAAAAGCTCATGTTTTCTTAAGCAGTAACCTATGATTGACCGTATCATATGCAGCACTGAGGTCGATAAAAGTTGCACCTGTTATTACCTTATTCTCATAACCTTTCTCTATAATAGAGAATATAATAGTAATTCGATAATTTATTGATGAAATAAATTTTATTGGGATTAGGGTTTATAGAATTTTCAACGCATCAAGACGATATGCATTTTCAACGCTTAATTAAATGTATATGTCTGATGATTAATACGTGTTAAAACTGCTGTAATATAGTCTTTAAATAGATTTAATATTTTATTACCTATTATGTACTATATATAAATAATTTTGAATTGTGGCGGATTTTTTTTTTTCTATACATAGAATTTACCTCCGACCCTCAGAAATTAGTTGGAGAACGAATTCGTTCAACCCTTGTGAAGTCAGTTAAAGGTTTAGGATTTACAATTGTGGGCGGTGATGATTGTAAAGACGAATTTCTTCAAATAAAGTCTGTTGTACCTAATGGTCCTGCTTGGTTGGAAGGAATATTACAAACTGGTAACAATAATAATATATAGATTTAATTTTAACTTTGTTTTAATTCAATGTATTAAAAAAATTAATTGTTTTTAATTATATTTATATTATGTATTTGTAACTGTTATTTTTAGGTGATATACTTGTTTATGTGAATAATAAATGTGTTCTCGGCTATACTCATCATGATATGGTTACTATGTTTCAAACAATTGTTCCTGGAGAAACTGTTTCTTTAGAGATATGTAGGGGATATAATTTACCTTTTGATCCAAATGATCCAGATACTGAAGTTGTAACAACTTTAGCTGTTGGAAATTCTGGTATTATTATTATTATTATTATTATTATATTTGTATATATTATAATATATTTTTTTGCTTAACATGTTAATATATTTAATTTATTATTTTTATCAACAGATCATCAGATAGATGATTTGTCATACATTGATCAAGAATTGTATTCTATGAAAATTGATAAAGCAACTAGTGATTTATGTAATCAGTCTGTAAAATCAATGCCTGATTTGTATGCCTCTGAACAGGTCATGTGTATTACAAGACCTAATAGTACTGATCTTATATTAGAGGAAAATGCCTATTCACCATTATACATAACAATGTTGATTGTGAAAGGTGCAATGGGATTTGGATTTACAATTTCGGACAGCGCTTATGGACAAAAGGTTTTTAATTTACAATTATTAATTTACTTTATTTGATAATGTATTTTTGTTATAACGTATTTTAATTTTAGGTTAAAAAAATATTGGATAAACAGAGATGTCAAGAATTGTTAGAAGGTGATATTTTAGTTGATATAAATAACATAAATGTGAGTAATATGCCTCACAATGAAGTCGTTTCAGTCCTAAAAAACTGTGAAATTAATGAAGCAGCTTCGATCACTATACAGCGTTTTATTCAAAATTTACCAGATAAGTTTCATTTGAAAAACAAAAAGTTGGATGTTAACAATTTATATACTCATGAAGCCAATATATCAAAAACAAATGTTATTGATAATCGAACACAAATTTCTAAAATACCAAATAATATGCTTGAAAATGGTTTACCAGATACTTATGCAATGGCGGACAATAGTATTAATGAATATATTCCTAAAAGTAATAATTCATGGATGCATTTAAATTCTCCTACTCAAATGTATATGCCTACTTCAATATATAATGGAGTAATTGATGAGGTTCCAAGAGAATATATTAATTTGCAGTCAGATAATTATTGTGGTCGTTTAACTAAATCTATGGATAGTATTCATTATACATCTAAAAATGAAGTGAGGTAAATTATCATTTATAGAATTATAATTTTAGATAATAAAATAATAATAATATTATTATTATTATTATTATAGGTATTTACATAATAATAATGAAATCAATCAACTAAATAATGAGACTTCCAAGAATTATATCAGTTATGTTACATTACAAAGACAAGAATGTGGTTTTGGTTTTCGAATTTTGGGTGGCAAAGAAGAAGGTTCACAGGTAAATTGATCTGTATATCAATAAACAAGTTAGAAAATAGTTTAACACGTTGACTGCCACATGCCCGCCGGCGACCCAAGTCATTTCAGTACGTGGCTGGCCACACTTTTCCAATATTTTGTCATAAATGTTTACATTTATAAAAATAGCACTAATTGTTTGATTTTGATAAAATATATACAGTTTCATCAGTAAACCTTCTATAATAATATAAAAAGAAGAAATATTTTGAGTTGTCGGCTGGCATGTGGCCTTGTTCTAAACTTATCAAATATTAATAAATACAGTTGTTATTTAACTGGTTTTAACGGATTTTATTTGTTATTGTTGACTATTGTACTTTACACTACCATTTTCACAACACTTATATTCCGTCAATGGTCAATTATTTTTCGTCATGACTGTTTATTATAGTGAAGTTGATTTATACAAATTAATTTGTATGCATATACAGAATAATATACATTTTTTAAAATAATATATATATCTTTAAAGTTTGAATATTTTGATGATTTTTTTTTCAAAACAATCTATTTTATCTTATCTGTGCCGTGGTAAAAACTATATTTTTCTATCTCCAAGCCATATCAAAATATAACGCGTTTAAGTTTATGATTAATTTGGTAGCTAGCGACCCAAGTGGCTTCATAGAAATAGTACAAGTTGGGTCGCCGGCGACTTATTTGGTTTCACAATAAATGACAACATTTGGGTCGCCAGCGGCCATGTGGCAGTCAACGTGTTAAATTATGTATGGAAAATGTGATATAATTCAAAAGTCAATATAGAAATATTATAATCATATACATTGAAATGAGCAAATTCTCAAATATCTTTTGTTTACATTTTTTTGTGTATAATATAAAACCAAACATTTCTCTTATTTTAAAGGTATCAGTAGGACATATAGTACCTGATGGTTCGGCGGATTTAGATGGTCGAATTATTACTGGAGATGAAATTGTAAGTGTTGATGGACAATCCACTATTAATACATCTCATGATTATGTGATTAATTTAATGGGACAAGCTGCTAGAAATGGCCGAGTGACTTTAGGCATTCGTCATATTAAACCAGATTTAAATTCTAGTTGTAAGTACATGGAATATAAAAAACTTTACTGTTTTCTATTTATTATAAATAATGAATTTTTAATTTTCCAAATCATTCAAAATTAATTATTTAAATAAAGATTAAGAGTTATGTTATGTTTCATTTATTTATAGATATGACAAATTCTAATAAACATCTTGATAAAATTTATCCTTATGATGTAACATTAATAAAAAAAGATCAAGAAGGATTTGGTTTTGTTGTGATTTCATCCTTAAATAAAGGGCCAGCTATTGGTAAATATTATTTTTTCATTTATAATATTTATTTGATAATAAATGGGTTGTATTTATATTGTAGGCCGGATTATTGACAATAGTCCAGCTTTTAATAACGGTCAAATTCATGTGGGAGATCGGGTACTTGCCGTTAATAATATAGATATAACTAACTTATCTCATGGTGATATAGTAACTATGATTAAAGATGCCGGATCGACAGTTACATTAACCATTGGATCACCAAATGGTAATTGTTGACAAAATATAAAAATACATTATTCAAACATTGTACTTAAATGTATTAATGTGTATATCTGTATACATTTATTTTGTTTTCAGATGATGTAATAAGTTCTGTTTCATTACCAAATAAAGTACGCATTTTCTAGTTTTAATATAAATAATAAAATTATTTTATTAATATATTTGTATTAGGATGTTTATCAAGATGTACAATATTATGCTATTGAATTGTCAAGAGGTCCTCAGGGATTCGGTTTTAGTATAAGAGGTGGCCGGGAATTTCAAAATATGTCTTTATTTGTATTGCAAATTGCGGAGAATGGATCTGCGGCTATCGATGGACGTTTAAGGGTAATTTATTCTTTATAAAAAGTTGCATCTATGTTAATTATTTTATTCTTTATGTCTAAACTGGTAATAATTTTATTATATATTTTATGTTTTAAATAAGGTCGGTGATCATATTATTGAAATTAATGGAATCAACACAAAAAATATAACGCATTCCGAGGCCATTCAAATTATTCAGAGTGGTGGATCTTCTGTTCGATTACTTGTAAGACGTGGTCATAAAACTTCACATCTACCCTAATAATTTTATGCTAAAATAAAAAAAAAAAACATTTTAGCATTTTTAAACAGATGTTTACTTTTGCTAATATTCAACAATCTGTGATTAATTTAGATAATAAAATGAATAAGCCTCATTCTGTGCCCTTATATAAATCAAATTTGATATCTTACTAGGATACTAATCATATTGCTCAAATTTATTATCAATTATCATAAACTTTTTAAAATAACCCATTTCAAATTATTATAAATTGTAAAATTTCATATTTCCATCTAAAATAATAATTAAAAATGCCATAATGATAATTTCAAAATTAAACATTATTTTTAACTAATTATAATGGTGCTAATTTTATTTATTTTTATCTTTTTGTAAAGACAATGAAATATAGATATCAAATTTGATGTATCTAACTTAGAGCAAATGCCATACTCTTTTAATACTTAATTTTAAAACGGAACTGAGTAATTATTTATTTTTTATAAAATATTAACAATCATGATTATAAAAAAAATATATTATATATAAAATGCGATTAACGTATGCGCATAATTTATACATTCTCGAATGGACTAGAATTTATTATTACATGTACAAAATATTTTTTAATCATAACAAAAACACATGACATGAACAGTATTTATATAATCTTATATTGACTCTTTGTAATGTAATGTATATGTTCAATATTTACATTAATCTCTTAATTTTTAAGTAATTTTCATTTTCATTTTTTTATTGTTCTACAAAACCATTCTTTCAAATTATTTTAATTTGTAGAAGTGTTTAATTTATTAAAATTAAGACCAATTAATAAAAATAATAATTTACATGTTTTATTTAAAGTGTATTTTGAATAAGAAAATAAATATATTTTTTAAGTATTAATATTGTAAAAATCGTAAGATTTTTTGCATTTTTACCTGTGGCAAAATAAGGAAATACATTTTTTTGACACAGTACTCAATTATTTTTTTTTTTATAAATTTAATGTTTTCAATATTGTCTATTTGTATTTACTCTTTAAGTTGTATGAAAAAAAAGGTAAAAATAGTCACATTTTCAAAATGTGATTTCATTTTGTTAATAAATTGTTCTAATACATAATTCTGTAAGTCAACAGACACAAAAATGTTTTTTCTTTAAATTCTTTTTCAATTTATTTATAGTATAACTCTCTAACACCTTTTCTGCTTTTTTTATATGAATTGTATATATTTTAATTCAACAATTTTTCTTTTGCTATTACTTTTTTATTTACTAATGATGGCCCAATGTAATATTGTATTTATATCTCATTAAAAATTTAAAAATAAAACCTTACTTTAAACATGTACAAAAATATAGCCGAGAAGAATTTTTGCTACATTTGTTTCAATCTACATTCAAAGGATTAAATATCAGTTAAAAAAATGTTTGTCACCCAATAGACCATGGAAGGAAAGTATATACATTTATTGATCACAATTAAATCTGTTAGACAAATTATAAAATGTATTTATTTTTCTATTGTTGTAGGAATTATAAAAATATTAACAATGAATTTTTATATTTGATAAAAAAAAATTATACTTATAAAATGAATAAATATTATTTTAAAAGTAATTTTGAAATTGAAATAATTTTTTAACTTTCATCATGGTTGAAACAGTGTTTTTTTAAATGTATAATTCATATTAATTTTCTCGGAGTCATAAACATTTTAACGTCATCATCCGTAATATTATTTTTTCTTTCTTGATGTACTAATACTATTTTTGTGATACAATCGATCAATATTTTTTTTAATTCTCCAGTCAGCATTCTTCCAGAAGTATATTCCTGTAAACAAATTAAAAGTATTAATTAATTTTGTAAAATATTTCCAGAAAACGAAATAATTTTTTTTTCCATCTCGAAATTGAGGTACAATACATAAAAAAATTAACATATTTCTCAAATTATTAATTAACTAACTTTTTCAATTTGAATTAATTCTTTATCACTTTCCAGAAAATGCTTTAAATACTGATAAGATATATCAATGTCACAATTACCGCCTATATTTCTGTGTTTCTCAATCGTATCTTGTCCACCAGAAAACGCATATTTGTTAATCTGTAATATAAATAAAAAAGATAAATTGATCCTTATTAAAATGTTGACGCATAACAATAAAGTAATTCTCCCACTATACATTTGTAATTTTTTTTTTAGATATTTGAACAATAGTGGTATTGCAACAAAACCGAGCATTGGTTATTAATTTTTCATTTAATTTTTTATTATATATATAACACATTTTATTGCCGCAGTCTCTATGATAATAGTTGTGTTGCATAGGTTGGAAGCATCTTATTTATTAACACTAGTAAAACAAACGATAATAATCGTCAATTTCATCACACTAGTGGAAGAGTTGCCCAATTAAAACCGTCTGATTAAACTTACTTTGTTTTTAATTTGTTTTGGAGTATCTGTGAGATAGATAGCAGAATTTATGTCACTTGCTGACATTTTGGTGTTCGCACCTTGTAAGGATGGTAAAAAAGTTGAATGTATCAGAGCAGGTTTATAATTTCCGAGTTTAGGAGAAATGTCTCTTGTCATTCGAAAATATGGATCCTATAATAATATTTGATATTTAATGTAGTAAATAACAAGTGTAAACTATAATTATAATTAATTTTAACCTGATCAATAGCGCACGGTACTAAACAAGGAACATTTTTATTTTCAAATATAAATGGAAATGTCGATGATAAACACGGAGCCGCCTGAACGGCGGGGAACATAATTTTTCCAATGTTATCAGTTTCTCCAAATCCAAAAATGCCTTTTACCTGATTGAAAGTTACTTTCTTTTGAATTCTCAAAACATTTGCATAAAATGATGGACATTCACTAAAATCATTAAATCACTATTAATTATTTTGAACATAATTTTTATTATTATTGACTTGTTATTAAATATCAATATTTATTTATGTATGGAACATTTAAAGTACCCCATGAACTGCAAATCCGAAAATATAAATGTATTTTTTTTGTCAAATCCACAGGCAATGATGTCTTTTGCGTTTTCAATAGATAACCTTTTGGCTTCTTCCAAGCTCAAATCTTTCCATAAATACTTTTCATCATCAGTTAACTGGATTACAAGAGGTACATTAAAAATGTCTTGCAACCATCTAGAAAACGATTCAAGCAATATAAAATATAATTTAAAAAGTAAAAGTATCAGTTGCAGGATTTTTCGTGTCATAATATACACGAATTGATCACTTTTTTTTAGTCATCGTTTCATAATTTTGAAAAGATACTTTTAACTATTTAAGAGGAGGTGCCATATCTCTCTGACACCCCTCTTGCGTACGCTACTGAAAAGTGTAAAAAATATGGTCTCACTTTGTAAATATGAATGGTATTAAATGACCGATGTGTAAAGAAGAAGACGACGGACCTCTTCCGGTATACAGATAAAAATGTTTTCCTTCTTCGTACAAATTTAAAATACTGTGTAAATCTCGGTGAGAGAAAAATATTCCTCTCGTTAGGAAATGATGTATAGGTTTTTTAGTGACATTTTTAATACGCAATAATAATTCCTCGTCTATTTTACTACAACCAAATTTACCTAGGAATAAAAAAGAAATGTAGTTACAATATATATTTTACGTAATTCATATAATTTAATTTTACGTGTGTTGACTTATGTATTTATTATTTAATCTAACCATATGTTGTTAAATTAAATACATACCTACCAGTAGTAAGGGAAAAATAATAACGAAATTACAATCACAATTGTTTGCATATAGAAAAAGGAATGACAAAAAAAAAACCGCTCACTTATAAGTTTGTCGTAGTCAATTCCTGTTTTGGACTTGCTACAAACATTCCACGGGTCAACCACGTCATCTTCGTCGGTGACTTCTTTGGATTCCAAAGACAGATTCTCAATAGCAGAAGACGTCATATTTGTTCGACGACAGGACACATAACACCACGACCACGTGGAAACGTATTAACAATAATTTATTTATTTTTTTCGTTTTAATAACAAACTACGAGAGTGTTATCATTTTGTCAATAATATTATCTTTGTTATAGTTAGGCTGATATGTCAGAAGATGGCGTTACCTAACTAAAACATTGTTGGTTTTCTTTCCAATCCGTTCACGTATTTATTTTTTATTTTAAATATGAATTACACTTATACAGTAATACGGTATGGCCTATGATTGGGCTTTTCCCCTCCCCCCTTCGTTCTCGTTTCATGGTAATAATAATAATAATAATATCGGTTAAAGAAATAATTTTTTAGATTCGTTGTGCTGAGAATTTATGTACACGTACATAATATTTTTTTTTAATAATACGTGTAACATTTTTTGTGAATTGGTTACAGCAGACGTATACGATTAGAAAGGAGGGAACACTTTTAGCTCAAGAATTTTGTGAGGGAGGGATGCCGTAAGCCAGAACAACGAAATTGTATTATATTGTAATAACAAAAAAAAATCCTTTATTGTTAGGTTAACTTGTACTCAATTTTACAATATTAGAGTTAGCATTTATTACTTTTTGCCTGTTAAATAGATAATGTTAAAAATTAGGCATACGTGCTAACTGCTAAGCAAAAGAAATTTAATTGTAAAAAAAAAATTGTACTTAACCATATATGATTTTATTAAAATAAATTTAAACAAATCCCCATTATTAACATCATTAACACTGCTGGAAAGAACGTGAGTTTTATTAGAATATTATACTTTTTAAAAATAAATTCAGTATATTTTTATTATTGTTAATTATTCCTTGAATTTTTATTTTGAAATCACTTGTTTTCAATTACGTTTTTAATGTGAAGATCGCCTTGAATTGTCTCCGGACCGACTTATTATTGATAAAAGGTAAATCGAGACCAATAATTAGCAGCTGAAGAAATATCAACGAATGTGTTTTGTTGCGTGTGTGTATATATTGAAATATATACAAAATTTGGGTACTGTTAAATTAGAGGAACTGCCGATATGATAAAAAAAAAATAATAATGAAAACGAAACATATATAGATGATATTTTTAATTTTCGAAACTCGTTGGTTTGGAGAAAAATAAAATGATTTCAAAAACTGCAGCTAAATCGATCGATTTCTCCAACACATTTTTACACAATGTGTACGCGATATATATATAAAATATAATTGTTTATTATTTTTTTTTTCGTAGTTCTCTTCTTGTAAAATGGTTGTATATTGTAAGTATACCGTATACCTACGATAAAGGACAGCAGGTTTGTTTTAAAACAATAAAAAATAACGTTTATTAATACTTGTCAAATAGCCTCTTCGTCATGACACTGGATATGGCACTAATATGCTTGGTATATGTGTGTATAAAGTAATATATAATCAATGATTATATTATACATTTTGAACGGAAGTTTTTTTTTTTTTTATTCTATTGATTTATTTTAGGACACTTGTCGTTGTTATTAATATTAATGTGTTGAATGTAGATACGGTTTTAACAGCAGTATTCAGTATTATTTTGACTGCCTATAATATAATAAATTAAGACACGCGTTGTTTTGTGATACTATAATATATTATTATATATTCGTTTGTTTCAATCGATCCATCGTATAACACTAAATACAATATTATTCTAATTATTATTGTACACATAAAATTGTTAATTTTAATATATATATATATATATATATATATATATATATCTGTTGTTACATATAATTGGTACATATAAATAAAATAAAAATAAAAAATAAATGATATACAGGGTTTAATTATTGCACACGAAACGTTGGTATTAAGGGCATCTATATATTATATATATATATAATACAACATAATATGTTTAAGCATAGAAAAAAAACAGTGTTACGTATATAGAACATATTTATATGATATAATGAATTATAATTGTGGATTTCTTTTTACTTTTATTTGTATTGATTTTTTTTAATAATACCTACCGACACAATAATGATATACGTGAAAGAATAAAACTTATAATTTGTATATTATATCTACATAGTGACAAGGCTGGGCGAGTTGACTATTTTTTTTTTAAAATCATTTCATGGATTTATAAATAAAGTTAAGTAGTTTCGTTTTTTTTTGTATTACGTATAAATATGAACTTTTATTTTTCGTTTGTACTAAATATTCATATAGGTGTATTATATAATTCACGTACTATAATGTCAGCTTTTATAATAAAATGTATTTTTTATTATATATTTTTTTAATTTAATGTTTTTTACTATATTTTCAAATACGTTTGTTAACTTATCGACAATTTCAGTTGTATACGAATATATATATACATATAAAATTACAAATACGATATGATTTGGAACTTTGGAAGAATAGAAAAAAATATCGTAAATTATTTTCTAAGGATAATGATTATTAATTTAAACGTATGAATATAAATGAGTATAGGCGTATAAATTTAGGAATGAATTATGGTAAATAGATTTTTCTTTTTCTTAATAACGATTAGGAAATTAAAACAGTAAAAGTACGTAAATTTAATTAAAATTTTTACAAAAAAAAAAAAAAAAAAAAAAAGGAGTTTAATTAAATTGTATATATAATACTGTATAATGTCGAACAGTGGCGATATAATGACATTCGATCACATGTAATTTTTATTATGTTGTTATAAATAATATAACAATATATTAAATTTAAGTATTTAATTATTATTATGGTTCAATTTTTACTAAAGCATCAGTATTATTTATTATATTTTTATTTCACAAATTATTATAAAATAATAAAATTGTCGTATTGCGATCAATTTTGAGCTTAAATTATATTATATTGGATCTAATTTTATATATATATATATATATATATTTATATTTACATATATTGTAATATGTGCTAAGTATTGTAATTCTCACATGTTTTTACGTAATATACACATATATGAATTAAACAATTGCCTATTTAATAATAACAATAATACTTAACTAAAAACACCAAACATATATATTATTGCGTATAAATAACATTATAATCGATTAAAACTAATTATAATTTAGTTTTTTTATTTTTTTAGAACAACATTTTGCTTTTTTTTTTCTTTTTTTCTTTTTTGTACAAACTTTTAACTATTTAACAAATAAAACTACGTTCTTAAAAATTATTATTATAGGTTCTTAAAATTTACATTATAATATATATATAAAACAATTTCATTACGGACACATCGATATATAAGTGTTATATATATATAAAATGTACAAGGTGTGTATCGTTATGTAGATATACAAGTATAATGTATTCACTGATTTGGTAAAACACACACGATCGATCATAATTATCAGTAAAAAAATCACACATTACGAGTTATATCGTAAGGGCGGGTTTAATAAATTATAACCAGACCCGGATTAATAGCTAAATGGGCCTCTAAGTCTTTTAAAAATAAAAAGTCTATTTTCAAAATTAGTAATAATCACCTTTTTTTTCTTCTTTCAATGTTTAATAACATATATAACTGCAGTAATATATCTGCCTTACAAAATTAAATGTTGTTCGTAATATATCCAATATTTTTTTTCATTTAAATCGTTTGTTGAATGTAAAAAAAAAAAAAAGAAACAAAAATTGACCGAATAGAATAAATTCATTTTTTCATTGAAAATAATTTTAAAATTAAAATAAATCGTGATAAAAAAAAGTATTAATTATAAGTTCTATATTAAACGGTTAACAACGTTTGTTTCTCTTTTTAATGGATCACAAGATTATGCACAATACTCAAAGAAATCTTGTGTTTTCACTACTACTCCGTTTTCAGTGTTCAATATGGCCTATAGTCGAGTACGATGTTTTTGTGATACGTTTATAGAACGGTAAACGATTTTTTAAAATTTTTTAAGAGTCGGAAACGATCATTCTTAGCTACGATTTGTATACATAACCATAAGAGACATATAATAGAGTCTTGGAAGTCATTTCAACGCCAGGAAAACATTCTATATCATACATTCAAGTCTATATATTATTAGTATATAAACAGATTTCGGTGCTGCTGAAAAGTATCAGTGGCATATACATTTTTAAGTCCATGTAGATTAATCCGCAGATAAACCCTGAGCATATAGCGAATTAAATTATAGATTGAATTCAGAAATGAGAATATACACGTATAATTGTGGCGAGACTTTCCGATTTATTGTTATATCGTCGACGCGGATAAACTAAATGTTTTGGAAGAAACAGAGATGAAAAAAGAAATAATAAATAAAAAAAAAAAACGATTATCGTCAGTTACTGACCGCGGGGAAAACTCGTGTATGTGTGTACCTACCTGTGCAATACGCCAGAGGTTCCCAAATATGAGTCGCAATAAAATGTTTTAATAGGTCGCGTACAATTTTAACACGAAAGTCACGAACCGAAAAAAAATTGTTATCAAATCTATTTGGTACACTGAGTTTCAGCCGTAAATATTTAACAGAAATTCTGGTTTTATAATTTATATTTAAAACACACCCAACACTTTCTGCTAAAGCCATAAATGCTATTTTCCATCCAATTCTTCATATAAATAACGATAAACTAAGATGGATTTTCGGTCATTTTTTTTAAATTTGTTAATCAAATAAATCATACTTTATACACGACATTTTAACCACATAAATTATTCCCATTAAAATGTATTGTTAATATTCTAATTATCTACATTTCATGTACAAAAAAAAAAAAAAAAAAATTGATTTGGATGGGTCACCTAAATTTGAAAATCGTTAGAAATCGGTCGCACCTATAAAAAGTTTGGGGGAACCTTGTGTACATGTACATTATACACACCTATAATGTACAAGAATATTATGTATTATAAGTAAGTTAGGCGATGCGTAAGCCTACTAACTGGGCCCGCGTAATAATCGGGAAAATATTCGTCAGGAACTGCGGTATGATGTTCAGGAAAATTTTCGTTGTACGAATACACTTCATGTAGGAAAACAATACTAGTGGCGTAGTCAGAAATTAGTCATACGAGGGAGGGTTATTGAATAAAGGCGAAATGCCGGGGCGGCAACAGACATTTTTTCCTTTAGAACTATTGTAAATTTTTTTTTCGATAGGGCAAATATTTATACTCGTATATTATTTTATTAATTGGATTTTTCGTAATAATATTATTTATATTTGTGGGATTGATGTTTTGGTACACCTGTATCTGCAAAAGTCATTTCGTTAAATCACATAAACTGGATTGGGCAAGCAAATGGAAGATTTAAATAATAATAATAATAATAATAATAATGATAATAATAATACTAAATATAATAATAATAATAATAATGATAATAATAATACTAAATATTGTACGCGGTCGGTACAAAAATGTATAATATATGCATATATTACGAATAACGTGGCGGAGGCGCGTTTTTTACACGTACCATTCCTTGACGTCTTGTCTTTTCTTGGGCCGGCTGTTGTTGTTGTTTATGTTGTTGTTGACGTTGAAGTTGTTCTGCACGTAAGTAGGCGACGTGGACTGCCTGGACGACGGGTAGTTACCCGGAGACAGCAGGTTGACGTTGTGCAGTTGCTGTTGCTGGCACAGTCCGCCCCGGTCCGAGCTGGATTCGTGCGCGTACGTTTTCGGCAAGTCGATCTTGTACCGGTTCGTGTCCGTCCTGTACTTGACTTTGAGCACCAACAGTATGATCAGTACGATAACGATGAGCGTGGCGGCCGTGACCAGCACCACGAACGCAGTGCTCTCGGCCGCTTTCGTATTTATCGGCGGTTCCGTTTGCTTGGGTGGAGGCGTTGGCGCGGTGCCCGTCGGCAGTATTTCGCCTCCGTACACCGCCGGGTGGTTCGTCGACGCGATGTCCATCGTCTCCCCGTCGCGTTCGTCGGAACTGCCGCTACCGATCCGATTCGTTTCCTTCACGCCGTTGTTGTTCTCATAACCGGCGGTCGTCGCCGTGCTCGTTGTCGCCGTGTTATTACTACTGGTACCGCTAGACCTCGTACTACCGATACCGCTCATGGTCGTCGTCGTCGTCGTTGTCGTCGTCGTCGTCGCGGGGATCTTCTGGTCGTCGTCGTCCGTCGCGTCCACCGACCATCCGGTCGTCGTTGTCGTCACTTGCTTAGTCGTGGTGGTCACCGTTTTCGCAGTGGACGACCAATAACGTTCCGTTTGGTTGCCGACCTCCGTCGTGTCCGTCCGGTTTACCGTGACGGTACCGTTCGTCGCGTACGTCGTCGTCACCACAGCAGCGTGTGAATCTGCAGGATCGCGAGTAATACATACATGTAATTATTATTATTATTATTATTATAATTATAATAGACAAAATTTGGTTATCGAAATTAATTGTTTTCGGACACATAAAAATTGTGTTGTTACGACACAAAAAGGAAAAAGAATCCCCGTATCGAGTCTAATGCCTTATGTTAATGAACGTTGAAAAAGAAATGTTAATTAAAATTAACGGCCCAACGATGTTTTTGACGAAGTGAGAACGAGAAATGAAATATTACAAAAAAAAAAAAAAAAAAAAAAAAATTAATGTATTTATATTTTGTATACGCTTGCAAATTATTAAAATAAAATATTTTTTAATTTAATTCTGTAGTTTTATTTTTGTACGCGTGATTAACGATAAATTGTACGTCATTTCATTAAATAATATGTTAAATCTCTTGAAATGCTATAAAACGGGTCGCGAGAGAACGGAGCGGTAAATTTGTAAGGTCCCTTTGAATTTATAGTTCCCGGTAACGAGAGACGTCTTTATCCGTCACCGATCGTCCGCGGACTCATCTAAGGTGGCCCATCATAGCCCATATGGAGCTATTGAGTACGGTGAAGAGTCGTACTCACTTTTAACGGTGGTCGCCGAATCGTCGGTAGAAGGCGTAGGACCGAATCCCGAACCAGTAATGCAATCGGTTTCCTCGTCGTCGCACGCGCCCGGCACTTCGGTAATCAACGACGGAGGCGGCAATACCGTCGGCGGCACGTATATCGGCGTGATCAAATCGTCTCCTGCGAGTCATGAAAATCGATCAGTTTCTTTCGCTTTTATATATATATACGACGTTTATCCGATGATACATGTGTTTTTTAAACGTTGTAAACGCGCGTGTCAATCAAGGAATACAATCCAGCATGAAAAGAGCATAAATGTATAAATGTAAAAACTGTGTATCGTCGAATTGTTTCGATTTATTTATTTTTTTCTGAGCGGAGCGAGGAATCTATTGGTTTTACAATGATGTGTTTTTTTTTTTTTTTGTGTGTGCTTGTACCCTAAAAATTCGTCCAGAAGGAGTGCTCCGGTCTTTAAAGTCACAATTTGTTTCCGATAACAAATCGCATCCAGTTGCAGTACTTTAGGGAGTCCATTTTTCGGGTTTTTTTTTAAAAATGCCTAAAAACATCATTAAAAAACTATCGAAAAATTACATAAAAACGGTAAAAACGCGATTCAGTGGAAATCGATTATCGTTATTTCTTTGTAATTTTGAAACTAATGGATTTATAGCGACTCGAATACGTTCATCAAATATGTAGATTTATATTAAGGAAAATGAAATTTCAGTAACTTTTTATTTGGACTATTTATAGCAATTATATATGATTTTGAGGCATTTAATTCATATTGAGAGGAGGGTTGGTTTTTTGTTATATACCCACCCAAAATATTACACCGAAGCTCCACTCAATAATCGTTTTATCGAATACAATGGTTAATCATTGCTTTCAAATTTATAGTGATAACAATACACTCTATAATCTTTATCCAAGCAATTCACTCAAGCTATATCCCGTACGGCTCGTTGCCTTTTTTTTTTTGATTCATCCGCGTGGGATTTATCAGCAGCATCAGCAGCTGTATGTACGCAAAATGTAAAACTACCAACGCGTTCTTGAACGAATCGCATACACATAATACGGTGTTATTTTTCCACAAATGTTTTGTGTATAACTACCCAGTCGCGGTGGCGTAATCGTGAGAAGGCGCGTCGAAACTCCCATCCTTCTCCTTGACTTTTTTTTTATTAATGAGATGGAATTTCGAAACAAAATTTAAGTGTTTTTCATCAAATTTGTACTATCGAATTCTTTTATACACTGTTAGAAATTTCGTTAGGTTTTGTTTAATGTTTTGTGATTACACAAAAATGTACGGCCACTACGCCGTATCTCTATAGGATGTACTCAACGAAATGCAGTTTCTAAAGCCAAGAATAATAAATTTGAAATGTGAATTATAATTGTTTTTTTCTTGTATCTATTATTATCGCCTTATTTAAATGGATATAAATTCATTTGTAAAAAAAAAAAAAAAATGTTTATATTTGTTCTTATGACAAAATATTGATCTTCCTACCCCATGATCTAATCTTAATATTAAGTCAATGGCTGGTCGCCGCCAGAAGTAGTGTTTCTCGATTTATTTATTAATAAAATATACAGATATATAATTATAAAAGGCTCGTCTACTTTATTATTTTTATTAAGTAGACTGTATTTATTTACTATATATACTCACCAGTTCCAGTGTCAAACGTAACTGTACACTGATCTTCGTCATCGTGATTACAACCCGAGCCCGCTCCGGAATATACCAAATCGTCCATTACTCCCGAAGCCGGTGTCTTTAAAAATATACATATTTTAATTTTCAAATCGGATGTTATGGTTTTGTTTTTTTGCTTCGAGTTTCGCGATTTAATGATACAGATATTCTTTGTACAACGCGGAATATTATTATATGCAAGTACAATAAAAATTATATAGCGATGGATATAAAGGGGAAAAAAATGTTTTTTTTTTCGCACTGGCAATTTTATCTTAACATTTCTCTGCGAGTAGGAAAAAAATATAATATTAAGGAAACGATACCGACGTAAATATATATATAATATATATATATAAATATTTATATATCGAATTCACACCTGTTGCATGGTATCCAGCAGAGAGTGTTCGTTCAGTCGGTCTAGAATCGACGACAATTGTTGCGCGTCTCCTTTGCTGTCGGTTCTCGGATCTCTGTTAGCCATCAAATCAAACACTCTGAGCCCGTTGAACACCAAACCGACCATGACTCCTTCGAACGGATTCTCGATTTTCTGCTTAGTTTTGTTCCACCGGCCGCCCACTTGGATCGTAGACTGTCTATTGAACACGCTCAGCTGGTGTCCTGCGAACGACGATAAACCGGTAACGCTCGTGTGTGTGTGTGAGTTTTTATACACACAAGTTTTTATCCTTTTAACTTTTTTTTTTTACTCTCAAATATCTACAACATTTAGATACTTTTAAACACTTAGTATATTTTGATAAAAAAAAACTTAACTTGTCTAAATACATACATAATATAACCAAACTATCCAAGATTCTCCGTTCTCCGTATAGTATTATGGGCAAAACCTTAAATCTAAATCTTAAATCCAAAATTAACTTAAATAGTCTTTTGCTTACACTCATATGGACCTATGGAATACTGCTCTGAGGTGCAGACAAATATTCAAACAAAAATATTCCGCTTCATCACCGTGGCTCATATGTTTCTAATGACACTCTATAATTCACTCTGATCTACATATACCGTTTGTAAACGAGGTTGCAAACAATATTAAAAAAAATTTCATAAAAGCTCTCTACTCAAATCCTCTAATTTCAAAATTATCCACAATAACTCCCTTCCCGCAGGTAACCTGCAGGTGCAAGGAGACTCAAACGCAGGTCTGACTTTTTAGTTGGTGAGTAAACCGGTTAACATGTTATAATACTTAATGTCGCCGGATCGGCTTCTTTTTTTTCATGTAAAAAGTTTAATTTTTCGTAAATGTCTATTATTATTGTTATTATTAATATCTCACTTTTTTGCCGTTATGCTTATTGCATTGTGCTCGTACAGATTGTATTTGATTCTCTTAATCAAATAAATAAATAAAAATTTAATTTCCGAATATCGAAATGCAGTAGAAACTATAAATGACAACCTTCTTTTTTGTTTTTACAGAATAAACTATTATCGCTATACGACATATTATACTCACCAGAAGGGTAAAGCGTTTGCATACTGTTATCGTCCACCTGCAGTGTCGAATTCGGCCCCGAACGCACGAACCTTATTAAATGATAGGAATTGTCGTCTACTTTGATATTGGCTTCACCGATCGGATGGTCGTTCGTCCCTACGTTGTAAACGACTACCAGGTGTCCGTTAACCTATCGATACAAATAATAATAATAATAATAATAATAATTAATAATTATAATAATAATAAATAAATAAATAATAATACATTAATTAAAAAAAAAAAAACAGTTACCTTTCGATAGGTATTACGTGAAAATACGTTATGATTTATTAATTCAGATTTCAAGCTCGTTAATTTTATTTTTCGACAGTACTTGTGGTTTTTGAGAAAATAAATAATAACTTTTTTTCCGACGATTTCAAAACTAATAATAATAATAATAATAATAACTCGTACAACATTATTATATGTGAGCTGTACCGGAATGTTTTTTTTTTTTTTTATGGACTCGAAAGTCGTTTTAAGTCCGACACTTACCGACAGAAACCACACTGTTTCGTTCCGAAAAACTTTAAATTCGGAAATTCATATTTTAATATTCCGTTCCGTTCATACGCGTATCGTACCGACACTTTTCGTCCGACATTCTGTGCGAGAACGTTTTGTCAGTATGAAAAGTGTGAACGAATAACAGACCAATAACATTCTCTATCAACCCATTATACAAATATTTTATTGAAGTCGCATTATACAATTTTTAAACGTGTTACATATGGATCTAGAATAATTAATCGATGAATTGGTTAGTTGTTGTAAATCGCTGATGGTACAATTTTTAAACACAATAATATTATTTGTAACGTCATAATCAATACTTATTAAGACAATGGGAACTCGAAGCACTTTTGAATCGAAAATATGAATTGATAGCGTTTTTACAGGAACGGAACAGGTGCGGTGTCTGTCGGTAAGTGTTTGACTTGTATGAATCGGGCTTGTAAAGTCCGACGAGGCCTATAAGAGAGGCGTGGAGGAGAAAATATGGCGGGTTTAACGAAACAATCTATAATGAATAAGTATATAACGAATAAATTTATTTCGCTGCGAAATATTTTCATACACATTATGTGTGTGTGTGTATAATAGTATTAAAATATGCGTGAAATATTTCTTTGTACCACTTCGAGTTGTAGATAATCACTAGACGTGGCACTTTCCACGCGAAACAGCAAACCGTTCGATTTTGTTGTAATGAAACCCAATGCCAGCAAGTCGTTTTGCATGTCCGGCTGACGTCCGTCCGGAAACGCGTAGGTCACTAGTCCTCCGTCGGATCCGAATTCGTAGGACACTGACGCTGAAACGCGCGACATCGTATTTATCATATAACGTGTTTTATTATGCGTACAGTCAGACTTGGGTAAAAAATACTTTTCAAAAGTATTTGGAATATAAATATATATATATATATAAAATTTCGAAAAAAAGCATTCAGAATACAGTATTCGGATTACCAACTAAGTCTGTAGGCGCAATACCGTATTATTATTATTGTTGTCAGGAGCGAATTACGGGAGGAGGAGGAGGAGGAGTAAAGGGTGAATTTGACCCGGGCGGCAATTTTTCGAGAGACGACACACAGATCATGAAAATTTGGAATTTCGTATTATATAATAATATATAAAAAATGAAAAAGATTTGTGAATTAAAATTTTTATTATACCAAAATATTTCAGTATATATATATATATACGTATATGTGCGGTGATAAAATATTTTCGAATGCCGTTAAAAGACGTATTTGGAAGCATATCTATTGAAAAATGGCAATTGTTTATGGGAAAATTAAAAGAGGGGCGTCAAAGTTCATTAAAAATTTGCGAATTACGTAAAAAACTACATGAGCTATAAACTTCGGTAATTATTATAAACTCGCGTGATGGCGGGGGGGGGGGGAGCTAATAAATCAGGTGCAGGTTGTGTTAAAATGTTTTTCAAAAGGATATCTTTGCACCATCTTTTCCCCTTCGAAAAAACACTAATAAGTCGTAATGAAAAAAAAAAAAAAAAATTTTTTTTTAGAGGTCTCCCCCCGCCGCGCAGTAAGTTTTCTCTCTTACGCGTGGTGCCATTAAAATGTGTTTAAAGGATTTTAGCGTGTAGTGTAAATGTAGAGGAGGCAAATATTATATTCCCCCATACGCGTTGAACTATAAATGCGTCCTCTCGATTGTCGTTGTTGGTGTTATCATTCGGAGCTGCAACAGTCATGGACACACGGGGCGTTTCGACTTACGTTCGGAACAAGTTGGTCCCACGTACGCGGTCATGTCGCAATCGCACGAATACGAATTCCACTGTTCCACGCACGTCCCGTAGTTGTCGCACATGTCTTGCGTGCACATTTTGCTAAGCCCTGTGGACAACGAATCGAATTTTTCGCAAACATTCAAAACGCTAATTTTCGGCAAACCGTTCTAAAAACACACGGACTTAACGCACGTTTTTCACAAGCACCCGCCAGTTATGTATTCGGTAAAAGCTACGCACGGGGAGGTAGAGTGCATTTATATAATTATTTATCGGGTCGAGGAATATCTGCACCGTCGGACGCGTGCGGTGAATACGTTTATACACAATGCAGCTGCTGACAAGGTCGTAGGTAGCAAAACAAATTTTTTCGTGGTGTGGGGGGGTTTCGAGTATAAATAAGTTTTTTGACTAACGAATTTTAAAACTTTAAATATGACTTTAAATTAAGAATTTTTAATACTAAAATGTGATGTATCACAATTAAAAAAAAAAAAAAAAAAAAAAACAAGCATAATTACATTATCTTACATTTTAACTCTTAATTTATTACACATTAGTATATGATTTATATATATATAATAATATGTAGAAAATTGAAAAATATTATTTATAACGATTCAATTCTCCTCGAAATGTTCGAAAATCTTTTGACAATTTTTTCAGTGTCGATTTCAATATCTCTGCGCACGCCGATGAGCAGGGCTAGTACTAATAATATGTCCGGTTTTGTTTCTCATAACGGCGGTTTCGAGGCGTTTCAAAGTGAAAAACGTCCGTTAGTACGTACATATATTTATTATCTTGTAATCGCAGTGACACGTAAGTGTAAATTTCAAACGTCGACAGACATTTAAATTTTATTTTATGAAAAAATTTCGGGGCGTATGTGAAGTCCAACCGACGGCTACGGACCTGGCAGGCTACTGAACTCTATTATTATAAGGGTACTCGTGCAAAATGTCCCTTCTTACCGTCACATCCCGCCGCGATCAGTGTGCTGGGTATCGTGGCGTTGTCCGCCATGTCCGGCGATTCGCCGTTGTACTCCAGTCCGGACATGCATCCCTCGAAACCGTGTCTGGAGTGTATGTGTTTCGATTGGCGCACGTGGAGTTCTTTCGGCACGCCACCTGTAGGTCATTTTCGTTTAATAAAAAACTACACGGCGTTTTTCCGTTCGCCGGAGAACAGTTTTATTTTATTTATTTTTTTAATTTTCCCTCTCGTACACGCGTTTGTGTTAATAATCGTAAGCATACTGAAAAACAAAATATATCGATTGGGGGGAAAAAATAATAATAATAATAATAATAATGTGTTATTTATTTATTACACGGGCCGAGACTTAAACGCGGCGAGCAAAACATATACTACCGAATGTCGCGTATTTTTTTTCCTAATGAATTAAAACCGCGGTCTCGTGTCCAACGAGATTAATCCTCCCCCTCCATCGTTGTTGGTTTATTGTGATTATTGAATTTATTATAATCACGACTTACGAGTAAGCGTGTAAAATAAATATTTGTTTTACGTTTGATTATTATGTAAAATAAATAAATGTTTCAATAAAATGTTCGAAAAACCCCGACGTTGCACGCGGTCCTGATTAAAAAAAAAAAAAAACACTCGAATTTCCAACGCGGACAGTGGGACTTTTGCATACACACATGTACGTATAATATGGCGTAAAAAATATTTGCTAAAAATACTCGATTTAACGGTTTTCGAATAAAATATTAAATTTTTACACGTAATATTACTAATGGCGCTTGCGTATAACACTGATACCGGTCAGACAAATTTCAGGGCGTGAAAAATCGATATATTATAATAATATTTTACGAACTGCAAAGTGCTGTACGCAATGTCAATAATTAAAATAAATTATACACGACATTTCTCCTAGTGCGTGCATATGTATTTTATACGGTTGTCGCGTATACACTGGCAATCCCCTCGATCGGGGTGTGTTCACACGATATTTTTTATATATACACGGGACGTAGAACAACAGTTTAGTTAAAAATACGAAATTAATATATTATATATGTATTTTTTTTTTTTAAATCGAAAACAATCAGAAATTCAATAATGATAACGCTTCACGTTTTACCGGCCGAAATTGCTCGTCGCTGAACGTGCCAATCGTATTTTATGTACATAGAAAGGTATAGGTTTCTTTTTATATTCTTCAATCGTATAACTTATAATTTCATAGAATATTTGCGTATTCGACAACAATTTTTTTTTTTTATTACGAAGATAAGTAATATAAGATATCTGTGTAATGCGTATTATTAGGTTTTTTTTTTTCTGTGAGTTCGTAAACAATAGAGTTGTGTGTATACGTCGTTTGAGTATTCCACGCGAAATACACAATAAACAGAAGTTATTTTTAATTTTGTAAATCGAATTATTCGTCGTCGAAAACCGCGTGTTACGAAATTTACGAAATCATATTAAGGGGGTTATTTTTACACGTAAAAAAAGTTTAAACTCAAAACGATTTGTTTCTTTTATACAAAAAAAAATACACGTTTCCGACTTTTAAACGTGTTCCGGGAACTTTATGTGCGTACTAATACATTTCCGTGAGATTAAGAAAAAAAAATGTGTATAACGTAACCCCGGGTTTAATCGAATCCGGTTTACGAATTGATAAATTATATTATTCATATTGCTATTGGAAAAAAAAAAAAATAATAATAATTATAATAACAATAATAATAATAATAATAATAATAATAATAATAATAATAATAATAATAACAATAATAATAATAATAATAATGAAATTAACGTCCGCACTCACCGACGTAAAACATGCCGTTTAATTGTATGTTGTGCGGTCGGGACATGGCCGTTGTGGCTACCACCTGATCGTCGACCAGCAGACAGAACATAGTGGCCGATGTCTGCGACAAGTGCACCGAGTGCCAGAAATTGTCGTTGTAACTGTTCTTGGACGCGTCCCGAAGACGGATCATGTGCGCGCCCGACCGGATGTTGACGAGCACGTGACCGTTGACGATTTCGGCTAACACGAAGTCGTTGTGCTTGCCGCCGTTGTAGAAGAACACGCCGGACGCGTGTTTGGTCTTGAACCGGAAGTACACGTCCATTCTGGAATAGGCTTTCAGCGGCGGTAGGCCGACGAACGTGTTCTTGGACAGGAACCGGATCGTGTGCACCAGCGATGGTGGTTTATCTTGTTTTTGGTATTTCGAAGTCATGTGGACTTTGGGCAAGTCTTCCGAAACTAACGAAACAATAAAATATATGTTTTCACACGAATTCAGTGTATGTGTGTGTGTGTGTTTTTTTTGCACTTACAGCCTCTGGTGGAGATTTTCGCGAGTTCGAAATAATCGATTTTGTTCAATACGAACCGTTGAATGCTACCGATGAAACTGGGCAGGCTCGCCATTGCGTCCGGATCCTTGGGCGGCAAACCACCGATCAACAGTCCTTGCCACTTTAGAGTGATTTTGTCTTCCATATCGGAATCGTCTAAAAAACGTTTTTTTTTTTTATAACCATTTCTCTTTCAATATCGTTTGACATCGGGGGAGGTGGGGGGAGTTTTAGTTATACTTTTTACTGTAACGTTGTCAACGGTCAAACGGATTTCGTGCGCTCTTCTACTGTAGTGAATCGAATGCCAGTTATTGTCGTCCAAATGCGATCCGCACAAGACCACCTGTACAAATCATATACGCGTTATTAAAGTTATTTTGAAAACTTAAAAGCTATTAAACGTATACAATTTTACACCGGTCGTCGCGCATACAGACGTTGACACATCAAATAATATCGCGCGTGGCGTGTTTAATACACCAAAACGAAAAAAAAACCCTTAAATAATATACGATTAAAATCCCTGTGAAAATACACCGTAAAATTAACGTATAGTTCAATCGAAGTTTTTTTTTTTTTAATATTTAATTTAAAAACTATATACGCGTGAGATCAGCGTAGTCGTGAAAGAAAAAAAAACATATATATTTTTTCCATTTAACATTTCGAATTTGAAAGTTTAGTATGACCCCATTGTTAGTGCACGCTCTTAATGTGCACGTTAACAGGGCGCGTATAAAACATTAAAAAAAAAAAAAAAATAATCGATAAAAACGTTATATAAAAATTGCTACTTTTTATGGTATATAAAAATAATTCTTAATCTCTATATACCTTTTCTTTTTCTCCGATTTTCAATGCTAATCTAATCTTCCCGACGATCAGTGCGATTTCCAATCTGTCCCACGAACTGTCGAACGTCTTCATCAACACGGCCAACGGCCTATTCGTTTTAAATCGAAAATACATGTCCTCGACTTGAGTCGTCATTTTTTCCGGCATTATCGCTTGCACGTACTGCGTGCCGTTGAAACTGTACACAGACGATTCTAAAGAGATAATAGCATATTTATATATATAAACTTTATTTTAGCAATTTTATGTTGCAAATGTACGATAACAGTGCACGCACGTATTTATAGTATACTAAAAAAAAAATATATATTTAAATATTTATACGTTTTGTTTTTAACGATAGTGGTATCTAGAAAAGAAGTTTAGTTTCGTTTCTCACATTATATATTTACATACAAAGTATTTCTAAAAAAAAAAAAACGTACACTGATATATCGTATAATGCGTGATAAAATATGAAATACGGATGAGTAAAACAAAACAAAAAAAAAGGAAAAGAATTTTTAAGTTATCGCAATATTGTTTTATGTGGAAAATCAAAAACGTTTCTTTTTTTTATTTCCTTAAACGCCGCGGTAATTCGAAGAAAACGCCGAACGTCGTTTTTCTCTAAGGAATTTATTTACATTATTTTCTCCACTCATCCAGTGGCGTATTTAGAAATTTCCAAAGTGAGGGAGGAGGTAGTCTTTGAATATTCGAGTCACGAGAGAGGGGATTACAGTTTTTTTTTTTTTTGATACTAAAAGTGTGTTTTTTTCTCCCCATAAGGGAAGTTTTCAAAAAAATGAGTCGAAAAGCTTGTTAAAATAGGAAATTTTTGTAAATATCGCACACCTCTGAGTGACTAAAAAAGAAAAAAAATCGTTAGAAGTTAAATTTTTTAAAATTTTTGAATTTTGATGTTTTAAGATTGTGCTTATGCTTATAAAAATAATATTGAAACCCTTGTTTTTTTTCAAGAAAATTTTATGGAGTTTTCAAATTCGCTGTTGGGCCACTAATAGTTCAGGAGATATGGTCAGTTTAAGGAGAAAAATCACGTTTTTTTTTTTAAAGAAAAAATAAAATAACTGATATTTCTATTTTATATTTGAAAATCGGATTACGAATAAAAGGAACTTTTTTTGGTACATTCAAATAATCCTCCAGATCTCGTACGTTTTTCACCATTCATCACATTCTGTATATTGCCAAAGAAAATATGATTAAAAAAAAAAAAATTAAGCCTGAAACAATAAATGTTTGGTCTTTGCGAAGTTAAATGTCACATGTAATTTAATAAAAAATTTTTTTAGGTCGTCGGAGGGAGGGGTTCAAGCCTGATCGATCTCCGGGTCCCCCATAAATAGGATGCTGCACTCTTATCGAGAAATAAATGAATTATATTGGCGAGCTTAATATTTTATTCCAGAGTAATTTTTTATTGGAATAAAACACTTTTTTTAAAGTGTTATTCGATTGTATACGAATAAACAATGAATGGGTAAAAAAATGGAATAACATGTTATATTGAAGAAAAACGCGGTAGATACGCGTATTTATTCACTATTTTTTTTTTTTTTTTTTTTGAGTAAATCTATATAATATTTTTAAAGGCGCGCGGGGGGTTTTCGACGTTTTAATATTTAAAGAAAAAAAAAGAAAAATCGAAGTATCGACGACACGTACGTAAATATGTATTTATATTTTTTACCTTTCATACACGTCGCTCCGGCGTATTCGGTGTTTGAACAGTCGCATATTGCGCGGTTCCATCCTTCGTGACAAATTCCTCCGTTGTAACAGCTGGTGTCGGACTTACAGCTATTAGTCGATTCGGGACAATGAGGCGTGATGGACACTAAATAATACATACACACACACATATTACATTGTACATTTTTTAGAAACGCGATTGTTAACATTAAAAAGAAAATGAAAACACTCTAACCGAATGTCATAACATAACATATTATTATATATTATATGGACGGTATATATATATATATATATATATATATAGAATTTATCAAAAAAGACACCAGTCAGAAACCGTAGCCAGTGCGGTATACACACGTATAGACGAGAGAAATGTTATTATTATTATTTCACCGAATTATTTTTTATTAATATTATTATTAGTATTATTATTATTTATTGCAGGGCTGAATACGAATATTAACGGTTCTTATACGAAATAGTTAAAACCTAATCGACTGCGCCCGCGTTTTAAAATATTTTAAATTGTTAAACAGTTCAATAATTATATAGTTATTACAAAAAAAAAATGTTGAAATATATATATATATATATACGTTTGTGTCGGAAAAAAATTTCAATTTGAATCTGAACGTGTAACATGTAAACTTAACTCCATACACGAGTATAGTAGCTACGCGCGCGCGGTAAATAGATTAAAAAAAAGTGAAAAAGTCACTATGACGTTAATGCGTATATCGAGGGAAATAAATCGAGTTAGAATTAAGCCGATATAAAATTCTAAATATATAGTCCGTTGAGTAAAAATAAAAAGAAAAAAATTAGTAAAAATTGAGTTGACTTATTGACGATTCGCGTAAAATGTCCAGAGCTTTGGTCGTCGAACGGAATTCTATTTTATTTGGAAACGTGCGCAAACGCGTTTTCCAAAAAACAAAAACACTCCGAAAACACGTTTTAAACACACGTTTTGACAATTTTTTAAATTCCGCATGCGCGTTCGTTCGTTTATATACGCGAATTCTCGATGCGCTCGAAAGATTAAAAAACACGTTACGTATACAATAGCCAGTGGCGTATGCAGAAATTTTTTTTTCTTTAGGGAGAAAAAACCGTATCAAATTAAAAAAGATTTTAATTAATTAATAAATAATTATAAAATAGAAGTACTTTTTTAACGCTTGGAAAGTATGGCAACTATAAATTATTAATATTATATACAATACATTAAAATATGCAACGGAATTTCGGATTTCGTCGATGGTATATTATTATAAGGGGGAAATTTCATTACATTTTTGATTAACGTCTTTGTTATGTGAAACTTTTTTTTTTTTTTAATAGGTGTTGTAAAGACGTCGAACCTAGGTATTTGAAAACGTTGTTCTCTGATTCTTTGCTCGTTTTACTTGCTAGGTATTAAATTAATAAATAACAAATCACAAACGACTCCCGGTGGATAGACAGACTGATCGCATCGACATTTCAACACGAAACAACGTTAAAGGAATTCGCTGAAAATACATTTGGAGGTGACATTTGACGTGTAGTGGTCGCGTAGCGTTGACAGGTCGTTAAATTGAATTCAAACGGGTTACGGGAGAACAATTTTCTATTATAATATCTGAAAACGATTTTATTCCGTATAAATCATATATAAGCAACATACTTCAAATTCATGTTGTAATATTTTGTAAATTTTTAAATTTTTTGTATATTATTTGTACATATATTTGAACACTAGGTACATCGTATTTCTACATAAATGTAAGTACGTGTTATTACATAAAAAAACTCCGTCCCCGGGCGAATTTTCTTACCGCGGGGCTCGTTACAAACGCGTATCGGCCCTGCGATGAAATTTAAATAAAATCGTTTCTTTTTTTTTTTTTATCTTTTTCGGACATCTTTTGATCGCGTTGTTTTTAAAAGGAAATAATAATAATAATAATAATAAAGATACATTGTCGTGTGTGAAGCTGCATACCAAAAGGAGATTTTCTTTGTATATGTACGCGTAACGTTTGTGCGAACATAAACCGGCCGGCGATGATTTGTCGAGTGCAGTCGGGAATATGAGTTTGGGGACATTAAAAGGATACTGAGACAGGACCGACGGGAAGGATGGTTTACTCGTCGGAGCACACATTTCGGTTGCAGTCGGCACGATATTACAATAACGGATTTATTATAAAAAGAAAACAATTCGGATATACATTTTTGAAATTGAACACTTATTATATTTGGCGAGCAGCGTACAATTTTCAATATTGTGTTTTATAATTGTTTTTTTTTTTAAACAATTTTATAGGTTAAGTAAGAGACGATAATCGATAATTATATTTTGTTAGAATTTCGTTTATTGTAAAAATAATCATTCAAACGCCTACAGATGACCGGCTGCTTTGGTGTAATGTATTGAAAAACGATGCGCGGAAAATGATATAACCGCCGAATTCTCTCAACGCGAAATTTCAGTGGACGAGCGTAAGAGGAAAATGTCGAAGGATCACCTATTCTTCCTCGTACCACCGGCCTAGGTTTTCTTAAAATTGTGTCGTTCTTCACGACTTTAAAGGCCCGATCGAATTACAACGAGCAAATCAAAAGTCATTCGACGACATTACCGTACAATTTTGAAACTTGCATTTTGCGCGGTACTCGAATCTTACAACGAATATCCCTTTCTGACATAGTCGACGAGTCTATATACGTATAATTGAGTTTTTGCCACACGCCGTCGCGTTTTTTCTCCGTTGCGCGTCACGGGTATACACGCCGCTGCTTTTCGAGGGAACGCGGTTAGCGTCTAAACTCGGTGGCCGAGTAGGCACAACTGTGAAGTCGGAGTTTTCGCGTCCCGTTCAATGAATAATACGTTATTTCGTTCGAAAAAACCGAAAAACTACCGCTTATAACGGCTTATAACGGCTTGTCAAGCGATTTGCGTTGCACGAAATATATCAGCGATATACGAAATATACGAATACGTACCGTGGTCTTGTTCCAGAGACAAACTGACCAAATTGATCGCCATCCCGTCCAGGACCAGGTCGCGCACGCAACCAACGAATCCTGTTTCAAGCGCGAGCGTCCACACGCCGGGCGGCACTTTTTTCCGGTACGTCGCTCGACCGCCGAAACCCAACATTATACCGTTCTGCAGGTGCAACTGGTTCGAATCGCCTGCAAACGCCCAAAAATATATTTCAATTATTGTGCTAATAATAATGTTATTAAATAATTTTTTTTCTTATATGTATATATATACATTAATTGAATAATATTAATAGTAATACAATAAGTGCTCGCGCAATCACGTTTCGATTGGACGCGGAAAAAGAATTCTGGTTTTAAAAGTAATTATAACGTTATTAAATATGGATCTTAATCGTCGTATAGCGATTGAATCGTAATGAAATCACCATCGCGGTTGCACGATCCGCATATACATTGTATTCGGTTTTTTTTTTTATATATATAAATATTTTTTTTCTCGTAAAAATATATTTACGTATTTGAAATAGGATTAAAGAATCTATATATTCATAAACATATAATATAACGATAGATTGATAAAACTTGTACGGAGTCGTTGAGTGTATTAATCGCCGCGTACATACACCACACACACATATATATATATAAATATTATAAATATATATACGTACGAGTTAGTTATTTTATTTGCCTTATTATTGTTTCCAAAGTATTTAATCGGGAAGTGGTGTAATAATAGGCTATACGGGGAATTAAATAATAACCGTCGACGTTTAGTTGAGTATAAGTTGAGTAAAGTCGTTAAGAATGTGACGCCATACACACGTACACGGTTTTGCCGTCTAAAAACGTGGAGCTCGAGAGAATAACGTTCATTGCAGCGATCGCGCAAACTACATTAAAATAAATATGATACAACACGCGTGTGTTTGTACCTATATAGGAATTTTTTTCTATGATATCACGACCGCAATTATTTTTATTAACTGTTGAATATTTTGTTTTTACTATTTAATTTTCTGAGGTCTGTAAACGCCACACAGTAAAATCCGACATCATAATAAGAACAACACACACGCGCTGGTGTTACGCGGAAATCGATATTAATAATTATTATTGTGTAGTAACTGCAGCAGAAAAAAAAATGTTCTAAAAATATATAAATATATATAAGAAATGAGAAGAATAGAGGCGTTTGAAATGTGGTAGTAATGTACAGAAGGATGCGAAAGACAAGCTGGACTGATAGGATCACGAATAAAGGAGTTTTAGATGTGGTTTTGGAAAGGAGATCATTGTGGAAAATTGTAAAAAGAAAAGACAAAATGAATGAACATGTCATATTCTAAGACACGGAAGATTTTTAGGACTTATCATAGAAGGGATGGTTGATGGAAGAAACCATAGACGAAGACCACGATTACAATACATTAACCGGATTATAGGAGACCCAAGAATGTAGTTCATATTAATAATTGGAGAGAATGGCCAGTGACAGAGAAGTATGGGCATTGCTGTAAACCAATCATTAGATTGAAAACTATAGGAAGAAGACGGTAACGGCAGCGTCCTCAATATTATTATTATTGTCAATGACGAACTCCGGTTGTTATTGCTACCACGAATTACAATATTATGGTTTTTGAAAAATAATCGTTTACATTTTTTTCGAATTTAAATATACTTGTATAATATATATAGTTGATATGAAAAGTATAGAAATATTATAATGGAAATATTTTACCGTTAGTCGTGAAGTCCGACGAATAATCGTCCACGGTACAGTGTATGTCCCGGTCGTTCCTCCATATAGAAAATTCGTGCCATTGACCGTCGTTGATTTTAATTTTTTCCGAACTGACTTCAGTGCGAGTGCTGCCCGCGCCTAAATCCAAGTACACGTAAAGTCGACCGTCGACCATTTCGACGGCGTAAACGCCCGTCTGGAAATAATTCACATTGAAAGTATTCGGTTTTGAATGTTTTTAATAATCTTATAAAGTATGGATAGGAATCACGTCTAGAAGACAAGATATAATAAATTATTTTTTATTTTTTCAAACGAAATTGTTTGAAACAGTATGTTAAACTGGATGTAACGATAAAAGGCTTAAAAATCGTGATTCTGAAGAGTTTTGTATAATAGTAAATGCCGTGTACGGCAGTGCTCCGTGTAAAAAATAAATGATAATTCTTAACTATCAAATAAAAACGAAAAAAAAAACTATTTTACGTTATCATAAAAAAAAAATTGTTTAACAATAATTACACTTGCGAATAACGTTAAGTTGACCGATTAGGTCATTCTCTATTTATTCATTGTATTTACCTTATAACATTTGTACACAAAAATAAAAATATATTTCATTATAACGTATCGTGTCGCGACGACGACGTAACATTTTTTCTTCTATCAACGCAAAATACTGACAAATATAACTCTATATATACGTATATATTATTTATGATAGGACGTGTAGGTACCGAAATTTATGTTTGCTCGATACGTATTCTTTTTCTTTTTTTCTCGATATTGATTGAATCAGTCGGTATATACACGAGCGCGTACACCCTCGTGAAATACATAGGTAATGTGCATTGTTAAAAGTTTATTGGATACCACTACCACTATTATATATATATATATTTAATATCGACCCAATATACATTTAAGCGGACTTAAAACTTCAAATAACTTTGTCGATTCACATATTATATTTAATGCATTTATATGTGTACCCATATAAAAATTATTTTCGGTCCCAGAAGTCGCATATAGGTTACAAGTTTTATGCTTATAATCGTTATGGATAAAAATTTACATAGTTTTCTACACAGTGTTTTAAGGAAAAACGTTGTTTTTTTTTTATGTAAGAGTTATTACCAGGATCAATACAGGATTCCCCTCCGGGACACCGTAATAAATTTAATTTACTCTCTCTCTCTCTCGTATTTTCTTACATACTTATACAAATCCTTCTCCGAAACGGAAAAAAAACATATATAATACACAATAAAAGAAGGATTTAAATATAAGTAGAACGCGCATAAATATCGAAACCGTATGTTTATAGGTTATGTTACAATCATAATACATATTTAGATTATTTATAACCAAATGCCTAACGCTATTCAGTATTTAATGTCGATATGGTCGTTCAATGTTGTTCAGCTAAAATATGCCTGTATGTGTGTGTGTGTGAAATAATAGTTTATCATTTCAAATGAACATTAATTATTATTATTATTATGAGCTATTACAATCCGAATGTATATAGTCTACTCGTGGTTAGGTTTGAATTAGGTTTTAGGTAAAGTTTATGATTATGAGTAATTGGGCCGCGTTTATTATATGCATATTACATTATCGGGTCGAAATACATACTGAGAAAGTTACTTAATTTTTATTCTACACTAGTTTTAATAGAGTTAATTAAAAAAAATTATTAGCTCGGTTAAATAAAAATTACTTTTGAAGATTGATAAAAAAATATGGACACATCGAAGAAAATTAAATTTTTCCAAGTAATTTCGTAATTTTGACCATTGACTTGTTGAATCATGGTACATTCATGTAAATAGTAAATTATTTTTCTAAAATAGTAACCCATTAAGTTAAAAGTTAAAAGAAGAAGAATAATAATAATAACTCCTGATTGAAGTTTTAATATTTTAACTCGTAAAACTAGATATTAAAGGTATGAAAATATAGCGATCTTAAACGTCCGAATATCTACATAATATGTACATTGTTTTTAAATAAATATTGAAACATAACATTTTTCCAAGAAAACGTATACATTATACGAAATCAATTATTTTAAAAATTGTGTTTTGTGGCAAATTATTTTGAAAATTTGAACGTGAATTGTAAAATTTGAATTTTCAAAAAAAAAAAAAAAAAAACCAGAGTCAATATTTTATTGGGAATTCATTACATTTTATTTGAAAATTCTTTATAGATTTATGTTTTTGTTTAGTAGGTTAAAATAAAATTAGTTTATGGAAATCGATTTTTTTTCTTTTAAAGACATGCAGGACGAGTGCCACTGACGAGTTAAATTTTTGGCAACGTTTACATATTTTATTGGGCATAGCAGAAAGTTTAAATTAAACTTTCCAGATGATTTATAAAAAAAAAACCATTTTAATTTTAAACTAATACGCATAAATATATTTTCTGAGTTTATGCATAGGTTTTATAATAATATGTGCTACGAACAGTAAAGTTACGGTCGAGAAATTTGTTGTACAATGGCGATAAAAACGTCGTATTTTTTGCAAGGCTGTTATAATATCTAAAGCAAGTGTACGAGTATGTTCGAAATATTAAAAAAAAAATTCAAGCCGCAGATTATATTACTACACAAAAATGCTTGAAATACGAAAAAAAAATCATTTATTATTGAAATAATACTTCATGGGTTATAATATGTACTGCGTGTATGTACAATTTTGATTTTGTTCCTTAAAGGTTTTCAATTAAACCTCGTCATTTTTAAATGATCGTTGTATAAACCGAAATTAAAATGAAAAAAAAAATAATTACATTTTTTCGAGATAGATATTTTGTTAATATAATTTTTTAATAATAACTAGCACAAAATATAATTTTCAAACAGTTTTCAAAATTTGATTGAATTCGAATAATTGAATCAAATTAATCGATGTTATTCAATTAGCGGCCATCTATCAAATTGGCATTTTCATCGAATTAAATAAATCGTAGAAAATCAACGACTAATCATCTTTCATACAAATATTATCTAACATTAAAAAGAAAAAAAAATGAAAAGCACAAAGCAGAATTTAATTTCATTATGGTTATTTATAAGTTATATAAGTCACTTGTGTAAGACGGCAAGACGTACAATTTTTTTTTTAAGTGAAATATCAACATGCACGATTGATGTATATAATTAATTTTTTTTTTTTAGCGTAATTGAATTTACCACCCACCGCATATATAAATACAATATTCAGTATAGTTTTTTCTCATATTCAAAAGAAATGGTTACAGTTTATGGTTGAAGTACTTAATTACGCGTACACCTACTTAAATATGTAATAATATATTGTTGTCACGAATGTAGTGTTTTTTTCTTTCTATTACGATGTGGCCTTGACGTTTTTAAAAACACTTTATTATTAAGTTTCATAAATCGAAATTTCCTTTCAGCCGACATTTTCATAACACTTTCGAATTTTGTGAAAAAAAAAGAATTTATATATATACCGAACTCGTCGAATAACTGTTAAGATCGCGTTGAAATTTTGTCGCTCACTTGCAGCCATCGCTTCGACGGTTTTTTTTTTTTAATATAAGTTTATTGATATGTTAACGTAAAAATACAACGATTAATTTTTTTCAATTAAAGTGTACTTAAAAATATAATTCCATATATTATTACGTTTTAAATTGTCAAATCCTATGCGGAACTGGAGAGTCATACAAGAATTTTATATTATTTAAAACGTTTTTTTTTCCATAAACACTTTTTTTAGAATTCATAAGATAAACCTTTATAATATTACTTATAGATTAAAAGTCGAGAAAATATTGCACTTTGAATGTTATCATTCGAATTCTACGGTGAAGTTTTCGTAATAATAGCGAATACTGCTCGTTTTCGTCGGATATTTTGCCATTTTCAGTTAAAATTTTTACTGGCGAAAATAAGATAATTTTTTCGCATAAATGAGAATCGTTTTTCTAATTTTCAATATACACGCGCACCGTCGATATGAATTTATAGTATATTTGTTTAAGCACGCACAACGGACAGCTTGTTAGTTTTGGCTATAATCATTTTATACACCGTATTTACGTACGAATGTAGTCAATGTAATTTCACATGACTGCAATATACATTACTATATACGTACGCCTAAATTAATTCGCAATTAGTAATATAATTCGTATATAGTTTGTGAACTCAACGATAAAATCGATTTACTCACCGTGTATTCAGTCTGACCCCTGCTGAAAAATATAAGTCCATCCGGCTCGTTGGTCCGAAACTTTACTGAGATCGAACCACTGGTTGTACCGTCCCAATTAGGCAACATCTGAAAAACAAGCGTAATACAATATTTATAATACGTGCTATTATTGAACGGCGAACAAGATATTAAGCTTAAATGTTAATACATTATTATTATTATTATTATTAGATTTTACAATTTCACGCGGTATATCGAAATTGCTTTTGTGAATTATCTATTCTCTACTAATTCCTAATTTTATTATGTACATTTATTAGAATCCGAATAGGTTAGGTAACAAATTTTCTGCGAAAAAAAAACTCAGTATAATCATAAAATTATGTAAATAGATTTTTTTTTTTATAAATATTATAGTTTTTTATTGATTTTTTGCGTTTTCATGTCGGTTTAAAACAATCGTGACAGTTTAACAGTTTATACACGGTTTATGAAATGTTAATTGAGAACCGTTATAGTTCAATTCAGGTGTTTCGCTTCAAATTTTAACTCAATATTTAAAAAAAAATTTATTATTGTTCTAAGTCTTCCGACGCTGAACCGTGCTGACCATGTGTGATCGCACCGACGGAAATTAAACGGTTCAGACAAAATGTTTGACTGCTATGTTCGGTTCAAAGCAGTGGTGATTACGTACATTGTGTTCAAGGGGAGGAATGGATTCAATTCCCTCTGCCAAAGAAATATCCACATCAAAGAATAATAATCAAGAAGAATTATTTGAGAACCTATTAAGACGAAACGGAGATGTAGGAAAAGGAAAGAGTTGCCTCTATAAATAGAGGTTCGAAACCAGTGGACTTCATAGTGTAGGCGTGACGGTCAACAAGAACGCACACACATACACACGGTGTGTTTGCCGCGGTTAGAGGCGAACAAGGTTGTGTTCGCGTTTGCCCGCCGCGGCTAGGCTGAGCGATCCGCTTTGCTTTGCTTTGCCCTCGAGGGATGGCTGTGCCTTTACCTATACCAGGCTTGCGCTTCTTCTAGGGGATGGAAGTGAAGGATTGTTGTGTTTGACAATGTCGGTCTGCCCAAATTAGTGGGTACGGTTTAGGTAAAAGTTTGGTGGTTGGTGGAACTTTCCGAGGAGGCGGATGTGATCGTGATTGGAGAAGGAGTTTTTGTGGAACGTCGATTTGGATTGAGTTTGAATTGAGTCTTGGATTGATTTGAAGTTTGTTGATTTTTGTAGGACCGAATTTTTGACGACGAGGGGCAAGCCCGTTATCGTGCGGATGCCGATGTTCTAGACGGATTCGATGCGTTCCCACTGGGAGGGACCAACGAAGGGCCTGAGCGATCCGCCGGTTTCGGACCGCTGTTTATATGCGTCTTGCCGCTACTCCCCCTATATGTTTTGTCATTGCGCTATCTGGTTACTAATTTCGTTTCCCGTTTTATCGCGGTCGACTGGCGCGCTATGTCAGTGTACGTGGTTGTTTAATTTGACGCTGACCGAGCGATCAATCTTATGCTATATTTATTATTATTATTATTATTATTTTTATCGTCAATATTATTTCGCGTATTTGTATAAACGCATAGCGTAAATTATTTACCTCTACATAATACATTTTTCATTAACATTTGCATCGTTTTTTCAATAACACGCTTTGTATATATTATGCATTTGACACTGACAGTGATGCGTATAGTCATATTGTGTTATAATTTTAGCCATAAATTCTAATACGCGAAAAACACAATCGTTTTTTAATATTATAATTTATTACGTTATTTAAAATTCAAATACATTTTTTGTTCCGAGTATTTTTTAGACAGTAAAAAAACGCGTCGAAAAAAAAAATGGAAAAAAACAAAAACATTAAAAACAACCTGACGATAACGTAAAGCTACCGACGATACGAAACACCGCCGTCGGTAACAAGCGAATAATACCCATACATATTTCATTTTTTTTTTAATAAGAATCTTGTCATCGACCGACGACGAATCATCAAACGAATACGCGTCTCTCGATACCGTTCACAATATTATAGTATTCTAAAAGTTTTAACAAATTATTTTGTAATGGTTTTAATCCCAATTTTATAAATTATTTTTCGTCATTTCTTAACATTCGATTCTTCCTCGACTGCTATTTATTTGTTTATATAATTTTATCGAGTGACATGTTTCTAATACATGTTCTGCTAGGGGAGATTTTTCGCGTTTTTTCCATTTGTAACATTTCCTATACGTTCTTTAAATCCGATGACTATACTTCCTGACACGTTTCCTCGACTGACCGAGTTTGCCGCATGCGCTCATCGCACTTATTCCAGCCTTATACATGATGTTCAAAGGGGCGGGGTGCTGTGAAAACGGAGCATAACCATAACATTATCGGGCCAACTTACAATTCGTCGATATTTAATTGACAATTGGTTATTGTAAACCCACACCGATTCGTGTGCCTATTTTGAACAGTACTACGACGGTGTTTGGATCGATAGTAACGTATTCATTGGCACGGTTGAGCCCATGTAAAAATTCGCTATTCATTTTTGTCAAAAACACGGTGCTATGAACCAGATTTGCACCGTACCTTGAACCATCGTTCATTGATGATTGAAAACGGCGCGTATGCACCTAAAATGCTATATGTATATCGGATGTTTTGAAATCGGACAAATGGCGTTTACTCTATAAATGTGCCGTGTTTGTATAGAGACGAGACAAAAAAAAAAATGACGATATAAAAGTCGTTATGAATCACGAATCGTTCTGTAAGTAAGAATAAGAAAAAAAAAGAAACCAGGGAAATATTTGAACTGGAAAATCTATCTTTATCGTTACGATTGTGTACATATTATAATGTTCCAGACAACTCGCGGTACGTGACGTGAAAGGCAACTAAAACGGCGAGAAAGAAAAAACAAAGGGCTCGGGGGGATAGGTCGGGCAATGAAGGATATCTGCAAGTGTAAGGGTTTAGGCAGAGAATATATCCGTTTGAAATCACGAGCCGTTTAACCGCGCGAATATATTTATTACTTAATATGGACATTGCAGTTTTGCCGTTATCGTGTCGTCAACACCAGTCGATAATATGATATTGGCCCGTGTGCCAATTGACACATTCCGCGTTATTTCTCGTGATGAGACACAACCGTGTCTTAGAGAACGAACATTGTTCAAAAATATATTTGCAATCAGTCTATTGCTGTAGACCGAACTAATCATCATATATATATATATATATATATATATATTAGTATATAACGACTTACGGTGGAACGATACCGCGTTATTCGAATCGCGACCGAATTGATTACGGATTTCGCAAATTAAAAACACCCGGATAACGAGACGTGTTTTAAATTTTAAACTCTAATGGGCATTTTTTCCAATAATTAGTTTTTCGCAATATTCGTCCCCGCGGAGTGTTTCGGAATAAACGTAAAAATGTCACTTATATCATACCAAATTGTCAACGTGTTTATAGATACGACAGTTTCTACGAAACAAACGGCGAGTTCGCGTAACGAAAGTTTATTTTCGCTCAAAATGTATCGTTCTTTTGATTTGTCGAAAAATATTCACAGGAATACAATACGATTATTCCGGAATAATTCGAAATTTTTTTATGATTAATGCGTTTTCACTTTATGATTACACGAGTTTTATATATGTGACCTTACCTAAGCACGTCTGTATTATTTTATAATAAAAATCTATTTCCCGCATTTATATTTTTCTTTTAAATTGATATTCAGTTTTTTTTCTCTCATCATAACGTGACATGAATAGAATTTATACAGAAATAAAAAAGAAAGAAATTATGAATAGAAACTTTCCGTCGCGTACTGTGCGAATTTTCGTATACAAAGCACAACGTGGGCGTTCGTTTATCGAAAATTACTGAACCGACACAAAATCGTGTTACAGTTTCAAAAAGGGTTTATATAATATATTTTATATATATATATATAAAAAAAAAAAATTACAAAAGATTATAAATTATCGGAAATATATTAGAATTTGTTGAAATCCGTTCGATTTATCAACTTATATGCGTAAAATATTAATGACGCGCTCGAACGACGCAATTAACGGATAGTTGCGGCTATAACGAAATATCTTCTGTGTAATGTGTGTGGTGTCCATTTATATGTATAGACATCCCCCGTCCCCTTCACATTTGTACACGCAGTTATTGTACAACGGATAAATCTAAAGGCTTTATTTTTCCAGGGCCAATGTTTAAAACCCTCATAACGAGAACTCACGAAAATGTTTGGGAAAACTGCCGGAACGTTTGAAAAATGTCAGTCAAACGAAGTCAAACATATTATTATAACTCTGCGTGGTCTGCCACCGTGGATCATTGAGGATTATACACATATAGTGGAATGAGAACTACGTAATATTATATCCGGAGATACATTCTCGGTTTTATAAAAAGAAGACGCTTATTATAGAAGACCGATCGGTTAAACAGTGCGAATTTAAACGAAATTAAAAATATACGTTTTTTTTCGTCGTGCAGTGTATTATTCGACGGACGAAATATTGCACGCCTACGTTTATATTACACGTTTCCAATAATATCTATATCAAAAATTATAGTTAATATCGATTTTCTCGTATAGAAAATGATAGTTGAAACCCCCCCCCCCTTACGAACGAAGAAGATATAACCTGTCCACGTCGGGGTCGTTATAAAAAATCAATGCGGCCGAGAGTGATGGAGGCGTATATTTATATAAGCATGGCAGTCGTTCGAGAACGTTATCGCGGTTGTATAGGGTTTTATATACACCGCGCGATTTGTTCTTTTGGATTTCTTACGTATTAAAGTCCCGGATTCGAAAGTCTACGAGAAATTCTCGATAAAACACGCGTAAAAAAAAAAAAATGTTTAATTACAAAAATATTAGCTTTTTCTAAAACCTGTAATCCCTGTAAACGGATTATACCGTTTATACGTATAACTCGTTTCTGTGACGCGCATATTATATTTTCCTTTTATTGAAAAATACAAATAAAAATAAAATTTTGTTTTTAAATAAAAATATTACGACGGCAAGATCGTATTCGATATATTATGTCGTATACCTCAACTAGGTTATGTAGACGTAAAAAATACACGCACACACAAAAACAAATAAAAGTCACGAGAAAAATTCAAATAATTTAGTTTTATTAAACACGCGGAAAAAAAAAAATAATAAATATGAATCGAAGAGTCGCGGCTGTTGACGCACTCCACACTCCCTTTCATACGAGACGTTACACTTTTACGTTTTTTTTTTCTACTTATTTTCGCCGTCTCGGATTATTGACGTAGCTTCGTCGACATTTTGATAGGAAAATTATAAACGAAATTTTATCATCATACGGTTTGTTTTGCGGTGCTGCAAGCCATTTTTTCGAAATATTGTACCGGCGAAAACCAACAAAATAAATCCTTACCAGTGTTATCGGTCGCATGTACACATGCATATTATTATTATAATATCGACCGGCTATAATATGTAATATTATTAATGTAATAAAAGTTATTATTATTATTAATATTATTATATTGAAAATTTTGTGTTCGGAATCGTAATGAAATTCGTAATATTTCAAACGCTTCCGGATTTTTATTCCGTCGCGGTCATCGGCAAAACGCGTTTACATATCATTCGTATTCTGAAAACAAAACGTGTATCAAGTATACTCGTAGGCACGTGTGTCGATGTCTTTGTGTCATTAGTTTTGAACGTTGTTAAAACTCGATGTTTTACATAGATTCTACTTAGAAAAACAATAAGCAACGGTTTTTCGACGGTTCAAAATAAAAGACGTATTATAATATGAATAACACTTCACTTGAATATCGAAACGGTTTTTTTTTCTTTTTTTTTGAAAATTTTTATTCGAGGAAATAAAATCATCGACGATTAATACATATATGTATATTTAAAAGCGCGCGATGTGAAATAGAAAACTATGATGTGCTAACTTTTAGAATAGTAATGAGAAGAGGAAATTAAGTATATTTTTCAATCAATAAACCATTAATCCCTTTTATTAGAATCTAAAAATCAAAACATATCGACCTCGCGCAAAAAAATTGAAATATGTTAAATATGCATTAAAAATCTCCGCGTTAGAGTAATAGTTTTGATATAATAATGTTTCGTATACACACACACATATACAGCAGATATTTTGACCTATATAGCGTATTTATTTTTCGGGGCGTCGTCGAAAAATATAATAATCATCATAGGAAAATTGACGGTAAACACACAGATATTATTATAATAAATATTAAAAATAGACGGGCCATCGTCGGGGTAGCGTATAATTTCGTGTGTGTGTTTTTCGTCTGTTGTTGTTTTATATCAAATTAATTCGTAAATTAATTTTATATCAAATTGATTAATTCATATTTTTTGAAAATTAAAAACAGAATTATTATTGTTATCCTCCGGCTTTTACCGAATGACCCGTTCAATACTCGTTCTCCTGTACCAGAGGTTCCTAAACAGTGGGCGGCGAACAAAATTTTATCCGCACGACGAGTATCGTCAACACAAGTGGATAATAATAATATTATCATTGATCCAGTCGAAGACGATTTACGGTATTAATATTGCGTTTAACCGTAAATGTATTTAACGGGTTCTCAGGTCGTTGTTTGTTTCAATATAGTTTTGTGTTAAAGCCATAATAAACACACGCTTCGCTTTCTATTCAATTATTATTCGTGTAATTGTGAAGTTCGATTTTCGATTACTTTGCGGTCGCAATAAAAACTTTGCGATTTCGGAACTGTGTTTGCACACTCTTTAACTACGTATATCGAATTAACCGACGTCGACATGGACGTTATTTTCGCGGTTTAACGAGAATAACCGAAAACGAGCGCACCCGTTCGCACTCACATTCGACCAGGCAGTAAATCTCGTATTATTATTTATTTTTTATTTACCAAATAAATCGTATTCCATACGATATTATAACTGTATAAATAATTCATTTGAACACCTCGTCGATGTTCTAATTATCCGTAAAACGTATTGAAAAGAACCACATTTATTCGGGCGAGTCGTTTAAATTTGAGAATTTACAAAAACGAAAGGTCCACGAGCACTCGCAAAAAACAAAAAATCATCGCGTGATTGATCCGACGCGTTGTAAATCGTTTTCTCGTTTTAATAATAACCGATAGCGGTCGATAGTCGTATAGTTCGCCATAGCCCGTAGGTCGAAAACTTAACGACCAACAGTTAGCAGCGCGCTTATACCACAAACGTATTTTTAAATTTTTCGTTCTTTTTTTTTTATTCTAATAATTTAACCGATTTCTTAAAAACACGAGAGAGAGAGAAAAATACGAAAACTGCGCTTAAACTTAGAAATTATTCATCACAAATTGCGTTAAATTTTTTTTTTGTTGCATTTTTCACACAGTACATTTCACGGAAAAAATTTACGTTTTTTTATTCCGCGATAAATTCCATTTCAAAATTGCAGTTCGCAAAAGCAATAAAATACGATACTTTACCGGCGACATCGCAGTTTCTCGGTACACGTCGGATTTTCGATCCTCCATCTCGTATTCCTATCGCGATAATCATGCGCGTACCACTCTCACACAGTGGTACGCGCAACAACAGCCGCTGCACCGGCCAAGTCGTATTTATTCATTTAAAACGGTCTGGCAGACCAGTGTGGTCGTGCAAAATATTAATACAGTATAGAGTCTCGCTAATCCGGACTAGATGGGACCGGGGGGACCTCTATCCGGATTAAACGGAATGACGTTTTTTTTTTTTTTAACTTACTAATAAATATTTTTCAATAAACGCCCTATGCATTTATACAAATTAAAAATTTATTGATTTACAATTTTACATTACGCGTTATTATTATCGCGATATTCCCGAATATTGGCAAACAATATCGCAATATTATGTAATCGAAACGACGATAACATCTTAACCATGAGTATTCCCGAACATTATACACGAGTACTAAATATAAATTGTCCGGATTGGCGAGACTCGGTAGAGTTAGTATTACAATGAGTGTCGGTGGAAAAACGAAAAAATACGAATTAAATAAAATTCTAGAAATTCTCTGTCATTCGGAAATCGCAGAGATCGGTCGAACGTGTGAACCGCATGGACGCGACCCCTAGGCCAGGGGCGTATACAAGGGAGGGGGCGATGGGGCGATCACCCCCCCCCCTAGATACGTGTGTATGTACCTATATCTACTGACGACTAAAATTAATCGAACTAAAACTAAAATGTCATAAAACATTTTTTTATTTAAAACTTATTATTTTTCGATAATTCTAAGTTGGCAACAGATTCGACGGGCCCTTTTTTCTATTCGCCCCCCCCCCTAAGGGATGAAGTAAATACGCCCCTGCCCTAGGCTGATATAAGTATTACGATAACGGGACACACACACACAATCCGGCGCGTTCTAACTATATTACGCATACCAATTGTGTTAATCGAACGGGACGGGGATGTGGGTGACGAGGACGAAACGCGATAGTTTTCTTCTTCTTCTGCATCCGTGCAAGTGACGACGGGATTTTTACACGGTGCACCACGACGACGCGTGTATACACCAATATTGAGTGTGTGTCCGCCGCGCGCGTGGGACGGACGAAACGCGTAATTGAACGTCGTCGTCATATTTCCACCGTATTTCGTGTGTTGAATACGGAGTACGTAATGCGAGCGTGTGAAACGCCGTTTCGCCGCCGCGCGGTTCGGTTATATTATCGGCGGGGGGTTTCCGCCCGCAGTGTAATATTTTATGAAATATAAAACGGACGATGATAACCGTCACCGCCGCGATACGGACGATAGACGGAAGCGGCGCGCGGTTGCCTCTTGTACGTAGGTACGACGCGTGGTGACGACGACGACGAAATCGATAACATTTTCAACGTACACGCGGCGGCGTTTTAAAAGTTTATCCAACAATTGTGTTATAAGAGCGCGGAACCGGAGGCCGTCACCGCGGCGTTCCGTAAATGGCTCGTGTGAACGGGGGGCGCGCGTCGTATTTCGTTTTACTTTTATGTCTATGCGAGACCGGTACCGTCTCGCCGTCAAACAGCCCGTTTATAACGGCGAATTTTACGAAAACGGTTTTTTATTTCGTTTTCAATTGGATTCCGACGTCTTATTGATAATGAAGGAGTAGAGGGAGCAGGGCCGGATTTAGGGGGCCCCGGGCCTCCACTTAATGGGATTTTTTTTGCATCCAAGTATAGTATTACATTAATATATATATTAATATAAATAGTATTATTATTATTATTATTACAGACTATGTATATATACGATATAATGACAGTATAATATATCTAATAAACATAATTCACTACCTACTTTTATTGTACCACATTTTTTTATTATTATTATTATTTTGGTATTTTAATATAAATATTTTTAAACCAAAATTTCTAGTAAAATATTGTTTTGCGGTAAATGTTAATATATTATTAAATTAAATTCACTTATAATAATATATTAAATATATGTTATCGAAATATAATATATACTATTAAGGCGGGCCCAGATTCCTAAATATATCCGGCCCTGAGGGGGAGGGATGGATTCGCATTTGCTCCTTATGTTAATAGTTATTTACGTTTCAACATTATAGTTTACGAACGTTAAATCGGCGTTTATTGTATTAATTTCATATAACCGATTTTTTTTTCAATTTCACACGACCCCAATAAATCGTAATCGTCCGTCTCCTATGCGGATATCGGACGTTTAATCGCCGTCGTCTCGTTTAGACGGATCACTCGGCCCGATAGAACAAAACGAATTATCTCGCGCCGACGATAATATTATACAATATTGTTGTACAATTATTATTTTATTATCCGTTGAATAATTGTATTATCGTTAATAATTAACGGCGTTAATCGCATATTGGTAAAAATCGACGGTTGAATTTTACGTCGGAAAAATTGCCAAAAAGAGTTTCCGATTTTCTCGTATTTTTTCCCCCGTTCATTGGTTCGTTCAACGTGTTTGAAAAAAAAAAAACAAAATATCGATTACGAGAACGGCTCCGACAAAACAAGGATAACGGCCGTTTGTTACAGACTTTTCTAACGCCTGTTGTTATTATATTTGAAATTAATATAACCGCGCCTATACGATAAATAAAATAATTTCTAAGATATTAAATAACATATCGTATATTAAATTAAATTTCGATTATTAGAAATGCCTTTATGTATAATGTATATATATATATGTATTTTTTTTTTTTTTTTTGATTATCTGCCTGTCCATTTTAAATTTTGTTAGTGCCTATCCCACTCATTGTAGCACATTTTTAAATACATCCCTGGTTAATTTGTACGTATAACTTTTAAGCGTTTGTACGATAACTTTTGGAATTTGTTATCCCGTTTCCCACTATATTATATGTAGATATATCGTGGAGGTTGTCAAGACGTTCGCGATCGGACGTGATTCGCAAAAGAGACCGCGAGATGTATGGACCGGACGGAAACAATTCACGTGTATATAAAAATATTAATTGTAAATTTTTTTTTTGCATAAGACTCTCGAAAACGTTGGAAAACGCGTCGAGACACATTATATTATAATAGTCTATTTTTTTTTTAATTTTTATAACATAGGAACAAAATGTCCGCAACGTTTTTGTTACTGCAAGCAGCGCGTAATTGGATTTATTTGGTTTTTTTTTCTATTATTATTATTATTATTAAAATACGAGCAATGAATAATTTCGGTACGTTATATATATATATATATATATATATATATTAATAATAATAATAAAAAAATTCAAGATTTTCGCGAAAAATTCCATAAAAAACGAAGTGGTGGTTTAATATGTATTACAACATAGACGCGCGTCAGCTGTAATCCGTCTTTGTTTTAATTTTTTGTAAAACCCTTAAACGCATCACGCGCTGTCGTCGCTGGGCGTTATGTACGGGAATAAAATTAATTTATGTCGTTAACTGAAAGTCGGAGGGAAAATAAATATGTAAATAGAGTTATTTTTTTTTTTTGCCATCGTTAACAATAAAATAATATTAATGACACGAACTCGTATTACGACGCATCGCGTATATAAAATGTAATGTATTTATATAATTTCAATACACGTAGCATTTTTTTATTATTATTATCGATTTAAAATTTTTTTTTTTTCATCATCGCGACGTACGTTAGGCATATGCTGATATAAATATTCGTACGGATCGTTTTAAATACGTTAAATATAATAAGGCGGATATTATAATAACATGTGCGGTATGTCGTTAATCATTACGCGCTTTAGCGGTGGGCGCTAAGGGAAAAGAAATTCACTTAGTTAAGTTAGCCTTAAATGTTAAAATTTTACCGAAAATTAATTTATCCGATCGAGCTTGATGTGAACGTCGATGTTAACTATTAACCCGCTGTGTCTGCAGTCTGAGAAAAAGTTTTATTTTTTACTTTATACGCATTATTACGATCCAAATCTTAAGATTTCGTTTTGAATTAACATCCAACAATTTTTCCAACATTTACTTATTATTACTATTATTATTATTATTATTATTATTTAAAAGTATAAAATGACTTAAACTATTATTACTATAATTATATTTTATTATTTATGTTTTGTAATACAATAATGTGTAATACGCGATTAACGGGCTTAATTTTAGTTTGAGCTTAAGCCCGTCAGGCCAAGCGATTAAATTTTAAAAGTTAAGACAACGCTAATTGCAACTATTTAGTTTAATTAGTTAATGAAAAAATTAATTGACTATAATATAGTTACGAGTTTAAATCTTTTTAATTCGGAATAGTTTTGCAATGATTACGAGGAATATGCGTGGATTCACTGTGTTATTAAAATGAGAATACTAATCATTCATTTTGTTTGTATTATAATAATTATATTAATAATAATAATAATAATAATAATAATAATAATAATAATAATAATAATAATTATCAGAACGTATTAGAACAATTATTTCAACTGTTCTTGTTTGTGATTTCACTCGAAATTAAAAATATTATTTACTCACGAGGAATGATCGCGGTGTAGACAAGCACACGGGGTCGTCCATTCCAAAATCCTGGCACGAGAATTGCAAACGGCCGTACACCTGTATGGACGAAACGCCAGTTTTTCCCATTTCCAAGAAATCGTATTTATTCACGCCGTCTAAACTGTATTCGACCTATGAAAACACACACGCAAAAAAAAAAAAAAAACAAACACATACATGAATAATAATATTATAATATAAAGAAAATTCGTATTCTATTTAGAATTGGATTGTTTTTTTAATATACGATTTTTATTTATTTCACGCGACAGTGTATAATTATTATTATTATTATCATCGTCGAGTTTTCTTTACTGGAAATTAAAAAAAATTCCACTAACACTGCGAACGGACAAAATACAATATTAATTATTCCAAAAAGTCCGTTTCGCACGTGCACGGGAATTAGTGCTGACGGTGGGATTTACTGGGAGAAATGTTGTCGTACAATATTGTTTCATAATGTTTACTATCTATGGACGAGGTGTATCTGTATAAATGAATCGTATGAATAGTTTTCGAATCGTTTGGGAATTGAATTTTTGAAAAAATAAGTACAAATTCATTTTGTGAAATATCACGTGGCCTCCCCCGCGCCCCGGCGAAACGGAAATTCTCGCGTATTAAATCCAATAATATACGCACAACGCGTAACGTACATTATAAATAAAAATAATTTTATATTATATTTTCTAATATAGGTAATAATAAACGCAATAAACATGTCGTTAAAAAGAAAAAATAACTATAAAAAGAGAAATTAAAAATTCTTAACGAGCGTTTATATTTATATTACATACACCGGGTTACAGTTTATACTGTTGTCGGACAGGTAATAATAATCTTCCGAACGGTATGAAAAAAGTTACCAAAGCGAATAGTTATTCGCACGCGATATATCGTTTACTTAAGCAATATTTTTTAATTACAATAGTTATAACGAATAACATATTAAGTCAGGTCAATTTCGCAATGGACTTATAACATATGCATTTGCGCGTTTTTCTTTTTTTTTTTCTCCATTTCGAATTGGTTGTGTCGGTTAGTTTATGCGATTCGGTTCAATCGCAATTTTTTTTTTGTCTTCTCAATTGCGCGCCCTTTTATCGAAACGCCGCGTGCACTTGTCGCGTATTTTTTTTTATAGGAAAAAAAAAGCGAACGTCGTAAAATATTGTGTATTTATTTAACGAACGCGTGCGTAAAATTATTAATAATTTTTTTTTTTTACTTAATAAGTAACACGCCGTGTGTTGTTCGCGAAGAAATTCTCCGCTATTCAATAAAATAATATAAATCCGTTCTACGGTCCACGATCGCCGGTTATAGGTCGGGTAACTATTAGCTAATTGAAATTCGTTAAAATTAATTTATCGTTATTGATAAAAATATTATTTCGAATGTATTTAACAACGAAATGAAATGAACGCGAGGGTTTCACACTCTCTACACTCGTTTATTTTACATCTATCGGACGATTGTTCTCGCGTATTACTGCAGTCAGCTATTATACATTTATAGTATAAATCAGTGTTGTTATTTACTAATGAATTGTTCCCCCTTTCATCTCCTCTCATCACGTTTCAGGACTTTTGATTCGCGTTTGACTTTCAACACTGACGTTCCTGTAGTTTGTCCTGCGCATGATTTCCCGCACGAGTACGGTATTTCGTGAGTTTGCTCTTCTGGTCGGGTCTTTCGGGTTTCCGAATTACTCACTCTATTTTTGTATTTGTGTTGAATTACGGATTTCATGTCAAAAGAAACGTCAGACCGAAATTATTGAAAACGCGGTTAACATTTCGAAAACTACAACAACAACAACAATAATTATAATAATAATAATGATTTTACAGCGTTCCACAGTGTAAATAGAGGGGGGGAAAAAAACGGAAAAAGATTTTCAATTAATTATAAATTATTATTATTATTATTTCGTCGTATAATTTTTACTTTTCTAATGCATCCAATAAAGTTCGAACTCGCTTTGGTTCCCGGTAGGGCGACGGTATTCTCGCTGCCGCCCAAGTACACGTATCCCAATGGCAGCGAAGTAAACGCACCGGCCGAACTCCCTTGTTCGCCGTACACTTCGTCCACCGTCACGGCCAGCTGTAATAAATAACGGTGAAAATATACATAAAATCAATATGGGCGCGCGCAAGAGAGAGAGAGAGAGAGAGATAAGTGCACATAGTGCTGCTTTCTTTTCCTCTTCACGCGTGAAGATACGCGTGTGTGTTTGTGAGGTTTTTTTTCTCCCTTTAAGAAGTCTTATAAATCACGCTTTATCTTTCACAGTACTTATAATGCGTATATTTTTTTTTGGGGGGGGGGGGTGATGTACATTATTATTATTATTATTATTATTATTATAATAATGTTCCGGGCGCACATAATCGAATTGATCCGAATAACGTATTATTAATGTGGAAGAGAATTTTTCCTCTACGTCCCAATGTACCGTCTTCGATTTTTAAAACCGACGTAAATACAATTTAAGTTATTTTTATTATTGCAAACGCTTTTTATTTTTATTAGTTTTCAATGTATTTATTAAATAATTATCGAGCGGTGTTAACGGAAATAAAAAGCCACGAGGCGGTTAAAAAAAAAAAATTCTTCTCTGTGTATAATATTTAGTAAAAATATCGAAATCTTATTGCGTAAAATTCGAGAAACCTTTCTACTCCCCCGGCAAAACAATGCATATATATATATTTATTTATTTTTTTGAAATATCAATAAAAAATTACAGCGTTGTTTTCGGAACGACTTTAAAAATATTTTCAAATCGTTAGGGGGGTTTTTTTTTTAAACATTTCATCGTAAACATTTCCGAAAGCTTTTGAAAACCGGGGATTACATATTATTACGTTTTACACGAAAAATCACGATGAAATAATAATAATAATAATAATAATAATAATAATAATATTTGAGGTACAAAACGCGTTTATATATGTATTATGAGTTTGTAGGACTGTGTCAACATTACGCGTTACGGGATTCGCCCGAAGATAATTGCGTTTAATTCCTTTGGAAACAGAATTACGTCGCGCGAAACCCGCGCAGTGTTGTGTCATTTTTAGTCTCCGTCTCATATTTTATTTTCAATAAAATACCGAGAAGAAAAATGTTAAATTGCCGATTAAATGAAAAAAAAAAATCCGATTAAATCCGAGTTGATACGTCGTGTTTGATTTTGAACACTCCACTCGCACCGTGTACTATGATAGAACGTGCGCAAATTACACAATACGTTATTCAATATTCGGACAATAAGAGTTTTATTATTTGCCGATCGAATACTCTTTGTCGACTGGTCTTTTTCGTTTCGGACGAAACTGTTAAGCTCTTCTCTTATCCCCTCTCACACACACCGTACACGAAACGATCGGTTTGCCAACAATTGCACGTTTTGTCAACGTGTTCGACAATTCACAAACGAATGGGTTCACAATGCCGGATAGAATCTAAAATACATCTGTGTTCAGTTCTATTCCAACAGTGTTTTTGGATGCTTTTTGGGAAATGGTCTCGGTGAACGCACAGTGACAAACGGAATCGCGTCTGATTCAAAAGCGACTCTTGTTATATAAAATATTATTTTTAAAAACTCGAAATGTAAAATTAATGTACAAGTGATGGATACGCGTAAGAATGCCTCGGTCTCGATCCGTTTGTCGATCGTACAGAGTCGGTCCGGCAAGTGGTCGCGACAATACTTCCAGGCGAGTGAACTGCGGGTGTGTCAACCGATGCGCGTTTATCGATCTTAGATTTTGTTTAGATTTTTAGAGATTGAGTATATATAAAAAGGAATCGACGGTATACACTTAAACGAATATCCCGGTAGCGCGGATAAGATTTTTTTTTTCTTGGCGAGGAGTTGAGTTGTCAAAGGAACGTTTCGTCGTTTCATCGTTTTTTTTTTTATAGAATACGATAAATGTTAATATTAAATTTCAGCTCTTCCGTACACGGTGGTGCACAATTAACGAAATGAAATTTCGAAATTTCATACGACAATAACAAGCGGTTTTTTTGTTTTTAGGGTTTTTACAAGGGACAAAATGTTTCTATCCATCTGCCCTTCGTATCTACACTACCGCGTATTACTTTAATTTTAAGCATACAGCGATACGTAAAGTGTATGGAATCGGCGGCGTCTGCACGTGTACAAACGATTTTCGTTCACGAATTTAAAACGGAAAAAATGAGATATAATTTTTTTTTTTTAGGCGTAGTCTGCGTAAATTCATTTTCACGCAGTCACGACGCGTATTTAATATTATAATAAATAAATTTCACACACACACAACACGAAAATCTTTTTTGAGTCTCGCGTCACGTATTTTTATTTTCGATACTTCTTTTTTATTTCGTTTGTTTCGACCGTCATGTGCAAATGTGAATGCCATTATTTTTCGCGTATTTTAACGGAATGAAAAAAAAAAAAAAATAATAAACATATTTTATATTGTTCACACGGATGTCGACCGAACTGGTTCGGATTACGGACCGAAAACGACGAATTTCATGTTTAAATACACCACAGCGAAATCGATAAATTTGATTTTTAACAGCGCTCTCGACGGCCAGCGCTAGTCGATAACCGCTTGTGTTTTTGTTCGATGGTCGCCGCGCACCACCACCAATCACATAGACCATGGGATTCGTAACGACACGTTTAATTTTCTCGTAGTTGTGTAATACCATCCGATGTCGACTGCAAATATAGTCTATTATGAAAACAAAATATATATCGTACACGCCCCATGAAAATAATCGCCTTGAAAACGTTATGTTGAAATGAATCAAACGGTATTAAAAAAAAAAAAGAAGACCTAACACACTCGTATACGACGGTCTGCGCCGTCAATTAATAGGTTATTTTGCAGTTTTGTACGGTTTTGTGGGTTGTACGAATCGGAGGAAACGCGTTTTCAATGTTCCAGACGTCGTAACAGACGTTTAAGGGCTTATTATTGTAGTTGTTATTATGGTACTTGAGATGATGCTACAAATCACGAATAAGAGACTAAAGACTGCTTTTACGGGACCATAAGACACCGAGGCTACGATCAGAATAAAATGGTCAAATTTTGGTATCACGTAGAAGATATACTAATCCATGTCGTAGCGTTTTTATTATTATTATTTTTTTTTTATACAGTTATTTTAAATTAAGTAATTGACTATTAGACTTTAATGATTTTTGTTTTTGTTTTTTTTTTTATACATAAATAATACAAAATTGAAACAAGTTATGAAAAAATTAGACGTAGATTAAGATGTCTTCTATGTAGTTCCAAAATTTGGTGGTTTTTATTTCGGCTGTAGCCCCGGTATTCTGTGTTCCCGTAAATTAGTTTTTACACAGAGTTACGGTAAAATGTAATATTGCTTTTTATCCGTAATATGCTGTCACTTATGGCCGCCGAGAAACATCTGTCGGACGTTGCATATGTTTTACTTTGTGTGTAGCGTCCTCTTAAACGATTTGTACGCAAATCAGAGTCGTCCGTTTCAGCTTAAGATCAATGTACAACGGTATGACATTTATACCGCGGTCAATAGTATCCGTAAAACATAGTTGATTATTCGGATACGAATTCGATGAGAAAAAAAACGAAACGATTTTATTTTGTTTGCTTTTACAATGGGTTTCTTAATTTATTTAAAAACGTAGCTTAATTACGACAAAAAAAAAGAAAACACTTCTATATCGCGAGAGTGCGCTTTCCTCTCCCCGCCGTCCGAAAAATTTGCAATTGAAATTAATGAGATTTCATTTGATTTTATTCTGAGAACTGATTTTCTCACAGCGTATTCCACTGTTTCACGCTTGTTTACATTGCGTCTCAAAGCAAAAGATATAATGTGCTCGATAATTGTTTAATCGCTCTTTAAACGGTCCAATTATTTTTAATAATTATAACTAATAAGGATTATTATTATTCAGTCGGTAAATATATTATATTTAATCAAACGTAGCGGAATACGAATTATTATAACGATTAACAATTAGTTTTTCATTCGAAACATATTAATATCAATAATTATTAAAAGATTTTCTTTGAAAGTTTATTAAATTTTTTTTTTGTTTTTTGCTAAAAGAACGACGTCTGATGTCCAAAACCCATTTTGATCCGATACAATTTTTTAGTTAGGATTTACGTTATTTTCAACGCATTTTTTTTATATCGTCGGTTCGTTTACGAATTCACTGCTGCTTTGCAATTTACTTAATTAAGAGTACCCGTCTGATTCGCATTCGCGAAATTTCTTTAGAAAAACATTTTGCGTATATATACGCATATAAAAGATTTCTTTCAAATTATCTAACTGTAACATTAATCTTAAGAAAAATTTATCTTACAATGATTGGTGTTATTATTTTTTTAGTAGTAATAATAATGATAATAATAATAATAATAAAAATTAGACGTACCTTACAAAAACTGGTGACTGCAGATATCTAAAAAAAAAAAAACACGAAATATTATTATTCGGATGAAATTGACAATATTTTTATACGTATAATATTGTAATATCGTTATGTCATATATATTTGTATTTTATGCAATAAAATATCACGCTAGAGAATAAGGACAATACTACAAAACGTTAAAAACGAATTGTTCAGAGGTTGTTGTATATGTATGCATATACATAAATATATTCGTAAATTTTATCGTGTTGAACGTTTAATAATATAATTTCCATAAATTATAAACTTTGAATTACTTTCAGTTAAAGTTTGCGTACAAAGATTTGCATTTTTTCGTTTATTTAATCTCAACTTGCATAACTGTATAAAATTATACAGACAAAGATTGCGAGTGTATAGATTTTTTTTTTTAATAAATAACGAGTACGTATCGGAAAGTGGTTAAAATTTTTAGATTACGAAATTGTAATATAAAATTAATTCAAATAGCTCGTAACTGTTATGTCAGTAGTGTCGACAAAATTGCGCTTTGGCACTTATACTGCCTATTTAATATAACGAGCAAACGAAACGGAGAGTGAGAAAACGTACCGCGAAAATACCAGAAAATGTTCTCAAAAACCGTTTCACGGGGGAAAGAACTCCAAAGGCCACACGCTAAGGCATTGCATTTTTACGCAAAAATAAATTACTAAATATTATTTATGTATGTAATAAAAATAACTGTTTTCTATTTCTTAAGAAGTTATTAGATCAAAAAAAAAAAAAAAATGGTAAAAATTGTATTTTTAAAAAGCTCACGACTTTTCGAGAATTAAAGATATAAAAAAAATGACTATGTTATTGTAATTAATTTTGTGTAAAAATTTTAAAGTGTATATGATGACATAATTTTTTTACCGCGCGAAGCAATAACTTTCCAATGGAAATCATACGAGGTCTCATATTAACAGTGAGTGTTATTCATTACGACGTATTTCTAATTTCCCATACGTGCATATAATGCGATTATTTCGTTGGTTTTTAAAAAAAAAAAAAAAAGAAAAAATAGGAGAACAGAAGCTTTCGGTCTTTCAAAGGGGTAATAATAACAGTAACAATATTAAATCGTTTTCGTTGCGAAAAATCATTTAAAAAAAAGAAAAAAAAGCGAGAGTATAGGCGTATATTATTAAAAATAATGAAACATTTGAATTTTTCATCGAGTTTTTCTTCGTTTTTAACACGGAATTTCGCAGAGGAAAAAAAAAACAGCGGAAGCCGGGTGGTACGTATTTATATATGAACACGTTAAAGCGTCAAACTAATCCAATGCCCGTTACACATTTTTTTTTTTTTTTTTTTTTTCGTTAGCCGACAGCCACTTACGAAATTAGAAAGCACGCGCTTTTGACGGACGAATAAAAAAAAAAAAAAAAAAACAACTAAAATAAACGTAAAACTTCTCCGTTCCCCTTAGTAGTTAATGTCTGAAAAGCATTACGGTGTATTAAAATCCCTTACCCCCTGCACTTTCCGCGTCACCGATATCTTGTGCCACTGGTTGTCGTCGAACCGTATACGGTTCGGTTTGACGAACATGTCCAACGAGCCCGAGCCAATTCTCATGGTCACCGTGATGCCGCCGGTGACTATGCCCACGTTTAAATAATTACTCGTACCGTCTCCTGGAAAAATGAGAGAAAAATAATATATTATTATTATTATTTACGGGATATTAAAGGAACTAAGTTATGTGGAAAACGGGATAGAATTATAAGTGGAGGGACGACGCAGAAATTCGCGTGCCTCGGCTGTCTTGTCGGCGGCACTCGTAGAGGCGGTAGTATAGAGTGGGCGTTGAACTGGAATACGACGATTCGACGTCGATTTTGATTTTTCCAAGGTACGGGCGTTTTTCAAATCGTATTCTCGATTATTCGGTTTTAGATTCTAAACGGAATCTATTGAGGTTTTACGATTTGTGTGTGTTTTTTTTCTATAAGTCTTTATTCTACCAGAAGAAACGCTCTTTACTCTGATCATAGTTTTTCGTTTACCTGGTAGTGAATTGAATCTTATTGGTACTTTAGAAAAGTAATTTTTCGATTTTCTCAAAAGTGCCCGAAAAATAAAAAAAAACCACCGGAATTTTTTTTTTATAAAAACGCGATTATCGCTATTTCTTCGTAATTTTGAAACTAATGGTTATTTGGAAACTCGGAATATTCACCGAATATGTAATTTTTATGTTATATTAGGGGAAAAAAATTTTTCAATAACATTTCTTTTAATTTTTGAGTTATTTAATTTATAAAAGAGATGATTTTTGGTTTTATGGTTTAAAGGTTCAATACAATGTCAGACGTGTATAGGTTACTCCAACTATACTCGGAAAATCTTGAAAAACTTTTGTGACAATTTTCTTTGAAAACTTTTGGCCACCTCCGTTTATTGTAAGAAATTTTATTAAAATGATATACCTATAAGTATAAGTTTAATTACAAATTATATTTTCTAAACATTCATTATATTATTATTATTATTATAATTATTAATATAATATTACACCGCAAAGCTCCGTTCAGAATCGTTTTATCGCGAATGCAATGATTTATGTGTAATCGCTTTCATATTTATAGAGTAAAATAACAAAACTCTAAATCCTTTATCCAAGTAATTATATGGCATAAGCGACATTCACAACACCTCGGCGGCTCGCTACCTATTTATTTTTTTTTAAGTTTAATATACTTACGATGATGTTTTCGTAATTGAATTATAAAGTTTATTATAACCTAACCAATTTCATTTTTATATTTTTATATTTTCACACATCTTTGACACGACTGGTGATTATATTCATATTTTAATTATGATTAAGGAATTAAAATAACTAAATACGTATAATACACGCTAACGTGTAACGTATAAATAATTTTTTTTATAAATGTATTCAATGAATTATTAAAATACAATTATTTATTGAATTGTGTACGATAAAAATTAAAAATCTCGACAGTCAACAACAAAGTCAAATATTAATTTCTGAAGAAAAATATTAACCAAAGTAATTATTATATTCCCAAATATTTGATGCAAACGCCGTGTTGTTTTATATACAATAAATTAATAGTCGATTTATTATGTATTTACGACAGTAATAGAATTAATATTCGGTATTTAATTCTACGTAAAAACGTTTGTACTTAAATATTGAAAAACTTGTACACGAATAATATTTTGAAATTATTGAAGCGATATTTATAAAACATTGGGAAATTATATCTGTCCATTCTTCCAAACTACGCGTTTTATATTCGTTTCAATTTTCAAGCATAGTATATTTATGCGATAAAAACGTAAACGTTTTGTTGACGTATTCCTCACTCGAGCTTATCGAATTGCTCTCGATGAGTCAACAAATTTCAAATAATCGTATTTATGGTTATTTGACTGTGGCAATTGAAGCCAAGTCATTAACAAAAAAAAATTTCTTTTGTTTTGCGGTCCTTTGAATACCGAACACCGCCGAATAATTTATTCGACATTCGATTTACAGTAATTATAGGGAAATATGAGAAACATACGTAAAAAAAAAGAATATTTTATTTAAAAGTGTTCTTATTTTACAATAAAATTCAAGTTTTATACGTCTCCATCAATTAGAGTTTATAGCGATTAGCGAGCACATAGTATTTGTAGAAAAAAATTATCCTGAATTTGTTTTCTGATGTAGCCTAACGCACAAGTGTTCATATTATATAGAAATGTAATATTTCTACGAAACTTTTAACAACCATTTCGAGATAAACAGAGTTTTGCGTTGAAAATTGTTTTTCGATTATCGAAATTAATTGAAAATAATAACTTTACTCACGATATTATAATATAATAATCAAAACGTTAAATGTATGTATCGTTACACGTCTGTTATATTATTGTTTAAGTTTTAAAAATTGATAAAAAAGTGTGACAAAATATTCGAAATAAATAAATACAAAAAAAAAAAATTATATAGAGATTGTAAGGTTACAAATGTTTTTCCAAACCAAACCAAAAGTATTAAGAATAATTCGTAAAAGTATTGTGTAATATATAGGCGCATATTATAATAATAATTGTATTTCATTCAATGCACACGGATTTTTCAAATGTGAAAAGTTTTTATATCATTCTATATTATTAATATTACAGAAGCTGCAGATGTTTAAACATCACGTTTTCTCCACTCTGTGATCATTTATTCGTTTAATAAAAAAGTAGAAAAAAAATTATAATAATTAAATGGGAATGCCGTTGTATATTGAATATAATATATTTTGTTTCCCGTATATTTCACGACGGTAAATAATGAAATGGCTTGTGTTTGGAAAATATTAAAGAAACGTAAAAATGAATATTAAAGTATTTGTATATATAATAAAATCGTTTTGTATACTCAACGGACGAAGGATTATAGGGAAGACGTTATAACACCAGAGGGTTGGGAAATTGACGACTTTAAAAGCGTATTAAAAAAAAGACTCAAAAATACAAAGAAGAACGCATAAATATTGTTAATATTTGTATTATATTAATTGTTACACACACACACGACGCATAACCTAGAAATGTTCAAAAATACTTTAAAAACGTTTTAATAATGATAGAAATATTTTTAAAAAAAAAAGTAAAAACATTTTTTTATTGATTTTTTCTTAATTGATTTTAATACACTTATTAATCTTTATATATTATGTACTCCTATTTTTTTAAAACAAATTATAAATATATATTAAAAAAAAAATTACGAATTCACAAAATAATTGTTAAAATTTATAAAACTTTTACAATATAATAATCATTTGCGTATAGTTAATATTTATTTACGTATATTTCTATTTATATTGCAGATGTTAGTGTAACTAACAACTATAGTGCCGGATTATGAATTAATTATTTTAGATCCTCTCGAATAACAAATAGTAATAATAATTGGAGGGGAATAATAGTACAAACGATTTGTGTTTCGTAACTGCTCGTACACGATATATTTATCCGTACACGTCAACGTTGGTTTTTTCAAACAAAGTTTCTCGCATATAAAATATGTATATAGAGATTTTTTTTTCACTAACCGATTAATCATCGATCCCCCTCCCCCGTACGCGTTTAATAATTGTTTATAGATTTATTTTTTTATATATTACGTTTGTTTTTTATCAATCGTTTTTACAAAGGTATTCGGAATTTATATAACGTATAGAATATACACGGAGTTCATCTCGTATTTGACGATATAAATTGCATACAACAACATTGTGTAAACGTCTGATTGTGTGTATATACGCTACCTGCAACAGTGCTATATATTTATATAATTTAATAATTAAAAATGATTTGGAAAGAAAAAAAAGAAAATCAATTTTTACGCAGTCGTTAAAGAATTATGATATATTACTTGCGTGATTTAGTTTTTTGCATTTTATATTGGATTTATGTTTGCGCGTTATAATAATTTTATATGGTTATTATATACGAAATTATTATTATTATTATTGTTATTATAAAAAAACCGTATTTTACGAAAATCGATATTTAAATACAATATTCGCGACCAGGCCCTGATTTACTCGTGTGAATTCCTTTACAGTCCCTTGTTGGCCCCTGACTGACTCCTTCCCGGTCCATACACTTCTCTACCAGGAGAAAAAAGGAAGAAGTCGTTTCCAATAATATTGAGAATTTAATGTACGATAATATTATGATGTAAAAATATTTATAACAATTTTTATCTAATTTTTTAGATAAAGTGGGCCCCAGAGTTAAAAATGCACATGGCTTCTATTTTCTTAAATCGGGCCATGATATACCGACGAAGAACTAATATGTTCTTCTTTTTTTTCTTTTGTATTACTGTTAATTTATTTCAAATATAATTTTTCACTCGGACGTCGTGTAACCTCGTATTGTAGTCGTCGTCGTCGTCGTCGTCTTATTATTATTTTTTTTTTATACATAATAATCAAATTAACCGAGATTTAGCAATTATATACGCTAAAGGTACAATTCAACACAAGTGTCTATCACGGAATTGTAATACGTCTAGAATATAACGTATTGAATAATATTAGTACAATACGGTAAATATAATGACGGGAACGACAGTAATCGAAAGCGTCGTAGAACATGACGTGATTTATAACGCACTTACCGATGTGATAGAGAAGACCCGCCGGGTGTTTGGTTTTAAAATGCAACACGAACGAATCGCCTTCCGTGTTGCCGCCAAACGCGTATTTCAAAAATTCTTCACCGGTAAACGAAGCTTCCGCCATGACTTTATCTATAAATAAAAAATGCAAAACAAAGAAAAAAAAAATCAAGTAAAATTCATTTGGACATCAATGGATCAACGAATCGATTTCGTCTCGAAAAACGCATTGCGTGCGCAGAGCTCTCCACTGTTGTCGGTAGGTATAAAACGGAGGAAAAAAAATGTCAGATCACGTTGGGCAGGGAAAAGCAGATTTTTTCCAGATACCTAACCCGCGAGTTAATTCAGATATAAAACGTATTAAACGCGTATTCGACGCGTTCGCCAGATTCGGATACTCGAATTTATACGAAAACCGAAATTAATTTTCAACACAATCGTTAAGACAGCGTTTCTATGCGGACCGTTAAAAAAAAGAAAAAACCGCGTATTTTTTTATTCGACTCATTTTACGTTATAACTACCGAGCGTTTAAGCCGTCGATTCAGTCAATCTCGTCCCTTAATAAGAAAATATTTATATTATTTTTTTTTCACTCAAATGGGCCCTGTGCAGTGCGTCGCCGGGTACGTCGCTCGACGCGATGCGTATTCCCGGACGGTGGCGGAATTCATTTTGTATACAACGCTACGTCGTCAGTATGAAAAGAAAAAATACAAAAATTCATGTATACAGACGTATACTGAGCCGCGAGAACGACACGGAGCGAGTTGAATTATATGAATTTCGTTGTAAACCCGAGGTGTTTTCTGCTTGCTGCAGTAGTTCAATACAGTAACAACTCGGATGATAACCGTTTGAAGTCATAACTAAACCAACTTTTAAACAACGGCGTTACATTATAAATGTTGTAATTAAACTAGATAAATTAGTTTTCCTTTCGGTTTCCGCTTTTAGTTATTCTGCAGATTTCCGTCATGTATACACGTATAGCACAATACGCGTATAGTTCCTTGTAAAAGTGTTACAACAACAATGATACGCGGGTATTCGATGTACGTGTTTTATACTTATTCGCGTTAAACTTTCGAAGAAATGTATTATAATATGTGTGTGTGTGTCGACGTTGTGAAACGTATTTGACAATAATATCGTTTTTTTTAACTGTAATTCGTATCCAATGAATTACTGTTTAAAGTGATCTTTTTCTTTTTTCAGATATTCTAAAAAAATTCGCGCAGATTTAACGGAAATATTTGGATTCGAATAGCGAAATTTATAATTAATTGATCAACGCGAATAAATACGCGAAAATTAAAAATTCGACAAATATACTTTATTTCCAGCAGGAAGTGTTCGTCATCCACGCGTTTACGTATTTTCCGATAGACGGGGCTGAAGAAAAAAAAATAAATACAAATTCGAAACGTGTGTGTACTTTTAAATGTTATTATTATTTTTTTTTTATAGAGTTTCACGTATAAAATGAAAATAAATTCGTATCTTTGTGGAATTAATTTTTTCAATACGTTTTCCCCCCTCGAAATGTAGAATTTCAATATTCATATAAGTTTTTAATGAATGTAACAAAAAACAACCGTTTGTAATACGAAAATATTTTTTTTACGAAAAAAAATTAATATATAAAAATCATTTGTGTTCCGTTTTCTCACAAACCCCGTTATATTTACATAAAATACTTTTACAAATACATTTTCAATAGAATTAAGTAATTCGCGTAATTAATATTGTACGGAATAGGTTTTTGAAAAAAATCGATATCCGTAATCATTGTTGTCTAATGAATATGCACTGCAAACAATTATATAATATTCTATTAATTATATTTGGTTTATTAATATTTACACGTCCAACATTTAAATACGTACCAGTGATTGTATTTAAATGTATATTTTATATATATATATATAATATATTATTATTATCGTCCGTGTTGCGTGGTAATATGATTATGTCATTATTTGTTATATTATGTGTAATGTATTGTTAAGAATTTTCGAAAACACGCGAATTCGGTTTTAGCTATTATAGGGTATGTGTGTGTGTATGTATACTACAACGTAGAAACGTAATAATAGTTATAATAAATTATATAAAAATACGATTTCTACAAAAACAACACACCGGTTAAGTATAATATAAAAAAAAAATAAAATTTATTGCACGAACATCGATTGATCACACATAATTATATAAATATATATATATATATGTATATTGTATACATCATTCAAATATGTCGTCGAAATATTTTTATCAAGAGGAAAAACGAAAAATATTGTTGTTGCGTCAAAAAGTATCTAACTTCGTCCGTGCGCAGTTTCCAATGAAAATGTAAATTATATATGAAAAAAAAAAGAAAATTATAAGATTATTAATAGTGAAAAACCGTAACATTTAAATACAACAATACATTCCCTCCATTCCATTCTTCAGAGGACAAAAAGAAAAAATGAAAAAAATTGGCGACGCGGTAACACTCGGGGGAGTGTTTGGAACAATTCTGGGGGAAAAAAAGTTCAATAGTTTTGTCAAAAACTTGTACATAAAAAAAAGGCTTGTTATTATATATATATATATATGTATAAGGATTTTAATATAAGGAAAATTTCGAAATACTCGAGATTTTGAAATTTACGTCGTCTTATGACAAAAAAAAAGAAAAAAAGAAAAAAAAACTCAGAACACGACACAGTGAAAATTGTATAAAAATATATATATTTGTTAAGGAACTATAAAAAAAAAAACAAAAATTGACGATGAATTTTTTCAATGAGATTATGGTATGAAGATTTTTTTTTTATATGTATAACACAAACGGTGTTTATTTTTACACATGACATGGAAGTAAAAAAAAAAAAATTATATAAATGATTTTATTTTTTTTTTAAATCATCAAATATTAAAGCCCCTCTTGCCGTTTATAACCGAATTGTAGAATATTCAACTATTTCGAGTCAAACGTTTGATTTCTGCGTATTTTATTTGCCGAGCGAAACAGTTTTTTTTTTAATCTTTTGGTAAAAATAACTGTGGCTGATTGTATATACTAAATATAGAAGAAAAAAAAACAGATCGATTTTATATTTCGCGGTACAGCGCGTATCACAGTAAAACGTTGTTTTTTTCCCCCCAAATAAAACGCATTATTCGAATAACGAGACGCGTGGACGGGGATTTTTTCGCATAAATTCGAATTGATTTAATAAAATAATATTTGCGGAAATTTTATTGAATTTTCTCGATTGCGCGGCGTTCTGCGGATAAATAATTAATCGGTTTTTCCTTGGTCTGCCACTCCGCCGGTTATTTCATAAAAAAAATTTCATTAAAAATTTTCGTTATTATTTATTGTAAATAATAATAATAAAAATGTAATTGAGTAATGCATAAATGGAGTAACCTGCGACGAGCGATCCATCTATGGAATCTGGTGATTATATATTTGAAAAACCGGGACTTTTATTTCATTCGTATTGGTACTCCGTACCAAAAAAAAAAAAGAAAAAAAAAAGAAGTTTAAATTATTGACGTTTTATATAATTTCGAGAAAATTTTCTTTCGTATTTTACAAATTATATTACATATACTGTTAGGAAGATAAATAAATATATATATATAAATATATTTTTTTTTAATGACATTTTGATCAATATAATACTTAAAATGTTTTTAATTTTTTCACGAGACTTCCTCCTTCACCACGTGTTCCATTATTTTTACACATTTCTCTGAAGAAATAAAAGGAATTCATATGGAAACTTCGGTACGCGCGTAACAGTAAAAACCGAATGCAATTATTTTTATCGATGTGTTTATTCCCGGAACAAACGCGTATGAGAGAATTATCGTTTTATCGGATTATTTTATTCTTTTCGCCTTTTAAATACTTCACACCTAACTAACACCTATCTTCACATTTAACTTGTTTTAATTTTTTTTTTTTTACCTCCGTCAATTCGATCCTGTTGAGAGAATTATTTTTTAATTTTGCGATTAAATATGAATATTTTTTTAACTTTCTTGAATGTCAGCGCGTGTAGTAATGTATAACTCTTGTTAATTTTTTATAATGAAAAAGAATTCAAAAGTTTAGAAGGACAATAATCCGTTTGTTTTACCTACATACGATTAGAACGCGTTATAAAATTGGTTCATTATTTTTTCCAAATGTATATGAATAAAAAGAGGAAAATAAACGAGACTTATTCATAAAAAGAAAAAAGAAAAACGGGATTAAAAGCGTCCCGTTTGAAGTTTATCGGGACGCAATGTCGTGAAGAAGGAAAAAAATCCTGAAAGAATCGATGATCTCGGTTTGTGGTTGACGACACTTGTCTGTAATATAAAATAATGTGTCGGCCGTAGAAGACGTTGTCAAAGTATGATTTGAGACGTTTCAGATGGCTGCGAAAGAAACACTGCGTGCCCAAAAGAGACAAAAACTTCGAAAGGTTTGGCGTTGAATCAACGGGTGTGTGTGTTTTTTTTTTAGGAGGGACGATCGAAATTCCTATCGTGAATATTACGAAATGTTGATTTAAAAAAAAAAATAAACATTTTTTGTTTTGTTGTATGCTTTATCCGGGGCGATGAAGTCAATATAGAATGTTATTATTACTTGTATTGGAAACTCGTAATATCCAAAAATTAATTTAATTGTTTTTACTATTTATTATATCTCGTTTACCTAATAATCGCGTATTGCTTCTGCAAAACTTCCCTGCTACGAATTCAGGCACCGATCGCTTAACTATATTTGCGTAAATTTTTCTTTTTATTTTCGCTTTTATCTCGCACAAATGGGTTCGGCTTTTCTCTTTTTCATCATTCTCCACAACTATGATCAATTGTCTTCATTTACTCCATTTACTACGTATAATAACAACTGTCTACTTCCTCTTCGATTTCCACTTACCGCGTTTATTAAACTTATTGTTTTTCAATTATCATCCTACCACACTTGGTAACGTGAATGGAAATAACAATAAATTAAATTCGAATGGTATCTGCATATTGTATTTGTAGTGCAATTAACGTTGTACGGTATATTTTCTATAATTTCGTAACCATAAATAATATAAGATTCTGAATTTAGCCCTGCCCTTTTTCTATTAAAATGAAGATTTTTTTTCATATATGTGTGCCCCTTGAATCCTTATATTTATATCTGCGTTTTCATATTATTTTCATTTACGGGATGCTTTTTGTTTTGTTATTTATATATATATAGTATTTACTTAGGATGCGTATGTCGGTTAAAAACGTCATAAAAAATGTATTGATATTTGATAAACAGTAATGAAATACTCAAATTGAGGTTTTTTTTTTGTTTTATAACGAATATTATTGATTTTATAATATTATGGACGTAAAGTATTATAAAATCAATGCGAACACTAATAACGTACAAAATGCGTCTTTAAATCCTTTCGCAGACTTATACTTCAATTAGCATTAAGCCGATTTGTGAAATGCAATTTGTTTGTACTTAATATTCGTTATAGTAAGTATTTTTGTTATTATAATATACATTTGGAGGATTTGAAAGAAGTCCTGTTTATTATTTTCTTGTTTTAATTTAAAAATTACATTAAAACGCGTTTTAATTATTTTTAACGGCATAGACGATTTTAACCGGGACAATGGCCTACTGTATTAACTAATTAAACGGTTTAATTAATTGTTTTAATTTTTTTTTTATCTGGCCCATGGATGTAATTTTTCATGATAATAATTAAATATAACACAGTAGTAAAATAAAACGAAATATATTTCAATATTTTCAAGTGTGTTTTTTACACGTATAAAAATATATACGTACACACGACAATCGTAAACGTACACGTTTCCTCATATATATATTATAGTATTTAGACTCGTAGAGCAACGGATAATAATAAGTTCAATAATCATCTTCTGTGATACACGAAGAAATTTTCGTTTGATCGAATTTTCATCGTATTATTATTAAAGTATAAGATAAAGAATCGTTCGTTGATATGATTAGTGACAGCTCAATGAAAAGACGCAATTTAAAGACAGAACGTTGGTTTCGTTTTGCAAAAAAAAAATCGAATACCCATTTATTTTCAAGCGAGAATTTATATACAGTGTTTAATACCAATGACTGTCATTATTACTTATTCGTGTGTGAGAATGAACTGTTGTATTTAAAAAATAAGTACACTGTAGTACTAATTATGGATTGATATTCAAAGTTATTTACGAGTGAAAATGGGTTAAATTCAGCTTATTTATCGATAGTCTTGTTCAAAATAAAAGGCAACAAATCTTGCATAAGATCGTCATCAATAATCTTAAAATTAAGATTTTTTTCTATCAATTTCGTACAATAAAGAATATCTTAATAAATTCAATTAATAATAAATAAACCAATAAAACACGAATTAAAAAAAAAAAAAACGGAAATTTTGTCTCAACTAAATTGAGTTTTAGAATTAAGATGGCATACACGTATTGATCATAAAAATTTCTGCTGGTACTAGGCGACACAAATGTTGAAAACCATTGTTGTGCGGAGAATACTTTTATTTCGCGTATTCGAAATGTGCACTTATTCGAATGAATAATAGAAATTAATCGAGAATTACGGCATTCGAGAAATTAAAAACAAACGAATATTTTCGAATACTTTAGAAAAATATTATATTCTGTTCATTTTTAGTTAGTTTGACAGTTCTGTTGGTTTATTCGTTTTTCAAACACTGTGTTTCCGTCGGAATTTTACAATATTGTTTTGTTAACTCGTCGAACTCTGTCAGAGTTTAACAAATATACGACGGTGACAATGTTTACCGATATTTATTATTTTTTTTGTCGTTCAGTGAGACGTAAAATTATGCCACTATACGATTGTATGCAACTAGTTATTATTATTTTCATAATTATTGTAATATTATATTTATCTCGTTTACGTACAGTGATGAAATGCTAACGTTATACATGTTTACTTGGCGATAGAAGTTAACGGACTGTTTAAAAACCGTCATTATACGTATTTTACAGATATCGGATGTTGACAATTTACGTGTAATAAAAACGTAAAACAATTTATTTTCACAATAAACCGATATTTACGTATATATTTATTGTCGGGAAAGCAAAAAAAAAAAAGAATTTTTTTCTTATAAGGATAAAAATACACCAGTAAAAGTATACTATTCCGGAATACGATTCTTCCGCCCCCCCCCCCCCATTGATGTCAAAAGCTACGAGACTAAGATAAAAAAAAAAAGCCAGAATAAAATAAAGAGTGGAAAAAAAGTAATGGTTAGCGCGTACAATTAATATTGTATATTATATGCGTCGAAGAATTAATCATGTCACCGTATGGCATTCAATTTTACCGGGCTCACGGGTAAAACTCAGAAATATGAATACTCGTATATTAATAATAGAAAATAAAATATAAGTCTCCGACAATAGGTTCGCAGAGTATTATAATGTATAGGCTTATAATCAATGCAAACGGCGTTTGAAAAATTAACGATTTGACCTTTTGAAAAAGCTCTCTCTCTCTCTCTCTCTTTTTATATATTGCAGCGATTATTCAGACGCGAGAAACCTCCATTGTATAATAATAATAATATATTATATAATGGTCATATTTTGGCATTTAAAACGTTCATATAATAATAATAATAATAATAATAATATATAGGTTAGACCTCGTTCATTTGAGGGAACACTCCCAGGGCGCTAGGATTGCGTATACAATATAGTGTCTATGCGCGCGTAAAGCGATTGTTTTTTTTACCCCATTGAAATTTATCGCGATGCAAGTTTAAAAGACGAGTGGGCTCTTTATCGTCCAAGTAAAAAAATTGTTTTGAAAAAAAATTACACGGACGAAGACGAAGATGCACGAAGGAGTCGTGAACTACTTATAAAGGGACACGATATACAGGGACGCAGATCACCAGCCAACACACTTGCGACAATGAATGAATTGAAAACGTACACGGTGTTCAGCCGGCCGGTTGTGTCATCGGGGAAAATATTGGGGTTACGCAGAAGCCGCCAAGACGAAGTGTATTTAACTCATAATTGAGTTCTCCTCTTCACACTCTCCATCAGCTATAGAACTCCAAAATTACGCGTCCCTCCTGATCGTCTCCCTTCTAACACCTATACTCCATAAACGTGAAAATGTTTTTATAAACGATTAATTCTTTATATCCTGGACGCGATTTAATATTTCGTGCTATATATTTTTTTTGTAATACATTTGATTCTTATTTTATCCATTACGAACGCGTGCGCGGTGTTTTTGTAGAAATAAATTGTTAAACGCAATTTCAAAAAAAAAAAATATATATATATGTATATTTGTCATAAGTAGACGAAATGACGCGCGATAACAAGAACCGTTTCCTTAAATTCTGTTATTTCGACAATAAAATCATTTTTATATCGTATAAATGTAGGTCGATACAATATCGGCAGAGTGGAACGCGTCAAGTGCCTCTAAAAACGATTCTGACGGGAAATAACGAAAAGGTAAAAGAAAAAAAAAAAAAGACCTGATAAAATTGTCGTCGACATATTCGTTTTGAACGTTAACAATTTTGTTTCGAAATCGTAATATGAGTTTAGATGTATATATATATATAATATGAAATAATAATATTCGTATTCGTTATTTATAATGGAAAAATAACGTCGTTCGCGGTCGTTTATCGAACACGACGATTTATCATTGTTTTTCGAATCCAAAACAATAATAATATAAAAAGCTAAAAGCTTTTTCTAAGTATAATAGTTACATTCGCTCGAGCAACCGCGCAGCTCGTTACCCGCGTCGATGTTTGTTCGTTTTATTTTCAAAAAAATCGTATAACTTCATAAATCAATACAATATGTATTAAAAATATAACCGTAACACGAATATCAAAGGCGAAGTACGGTTTTTTTCCTTTTTATTTTTATTTCGTTTCAATACCCAGGAAGATTTCTGGTCGAACGAGTTTTATATAATTAATAATAATAATAATAATAATAATTATATGATTTTTACGCTAACACTGTGCGGAATCGGCACGTTAAACGCAATACGACGAATGTTCCGAACATACGAATAAACAAATAAATTATTATCGTTATAATACGTATATAATATGGAGTAATTCAAAGTATTTTCGTACTGCTTTCAAATACATGATATATTATATAAGCCATTGACGATCATTGGAGTTTAAAATAAAAAAAAAAAAAAAGGAAAGAAAAACGAAAAATAAATAAATAAATAAAATTAAATCGAAATTAAATAGGAAGCCAACGCGAAAGGAATTGTGAGAAATAATATACTTACAATGAAGTACTGTAGTTGTATTTATATATATATATATATATATATTTGTTCGAAAAGGAAGGTTTTGTTGGCAGAGTTTTTTTTTTTCATTACCTATATCGAAAATGTATATATATATATATATTACCGCAAATAACTTTACGTCTGGTCGATATTGACTTTATAGTGTTTCATAACTCGACTAGAATCCGAACTATAAATTGGATTTGGAATTGTGTAACAAAACTATACAATGTGCGTTCTTCTCCACAATGTCGCTATTGCCGATTATTATTGACAACACGAGTCTCCGAACCAGTATAGTCGTCAACGGGAGTATTTTTCTTTCTTTTCGATTCGTTAAAATTGAAATTTTTTTTTTTAAACTCTTAATTGGTTAGAGTTTAAAACGACGTTTTAACCGTTCTATTCTTATTGGTTTAAATTAATTTAACGTTATTATTAATATTTTTTTTACCCTCTAACAAATCGAATTATTTTTTCAAACAGACGTATTTCATTTTCGATCAGGTTCACTTGTCCAATACGTTTTTCTCCGAATTTCGTCGAATTGCCTCGGATTTAGTGTACGAACAAAGAAAAAAAAAACGAATTCACCGGAATTCGAATAACAGGCGTTAAATACTTAACGACAAATAAATGGCGTGAAGTGGAGTGGAGAGAGGTGAAAAAACGTATTTCTCAGACTTCGGACGAAATTCATTTATTCCAACGTTTTCCCCGACCGGTGTGCCGCGGAATGTCTCGTGATTATTATTGATAAACGTTTAGATTTCGGTAATAGATTGATAGAATATTTTCAATGATTCTCCCTTATCGGCAATCGCCCGATTCCCAATTATTTTGAAATTCTCGATAAATGGTACGATGAAAATTATTGTTCTGTTCGCCGTTTCTTATTGAACAATCTATCGTGTTAAGTCGTAAAACACGTGATTATTATAGCGTTTTATTTAAACGGATATACGATATCACAACGGTTTTTTCAACCCAAATAAACACACCGTTTTAAATTGTTCATTGGTACGATGAAAGCCTAACATAAAAAAATATATATAAGTGGTCAAGTCAAGTGTGTCACGGCTAAATATTGATTGGGATTAGTACGTTGTCGTGAGGGAAAATCGTCGATTTATATTCGGACAATATTAATGCAAGAAATCAGATAACGAACAAAATGGAATTTTCGAACATTTTTTTTTTTTTTTTTGACCGGCTAAATAATATATTATTATTTTTATAAAATGTTATTGTATTTATTATTATTAACTCGTCGTTAATTTTCGATGTGATTTGATCTCTCGTACAACGTACAGCATTTATTACTACACACACGAATTCGAACTGAACAAATCGAAAAACCGCGGAGTGATATTATATATGTCGCAGCTGTAATTGAACGAGCCGAACGGGACTGAAGTGTCTGACTTACCACCGTCTTTACAGACCGCGGTTATTCGTGTTACGGCAGCATAACGTCTGTACCTTCTGCCTTTAAATCTCGACTTTCCCGTTATCGTTTCTCTTGTGTCAGCAGCACTCGTCCACTTTTATCCGGCTGTGGAGTATAATATATTTTGTATTCTCCATATCGATTTCCTACTCATAAAAATATTTTTATACGATCGCGTCTCAAGGCGTATGTATTGATTATTTATAGGGGGAGGGGACCTGGAATTGTCATTCAATCGTTAGTAATGGGCTGGCACGAAAAAAACGAATTGTAATTAGAAGTGAATCAAGAGTTGAAAAGAAAAAAAGGTTGAGTAAACAATGTTGTGTACATTTTTGTAAAATCGTATCACATTAATATTATTATTATTATTTAAATAATATGATATCATGGCACAAATATAAAACAAAAATGTATCTACGATTCCATTGAAATATTAAAAAAAAAAAATTCGATATTCGATATTAATTATATATTTATTGTTAATACACGAAAAATTATTAAACAATTTTGTTTTAATATAAATACAATTTTTATTTTGAGGGTAGCATATATGAACAGGAGCAAACATTTATTAGATCCCGTACCTGGGATTGAATAGATATATTAATTATTTTTGAATTTAAAAACCGTAAAAAAAAAAACACAAAATGAGAATTTAACCGTGTGCAGAATTGATAAATAATGCAATACGTAAGAATAATCGGTTGATTTGAATGAAAACAGTGCGCAATTCATAACACAACTCAGTATAGATTTGCGTTTATTCTTTGTGGCATTATATTTATATGTATATATTTATTATTACAATGTCAAAATTATTATTTACAACACTCGCTTAAGCAACGATGATTTTCAATTAATGATGATTTTTCAATAAAATTTGCACAACAGTACAATAATAATAATAATAATAATAATAATAATAATAATAATAATAATAATAATAATAATAATAATAATAATAATAATAATAATAATAATAATCGCAGGTTATAACGCTAAAGCATTTGCTAATAACTATTATTTTATACGGATAAAAATAACAGAGTTTTTTTGCATCAACGAATCCAAATGTAAAATTCTACATTTGTGTGTTTTAAGCTTTTTAGATTTTCAGCGCTGTTTATCCAGTTTTTGTGCACTTTTTTTTATATGCTAATACGCGTTGAATTTAAATATTATTTTGCGTTTTGCACAAATCTCATAATCGCTTAGGAATATAAGGTAAGCAAAATACGCTGCACATTGCCATCTCATTGCATTATTTCTCATATTGAAAAGTGTATTTTTAAGTATTCAATTGTCGCGATAATTCAATAGCGTGCTTATTCCTTTACGATAAATTCATAAAATAAAACGAATTTATTTCGCTATTTTTCTAATTTTTATGACGCATATGTGTTCCAGTATTTCCTTTTTAGCGTTATAAAACCACTGAATTACTGACTCGTTAAATATAATATTCAATAAATATTTTCCGTACTCGAAACGTGTAGAAAATACGGGATTATTTCTCAACGAATAACAAAAGTAATGTAAAAGATAAAAAAAAAACACGGTGTTCATTTTAGGAAAAAAAAATTAGCAATGGGAATCCTAGTTTTACTTCACCTGCAGTACGGTTTTGTACGCGCATCTATAGGTTGGTAATCCGGCTATAGAAGCGTAAACGATTATTATCTTTTAGGTATAACGATAATAGTAATTATTTATTATTATTATTATTATCATCATCATCATCATCACGAAGTACCTTTATTTCGTTACAGTACATAATAATAATATTGTACGATATAATACGCTAGAGCCAAAAATTAAACACTCCGAGAGCTCACGAGCCAGGACACTTATATAAGAGATACGGATCTTTCGTTTGACGTATATATATATATATATATATATATATATATATATAATATTATTATGTTGATTTTGTAACGGGAGACGACGCATGCAGGTCCGATGAGTCGAGGAGATTCGAGGAGGAAGAGGAGGAGTGGCGTTCGTTACGCAAAACGTATATAATATAGTAATTTGCATGAACCGACTTGCTTAGCCGTTTAACTTAATCTTCGACTTTCGAGTTCGTCGTGCGGAGATTAAAGCAGGTCCGAGGGATCGCTTTGCGTATAATATTAATAATAGTAATGATAATAATAATAATAATAATAATAATAATAATAATAATAATAATAATAATGTACGTAATTCGAAGTTCACGATAGGTGGTGGTAATACTTGGTCGAGTAATTTGTATAATATATTATAGAAAACGATCCTTTGTCGAAGTCTCGGTTAGGTTAAAAGCGAAACTCCTTTGCACTCGACAACCGCTTTTTTAATCGTTTTTGGGCGAGCACATCTACTTCTTTTTTTTTTTTTTATCTTATTTAGTAGTTATTCGGTACGATATAATGCGGTTTTCGTCGGAAAATTCTGGCGAAAGTTACACACCTCTACCTCAGTCTACTTATCTATATACTATACGTGTATAGTTTATCGTGAATATAGTTTTTTTCTTAAAAAAGAAAAATAGTGTGAAAAACTAAACATTTTTTTTTTTTTTGCATATAAAACCTTTACGTATTTTATTATTCTAGGACGGTGGTTTTCGTCCTTTTAATAATTACCGCACACTGTATTGAATTTTTCACAACGTATTTGTGGCACACCGAGTCTCAATACGTCGAGTTTAAGTGGGGTTTCAAATTCGCTTTTTACTTTTTTTTCATCAAAAAGGCAAATCAAATTTATATCGTAACGAATGACGCGAGTGTTAATTTTTTTTATTATTTATTCGTTTTAACTCTGTTCGGCGACGCGGATGGGAATCTACGTTCAATGGGCGATTCGATGCTTGACGTTGGAAAAATATTAAAAAAAAAAAACGTTCTCGAGCGAATAATTGACAGTGTACACACTCAATGCGGATATATTGTGTCGTTTACGTATTCGGTATACGCGTATAACGTAATAAGTGTTGAAAATTCGCGCAGAATTCCGTGCGTTTTTCCTTCAGAACGGTCTAGCAAGAACGTCAAAAATGAGATACTTATTTGTAAAACGATTATCAGACCATTATATACGGAGACGTATAAATACGGAAACTGACGTATTTGAAATGACGCGCCGCTGAATTTTCTATTTTTTTTTTTTTTACAATAATATCGACATTTTAAAATGTCAGGAAAATTACCTCGTGTTTAACGAATACGTTACGACTCGGGTTAGGTGTAATAACTATTTAAATTTCCACGATCGTTCTCGAGTGTTTCTTCTCCACCGAGATTTTAAAGTTTCTCTAAAAGACTCGTGCGCTCAAAAGAAATATTCACAAATACATTTTACCGCGTGTAAAACGTTTGGTCTTTAACGAAAGGCTGTTTTTCTTTTTCATACACCTCCGTCCGGATTCCATTTAGTTTTATTTTTGTAATTATAAACAAACGTACATATTTTCTTTTTTTAATTTCTCGAACACGAGTAACGTGTTCTGATTTTAACGAATTCTGATTCGGTAAAATTAATTATATATATATATATAACTTTCAACGGTACAGTATTGTTTTAAACGTGACACATGGACATCCTATTATTTTCCACAACGCATATTTTAATATACTCGCGTATGTAACGTGTCATATTATTTAATAAATCAATATTCGTGGATATTAGACAACCGCAAATTGTTTTTGCTCGCGCCAAAGTGCCGAAGTTCCGAGTCGGGACCGAGAAAAAGTGTTTATCGGACGCGGGGCGCGCGTGGTGTGCTGACCGCGGTCGCGGCGCGTGTTTAATCGAGAGTAGAGTTTCCGTTATACAGCAAAATTTACTCGTTGAATTTATGTCTGTTTTTCACGCGTTTTACACGAATTTCGATTTTTATCGACGCAAACGATTTTTTTTCTTTTAGTTATATACACGCTAGCGAACTATAATAAATGTATACGTATAAAACAGAGTTGGTCGAAAATGTGACTTAGTCAAGTCGAGTGTTAGTCTAAATGCCTTCGCATGGAAGTTAAAAGTTAATAATAATAATAATAATAATAATAATAATAATAAATTTAAATGATTGAAACGAACGGCGAGAAAATATTAACTTAATTAAGTGTTTAAAAAAAAATGTAACTTTCCTTAAACATTTTGGTAAGGAATCTCAAGATTAAATTAATATAATTACTTCGACAATTTTCCACCATTTACTTTTTTTTTTTAATATTATAGTTAACTTAAATTATTATTATTATGACGATTGGTATTTTTGGCAAAGAAAAATGAGGGAATTACTCGACTCGTATGTTATTTAATAATAATAATAATAATAGTAACCAATACGATCACTCAACAGTAAAAATTAAAGCAATCGGTAATCTGGACAGTGGTATAATTTGACGTGTTAACCGAATATTGTTAAAAATGTTAACTAGTTAAAACAGCCAAATTGAAATAATATACTGACCGATAAATGACCATCAAATTATCCAAATTTCGTTTTTTTCTTGATACTTTCTCGCAACATTAAATCAAAAAAGCTTTGAGAAAAGTGTAAAAATACAAAATCACGAGAAAATAATATAATACACCATTGCAATTTGCGACCTGATTTCAAACGAAATATTGAATAAATCAATATTTTTTTTTCATATATGCGACTCGTATTCAGGGAATAGTTTTTCCAATGATTTTTAATCGCTTTCGTGGACGTCAACGAGAGACATTTTATATAATAATATTATCGAATTTTTCTCTCGTGTCATTGTTGATTTTTCGTTTTATTCGTCGTCACAGTTTTGTAGGTCATAACGGCATTTTACTTTTATGGCATTTCCCGTACTTTTTCTGGTCGTCAAAATACTGTTTTAGTAATGACTGTATACGTACACAACTCGCACGTAATGCGTTATTCGAAAGCGAGCCGAAACACATTTAGTTTAAACTTTAATAAAAGTAATAATGACTTTAATACGGACCTATATATGTTTTACAGTTGATAACTTTTAACATTTTTTTTTTTTTTTTTTAACAAACACATTATAATTACTATGATTATATTTAAAGATAATTAATAACGAAGTATATTTTATGTAAGCCAGTCAAAGCCATCAAATGGAATTTTGCTTAGATAAAATTTTAGTGTTTTCTTATCAAGTACTATACATTTGAAAGCATTGTGGGGAAGGGGGAGTTTGAAATTGTTGAGTTCGATAAAACGATTCCGCCGTAAATACACTTTGTCGGAAAATTTAAAGCGGCAATACTAAAAAAAAAAAAATTGTGACTTATAGGATTGTTAAGATTTTTTTATTTTCGAATATAATCGAAATAACGTACGATCTATGTTGTACACAATTTTATGATCTTAAAACCAAAAATCACCTCTTTTACGATACTAAAAGACGCCTGGTAAATAGCCAAAATATTCAAAAATATTTTTTTTTGACATAATACGTAATGTTACATAATATTCGGTGTAGATTTACAGATTACACAGGGCCATTTATGGCGAAAATTATTTTGTTTTCTGGGCGGGGTGCAAAGTGCTTTGAAGTGTTCGCGCTAGAAAAATGCGTTTATATACGAAGGGCGGCGAAAGATTTCGACGAATATCCGGATGTCAATGAATTCGTATGTTTTAAACAGTGCTCGATCTGACGTAACCTCTACTACGTTAAAAAAAAAATTACTACGATTTTCGGTTACGCGATATAGATGATTTTCATTTGGAACGCTATTTCTTTCCGATTTCCAATTGAGCTCCAATGTTTTTTTTTTATATTTTCCAATTCGAGCCACCGGTTTCAAATCGGATACCGCGAGATTAGTCAAGAAAATTCGAAGTACGCCTTAAACCGTTGCGCGTAACACAAAACGGCGTTTTATTTTTGCATATTTTTTCGCCGTAAAACACATTTCTTTGTTCCGACGTGGTTTTACGCCGAACACCAATCTGAGTATCAATTTAATTTTTTTTCTCACATTTATTTTCCCTCTACTTCATTCCGCCGGAGGCGCGTCGTAACGTTTTCGTTTCTCCGACTGCAGTGCAGCTGTATGTTAAGCTGTACGTTGCCGCCCCGGGGCAAATTAATTTATGTCGCCTTTAAGAAAATTACAGTTCGAAATATTACGTCGGTTCTCGAAAACTCGCCGTACCCCCCCTCGTCGAACACCATAAAATTTGCTACCGCCCCGGGGGAAATTGTCAAAGCATCTGCAAATAAAATATGTAGATGGACTCTGTTTACTTACAAAAAAAAAGCGTTCGTTCTCGTCACTTTTTATATTTTGTTGTATCGTGGGGGGCTACGCACCTCAACCCCCCCCCCCCAATACACTTTCTTTCATTATATAAACCAATATTTACACGTTTTGACGTTTATAATATGAAATTCGTTTTAAAACACGTATCATAATATATTACATTCAATAAATAACGAATTTCAAAACAATAAAAGTACATTAATCGTTATTACTATTTATTTAAATAATTCCATAAATTATTATGGTGCACGTGCGATCTTTTCTATCTTCTAATTTAATTATTTACCGACATCGAGTTTCTTTTGCATCTCTCATTATCCAAGATTAAACATAGTTACTTGGTATGAAACTATTAGTAGGTGGACCAACACAAAAATCTCGCGCTTCTTGCATTCTGGTAATAAAAAAAAAAATTGAAAACAATTTACCGTCTCATGCTAACTATTGCTAACAATAACGTAGTAGAGTTACGGTAAAATTGCTAAAAAATTAGTCGAGGTATTCAATACCTCTGCGCCTCCCACAAATTCGAGCGCTCTCCGTCTCCCGTGAAACTCGGTTCTGCCAATTTCGAATAATTAATATTATTATATAATAATTTATACACGAATTATAACGTCATGGTTCTCTTGTAAATTTTTCTTTCACATTTCGAATTCTGATGATTTATTATTTCAATCCGGAATTATTGTATTCCGGCTGATTTTTTTCTATTTAAACATTGATTTTTCTAAAATATTTTATAAAACCGACGATATAATAAATAATAAGCGACCTTTTTTTTATAAATAATACCATTAATCACTATTATTTATCGTGCAACGAATGTCGTAATAATTATTAAACTGCTTAAAGTCCGTGAGAGATCTCATTAATATTACTTTTTGATTTTTAACTCGCTTCTCCTGCGTTATTCTTCTTTTCGACTCGAATTTCAACATGATCAATTTGAATTTTATAAGCACCAGCTAAACATTTTTCTATATCTTTGGACACTATAGTTTTCTTTAATTCCGTATTCGCCTATTATACACATTATATACTCGTATATATATATATATATTTACGTGGGTTTTTGAGTTTTGAGAAATAAATTGGTATAACTTAGGTACCAGTGTACGACTTATTTACATATTTTTTCTGGATTTATAACAGGAAAATATGATTGAAGTATTGGGATTTTTCTAATCAAATTTTCGTTTTTTTTTCTTATTTTTCTCGTTTTATCGCCGTTTAAAATCTAACGCGTTTGTCTGACATTTTGTTTTTTTTTTTTAATAATATAATTTTATAATCAAATCGTATTGAATATATTAATAAATGTTATATAACTCGCGCATGTTGTTTTTAATTGCCTCGAACAATCGTCAAAAATTGAAAATGCCCGATCAAAAGACGATAGCAATGTTAATCCGCGTGGTTTTTCTATTAACAAGATAGATACAAATATACATTTTTTTTTTGAACATTAATTTACAAAATATGTCATTTATTCGAAAAATACAAAGTTGTATGAATCAAAAAAAATTATAATTTTTTTCATCCTTATGTCGGTTCTGAAAATTTTGCCGCCTAACGTGTCCCCTCCCCATTCTGCTCGTGTCTGTAGGTAATTTTATAGCGAAACGATCAACAATCAAATGGAGATCGTTTGTGCGCAGTCTAAACGCTTTATTGCTCCGAGACGAGCGATTACTCGGAGGAGCAAAAAAAGAAAAAAATATTCTTCTAGTGAACCACGAAGAGGATCCCATCACCGCACCGATCGTATGAACTGAGTATTTTTCATTATTATTTTTTTTTTCGTCTTTTAAACCAAGTATTTTCTGTTTATTACAAAGTATATAATTCAATTATAAATTTCGTATACGCGCGTTTCACGGATAAACAAATATAAATATATATATATCATTAAATCGTCTCGCAAAATATTCAAATAATATCGCAGTATTTTTTCCCCCAATGGTCTTTGGGAGGAATTGTAGCGACAACGACTTGTCAGGAAATTGACACGACGCTAATTTTGGAACGAACCCTAGTCAGAATTTGAATTTATTTTGAAGCGACGTTGCGACGTGGAGTATCTTTTCTTTTTTAAAACATATATCGGTGTTTTATGATTTTTTTTTTAAAAGAAAATGATTTAAAAAAAACGCGCTTTTACGCGGTTGTTATTAAAACTAAAACGATATCGATTTGAAAAGAATTGTATTTACACCCGTGCGAACAAATAAAATCGCGTCCAAACGAAACGCTTCGATTTCCGACCGTAAATATAAAATCGGTTGTGTTAAACGTTCTGTTTGTCTATATCGTTTTACTGCGGGCCAATATTAATTTAGAGTTAACGCGACGTAGACGAATAACGTCTGAAACGGGATTATCAAGACTACGGTAATATTTATATTAATATATTTTAGCATTTTTTTCTTTTTGTTGTTGAAAAAATGTATTTGTTTTATGAAAATTAACGAGTCGTTCGGCCGTTTTCGGCACCGTTTGACCTTTTGATTTATTCGGCGTCCGTGCACAGATCATAAACACATAATTATTCCCATTTTTAGAAACGTGTTCGACGGTAACAATAATAATATTAATAATAATAATAATAATAATAATAATAATAATAATAATAATAATAATAATAATTCCAAGTCTACAACGGGTTTACGACGAGTTCGATAACTCGTGTGGTGGTGTTTCGTTTTTCTAACCGCGTTTTATACGATATTCACTCGCACAATATTAAAATGACGCCTCCTCAGATTATTACTTTTAATAAAATATTACCACCGAGCCCTGAACGATTACACTTTCAAGACAAAATTAGAAGGCGAATTTTCACAACCCAACTATTTTATACGTTCGCGCCGGAATTATTAAAACTGTTTTCCCTCCTCCTCATCATCACAGCCACCGTTTTCGAGTGCCATCCCGAGAACACAGTACCGCGTGTAAATAAATACGAAATTCAAATATACAGAAGAACTCGGAGGAGATTGCGAGAGAAACAGTGTTACGTGCGCATTGACTCGTATACGTACAACAGAATTATCGATCATTCGTGCGATTTGAATTTACATTGCACAAGCGTTACAATTACTATCCCTAACCGGCAAAATAAATATATAATATTTTTATTTTTCCCCCCGACTACTGTATCGTGTCGCGTACGGCGTCGGGCGAGAGAAAGCGCCGCGTGTAGGCGAAATATTTCTCGCCGTTTTCCGTGCGCGAACAATCGTCACGTTGGTCGTATTATTATTATTATTATTATTATTATTATTATACGCGCTACAGTAGCGGTGGTTAGGGACGGGATTGTTTGTTTCCTTTCGGTTAGATAATTTCTATTTTTTCTATTTTTCACAGAATAATACAGAGACAGAGAGAGAGAGAGAGAGAGAGAGAAAGAGAGAAATGAGAAAATTCGTCGTTTTCCATTATATATTATCGCGTGAGTTCGCGAGAGAAATTCGCAGTTTTTTTTTTTCGTAATTTTTTTTTGATTTCACGCCACGTCTCTATTCGAAAACAATAACGATAATCGTTATAAGCCGTTTTTTTCGACGATATTTCATCGAGAGAAATCGAAATAACACGAATCTTTAATAATTATAATAACGTCCGCTGTGCGAGCTGCCGGTAATAACAATTTTTGAAATATAAAAAATTATTCCGTTTCTTAACGAAATTAATAATAAATTCCTAAGTGTTACCGTCTTTCTTTTTCTTTAAGAAAAAAAAAATAAATAAATAATCGCCATCCCGTTTTCAAGTTAATTTGCATTTCCTATCCCATTCTATCTACGGAATAACAATGACTTTTTTCCGTTACACGTTGACCATACAACACCGCTATGAAATAATTGGACGGGGGAGGTTTTATTCATAGAACGTACGAATAATATATTATATTATATTCATTTGTATCTCGTAATTTTCGAGTAATGTCATGTAAATATTGTTTCAACGAAATTAAAACTTAAATAAATTTTAAACGTATGGAAAAATAAATACTATTTTTAACACGATCTTTTATTTGTAATGATCGTACGAGTGGGTAATACGGTGGAGGGGATTTACGCTTCAACTATAATATAGGGGAATGGCACCTCCTTCCCACACGCATTCTAAAAATGTGTAAAATTTACACGTTTCAGTCGGTAAATCATTATATAGTTTCTAATTATGAAGCAAAATCGATTTGAATTCGCTCGAAAAAAAAAAAAAAACTCTTAATAGATAATAATGTTATAGTATAGTCGTTGAGTAAAAAAATACGTTCGTCTCGTGTCTTGTTCGAAAACGGCGGTTTAAAAATTTTTTATTCGTTTTCGAAAAATAATTCTATCGCTTTGTTCACACATAAACACGTGAAATTTCACTTTTAAATATTATATTTTTGACTTTGTACATAAACGGCAATAAACACGATTTCATACCGCTGAAAAGAATCGAAACGTACGTTATAATATTTTAGAAGAAAAAAAAAAGGATATATAATATCTTGAAAATAGTATTATTGATAGCGAAAAATAGTGAGAAAAAAATTTTTTATTTACGAATCACAATAAAAATACCGCTGCCAATGGTTATCTCGATAATTTAATATCTAAAAATATAGATTATATATAATATGAAATACGCTTATATACTGTGAAAAACGCAAAATATATTAAATTTAACGCGTATTAGCGAAATAACAAAAAAAAAAAAAAAAAAAAAAATTAGCGCCGAAAGTGAAAAAATAGCGATTGAAGTTTAAAATTCGTAAAATATACGATATAAAATTTTATATTTGGAATCTATTTGAAGTATAAAACGAATTTATAATTTATTCTCTGCTCTTTTCATCTATTTTTATCAATAATACATAACAAACGTTCCATAGAATCCGTGACCTGAATTAATGTTATCAAATATTATGTATTTATATGTTTGTGTTAATTACCCGTTTACACAGTGAACGCGAACGAAAACTGTAAAATATTTTATTTTATTTTTTGAATAAATTAAATCCCTCCTCGTACGAACTATTAATTAATTAACAACGGGGGGAAAAAAAATCAATTCACAACGTTCATTCGTTCGTTTTTGCGAACATTTTGCACGATACACGCGCGATTTATATCCACGTGCACTTTATAGCGAGACGGACTATCGAAAAAGTATTGTCCGGCTTATACCGGTTGTAAAACGAGAATCTCACGGAAAAGAATAATAAGGTTATACGTCATTATTATTATTATTATTATTATTATTATTATCATTACATTTTTATATATATAAAACCAGATCGAAGAGTACATGAAAATCAGCCTACTGGTTAAAACAAAACACAAAACTAAGAGAATAATTAAAAACAACATCTCCGATTGCTGAAATCACTGTTTTAAAACAAAAGAGATTAGATGAGAAAAAAATCAACAGACTCTGCATCGTCTGTACCGGACTAAACACGCGGATACCTCAAAGGTGACAAAGGTCGAAAAACCAGCAATTTGTATATAACCTGCAGAACGGAACTCACAATAAAACACATTAGTTACAGAATGACGACGGTACACGCACAGAAGACATCACCGAAATTCAACCAAATTCCCAATTTCTCAGACGAATCAAATACAGACACCACCATCGACAGACATCAACTTACTTACCTATCGAAATGTGACAAAACTAGTAGTTATTCCGCAAACGATAATAACTAAAATATGGTCATTGTTGTCGATATCAATTAAAAATAAATAAATAAATAAATATATATATATATATATGTATGGAGAAAATAGAAAAAAGATTTCGAATTCGTTGTACACGAGAACTTCGCTCGTTAAGTCGTTAATACCATTTTATCGCGCGTCGTCGAAAATTTTTGTTGTTTTTAAAGCGAATTCCCAGTACGAGTTGACATTTTAATATCTATCAATTTTTTTTCTTTTTTTAGAATAAATTATACATTCGACGAATTACACGGAGCTGTATATATATAGTAACTGCGTGTTCACAATCGTGGTCGTATTTCAAACTAAATTCCCTTCGGATAGCGGACAACATTTTGGCGACTTAGAGCGGCGTCTCTGTTCTTTATAGCGGTTTCAGTGTACAAAAAAAAAATTAACGCACATGAATTCACGAAATTATATTTATATAAATAAATACGTATTGCATTATAACGAAAATTATACGTAAGTATTATAAGTGCGCATATATTAATCTCGGAAACCCGTCCGTTTCGGAAAATTGCAGTAAGGGAATAAAAATATCCATCAGATTATCGGAAAACGCGTAATTTATATTTATATTTCTACGTAGTCGGAAGAGAAAAAGAAAACCGTTCCTGAAGAACGAAATAAAAAATTGTTGAAGCACCTGCCGTATTTTATGTTATTGCGAACGTTATGAAACGAATAATAATAATAATAATAATATAAAAAAAACCCCCGCGAAAAATTCGAGAGAAAAAATTATTAAAAATATTAATTTTACTTATAAAATATCGTGTAGCCCGCAACAGTTTTTACGGTTTGTTATAATTTAAATTTTAATAGTCATTTAAACGCGTTTCGTACACGTGGGATTTTGAAGTAACTTTTATTCACCGTTCGGCCGGACGGAATTATAATATTTCAATTGCATTGTTATTTTTTTCTTTTCAAGGCGATTCGTGGAGAATTATAAGGACAACGCCGCCGATCTTTGGCCGAGTACTTATACGCTATAGCGGACTAATACAACCGAGCCGCGATCATTATATTATATAATATAATATAAATTATATATTATATTAACGAATAACTTGTTATAAAAATAATTTTTATTTTCGCCTCGTGCCTCCGATCGAAGAATTCTAATTTTTTTTTGAAATCGTATCGGACGGACCGCGCCCATCCGTTATAGTCTTACCGGGCGCGCGAAAACAGATGTCGTTTTACCCCTCTCGCCGTAATGAGAGACCATTAAAAATAATTACGGTTTATCGCGCGATTAAATGTACTTAATGTATAATATTATATTTTAACGTAACCAAGTTATATGAATCGATATTACTTCAAATGTTATTTTACAACAAGTGAACATAAATAATACGTGTTTATCGTTATACATTCTCGTATCCGTGAACGTAATCTACAATGAGTGTATAAACAATAAAACGTTTTCTTATATATTATAATATTTACTACGTCGTAACAATTATAAACTTTCTCCTTAATTTATTTGAATATTATATACGTAACATTATATATTCTGAGTATTGTTGTTAATAATAATAATAATAATAATACGCGCGTAACCGTGATTCGAGTTTTTATAACAATTTCGATTATATTTCATTACGTAATTAATAATAGAGGTCAAAAACGGCCGGGCTGGGTTAAAAAATGTAAAAAATTCATGAAAACTGAAAAATTCACTCCCTCGTTAAAAAAAACCCACTTATTTTTCGCGCGATTCGAATAATATAATATTATTTTACAATACATTCTTGTCTCGATTGCGTACACGGAAATGTATTTTTATTGTATTGTAATCCCTATAATCCAACATTTTCGTGAGACTGACTTCGAAATTAAAAAACTGCTAATTCCTTCAGTCTTTTCTGAATACATTGTTATCCTCTTGTACAGTCTCTTTCATTTTCGGAAACTGACAATTTCAAGTGAAATTACGTTTGCCTTTTCGTTCTATAAATATTTTTCATATTTAATAACATTTCCGGATTGTTGTTCGCAGTAGGTGTTTTATAACTTGTAATAAAGTTACAGATGGCGTACACGATCGTGATTTTCAGTTTTGTTACACACACGCAAAAAAAAGAAGTAATATTGACAATATTCGGAGGAAAAACTATAATTGTTTTATATTTACTCGTAAAATCGTGAAACAACTACAGGGGAAAAAAGGAAGTATGGAACGATTAATAGTTTAGCCTCGCGAATTTTAAAATTTTTTTTGTACTAAAATCTGTTTTTTTTTTTGTTATTAAACAATTGAATATAAATAATATTAAAACGACATTTAGTAATTAGTAATTAGTTTAAAATGAAAGTCATCGATTAGGCTTAGGCTCGTTCACACAACACCGCGTGCTCATGCCGGAATTTAAAAATATTTCTTCGTTTTAATACGGAAAACCACCTTAGGACAGGTTGTAATTATGACGACGAGTGGCGTAAAAAGTAACAACGAAAAACCCTTGCAGGCTGAAAATGTGCAAAATATGTCAAAGTAGATTATTGCAAGCATCATTGTGTACGGGGACATGGATATTAAGCCTACGTTATTAACGTGCTGGAATTTAATGATTTTTGGTTTTTTGACAAAACACTGGAAAAACGCAAAACATCAAAACTAAGTTCTACAGGGGGAAAAAAATAAACGGTTTATAACTTTAAAAAAAAAAAAAATCATAGAATCGAGTGTAGCAGTTAAATTATAGAATTATGCCGATGTCATATAACCACCGTAAATGTGTGTTTAAAAAAATGAAGAGGACTTCTTTTAAATACTCTTTTGACTAAACGGAGAACGCTAAAGTAATTTAAAACTAATTTAAGTACTTTTATACGTCGATCAATTGGGTTCGTGCATTTTGGAGATAGGTACACGTATAATTAATATAATTTACACGCGTTTCAATGCGATTTCTCGACATCTCTCTGAATATCACATTGACGCGTATCTCAAGTACAAAACTTCAAAGAATGAAAACAATATTTAATTAACGTAATATCATATCGTCATATAAAATAATTTCCACACGATACACAAAGAGAGCTACCGCTGATTTTGCAGCTGCAGGCGGTATACAATTCAATATTTCGAACACTATAATCGCGGATAATGTTTGGTATATAATTATTATTGAAAACGGATAATAAGGGCTATCTCAAAATCAATCTCCGAAGTGTTACAATTCACTACATAGGGGCACAGATGTGCATAATGGAGGAGACCAATCATCATGTGGCAAATCGATCATGTAGTTCACCAAGTCGATCAATTTGGTCGAGAAAACGGGCTTTTTACGATTTCAGATCTTTCGATAAGATTTTCCGAAATTCCTCGAAATAATCTACGCAGAATCGTGTCTGAGAACACGGGTTACCACAAGTCCTGTGCCCGTCACAGTTGTAACACATCGGAGGTTGATTTTGAGATAGCCTTCGTAGTAGAGTAAGGTATACGCATTCCGAGTATAAAATATCGCGATATACTGCGCCGATCGTGCGCGAGGACTTTTACTATATTATTTTATTCATGAATAAAACTATTTTTATTGAAGTGCTATAAAAATCCGAGCCCTGTACTTTATATATATATATATATATATAATAAAAACATCATAATATATAACGTGTATAATATTAAATTAAATTATTTCCTATCACTCGTATAAATACATAGTTGTAGTGATGTATACAAGGCGAGTTTATTATTATAAAATACTTATACGAGCTCAGGGATTTTTTTCTTGGTAGAAAAAAGCGAATTTTACACGCACGTTTATATACAAGTTATGACTTTCTTTCATCCATAGTTTTCCAACACTTTCGGAACGTTCGATAGGTATATTTTATAGTATTTTTTTAAAATTATTTTCGACACGCAGACTGTATTATTATTATTATTATTATTAATAAAGGCAATCGTATAACGCATATTATGTAGTAAAATTAGGGTTTTCGAATGTTTCCAGTTATTTGGAACGTGATATAATAATAATATTTTATAAACGAGTAAAACCACTTTTAAGACAACCAAACATATTCACACGATTTTCCGTAAATATATATATATATATGTGTGTGTGTGCATTAATTGTTCACATTTTGGAGTATTCATTATAAAATTTAGAAAATATCGCAAAATTGTTTACGGTAAGGCATCTGCAGGTCCTCAACGAAGTTATTGAAAGCAATGTGAATACACTGATTTCTACCGGTGTTCATGTTCCGTCCCCTTCCTCCGCCGAATAAAAGATAAGTTTGATTAGTTCAGGTTTATTATATTTTTTTCCCGGTCGAATTTATTTATGAAATTAGGCGTCTTTTTCAGGGGCGTATTTACTTCATCCCCTGGCGGGGAGGGGGCGAGTAGAAAAACGGCCCGTCGAATCTGTTGTCAACTTAGAATTATTAATTCTAATGTCAACTTAGAAAAATTATATGAAAATAATAAGTTTTAAATAAAAAAATGTTTTATTACATTTTAGTTTTAGTTCGATTAATTTTAGTTGTCAGCAGATATAGGTACATACACAAGTATCTAGGGGGGCAACCCCCCTTGTATACGCCACTGGTCTTTTTAGTGTTTTTATCAATACGTTCGCAGACCAAAAAGTGTCCGGTCGCATTCATATGAATATTGTACATCGGTAATGTTTTCGGTAAATTATTATAATATTAGTTGACTGCAGTGTAATATATTATTTGAAACGATTTAGATAACAAATAATGTAGTCTAAAATTATGTTGATTTGTAAGACCTCTGCCTGCGGGGAACAATTCGATGAACAATTTATACGGATTAAAATGCGTTGTATTTTATGCAGTCATTTCCTATGTATTTTAATATATTAATTTATGTACATCTCGTAAGTAGTAGTAATTTCCGTGTAAAACATCTTTCCAATTCGTATTAAATTTAATAATAAATTATTTCCAAAAACGCGAGTAAGGTGCTTATAAACGTTTTTTTTTTTTTTTTAAGCGTTTATTGTTTATTTTAAATAGTATTACTGTTGGTTTCGATTGACTATTCGAAATATACGTAATTTTTATATCAGATTAATGGCAAACAATTTACAGTGATAAAATTGGTAATTTCGTTAATTTTGTTCACCGTACGTATACATTTAACCGGAGAGGTAAACAGAATTTTCCAAGTTTCATAATTATACCGAGTGATTTTCAACAAAAGCCATTATATAATGTTGAAAACTTGACGGTTTCATAGCGGAATATAATATGTTCTGTTGGTCATAAATCTCGAGTCGGCCTCGTTTATCGAGTTTGAAATAGTTTGAACATAATATTTTCCCTCTTCTAATAGATAATTCAAATTGAAACGTTTTCTTTTTGATGACGAAAAATAAAAATTCACTTGCAAATGCTTTTAAAATTCCGAGTACTTTTTATCAATTCATAATATTGTGTACGATAGAAATTATCATTAATACGTATTTAATCGTTAACTTATTATATACAAATCACGCAAATATGAACGTTAAATTAGATACGTCGATTGTATTTTTATTTTTAAACTATATTTTACGTCAAGAAATAAAAAGAAATTCGATTTGAAATAAATTTATTTTTTAACTCGAAGTAGTTAATATATCATAAAAAATAAGCTATTTTCCTCGAGTAAATGTATATTTTTAAATTCAGATATAAAAATAATTGTCGTAACAATTCAACGGAATAACTAAACGAAAATCATTAATCATTTAAATGAAATTGTATGGTTTATTTTTTTTTTAACATCAGACATTTAACTGTGGTTTTAATTCGAATGTTCCCCAAATGACATTTTAATACCGATTATATACATAATATATTGTGCGAATGTCGTATATCGAAGCGAATGGAAAAAAAAAAATCGTTTTCTCTCGTTTGTGTACATCTTTAAAGGCGCATAAGCGTTTTCGTTAATAATAGGCATTAATTGGAAGTAAACGAGGTGTCGTATTAATATACCCATTTAAATAATATTTTGATGTAAACGTAACGTCATCGGGGCTATAGTTAAGGAACGGGTTGTTTAAACGTAGTAATTATGCGTTTCAAATAACGGCCGTTCGAAATAATTTAATAAAATATAAAACGCGTAGTAAATTGTATGTGTCGTGAATTCGTGATTAAAACATTTCGTCCCATAAAAATCGTAAAACGCTTTTAACCCTTTTTACGTATTAACTATATCACGACCAGAACTGGGATTTAAAATTTGAAATATATATATTTAATCAGTGTTTGAGAAGACGATTTAAAATTATTGGTATACATTTTTAAACGTTTTCCATTTTACTGCTATAAAGCAGTATAATAGCAGATATAAAACCTATGTAGTTAACGGACATTCCTTCATTCGGGATTTGAATATTATACTCAAACTTGTCCGCGGACAACGTGGTCGATTGCAAGAAAACGGGATCTCGTGGAACGCACACAACGTATAACGTATTATACAATTCGTTATGAACGATGACCACAGGTCTAGTAAATTTTTATTATAAGCTCATTCTCCTCGAATATTTATCCGGGTATTTGGACTCGCTAGATTTAAAAAAAAAAACGCGTGTTTTTCATATTTTGGGAATTTATTTATTTTTTTTTTTGTAGTCGTTTAAAATGCGTATTTTTCTTGTATTATGGCTTCAGTATACGAAACGTGTATGATTAAAAAAAAAAAGAAAAAAAAGCCTCTAAAAATAACAGCACACGAAATATTTGCACCGTAGACACGCACTAAATAGAATATCGCGGTTGTACATTTTTTTTCCCTCCTATTTACGCGAACACGCAAAAGCGTAAATATTACAACGTGTTTCCACCTCTCCGAGCTCTAGAGAAAAAAATACTCTTCCTTGCCATATAAAACTTTGAAATCGTATAATATTTTCGTTGATTTTGCACGAAATGTAAACGTCCGACAATTGCAGTATGCCGTACAAAATAAACAACGAAATTATTATATTCGCGATTTTATAATTTATATATATACGTAAATAAACGACAATTAATTGACAATTAAATTATCTGTCGAAACTGCGCGTTTCCATACAGATTAGCGGAGAAAATTAATTGTAAAATTAAAAATAGCGATTTCTTTAATATGCTCGCGTATGATAATTATATAATCAATAAAACATAAAATTTTTGTAATAACATCCGGAAAGACAAATATCGTTTTGGCGGATAATTTCAATTTAAAAACACATTATATCCGTTTCGTAAAATCAAATTCAGTTCTTTTTTAGCGCGCACGGGCATGAAATAATATTGTTTATTATCATTTATAGTAGTCGAAAAGTGACAAAATATTTAGTTTTTAAATAACCCAGTGAAATTGATTATCTCTTATACCGTCACCGACTTTTCGTGAAAATCGTACCGATGACGATTGAAAGGATGCGTATCGATTTCGTTTTTTTCTTTTTTCTTGTAACATTACTGGACAAAGTTCGTTAAAAATTACTTCAAAAAAAAAAACGTATTTTTTCTTTTATTTCTATTTCGAAAGTTCGTTTGAATCCATCGAGTAGAAAAAAAAATATCGTACTTCCACGCCAAACCCGTTCGGTTTTGAGAAAGCGGTGAAATCCGAGTTCACCGTATAGGTTTTTTTTTTTTTTGGAACAATCAATTTATTATAATATATTGTGTACCAACACGATTTCGAAACGGTGCTCGTCTGCACGCGCGGAAAAACGCGTTTATATAACATAATTTACGTATTACGCGCATACGATACGGACCCGTCGCCGGTTGTGCGTATACCGCGAAAATGGCTCTTAAACACACAAATAAATAAAAATCACTTTGTTAAGTCGCAGAAATATAACCGGGTAAACTTCTCTCTTTCGCCTATTAATCGCCTCGCGAGCGGATTACCACGCAATCCCGAAATACATTACTTCTCCTCACAGTTTTCGAGCGACAATAAACTATCGTTTTCTTATTATTTTTTGGAAAAAAAAAAAATAACGTCGTACTGATTGAAATTGGACGGAATTCACACCAACGCGTGAGATACGGACAACATTATATTATTATTACTTTAATTTAAACGGTCCGGTGTATTATTACGTGTTCCGAAAACGATTGAAAAGTTTATATATATATATATATATATATACATGTAACAACGCTTCGAAAACTCGGAAACGATATAATAATAATAATAATAATAATAATAATAATAATAATAATCTGTAACCGAATCATTTTATATATATAAAATGTGTGTGTGCTTACGCCCATTAATAATTGAAAGGACGACTCGTCGTCATTATAAAAATACAACTAAACTTTTACTCGGAATACAGTAAGTTAAAGTAATACATAATGGAACAAATCATTTTCCCTTGTTATATTTCCAAGTAAAAATAAATGACATGTTTTTATAAAATCACATTTGCTACAATATATACTCGTTATATATTGTACACAATTTGCGAACAAGTACACAGTCGCAATCGTGAAAGCAGTGGCGAAGCTTGGGTTTGGGATTAGGGTAGACAAATTTAAAATAATATTTTTTAGAAAGAAATTATTTAAACAAAAATACACAAATAAACTTATTTTATTCATAGTACCTACTAACAATTTTTTTATATTATTTTATAGATTAAATCTATTTTTCTGTTTTTTTGTTTTTGCAAATAAATCAATAACTTCATCAATAAATGTAGGATCTGTGGATAACTCGTTCCACATTTGTTTCTCAATGGTCAGTGATGACAAATTTGACATTCGGTCATTGTTCATAGAATTTCTTAAAAACGTTTTAATACGTTTCAAAGCACTCATATTCCTCTCACTGGAAGAAGTTGTTACAGGGATGCATAATACTAATTGTAACAATTTTGAAAGTTCTCGATATACATCTAGCAAATTGTCTAAAATTAAATAAAAATAATTAATTATAAATATTTTAAATTAAAATGTACATTATAATAATTTATATTCTTACTTTTGTATAAATAATTGGATAAATCTTTTGGTGTTAAACATTTATCAGGGCTGTTATAAATTATTTCCAATTCATTTTGTAATCGTTCTAAGTTAAATATGTCTGGAAAATGATTTCAAGTTTATGTTCGAAAGAATGGTTATGAATTCCTACTTTTAAAATTTCACTAATTATATCTGAACACTCCATATTAATAAATCCGATGTCGCGGCGACGTCGATAATAACTAATAAGTATTGACTATTGAGGTAATTACGAACGGCGAGACGCGTCTCATAGCGGCGCACATAGTAAACACTAAACCTCACTCTGATTAATATTCCCCCTGTACCCGCGCATCAATGTTTGCGAGACGTTGCGTCGCAACGTCTATTAGATAATATAATACCATATTTGGAATGACCCGTATCGCCAGCTCGTACGCACGGCCGTATCTCGCGCTTCTAATCTATTTTAAGAAATCCAATCCATAACTTAAATAAAACAAAATAATTATTTGTTTGTCCCGTGTTCTAATTTCTAAGTGGGGAGACGTTGTCTCTTTGTCTCCTATGACGCTTCGCCACTGCGTGAAAGTCTAACATACAAACACTTTTCCGTCTAAAATATATATATATATATATATTATATAAGATATATATAAATATTATTTATAGAACAAGTATAATGCGTTATACGAGAGGAGAGACTGGCATACATGCGCAGTAATGGTGTCGGTTCAGATTTTTAATAATTGTCTGCCAGTAACAGAATAACACGAGGCCAATACAAGTGTTAATAATAAAAATCACGTTCCAAATACAGAAACGATAAGAATAGAGAATATAGACGGGGTATCGTAAACGGGCGTCGGAACGAAACGTAACCGTTTTATTAGCGACAATTATTATTTCGTATTGACGAAAAGTTCACAGAGTTTTCGTGTACATGTTTCCCAACATTTTTCCATTACAAATAAAAAAAAAAAAAAATTATATCACAAAATCACGTTTTTATTATTGTACGTATAATTTAATGAATAATAACGAAAAAAAAAAATAATAATAAAATTATTTTTCTTAGGGTCGATTGTTCAAGATCATCCCGTCGTACATCCAATCCAGCTGCCTATCAGTGCTTTCCAGTTTCCGATCAGTGACGCCACGTCTTTTTAAATTATTCATCTAAAATCGCGCGGTCTCTTGAGTCGTCTTTTTCCTTCTGCGTTATATATATATAGCCACGTATAAAAGTAGGTTTTGGCTTCGTCACGCGTGTCCAACAGCCGTTCCCACTGTTGTAATCTTCGGCTCCTAATTGCGTCCAATATGTTTTATTACAGGCTCTCTGACTCGTTATTTTTTTCTCGCACTCCACTCCCTTCCACCCCCCCCCCCCCAGTCACTTCACCGGTCCGAAAATCTTTCTTAAAATTTTTCTCTCAAACACTATTATGAGTTACTTTTCCTTAAGGACCACGCCTTCGCATCGTGTAATACGTGGCTGCTGGTCATAGTGTGGTGTAGCGGTTCTCAAACTTTTACGGCTACGACGCACTTACAAAAATAGTCTATAATTTGGCGGAGCCCCAAATCCAACTCGACCAGAATTGTTCAACTCGTATTAACTGTAAATACTGTACAATGATCGGGGGTAAAGTGGCGAGGTACCGATTGAATTGTCCATGATCATCAGTTGCCTTACAACGCATTATATGTGTTACGACTATATATCAGACCGTTTGTAGTATTACGCAAACGATAGTTTGACTTAAAAAAAAACAAAAAAATAAAACAGTTTACAATGGGCGAATTCTGTTTTGTGTTTCACACAAATTATTATCATTAAGAACGGTTATGGAAATGAATGTTGAAACGAGAACAGGAAGACCGAAGAAGAAGTGGTTGAATGCCATTGAGTGTGATATGAGGACTGTCAAGTGGTGGTTTGAGACAAAGGTGACCGAACCCAAATAGTTGGAGAAACTACAAAACTGTAGTAAATAAATTAATCGCATCGATTTGTCTTTCGGCGTACGTTTAAGTAGATATATAAGCAATATGATAACGTGTCATTACGAAGATATTCGAAAAAATTTCAAAACTCTATGACGCGCGATTAAGTTTTGTACAGACGTATAATTTTTCATAACAAGAGTAAGCGGTCGGTCGAAAACCTTGAAATGTTTAAATCATAAAAAAAAAAAAAAATCGTTGACTAACGATTTCACTAAGATATATTTGAATATACAGTTGAAATCTGACGTTTTTAAGCCATAAAAAAAAGTTCTACCACTTTTACGAATTGAATAATAACTCAAAACCAATAATTGTTATACAAATTATATAATTTCCGAAATTGAAAGGAATTTATTTTTTGAAAATTGTTTTTCCAAAATATAATATAATGTCACACGTACGTGGTGAATATTTTAAGTTCCTATTGATTTTTGAATTGCGAATATCTACAATCGATTTCGACAAAATCCGCGCTCTTTGCCGCGGTTTCTACGTAATTTTTTTAGTTTTTTTTTTTTTTTAACGTTTTTGAAGTAAAACCAAAAAATGACCACTCTCTAGAGTACCGCGACTGTACGCAATTTGCTGTGGGAAAAACGAGCTCTGCGACTTTAAAGATCAGGGCACTCCTTTTAATAGAATTTTTGAGTACATACAAAAAAAATAAAAAATAAAAAAATACACATCATTGTAAAACATTAATACATTCCTATCGCACCGCTCAGAATCTAAAATAATAAACGATCGATTTTTCTAAACGATTATTTTTTCCACCGCCTTAAAGTATATATAATATAAAAGTCCGTTTGCATCGCTATCGTTTTGAAATTACTTTTCGAATCCGTGTTTGTCGATTTCATAATACTCGTTAGGCAGCCGTTATGGCAGAGACACGTTTTTTTTTCCACTGCAGTATCCAATCGTACTGCACGGGCGAGAACAAACGATCTCTACGACTTGTCGTTATACAGAATCACGTGAAATGAGGGTGGGAGGATATTTCCAATCCCGTTTACCGGATCTCAGATGCGGCCTGCGACTTATTCGTCCGGGGATGATTTAAATCGTAACAACTCGACGATTATTAAACTAATAAATAAATAGAATTTAAAAAGCTATAAATACAAGTTTCTTTGCGACACTAAGAAGTCAAAACGACAGTAATAAACTTTAACGTCGTGTTAATTATTATAACAATATAGGGGGGAGACTTGAAGGATTGAAGAAAAAACGGATTCGACGAGAGACCAGTCGTCGGCTTCAGGACGATTGCGACTTATTGTCAACGGACGTTTTAATTTCTTAAAAATCAATTAAGCCGAGTAACTATTTTTTTCGACGCTTTTTTTTTTTTTACATAACTGAAAATGTTATGGAAATAAATTTCGGAAAAATCGATTGTTCATTTTTTTTGCAGCCATTTAAAATCCACTCGAAATATATTTACACTGTAAACACATGCCCGATAAAAAAACATTTAAAAAGAATTTCGAATTTCCACGGAGTATTAAAATATAATAAAAAAATTTCAATACGCGTGGATATAATATATACGCATAATCATACGTATTTAAAATATATTATGGTGTAAATTGGATGAAAAACATAGAAATAACTGAACAAAGTCAAGTAGTTGACATAACAAAAAGTATTAAATTAGTTAAAAGAAGCTAAAAAAAATTGGTTAACGCTTTAACCTTAACTTCAAAGGTAATTTTTTTTAATTTTTTTCTCGATTTCTTATACGTAAATTACCGTTTCATTAAAGAAGAGTCAATTTAGTTTAAAATATATAAAACTATATAAGTACATCGTTAAATATTTTTCTTCTTTCATATTAAAAGGAGTTCAGCAAAATCAGAATTTTACAAAATCGTACTTAAACAGCGGAAATTTGCACGAAAATAAATGTATTATATTGTATATATCGTTCACGGATATATACGAATTAAATAATTTATTAAGAGCTCGTAACGCGTTAAATTAACTATTTATCGGATTAATATATTAATTTAACTTTATCGACCAGACGACGCTCGTCTTTAGTGTATTATATAACTGAATATAACAAAGTGTGATTGACGATCACTTTTTTTACTCCTTTTTTTTTTTTTTTGCTTTCCGAGGAAAATGAATACTCAAGTGTTTCCGTGAAATATTACGTGTATTTATTTATAAGCTCGAAAACACTCGGCTTATTTGTATATATTGTTAAATTACGTGACGAGAAAATAAATACCATAAAATATGTTCGACCTATATACTGGACGAATACTGCCAGGAGTGTGGTCTCGTAAAATGTACATTATTATCGTTATTAATGAAAAACCTAAGCAGCTGTCACTGGTGAGCATTATTGGGATGAAACGGATTTCATATGATGATGCGATCACGGTGCGATAATAAAATACGTTTAAAATTTTAAAAAAAATTGTCAGGCGTCGCGAAAGAAAAAATCGTTTTCTTATTCGTATAAATTGTTTATGGAAATTGGAAACATTCATATGCACCAGCGCGATGTTTCAAAAAGTAATTCGCGCATTATCGAATACGTAGCTCAGCAACCGTCAATCGCAGGTGATTACGACGCATATATCACTGGAAAGATAAGGGACGGACAAATTTATTTTGCCGTTTCCAAAAAATCGTGCTCTGTTGCTCTATACGACAGTCTGCAATGATTAACAAATTATCGCCATCAGTTTATTTTTTATTTTTTTTTTGTCCAGACGGCGGTTTCGCGACAAAAACACTCTTTGTGTTTTTCGTTGTCGGCGTGTCTTCCGTTTCAATCAGTGCTAATGCGGGCGACAAGCGTTCAGCGCGATATTCGAGGAACTTATGAAACCGAAGCCACGACTGTTAAAAGCACTCGACGTCGCAGGCGTCCAACGTTCCGGGAGAGTGGCCGGGGTTTGCGTGCGAAGAAACACTCAGGTCGACCTCGTATGTCTCTGACGAAAACATCGAACAAAGCTTCACTTGCAGTCCACACAGAAATCTACTCGTCGTACTGGCTTAAGCTATACGCACCTTACTCGTACGCTCAACGACGTCGTTTAATAAACGCGTTTTTCAAGACGGAACGTGGAAATTTTGAAGTGGCTGGACGATGAACGCCCTCAACCAGCGGATCGGACGCAGAAGAGCCAATAACGGTCGTCTGGCGTTCCGGTCTTGGTCACCGCGTTCCCTATACAGTTATGTATTTATTCGTTTATTCTTTTTTTTATGACAACTCGGATTTCGAACAGCACCGTGTAGCTATTAGCGTGACACGAAACATGATCAGCAAAGTTCTGAAAGCAATACCCGCGTATGCGGGACGCGTGACAGTGGAAGTCGTATTGGCAATGGACTCGATCGGGGTGTTTGGGAAGAAGAGAGAGAGAGAGAGAGAGAGAGAGAGAAGAGAAATTTTTTATTTTTTAACCGACATAAATAAAAAATCATACGGCGGTTTGTTTGTAGAACACAGCGAAATACGTAATTTAAAAATGATATATACGTATGAGAAACGTTACCCGTTTCGCAGTAAGCTCCTTCGTAATTTTTGTCGCGGCATTGGCATTTCGGCCCGTCGTCCGTGGATATGCAAATACCACCGTGCTGACACGGGTCGTGTTTCTCGCAAGCGTCCGCGTTGCCACCAGTACCGCGACGGTGTCCGTTAATTCCTCCTGCACCGATCTGTAACGAAAATTATCAATTAAAACACGAGTCGTTTAATGTTGTCGAAAGGGATGAGAAGATAATAACGGGATAGTAAAAAAAAAAAAAAAAAAATTGTCATTTTCGGATTGGATGGACCGGTTGCGAAAAAGCTGGTAGTGGTTTTTTTCTCTATAAGGTTTTACGATTGTGAGGAGCGTTTGCATAAAATTCGATAGACAATTTCGTCGGAGTACTTCGTGGACAGAGAGAGAGAGAGTTCGTTTTTTGATTTAACGCGTCAAGCAGCAGCAGCAGCAAAAAAAAAAAAAAAAATTACATTGAAAAACGGCGAAAACGCGATTTAATAATTTCGAAAACAATTACCCTCGGTGTATAAAGAGTTTTGATATTTTCAACGAATGTACTTTGTTATATTATATAACTGATCGAAACAGTTTTTTTTTTTTTATAAATATTCAGCTCGGAATCGTTTTTTTCCCCTCGAAATACAACGATTCAACGAATCGCTTTCACAAATTCATACGTGATAATGATAAAACGCTACGTAATTCACACGATATACGACGCTCACGCGGCTCGCTACCTTTGTTTTCGTTATATATATATAAATAAATTGATATGTTTATGTGAATATTATAATTAAAAAGCTAACGAGTATTATAAATAAAAAACAAAAACATAGGGTTATTTTGTTAAATTTATTACCGAGTTTTCGACTGAAATAGTCATCTTTTAAAAAGATAAGGGGTAATAAGTAAAAAAAAATGCAAAACGAGCAGCACAACAACACACAGAGAAAATTACGATTATTGCGCTGAGTAGGAAAATAATGCGAAAGAATTGTTGTGTACTGCGGCGTGAATTAAATTTTAATTGGATAATTGGATACGGTAGTGTGTCGTAAATATATATACATATATTTTAACTCCGATTATATATTTAAAATATTATTAAATTTATATTTTTTTTAACTACTTTATAAAATATAAACAATTTTTTCGCAGCCGAATTTATAAAAATTATTATCCCGTACGTTTAAAATCTCTTAGTCGTTAATTTGTATTAAAATTACATAATAATATTTTGTTAAATAATTTTAAGAAAATTCGGATTGTATACATATCACACAATATAATCAGTCTATATTTATTATATTAACTATTAAATCAATTACACCGACATTTCGAACGACTGTATACGCGTTTCTCTGCGACTTTTGTACGCGATGTATTCGTTCTAGTAATCAGATTTTTTCCTACGACTTCAGCTATGCATATAAAATATTGAATAGCCGTTTAAAATAATTTATTATATTTTATAATATACGAATCTCAAACAGTGTCGAACGTTGAGCGTTGAGTTAGAAAACGTTTTGACATATTGTATGTGTCACTTATGGCTGGGATTATTCTATGAATTTGTGCGCGACACCGAGAACGTTACCATGAACGTCATGAACCCGGTTATAGATAACTATTTGTCACGTGTAAAAAATAAATGAGATGTATACGAAACACGCGTACCGATGTATTTGCATGCAGTGTAGATACTCTTTCATTTTTTTTTTTTTTTAATTATATTTAATCCCCGAATGTCTTAGTAAACTTTCACACATAACTTTCAACAATCTGTAGAATTGAAGCAAATACTCTTCGCTAAATCAATACGAAATATATTCTAAAACGTGGCATTGGTGGATGGATACGTGTAATACACGTAACCTGGTGTTAACTATACTACTATTTGTACATTGTATGTGCTTGTGATACTGGCGAGATTGATTTCGCACCGAAATTTCCCCCGTAATTCGACTCGACGATTACTATTATTTGTTTAAAAATATTTTTTCATGAAATTATATCATTGTACAGAACGCGCGAGTAATTTTATTTCAAAAACGAAATAATGTTTTCCACTTCTCTTAGACATTTCTATCCCAACATATTTTTAATCAAATCGCGAAGTCATCGTAAATTTTCCGAAATGTTATCACTTAACCTAAGCACTAACCATAGATAGATGGTTAGATGGAAATAGATGTCGATAACGGCTCGTCCACTAGACCACCGTTATTCATACGCGTAATATTATATAGGTACTGTCAAATACAGACAACGAATATAAAATATACGTTTTTTATGATCTGCATATTTTATATTTCTGTTGTGTATAATGTCTTGTCGTATTATAAATGTATAAAAACATCCATTAAACTGAAAGTTTATTTTTTAAATTATGACATAAAACAAAAGTTTTTTTTTCTTTTGCAAAACGCAATGACGATGCCAGAATTTTTACAAGCCCGTGGCCAAAGATTTTTATAGTATAGGCCAAACGTTTTATTTTAAAGGAGACTTCACCTTATAAAACGCCCCTGCAAGGTGGTGAAAGCACTAATGATGTGCGTGTGAAAACAAATGAACGCGTTATTCAAGAAAAATATTACGCAATTATTTACTGTATTTTTTTTTTATTAGTCGAGTAATTTAAGATACAGTATAATATTATATAAGTTCGATATGAAAACGATGTGAAATTTTACATAACAACGCAATTTTTTTTTTTTTTTAATTATAACTTTGTTTTCGGACAGTGAAATAACTATTTTGTTGTGTGTGTGTGTGTGTGCTTGAAAATAACAAAATATTGTAATTTTACCATATTTATTAAACCTCCTCCCCCTCGGGAAATCGAATATAAATATATTTTACGTGTCATTTTATAAATAGGAACGTTGTTTTTATAATCGTAAATAATGTTATTCCAACATCGAAAATAAACTTTAATATATACGCATATATACGTAATATTTTAGAAATTAGCCGATAAATTTTGTAGGAACTGTACAGTGAAATTTATCGACTGCGTGTATATATTATATAAATTGTCCATTTTATAGAGAGATGGTTTCTATGTACATATGTTTCATATTTTACAAACCACTAAAATGGAGTTTGTAGACAATAAGTACAAAATATAATATATATTACATTTGAGAAATAACAGTGAAATATTTGACTGATCGAAATTTGGAGTATATAAAAATATATTTATTTTTTTTTTTTTGGAAAAACATCGCGTAAGAAACAAACAGAAAAGAAAAACTATTATTAACAAAAAAAAAAAAAATTAAATAAAACAACTAATATGTTTTACGATTTAAAGGGTAATTTCCTCATGTATTTAAAATCGGCGACGAAAATTAGAAGGAAAAAAAACATTGTACGAGTCGCGTACACGTGTTATGCACTTGTAAATTATTTTTTTTCTCGTAAAAAACTCAAAAGCAAAATAGTATTTGTTTCGTCAAACACGTAACTTCGAAATAAAATTAGTCGTAGAAGACGTTGAATATCCCTTGGAAGATTCACGTGTTCCACTGTAAAAATTATAATTTCAACGTTACCTATTATACGAGAACGATATTTATTTTTTTCTTACAAATATACGCTTTTCGATTTTTGTCCGTTAGTGTTTCGAAATAATCCTTGTATATATGTGCAGTGTACGCGCGAAAATTCTTAATTTAATGAAATAATTAACGAATTGTTATCGTACGTCATCATAACGGGTTTCGGATTAAAAAAAGCCTGTAAAGTATTTTATTATTGTAAATTTTTCCGTTTTTGCAGTTATTATTTATGCGGTTTACAGTCGACGGAGGATTATTCTCTAACCGTCGGATTAAAATCAAAACAAAAATACACGCTTCGTTAGATTTATGAACGTATCGGAAATTAATTAACAACGTATCAAAATTCACACGCGTTTTGTAATGGAGAAGCTGCTATATAATTACCATTATAATATATTCTAGTAAATAGTATTAGTATATGTAAAATTACGTTATGGCGCGAATTTATAACACCTGTAACACAACGTATTCTAATATTGAAATATATATATATATACGGTTTATAATATTATTATAACGGTGAAAATAATAACAAATCGTGCGCGGAAAAATATAAAATCCGCGGAAAGTCGCTGTAAAATTAACGAAAAACGGGTACGCGAATCGGATCCGTAGCATAATGAAATCGGTCCGCGTTTTCGCGAAATCGGTTAGGATCGATGAAATCGGATTTCGTATATTTGCTGAATTTTAGTTTAAAAAAAAAAGGCGTATTACTTTATCTATGACGTGATTTGGGAAAAGGCAAGAGATTTAGTGATTCGAAAAAAGAATTAAAAGTCGTATCCGTACACAGAGATTTCGACGAAGATTTCTGCGCTTTGTTGTGCTTTTTCACTTATAACGTTTACGCGCTTATGCATTCTAATGTCCGTGAATTTCTATATTTAAGCAACGTCGCTGATTGTAGACACAAGTAGCTAATTGACCATTTCTTTCCAAGCTCCTATATACTGAATTCAATTGATCGTCCAACGACTCCTTTCACAAATCTTAAAATTCCTCCTCGTCATACCACATTCACGCTATACTCTATTTTCTTTATTCCGTTTTCCTTGTCCTTAACTCTCCTTTCTGTCGTCTTACCAATGAAAAGTCTCCCGTTATCGAAGTGGATCAAAATCAACGGCGGGATAGAAACAATGTCGTAATTTCAAGTTTTGAAAGGAAGAGAAAAGTGTCCATATTGTTGAAAAATAAGAAGAAAAAAAACTGGGCTTTTTTTTACAAAAGACTCCGAACACCCCCTGTCCACTGTCGGAAAATGTTCTTATAAAATTACCAATTATATTATCACAAAACACTCCGTGATATCATTAATAAAGATTATGTGAAACCAAGCGGTTCGTAGATTATATTATAAAATGATAGACGATGAACAGTAATTTTTGTGTTTGTTATTAAGTGACGTTTAGACGTACTGAATGTTAAAATTTTAGAAAACCAAATAAGTAGTTTACGATGAAAAGGAAAATGGTATTCAAAGATATTTTTCGGAAAAAAAAATCCAAGAGAGACGAATAATTCTAAATAATATAATAAGTGAGGGAAAAGAATGTGGTTTAACTTAGAAGAAGAGGATTGGGATTGTCCACTTCGACCGTTACTTACGGTAATACACATAAGTACTCGTCGTTATACTCAAAGGAGAGAATAATACCAATCGCGTTTACTATCGGATTTTTTATACTAATATGATATTTATTTTTTTTCGGTTTATCCGAAAGAAAAATCTGAGAAATAACATAAATCAAACGATATCGTTTACCCCACCGTCGTAACTAGGGGAGGTTTAGCAGCTCCCTAACGCTTCTTAACTCCGTTGAAATTTATACAATATCGTTGCGAAAATCAAGATGAGTTCTTATCATGGGATGATGACGACTCATATTATTTCGTTTTTTTTTTTTTTTTACATTTATCGGGGCAGATTCTCTACGCCGTTCAGTCGATTTTTATTTTTGTCTTTAAATAATTTGGAATCGGGGCTCTAGCCTCGCAACCATGTATATATATATATAATCCCAATTACGCCGACGGTTTGCCTAACGCCGAATTGAATTCGATCAAATTTTTATTAATCAAAAGAAGAAAAAAAAAAGAAGGAGTTATTGTAATGAACTCGGTAGGAATTAAGAAAATCGACGGATTTAAATTCGCGCGCGACGTTAAAAAGAAATAATAATAATAATAATAACTGTCGGGTCTTTCGTTTGTTGTCTACGGTGTAATAATATTCTTGCTCCCGATCAATCGTATACGAAAAGAGCTTTACGCTATAATAAATTCCTTATCCAATCCCGGTGAATTATCAACTCTTTTGTTATACCCCCTCTATTATAATACACGCTTTGTCGGATTATTATTATTATTATTATTATTGTTATTATTATTTTTATTAATATAGCACCGACGGAGAGTACACCCGTTGCAAACACGGAGTGTATTATCGAGTTTATAGGAGACATACGAAAAAAAAAAAAGTGGAAAAAAAAACGAATAAATAAATATTTGTCGGCCGCGTTCGACGAGAAATAAATAAAAATAAAACGAGACTTTTCGTCTCGCGGACGTCGTGTCGTCTTCGCCGCCGCCGTCTCGACAACATCAGTTGCCAGCGCGGGGCCGTTTTGGCAAACAGGCGCGGCGCGTACGTAATACGGAATTTTTCCTTCCGGTCCGTCGAAGCCGCCAAATCCTTCTGCCGCCGCCCCGACAGTTACCCCCACGAGATCCGCTGCAGATTAGTCGTACGGGAGGTTAGTTACGACGGACGGACGGGCCGGGGAGTCCGTCGTTTTCGTTACAACCGCCGCTTCCCCTCATACCGGATCACCTCCCGCAGAAACCCGAACCGACGCACACAGTGGAAACAAAAAAAGAATACAGAAAAAACAAATATACGGTATAATAAATAACAATAATAATAACAATAATAATAATAATAATAATAATAATAATAATAATAATAATAATAATAATAATAATAATAATAACACGGCGGTACATTTACATAAATACATACGCTCGCTGTGTAAATTGTCTTTTCTTTTCTTTTAGTACATCAGAAGATTTTAAGTTTTTGGTGTAAATCGATATTACGCATTCGAGCGAGATCACGTATACATAACGCGTAATATACGAAAATTTCAGTTAACAGATCATATAAAAAAAAAATAAAAATATTCAAAATCAATCGACTCGAAAGAGTTCTCGTTATTCCTCGTCGACGTCTCGATAATTCAGAGTGATCGCTTAGTCAGTTTAATACATGATTTAAATTATGATTTATAATTTGTAAACGAGACGAAAATTACAAATTGGGCACGTAATATAACATTCTCACTTGTTCGGTTAAAATTGCAGCGGTCGCGCGCGCAAATACAACGTGTCGTGAATTTCATTCGTTTATTTTGTATTAAACGTTTACCAGACAATAACTATATACTAACTAATAGACTTTTGTAGTAATAATTACGTGTATAATGCGATAAAACTAAGCGTTTTAACAGATTATAAAGGATATTTAAAAAAAAAAAAAAAAAGATTAATTTAATTTACGCGTATCACGTGGTATTTGGATTCGACGAGATTATTCGAAATCGCTCGGAAAAGTTAAATTTTATTTCAAATATCGTTCGCGAGTAAAATCGGATTTCTCATACTTTTTCCTCACGCGTTTTGTTTTTTTTTTTTTTTTTTACCTCCTCGTCGATTTCTATTTTATCGTGACGAAAACCACAAATATTACATAACACACACACATATGTGTATATAGGTAAATGCAACAATTCGATATAATACCGCGTTGATTTACGAGAAACGGTATAGTAATACTTTACCCGCCGCAATAACGTATTTATTCGTATAACTTTTTAATTGATTACTCGATGCGAGCTATTTTCTTTCTTCCGTTTAATAAATTCACAATAACTCGACAACGTTGCATTTTTTCCGAATGTATACTTCCTTTCTTTTTGAATTTACTTAAATTAGTTTCGAATAAAAATATCAAACAAAAAAAAAACAGTGCATATGACACACCGTCACGGACGGCGTAGAAGAATTTTTGAAATTTTCCACGTAAGTTTTCTTTACAAGCAAATTGTTGCGACATAGCACGCGGTGTACGAAAATCGACCCGGCAACATGAAGACCGATTGAACCGATGCAGGAGATGTATACGCGAGCGAACCGTATTTTAGTGGAATTTAATAAAATATTTTGTCATGACCGGTGTGTAGCATCGGACGTTCGGAAATCAATGGACTTATGCGCGAAGAGTTCGGCATGGGCAGATCCAGGACAAAATAACTGAGGGGGACGGGATGATTTTAAAAATGGATTTGGCTGACAAACGAGTTTGGATTGGATACGGGAATTTTTTTAGCGTATGGCCTGGATTCGCCCTTGGAATTCTGGAACTATACTGCAGATGTCACTTGATAATTCAACAATATACATTTATATCGAAATCACTTCGGTCCGATTGCAATACACTAATAAACAGTCCAGCGTTTCTTGAACTGTGTTAAAAACCTAATCTAACACCGAGGTTCCACTCTCGAGATCACTCGAGGGCTACGCGGCGGAGAACTCGAGTGCTTTTTTCCTTTGTCAAAACATTAAAAAAAGAAATGGCATTTTTTTTATACGGTACGATTAGAATATAATCGTCAGTCGACAGTGATGCCGAACTGATTCTCGAGCTTTTTTTTATAACGAGATAAAGTTTTTGGTCAATATCGACCTGTAACTAATGCGTAATTCCCGTGTAATTAACAGAGAAAATAGTTTCTGTTCGTCCGTACCTACTCGCCGTAGTGCAGTATTAGTTGTATCCGTGTAAACTATAAGTTTTCACTATAACTTTAAACATTGTTATTAGTTTTATCTTTGATGTATTGAAGCAATAAAGCGCTTGAAAAACGTTAAAATTTTAATTCAGTGTCGCAAATAATACTTATACACAGCACATCTCATTAATACTATTGTATCCGGGTTTCACGGTAGCAGTGGACATTAAAACCGTTAGTAAAAAAAAAAAAAAAAAAACAATCCAGTATTCTAAGATATCCAGTTATTATCGTCACGCGATAGGATTGGTCGTTGGCTTTTTTTTCTCGTCTTAACGCATATGACGTCTGAGTTATTCTTATTATTATTGTGGGCTTTATTAAACGGGACGAGGAAAGCGAGAAATTGTAAAAAAAAAAAAAAAAAAAATTGGACAACGATTGCAGTGTATAGATATACTTTCATATTATACTGACTTCACGTCAAACTGTAATATAATCTTTCAAGGGTTATAACACCGCTTTCAAATACACTTTGTTTGTAACTCAATGATGAGGGGGAGAGGGTTTAAATATTTTATTAGACTTTACCGATCAAATGTAAAAACGCGAAAAACAATATTATTCGCGGTACTTACTCGTATAATACGGTGAAACGTATTTCAGTATTCGTATTGCAAATGCGTTATTCGAAACGTTCGTAAAGTATATTACAACGATAAGTAATAATGAACACTTGTATCGGTTTCCTACCCGAAATTGCGTCGCCTCTAGGGGTGTCCAAAGAATTGTCCGTCATATTCAAAATGGATTTGGGAATATTTTTTTTTAATATTTGAGATTTTTTTATATTGATTTAGGTATTTTTTTCACCCGTTTCAAGCTTTCTATTTATGTCATTTAATCATGTAATTTTTTTTAAATCATTATAAATAATAGTAAATTAAAGGAATAAAAATATTATATACACATATTTCGTTTTTAAATTTTTCTAGTAATATTTATTACACGCGTTAATTTTCAAATACGATTGTAATAATCGTATCGTTAATGTGAAATCATACTATGTTTTTTTTTTTACGTTTGACGTATAAGAATAATTTGAAAAAGCCGTTTTTTATTTATCCTTTCAAAAAAATAAATAATGTTCGTAACGAAAATTATTAATAATTTAACGAATACTCGTACTCGCACGATTACTTTTAATCGTTGCGCAATCCTACCCGCGGCGTTAATTATTGACGATGAATTAATTTATATTATTGAATAAGCGAATTTCACGCGCTATTATGTGACGATGAGTTTGGTCCCCAGCTTACAGTTGTCGTTGAATTACTGTGAAAGAAAACCATCTCTTCGAGTAGAAAATTGTTGTAAAATTTAAAAAATTATATTTTATAACTGTTAACGCAACTCGATTTGATTACTTTGTACGATTTGTATATACAAGAGTTTTTTTCTACATTTTTTTCTCTTTATGGACCATGCGTAAAGACCGTATTAACGGAAGAATGAGAACTAATATGATGGACTCGAGAAGAGTGCTGTGTGAAATATTGTGGTAGATATTGAATAAAGAGCAATGCTGTAACTATGAGATCTGTGTCCCGCGTGGTGTTAGTAATCATTTCGAGGCTCTTAAATTTTTTTCCAAACGATTATAACTACGGGGGTTTTTTTTTTAATGTACAAATAATTCTCATATTTGGACGCTAAAATCACGCGTACGATTTTCAATAATATTTTATTTTTCACCGTACCTACATAATAATATAGGTATTTATAAAATCGCGCAGTTGAAATAATTCAGACTAATAACAGCGGAACACGAAAATTTTCAACATATTGTTATTATTATTATTATTATTATTATTTCGGTGCGCTAATATGAAAACAGATCGTAGAAATTAATTTCGGCGATAAATCGGGTTTTTTCCTCTTCCGTACGACCGTCCGCCGTTCGCAGTAGTTTACAACGAGTCGTGCTCGCGCGTTATTTCACCTGAAATTATATTTTCAATAGGAAATGTTCATAGGACCTGTTCGCCGTAATTCGTAATATAACACGACCGTCGTGGCGAATCAAAGCGTGTGCCGAACGCGAGAGCAACGCAATAATACATTGTATGCGCCCGATATGAAATATCGTAAAAACCGGGGATGGCAAACGGCGTGGAGAAAGACACCCGTGGAGAACGCACGCGACGAAAGCGTACGGAGACAATACGTAAACGGGAATAAACGTTTTGTTTTGTTTTTTCTTTTGCGTATTGTGCGTATTGTACTTGAGACGAATCGCCCCAGTGTTAAGAAATCGCACGCGGGGGATTACAACGAGCGATTAAAATAATTTTCTTTTATATACAAAAAAAAAAAAAAAATACACCGTATCCGCGCGAACTCTGTGGTTCGAAGAAGAAATCGAACCAAATGCGCAGTAGTAGTAGTAGTAGTAGTCACTAACAAACTATACGCGTTTTGTAGTAAAATAGTAGTGGCGTCGCGTACGCCGGCTTGTATATAAGCGCCAATATTGATCTTTGGAAGCGGCCCGCTATCGCGCTGTGACGGTGAGGAGGACGCGACCGACGGACGGACGGACCCGCGGGTGAGAACTCCCTCGGGTCGCGGCGTTAAAAACGAACGGAGGCGGCGGCGGCGGCGGCAGGAGGAGGTTCGCTACTTCTCCTCCGCCGAACGAACCGCCGGTCCACCCCGCCCGCACGTCGCCGGCTCGCAAACGTCGCGCGAACGACGGAGCACCACGTGCAGTGTCATTTACAAGCGCGCGCGCAGTCGTATTCCATTCGGGCGGCGGCGGCGGCGGCTTCGTTTGTCCGTTACGACGAGAAGACATTATACCGAATGTACTCTCCGAAGCAGCGCGCCGTTGCCGGCCGTTCGTTCGTTCATCCCGTCTCGCACGATGGATTTCGCACGATTTGTTCGGCGGAAAATGTTTTTATTTTTTTTTTTGTTTCCGAAGAGATTTACTATTTGGATTCTGAACGTAGCGACGACGAACACGCGTATCATCGGGGTTTCGATGTGGTTTCTCCGGTTTTTATATCTCTACTCAAAAATCCTACCGGAACGGGTACTGCTGCGATCTCATACAGTTTGTTTCCTGTTGCGGATTGCCTCCGTTCAGTCGCGGTGTTTTAGACGAGTCGTTTTTCGATTTCCCCCTCCTCTCTCTCTCAAAAAAAAAAAAAAAAATGAAAACTGCTCAAAAATTACGAATTCGTATGACCCGAAATATGAACCGAACGCGTAGAAAGCATTGCGTTATAAAAACAGAATTTCAAGAAAAATAATTCTTTCAATTTTGACCTACATAATATATACACACGGCAATTATGAATTTTCGAAGTATTCGTTTCATAAAAAAGAAGGGTTTTGTTTGTTTGTTTTAAGACTTAAACGTTTACTACGATACCGGGCACGTACGTTACTTGAACTATATACACTGAGAACAAAAAAAAAAAAAAAATAAAAATCTCGACATTTCGTTAGACGATCTTTTTTTTTTTTTCTATAAAAATTTCGAGTTTTTCGACAAAATGTATTTATATATATATATATTTTTTTTTTGCGGAAAATCACGTCATTTTTTACCAAATATTAACGTAAAAGGATTTTCGATAATTTTTTTTTTTTTTTTTTATAAGAAATTATATGAAAATGACGTGTTTTACGGTCGATCGAAAACTATACACTCTGTATAATATTACATATTAATGTATATATTATTAATAATAAATAATGATACGCCGAAGCTGCGCTCAGAATGGTCTTATCGAACGCAATGATTTATCGCGTCGTTTTCAGATTTATAGCAATGAGTAATAACAAATCTCAAACATCTTTATCCGAGTATAATTCATTTAAGCCGACGTCCACAACACCGACCGATGGCTCTGGCTACCTTTTGTTCTTTGAAATTTTATTCTCTAGAGAAAAAAAGTTATACGGGCGTAATAATAAACTGTCCGACGGTATTTTATTCTACATCTGTTGTATTCCGCGTAAACGAGTATTTACGCGCAGTAGTGTGTAACAATAATCGCTGGAGGGTGAACATTCGCAGAGAGAAAATTCCTCTTAAAATATGAACGGGTCTTGACTGTAAAAACGGAAATTGCATGTACCATTAGGCAATATGTATATGGTTTTATGATGGTTAGTCGCCGTCATCGATGAGTGCTGGTGATCACAACGAGATGTCTAATGACTCTTGTCTCTATACATACACGTGACAATGTATTACGCATGTATAAAGATCGACGTATCCAATAGTTTTTATAAAACTATTCGCAAACGATGTTTTTAAATAAAATATTTCAAATTTTCTCTTCTTCTTCTTCTTCTTCTTCTTGGTAGTTATCGGCTTTCAATACCATACTAAGAAACATTTGCCATGCCATTTCTCTCTGTTCGTCGCTAAGACTCGCTACTCTGCGTCCGGTACATTTTGCTTCACGTCTTTCATCACCTAGTCCACCCATCTTAATCTTAGTCGTTCTATTGATCTTTTTCCTACCGGAGAGCCACATTGTACTAAGTATAATATATAAGTATAATGATCCGACTTTCCGTTATGCCTGACCAGCCCATAAGAGCCGCTTCTTCCTTACTTCGTTAACTATATTTGGTTTTTGGTACATTTATTTAATCTCTGGTATATTTGATCCTCCATTCTCCCATATTCGCATCTATGCATGGTCCAAAGATGGACCTACGAATTTTTCTTTCAAATATTAGCAGGTTATTCTGTTGCGCCTTATGGAGCGTCCGTGTTTTCAATTCCATCGATTCACAATAATATTGTTTGTTATTCGGTCTTCGCGAATTTTCATTTTATCATTTATACACGAAACGGACTTATGCTCGAAAATAACGTTATGTATATAATGAAACAACAAATAACAATTAATATAAGATATAAGTAAATTTGCAACGAAATAATAACTTATATTTAAACTATTAATTTTAACACTTATATTACGTATTTACAAGTGATTAAAATAAAAAGTTGCTATTAGCAATGCAACGTTAGTAGTTCGTTGTGGAGAAGTTCAAAGAACAATATTTAGAGGATAGGGAAACAGTAAAAAGGGCGCTAAGCATCGAGTTTGGCTAGGAGAAGCGCTAATATCTAAGTCAATTTCAACGGATAAAAAAAGCTTAGGAAAGAAAACGAATATTGCCGTCATGCCGCCGCCGGACTGCCATGGACCGAACACCCGAGTGGTATTTTCACGGACAGGAGGGAATAATCATGAGGAGAACAAGAGTGTTTTTTCGGACAAAAGAAGCAAAACGTAGAAATATTCGTTCTGGACCATCTCAGTACACTCGGCTATATGGATCCCACGGTATAGAATCATAATCGAGAACAAGGGGAAACTATAAGAAATAATACAAACCTGTTCTAGATGAATTATACATTCATAAGCTATTCACCAACTGAAAGCCTACGATTTGCCAAGCCGATTTTATAGTTAAGATTTTATAAAATAAAAAAGTATTTCCGAGTATAGAGAAAGTAAAGAGTATAGTTCGATTACCCGCTGGAAATGTACACGAATGTCTTGGAATGAGAATTTTGAGAGAATATCGCGCAACATCGAAAAGTGATTATAACACAATTATATATATATATTTTTTTTTTAACAGTTTTAATATAGTTATAAAAACTATTATAAAAGCGAATGTGACCTATATTTTTTTATCGGTTCAACAACGACGTTGAACCTGCAATCTTCGTAAGACGTTCTCGTCGCGTACATAGTGTGTGATCCATAAACGTTACTTATGTCGCAGTGTTTGTACAAATGTCAAGTGTACACTCCTAAGTACCTACGTATTGTTTTTATAACATCAACGCGTAAGATTATTATTTATTTACGAGCTTAATGTGTTGCGTGACACGCAAGAAAAAATAATGAACCGCGTGTGTCTTTAACAGTAGTACTGTAAATTTTTTTTTTTTTTTTTTTACTAAATTTCTTATGATTTTTACAATAATATTGTAGTGGAAACAAAAAAAAAAAAAAAAAAATTTGTCCGTTTGCCTCTTATAAATATAGGCTTTCCGAAAGTAACAATATTATGTGGTTATCGTTCCAAGGCGTTTTATCGTCTGAACACCTCGATGCGATCGTCGGTAGCCGTTAGCGGCTCGTTGGTCGGCGTAGACCGTTTAAAAATTATTTGCCACTGGTCGGGGAGGAGGCGGAGGTTAGGTCGTTTTCTCGGGCTGTTGTCGTACAATAATCACGTGCGCAAAACACTAACTACATTGAAATATGCCGAGTTAAATAAAACCGCAGGAACATTCACATCATCACATAAGGTAGGTGTGTATGTATGCCTTGAACGTTCCATCAATGTTCGACGGATCGCGTTTCTGCGCCGAAAAGTGTATTCGTAACACACCACCGCGATATGGCGAAAAAAATTTTTGTGTTTTCGAAGTCACAAACACTGTATTGGCTCAATGCAATCTGCGCGATCGCGGCTGGAAAACGATAAAATAAAACAGACGTATTCGTATTCGGGAGTGGAAAAAAAATTGTTCGCTCGTTATGCGCAGGAGAAATTCGCGGATCGAGGATCGTATCATAGTGCCGATCGTGTGCCCTACAAATCTATACAATTTAAATAATACATATTATTTGCAGCAGCAGTACGCGCATGAATAATTCATATAATATACCACCGACGTCGTCGTATTATACACTCCGTTCGAAATACGCATACGCGTAACACGTAAACCGTATGTGTATACGCGGTAATTGATAGTTGTGGTTAATTTATTATTTATACGCGTCGAGGTAATTTAAAAAAAAAAAACTCGTATAACTGTCGATTCCAATGGATTGTAATATGTATACGTCGAGTTAAGAGTAGAGCGCTAGACGAACGAACATTTCAAACGCTAAATTTATAAACGCCATTTTTTTTTTTTTATAATTTTTTTAATTCACTATACACGACTGCTTTTTTTTTCTTTGTTAAAATTCAATACGAAAAATGTTAACACGAGTGCCGTCGTTGGATATCGGATATTTCACGCGTGTTGATTGTCCACAAACGTATCACATACAGTTCCGTGTTAATATTTCCGATTTCAAAGCAACGTGGCGTGTAATAACTGCGTATCGAATTAAAAACAAAAAAAGACGCGACGTGAGTAATTCTTGTTAAAATTTTCCACTATCACTATAACGTATTTGAATTGAATTTCGAGATTTCACAAAAAAAAGCATTTGAAAATTATTAATTTTTTCTTTTTTCCCATTTATCTGGTTGTTTTCGAAATTAGCGCGACTACGAAAAAAGCTGTACCGTGGTCAAAATCGTAAAAAGAAAAAAAAACGTTTCAAATGAAGAACATCGAATGGATCGCTATATGGGATTCATCAAAAATAAGAAAAAAACGTAAAACACGTAACGCCGTAAAACCAATGCATTCGTTCGGAATCTAATAATAACAATAATAATAATAGATTTGATTCGTGCGTATATTCGTCAAGATTTTTTGACACTTTCGCTTTTTTTTGTTATTATTCATTTTTTATCTCATTTTTCGTATTTAAATATATATTTTTTAAGGAAGGGGACGGGTTATGTATAATACATTAAATTCCGCACAGTCCACCAGCAGCAGCAGCAGTAGCAGCGTTGACAAACGGCCCAATGTCTCGTATTTAACGACTCTGGCTATAATGCAAATGCGTATTATAATAATAATAATAATAATAATAATAATAATATCCGCGCGTGATATTATATGTAAGCGCACCTACTATTGTACTGTTGTTCGCGCGTTCCGAACGCTTTCCAGCTATTGTTGGACTTATATCGAGCGCAAGCATTCTAAATAAAATCGTCTTGGAGTCTCCGGAACGCATTAACCATAAATATGACGATAAAGTTAAGCCATTCTCTCTGGCGAAAAATAATATTTCGAATTCTGGATATGTGTGTACGATGTACAAAAGTGCGTCGACGTGTTGTTCCGAACATTGTATTGTGTGTACAGGGACGTTGGAAAAATTAACGAGTAATTCGTGATATAAGACAAATGTACGCCACTTATTTTAAACACGATCTGAAAGCCGTGAAACGGCGGGTACGGGGTGTTTTTTCTTTTTTAAACAACCTGGAAAAATGTAAATTATAGAATTGTATTCGTATATGATAAACTCAGAATTTCTAAAATGACGAGACACGGTACACGGTACGTAATATTTCATAATCTTATATAGATCCCATTTCTAATGATATGCTTGTTCAAAGGATTATTAGAAAAAAGTATCGGATCGGACCGACCGAGAGCAATATAACATGGACGAAACCCTAGAGAATTGATATAATATTTTTTTGTGAAAAACGGAGCGAAATGAATCGGTATGAATTTGGACTGGGATATGACCGGGATTTTTTGTCGGAATCAATTAGTTGAACTACCAGCCAAGTATTTGATTCATTTTTATACTTTCGGACCGGACTGATTCTGACCGGACCGTGCAAAGCACTACAATAATCTGCAATATACGGAGTTCGCTACAAAAGTCTTTCATCTTTTATTACAAAACGGAAATATGAAAAATAGTAGAATGCTATATCTGTTACGGAGCACGACTCTTGGAAGGTTATAATATCGCCTCGTTAAATTGTAACAGAAATAAAAATAATAACGTTTCGTTAAGTATAATATATATTACATTTGCTGTTCGGTGGGAGAACAATTATTATTGAACACCATAATTTATACGCTTTTTTTTATACGTTCGAAAATTCAAGAGAAGGTCCGCGATGAAATTTTCCTTATGCGAAAACATAAATTTCTAATGATCGTTATGTTATGTTATAATTGTTATTACGAGGTGTAACTGCTTCAATTACCGTATTAATTCTGCACTGCTCCAATATTCTAAGTGCGTAGAGGGTTGGAAATTTTCTTTATACGCGAATACGGAAATATTCTCCCAAACGGGACTTCGTCACATTCAAAAGAACAGTTTGAATAGTTACTAGAAAATCAATTTTGCGAGTCGTTAAAATTGTTTTACGTCAACGAGGTCGTATACTCTCGTTATGCGTTATAGTGTCGTAACTGCGTATATACTTGTCCATTCGGTTACAAATATTAAACTGTATAAACTGTATATACTTTCCTACCGGTTTCTGTTGAGCGGTCAATTTTGTAACTTATTTGTTTTTAAAACGCGATTCGTAATAATAATAACAAGAAAAAGAAGAACAAAATGCACGAATCTTCAATTTACACCGAAAAAATATATTTAACGCAATTATAATTTTCTTTTATAAAAAATTAAGACAGAAAGTCCGGAATCATCGGAACCGTCAATATCAGCTATATAATCACGCAGACAAACTGAGTAAAAAAAAAAATTGTTTTTCGTTTTATTTTAAAATGTGAAATTACGGTGGTACAACAAATATAGTTGTGAAGAAAAGGGAAAAGCCACTGCGAGAAACACTCGACGGATTTATTTACGAAGACCCACCTCGATGATTGGCGTTGTTATACGTATAATAATAATAAATCATACGGCTTATGCATACAAAATATATTTTGTATTATTTAATATAAAAATAATTAAAAATATATGAATAAATATGAGAATACTCATTTGTTTCTGCAATACATCGTCATAGACATGTTAAATTTATTTTTGTTCTGTCTTATAGAAAAAAACCATTTCCTTTCCGTGATGGAAAATCTATTTTATGCGCGATATATATTATATATATATATAAATTTTTTTTTTTAAATTATTAACAAATAAACTGTTACGTACACGTGCTCATAAAATAAACGTATGTGTTCACAAACTTTCGTATAGACGCGTGTTTCCGGATGTTTTGCACAATATAATAATAAAAAAAATTTATACACGTATTAATCGTTTGAAATAAAAACAATTTTATCGTCTACTTTGTTTATTACGGAAAATTATTAATAAGTTTATTCGTAATTATGGGAAATATGATTGTTTAAAAAAAAAAATTCGTACATAACGGAGAGACGGTGTTTTGAAAAAAAAAATGAAATAAAATAAAAAGGCCACTATATATATTCTGAATTGCCATAATTTTTGGAACTCACAATTTATTCGGCTATAAACGGAACCTTGAAAATGCGTATATGTATATATACAAACTTCAAAGGTTTATTGTTTTTCACAGCCAATAACATATAAATTTAATAAATTTCGTCGTCGTCGCAATCGCGTGCATTTAAAACGAATTTTAAATATATATATATACATTTTTTTTTTTTTTTTTTGAAACGAGTAATAAAATATTTCCTTCTGTTCTATATAATCATCTCGTCTTTTGCAAAACAATAAAAACGTATTTATTTTACACGAAAACGTAAAATAACGTAAAATTTATACAAACTACACGTGTATGTATAATGTATAAGTTAGTATATATAAGTTAGTATAGGACTCGCAATTTAATAATCGGGAAGATATTTGTCAGTAACTAACGACTGCGCAGCAATATCGATGGAATAATATTTATTCGATGAAACGATTTATCGCGGGAGAATATTGCACGAGAACACGTTATAATAAATATAGCGAGTATAATAATATGTACATGTAATTATAATTTATAATTTTTATAATAACACGCGTATTTATTAAATACTACCTTGAAATAATACGATGTATTTCTGCGTTACATTTTCGCAAATTAAAAAAAAAATTTTTCAACTAAATAATTTCTGAATTGGAAATCGGGATATTTTCCTCTTTGGGTAAATTACGTTCCTGCGGCGTTTATTTTCTTTTTTATATATATTATTTTATAAGTCTGTTTATTCTCGCCGTATTACTCTAATGATTTTCGTATTTAAACGCGTACTTAGAAATGTAGACGATTTCTTTTTATCGGTAAAACAATACGAATATTTACCTCTTTTTTTCCGTATTTTTACCCGTTTTCCAGTTTTGTGTACATTAGAAACGCGTAGTTTTTATTTTGTCCTGTAGGAATCGCACGCGTCAAGTTATTCGAAAGCGCGTATACACGATTGATTATCGATTAGTTTGCATTTTGAAGAAATGACCGACGTACAGATTTTCGAGAATATTATTATTATTATTATTATAATTATTATTATTACTATTATTATTATTATTATTATTATTATTATTATTATTATTATTATTATTATTATTATTATTATTATTATTATTATTATTATTATTATTATTATTATTATTATTATTATTATTATTATTATTATTATTATTATTATTATTATTATTATTATTATTATTATTATTATTATTATTATTATTATTATTATTATTATTATTATTATTACTATTATTATTATTATTATTATTATTATTATTATTATTATTATTATTATTATTATTATTATTATTATTGTTACTATATGTATAGAGACGACACAGATATCGCGTTCATTTTTAAGACTTCGCATATTATTACGTTATATACACACAGTAAAATAAGAAACGATTTCGAAACTATATTATACAATATTTCCCCGAAGAATCGGCATCTGCAGAGTAAAAATCAAATTTAAGTTACACCTATATAAAGTACATTCGCGGTCTCCGCGGACCGTGCAGAAGTCTCGCTGTGTTTTGATTTATATTTTTTCTTCATCTTCTTTGTCATTTATGCTATATATTATTATGCCATTACCATATATTGTTATTCATATACCAATATATAACCAATACGATCAAATTCCATTCGAGTTTTCGCCGAATCTCGACAAATCCGATCGACAAGTTTCAAGTGTTAACTATTATAATTATATAGGTCTGTGCATTTTATCGGTAGTTTTGAATTCTTTATATGTCTGAAGAAAATTGAAACGTACACGGAATTGTTTAATGTATTGAAAGTTACGAAAAATTCGAATGTATTGGTAAAAAAAATAAATAATTGTTTGATGTCTTTTGATTTAAGTATTTTCGTAAGCGTACAGCAATTATAAACAATTAAACGGCAAATTTTCTCTCTGGCCATAACGATTTTTCGCTTTCGACAATAGAATAATAATAATATAATATAAAGGTAGTCAGTCGCGGACGCTACAGCATTAGTATGTCGGATTAAGTGCGACATAAAGTTAATAAGCAATTTTTGTAGATTACGAAACGTAACAGGACTTTAATCGAGAACTATGACAGAAAGCGTTCACAGACAAAGTAGAATAATACACGGTATATATTTTCACTTGGAATAAAAAAAAAAAACACGTCATCGTTTATGTCTAAAAAATAAATAAAATATAGCGTTACGCAGGAAGAATACAAAATAGAATAAAATTATAATTAAAACAGTTTGCTCAAACTTTATTAAATTACCTGTACGCGTAGTTAATAAACGATACAAAAAAGTGACTGCGTTTACGAAATGTCCGTGTACCTATCAATTACAGTTAAGTTATTCTATAGGATTTTCTAATTATTATTATTATTTTTATTAAGTACAAAAGATACAGAATAAGCAATAGACTTGTTTTATGCACTAGGCATTTCACGTGTACAAAGTTCTGTGGTTGCGTATTTTTACATATTTTAGTTTAAACGTTTTTATTGTTTTTCGTGCTATGTTGCGACGCTATCGTTTTCCTAACACACGCGTTATATACAAACCTCATAATCTATCGAAAAAGTGAAAAGTAAATCCACACGAATAAATATTTCATATTATAATCTATCCTAAGGTATACGTACGGAGTTAAAAAAAATATATATATATATATACACATACATATATCAGTGAGAGTAAACCAACAATTTATTTCGTAAATTAAACGACTCTTTTTCCCGGTTTTTTTGCCGAGCATATTTTAAGTCATTTTTTTCCCCGGTCACATCGAATCGCGTATTTCAGTATACTTTAACGCTATAAAATTCGAGCCCTCTGTTCATTATTCTTGTATCAGGGAAACATAATACATTGTATAGAATGCACGCAGCATGTAAGTGTGTTTTTGGTATTCGTTGGTCGTACGCGCGCGTTACGTTTTGACCAAACACATGGGGAAAAAGCAGCGGCGGTGTACGACGACGTCACGTCGTCGCGGGCAAAAGTAAAGTTTATATTTTCGACTTTAAGACGAAACATTCAACACACGAGTACACGACGTGGACCGTTTATCTTTTCGCTCGGATTGAGCAGGTCGATCTCTCGAAATCACAAGCGACCTCCCCAAAACCGATTTCCACGTTACACATTATTATGGAAAAAAACCTATTTCCACGTTCAAAGCCCCACATATTGTATCCGATCTCACACGTACCGTGATCGCGCACCTAGACGTATATAACGTACGATAAACGAAGAACACATCTTTTCGGGTTTTTCTCTCAAATCGATTTGCTTATCCGAGAAATGTTCGAGGACTCTGGGAGCTTATAAGTATGTAGCGCGTTAAAAAAGAAAAAAATTGCACCGTTCACGGCGTTCGCGAATGTTAAAAAAAACTTATTCCGACTATCGTTTAGCCCAATGTCCGCTAATGCGGCGCGTTCTCACGAATCGAGTTTAAATGACCGAATCAACTGCAGTGTTGATCAACAAAAGTCGAAAATGAATTGAGTTCATTTTCGTTCGCTGTACATTTCAATAGAGATTGATTGAATTCGATCAACACTAGTAACACTAGCGATTTCCGTTTTTTTTTTTTTCCAGAACTCGAAGAATTTTTCTCTTGCGTCCGTTGTTCTCCATATTTATCCAGACGGCCGTGATTCCAAAGACAATCGTTATGTTTATGAAAAAGTTCAAAGAATTTTCGCATTACACTTCCAAACCAATTCAGATCAGTTGAAAGCGGACTTGAAAATCGATCGGATTTCAATACGTTTCATTCAAAACGAAGGTTCTCATTCTACGGATGAAAGATTCAACTTTTTGTCGATCATTTGTAATATCGGTCAGTTGAACTGAATTTGCGAGTACACGCGTCAAATAAACGGACAGATTTTCACGTCATTGTATACGATACATCGTACACCTCTAAATGGCGGACACCTCCGAACAACGGACACGAGCTTTGGTACCTTTGCTTTAAACACCTTTTTTGCATGATGAGAAAAAATTGTCTTTGTGACACGATGAGTTATAAAATTGATAAATACGAAAATATAGATTATATTTCCGATAATTACGCATTGCGCAATACAACGTTTGATTCAAAATTACACAATACACACAGTGTAATCGTGTTTATTCGCCACTACTTTCAATATCTCATAATATTATTGAATAATTACAATGGGCGTCACGTGTACGATCGCGTTTAGTGAACCAGCCGAGAACGTATTTTACGGGTTTCATTTTTTTCGATTCGTATCAACTCCTCAATCTGACATTGAGAACCGAAAGACCAAAATTTTTAATAAAATATAAAAGTTATATTTATTGTTTACGAGTAAGAATTTGTATGGCATTAAAAAAAAAAAAACATTATCGTTTTATTATCATAAATTACGAAATAATCGAGAATTGTCCACGATTTCCAACGGGTTTGCACATTTTGTTTTTGCATTACGATATACGAGAACGCGAGCACATTTATAATATATATATATATATATTATGTAACGATAATATCACGTTATAACCACACTAGTTTATTGAAATAACCGAAAGTATTTTGTAAACGACCGCGCGAACTCTTATAGTTCTTCTGTTAAAAAAAAACGAAAAAAATGAAAAAACGAAAAACATTTATTTCGAAATATTATAATTCATCCTCGCGCGGTATAATATAAATAATATCTTCTTATCTGCACACGACGGGCGCGTTCCACATGAACGGTGGGGAGTTTGTAACGTAAATTTGTTCGGGAAAAGAGGACAGACAGGCCTCCCGTTCGTAGGATTTCGCGTTTAAAACACGCCAACGTTCGAGTTTTCTCTTTTCTTTTTTTTTTTTTTAAATAAAAAAAAACGTTTGCCCGCTTGTGATTTATCAGTTTCTGCGCCGGAGAATTAACCGCGTGTACTCGAATGCCCGAAGAACGGGCGAGTGAAATTCGCTTTCGTACATTATATGGTTTCGTTTTCGATTTGTTTTATCTCGGCGGCGGAAGGAGATGATCACTGCTCGAGACTATTGAAGAGAAAAACGAAAAAAAAAAAGAAATGAAATCGACAATTCACTATTCGCAGAACATTCACATAATATATATATATATATATATATATACACAACTCGTTTGGACCATTGCAGGAGGATAATTAAATAACGGATGAAGTGTATACTTTTGTATGAGCCGAGTACGAGATCATTATTAATTAATTACAATTGATGTTAATTGTTAACGTAACGGATGAGTTAGATTTCGTACTAAGTATTTGCGTTACATTTACCGGAGAGACAAACATGGACGAGCACAAAACGAGAGAAAAACTCTCGAGTATCGAAAGAAGAATGTACGGTGGATCTTTTTTTTTTTTTTGAAAGCAGTTCAAAGGCGATGATATACAAAGTCTCTACAATAAACCGTCAATTCCTAAGTAATAAGAGATTCGAATGGACAGGCCGCATGCATCGCACAGTAGGATGCCACCTGAAGTTATGATGGAATAACCGAGCGAAAAAAGACGTTTATGGAGGAATTCGGGCCTAATTTGACCCGTTGACTGTAAGAGTGGCGCTAAGGATAGACACCAAGTGTCCCATGGTCCATTCTAGAATGTCTTTGCCCCAGAACTGGACCCAGTCTACAATTTTATGACACGATGTCAATAAAATCACTGTTTTGGTTTGCCAATAATCTCGTTACAATTGTAAAAATAATATTAAAATACATTTGGCTGCCTATAATATTAAATATAGCTTTAAAATTTGAGTTTTTCTATTCTTTTTTTCTCATCATTAAAAATTAGTATTGGTTTTTACTATATGTGATTGCCGTAGGGTACGTAATAATACGTTTAAATGTAAAGGTGATTATAAAAAATACAATACAGATATTATCGTTAATTTTAAACGAAAATTAATTAATTGTAATAAAATTTAAAAATCAACTCTTATAGTTATTTTATGAAGAGTGAAAAGATAATAATTTATATATAAATATATAATGTTATACGGTATTATGCTAAAATTAATATATTTTTCATATGGATATTATCATGTAAAAATAATTAAGTTTTTTTTCCAGTATGATCGATCATAATACTTTTAATTATTCTAATATTGTACATTTCTTTAATCTTGTACAACGTCATAATAAACAAGTTAAATTATTTGTTATTATTATATTTTTAATTTAACCCCGCGGCGAAAACGAAAAACCTCGCGTACTTTTTTTCTTCTAAATGTTAGGATTCGCTTTACGCAATTTAGAGTAATTCAGTCATTCTAAGCGCCGTCGTTGCTCTTGTCGATTTACGAGTAATAAAATGTTTGTCATAATTAACGAATCGTCAGCCATATGCTTGCACGCTTGGGTTAAAAATTCTCAAGAGAGATACGACAAAAATAAATGCCGCACACTTTTGACGTTGTAACCGACGAACGGATGAAAGAGGGATGATATAGCGGTGAATAGCAGTAAAGAATCGGTCCTGAACGGTCCTTCTTTTTATTACGCCCCGATGAAGAAAGAAAGACAAATAGTGTTTCGCATTAACTTAACTACGATACGTTTGAATTTTTAGTTAACATAATTTTTTTTTTTTTTGTATCTCGTGTACAGTCAGTCGACCGATCGTTTTTATTATTTCGTCGAATTCAAATGGGAAATTATAACCTTTAAAACGCAGCGCGTACAAGTTCGAGGCGTGAATACATTAAATACACGTGTTATTTTATGACCCATTAAATTCGAAGTTCTTTTTGATATTTTTATAATTTTTATTTCTTCGCAAATAAGTTTAAAATATTTTGTACAACAAATAGTGTTAATAATTTTTTTTACTATTATAACCCGATTATGGGAATGAGATATTCAACGTTATGCCACGCGGTAACGCTAGGATTGTCTTTTATGAAATTATGTATGATAAAACGTATCCGTATTTTATTTATTACAACTAAAGTAAAAAAAAAAAAAAATGTTATATAGCAATGAATAAAATATTTTTAAGAAAGAGTACGATATAATATGCGTACTGAAAATATAATAATTTTTATACTCGAGGATGTCTCGTTATGGAAAAGTTTGAAACATTCAACGCGTAGTCCCACATTATTACGTTTACTAGATCCATGTCGATTGAAACAAAATAAACACTAGAATAATTCAAACGTGTATAAATCACGAATAAATAAGAATACCGTGTTATGATGAGATTTCGCGGATTATATATATATATATATATTTATATATAAACGATATAAATTGAAAAAAATATATTATTACGGCATATCCGTGGTGGGGAATACAATTTATTTTCAGACAGAAAGTATTGCGTTTACCATATGGGGGAGGGGGGACTTAATCGCGGTTAATAAAATATTAAATGTCGTGAAACGAACGTATACTATTATTATAAGAGTGTGTTATAACAATATACATTAACATATATCAATATGTTAATATGTTAACCAGTGAAACCGCGGTGACTTTTTTCATATAATAATATAAAAATATATTTTTTTCTTATTTTACTGGGTAAATTATTATTTTAAATAAATCGTAACGGTAACGGACGGTTTTAGTTGTCGTTTTTATTTATTTTTTTTTGAAATTCTTTTAGTTTTACAGAACGAATAACGAAATACCGGAATAATACATTTGGCGTAATTCGAATATTTTATACGTTTTTCAAGGAATAAAAAAAAAACAAAAATATTCCCAAAACAAATAATGTTTAGTTAAATACGCGCCGCTGCCGTACATACGCTTTTTACGACAAACATATTCGCAGTACAACAATATTATTACAAAATATTTCAACTACGCGTGTACGTGTTATCACGACGTGAACGTATATTGTATATATTGACACGAACATTAAAAATAAATTTCGAAACGATTTTAATAGCCTGCAATAATAACGTATACCGATTTTAATTTCTTTACTTTTTCCCGGGCGAGAATTCTTCGACAAAACCTTGACGAGAGTGCGTGCGCGGCGTGTAGGCAGTGAAGAGAAAAGAAAAAATTTTAAATTTCCGCGAAACAATCCGTAACAATATTTTGTCTCTATAACGCCCGATAAATTACTGGTAAAGTTTCGCGCGTCGATACAGAAAAAAGACACGAAAATAGATTTAGGCGGTACGCGACCGCCGCGATCCGTCTTGCGGTTTAATACATAATATTTATATATAGTTTGCGAGTCTCAGCAGCGCCAACGCGCGCTGTTGTAGGACAAACTTTGCTGAGCGCATAAGTCCATCCATCCACCACGGCGTGTCGCGTGGGCTAATCGCACAAATTGAATACGAGCGAGTGTTATATATTATGTAACAAACGACGGCGAATGTTACGATAATTACTGTTATTTATTGATTACACGCTGCCGTGTAAACTGTCGTAATTGCCAATTCTCATCATCATCATCATCATCATCATCATCATCATTATTATTATTATTATTATTATTATTATTATTATTATTATTATTATTATTATTATTATTATTATTATTATTACGGCAGGAAATTAATTAGAAAAATGTAACGTATTTTTGTAGGTTGGGTGATGCGAGAGCAGCTATATCATGCGCGTTGAAACGAAACAAACACCGACCGGATTGTGAAGAAAAAAAAAAACTTTAACCAAAACTGTATTAACGGCAATCGTATCGTAGCACGCGGCCGTGTATGTATATATTTAATAAAAAAAATTTAAAAACAAAATTTAATTTTACGAATAAATAGAGACAATTGTCGACGACAACCACGACACCGGAGTCGACCGGAATGATAAAAAACGATTTCACGTCGTCCGTTTATACGTATTATATCATGAAATCGTATACGATAATTCGACATGCGAGTTGTGGAAACACTTTTTTTTTTTGTTTGTTCAAACTGACCACGTTCCGAAACGGTCGCATATTTTTGTAATGTACGCGCGGTACGCGTTTAATAGATCTGGTCGACGATGGCGCAAAGGCTAATATCGTATTCGCGAGTGGACGTCAAAAGCCCATTCGTTCGGAACGCTTTTCGCGCGCGAATACTCGGCGCGTGAAATATTCGATCCTACTGTATTATTATTATTATTATTATACGGTAGGTACCTACTTATTCGTACATAAGTACATTGTGCCGTGTAGGCGCGTAAGCGAATTCGTCTGGCATTTGTACGTGTGTGTGTGCACGTACAGCGCGTATAATATTTTTTCGTTGTGGTTCCGTGTCCTCGTGTAAGTCGGATCGAATTTCCACGTGTCGCCGCCGCGTATACGTCACATAGCTCGGTATAGACGCCGAAAAAAAACACACACAAACTATGGAATAATCACATCCAGTAATTGCGATTTTCATTATAAACCACCGTAAAATATGAAATTTGTGTCCAAGGCCGAAGCGAACAAAATGTTTTTTTTTTTTTTTTTATGAATTTTATTTTAAAAAGAAATTTCTTCTTAACCATAAACTCTCCATGGGATTTAGTAACGTCATAAAAACTCGATTGTGTCGGAGGTTACACAGAAAGTGAAATAGAAAGAGGCAGACCGTGTACCATGGATTATCAAGGACGTCGGCGGAATGGAAATCTAGAATTTAGGCGACAAATAAACCAGAGATTGAAAACCGAAAAGAATAAGCGGACACGAAACTTTTATTGCGATTTATTTCGGAAACGTGTTATGGAATAAAGGGATTATTATATATAAATATATATATATATACATAACGACGAAAATTATTATTTTAAAATGGAAAAATGGTTAAAATTATTTTTCCGACGTCAAATTTCAAGTTTCATACACTTTTCCCCGGTCGTCGGTTGAATATATTTGCTCGCCCGAACGCGTTTTGTACTCTGCAGAGTACGTTTTTCACCGAACATTTCGCACTTGCCATCGTTTGAAGAATGTCGTTTTTACACACGTACTGCGTTGAAATACGACGAAGAAAAATCGGGTTATTACATATTATATTGCATTTTTCCCCTTCATCGACGAACGTGAATTAGCCGAGAGCGCTTTTACAATAGATAAACGACGACGACGACGACAATGGCGACGGCCGATGCTTTACACGCGTGCGGTATTAAATTATTTTATTTCTCTCCTCGGTATATTCCCGTAGTCGTCTATAGAGACGTTCCTCCGAACTATGCCGCGAAATAAAATATGAGATTTTTGTACGCACAATATCTATTCGGAATGAAAGCAATCGTTTCGGAAAATATTGTTTTTCGACTAGCAGAAAAAAAAAAAAATTAAAAACACGTTACGGTACACACAAATCAATAGTGCGTATTATTATTATTATTATTATATACCGCGTACATGTTTCGCCTTCGAGTTTCTTTTGAAATTGACGTAAACGTTTCGAGAAATAAAAATATAATACAATAATTTATAATATTCGCGTCGTACAGAAATTATAAAATAAAAACCGCGTTTCGACTATTATAGCTATTTTTCGAAACTACACTTTATCGATTCGCTTACTTGTAATGAAAGTAAATTACTCTTACTTTTTAGTTAAACTCGTTTCTGCTACAGAAGCGTTCAAAGTGGAAAGTTTTTAAAATTTTCGGTAAAAACTTCAGGTATTAAAGACGAATCTTGAATGTCGTAGGAGAAAAAAAAATGAGCGTATATTACCATAATTTATTTCACGTGGAAATTCGAACTGAACGCTCGAAAATTATAATAAAAAAAAATGTTCGAAATACGTATATATAATTCAGACCTTAAAAGCGCTATGTTATTATGACGTTGGTATTTATACCGATATCTGTAATTAATGAAAACAGTGTACGGCGACGAATATTGGTTATTTTAACCCGTTTGAGGTAAAAACAGAAAAAAAAATTATTTGTTCACTATATTATAATAACGGTAGGAAAAATTTATTTCACGGCTCGCGAGTACCATAATTTACACAAGAGATATCCCCGGGCACTGCTTGCAGCAATTTATAATATGACACGCATATATTATTATAATATTATATACACTACTGTGTTGCGAATATTGATTTCGTTTTACTGTGTTTTTTTTTTTTTTTTTGAGACGCAGCACGCGAGAAAGCGGTTTTTACAATGTACACTCGTTAAAATAATAATAATAATATACACTACGCGTTATAATAATTAGATTATGACTACATTGAAATTATAATCTAACGATAATAAAATTAACGTACAGTCGAATTTCCGAGCGATTTGTTATTTTCTCATCGGTACACGAGTGTGTTACGTTAAAAAAAAAAAATCAAATATACGACTCGGTAGGAGAGGGAGAAAAAATGAATTTCGATCGTTTCGAATAACGATACTATAGAGTAAATATATTATAAAAAATTTCCACACGATGTTTAGAAAACGTTTTATGTGCGCGTCATTTTCACCACCGCGCTGTGCAGTACACGTACGGTGTAACATGTAGTAGGAAAAACTCTACGTGTATTATGTGATAAAATATATAAACGAGACCGGCGACAAACTTTTATACTTTACAGTGCACGACGAACGTATATTATTATTATTATATATCCTTATTCCGCATTTATTATATTATAATATATCGTATATTACCTATTTTATTAATATATAAATAATAACGGGCGTACGTACATTTTATCGACTCGAACGCGCGCGCGTCGATACGCGTCGTTTATCGACAAAATAGAATTCGACGCATTTGCAATTTCTGGTTTTTTTTTCTCTTCCTTCTGAAACGATTTTTTTGACACGATGCTTTCCCAAATACAAAAAACACGTTATTATTTAACAACGAACATTTTTCGGAGCTAAAAACATTTCTCCACGTTTTTAGGTGGTATTATTTGTTTTTTTGAACGTCATTTTCGACTAATATTACTGGCCAGTGGAGCCACAACTATACATTTGGGGCCCTTCGTCTGTTTTATACTATACCGAAACTCATCAATTCATTTAACGAAATTTAATTTCCATTACATATATATATATATGTATGTATGTATTTACGTAACAACAATAAATTAACGGTATGACGCGAATTTCAAAACAAAATTTTCGTATACACAAATATTGTTAATATACGAGGACCCTATTAAGATCCCATCGGAGTCCAGGACATTACTATCCCCGTAATTACGACGTTGATTTTTACGAAATAAAAACAAAAATTCGCTCGACATTGAAATATATAAATTTTCAATAAAACGTTGTACGACTTACCGGCCGTCGTATTGGCTTCTTAATAAAACGATTCTCAAACAGTTGTCTTAGTGTCACACGCGGCTGCCATCGATTACACTGCACGTCTTTTATCGATTTTATTTTTCTAATCGTACGAAAACATTGCGTGCGCAAATTATCCAAATTAGAAATTTAATTATTTAAAGAGAATTAATTTTTTTCATTAAATTTTGTTTCGGGCATTTTTTTTAATAACATTATTTTTAGAGTCTTTAAGTCATAAATGAATTTTTCGATATTTTCTAAGGCATTAAAATCCGAAAACTATACATACTTGTATATATATATTTTTTCTCAATGCATTATTCACTGATATTTTCACATTAAGCAAGTACAATAATAATTTGCAGTTTTGTGTTATTTATTAAAAATCTACATTATGATACGTATGTATAAATTTTTTTATCTTCAGATTTTCTTCGCAATCGTAATCACTTATGATAAATAATTCGTTAAAACGTGTTTAAATTTTATACCATATATTACACTAACGCGATATACGAGTTATATTTACGTTTAATCATTAAGATTTTCATATCGGTAAGCGTGTAATAATAATAATAATAATAATTTCACGTACTCAATGAAAATCGTAATGTGTATATTTTAATATGTATAAATACATTTGTAAGAGGAATACAAATTTGAAATATTTGCGAAAATCGATGAATTTATAGCGATTGAATATATGTATTTGTGCGCGAGCGTTATAGAAGAAAAAAAACCAAATAAAAATCGTCTTTTAAAACAAAAAAAAACCTTCGTTAATACGATTTTTAGATTTTTTTTTTTAATAACGAGAATATTCGGAAAATCGTTCGCGCCTACCGCTGTATAATATAATATATATATATATATATATTGGCGAACGCCGAGAACGACCTCCGGGTGAAATTATAATTTCCCGCACACGTACATAGTAATCGTAAACTTTTCTCCATTTTGGCCTTGCGACTTTAGAACGTGATAAGTTATTCGTATATAAGCCTGTCAAACATTCATATTATAATACTTCTCGCTGCCGGAGGCGTGCACACCGCGGTGTTTATTGATATTAAAATTGATCAAACGCGGTTAGAAAAACGCCGAATCGAATGTTAATCAATTAGTTTGCGTGCATAAATCAGGGAATAAAACACGCGCGCGTAATAAACGGACAATTATATCAAATAAAATCGTCGTAGGTACACGTGTTCAAAACAACTGTAGTGACGGCCTTATTTATTCCGACGCACTGATATTATTGTTTCGGTATATAATCAGAGAAGACATTCGTGACTTTTTTTTATATATATATAAATAAACGTAAAATTGTTTTACTGTAACGATTTGTATTTATTAACTAGCGGAAGGTCAGTGTATTAGTAGTATAGGGCCCCGTTCCCTCTAAAAATCGTCCAACCCGTGCTCGTCTATAGCTCATTTAATTTGTGTTTCAATTATCACGCGTTTTGTTAAAAGATTCAAGACATATAATGAAATAATACGTTGACAGTCTTAAAACTCAATCATAAATCTGCGAACGTATACTAGAAAAAAATTCTACACCGGCCAAAAAATAAACAAATTGTTGATTTTGAATACAGTAATCAATCGCGAAATTCTACGTAATTATTTAAAAGTTTTCTTTCGAAAACATCGGGCGTGGTAAGACGTCTGACATTACTCGACCACATAAACGAGCAGTTTTCGAAAAATCAATACCGGTAATATTTGTTGAAACATTTTGTGATAATATTGTGTCGATCATTCCCAATTTCCATAAATATGTGTCCAATGGTAAAGAATTAAGATACGAGTCACCTACTAAAACGTTTTTAAATAATTCAGTAAATTTAGTGTTTGTAACTCAACTCGCCGTGTTATTTTGTTTCATTGAAATCGACATTTTGTTCACGTTCTCGGAGAGAAGTAGTGCCAACAGAAACGTTAGAAACCGAAGTAGGAGTAGACGTGATCAGAGGTAATAAAGGCTGAAGAGGAGGTTAAATTAAAAAAAATTAATTATCCAATTTCTGTGGTTTTTTTTTTATAATTTTCACACTCGCGCTCTTCTTTTTCAATTCTTATTTTCTAGAACGCACTACCACTTAGTTTTTTCGCGGTATTAATATATATCGAATATTATATTTTATATCGAATATAAAAATACAAGTAAAGTTAAAAAAAATTATAGGAAAGAAAATCAATACGAACGGTTGACAAAACAGTAGTGTAAAATCGATGGACACCGATCGACTAAACATTGTCGAAATGTTATCTATATTACAATAGTCGTTTGATAATAATAATAATTATTATTGCGTGGACACTGTGACTATGTCAAAAAAAAACGGTATATTTCGTTACGTATTTTCGAATAGGAAGAAAAAATATTGGACGAAAAAAAAAGCAATACGTCAAAAAATGATTTCAGTTTTTATGTCGAAAGTCAAAGATCTTTGTACAGAGTGTACATATTATTTAATTTTTCAATAATACATAGATTGATAATACACGCTCCCTGTATTTCAGAGATTCCCAGACTTTTTTTTTTTTTGATAGATGCGACCCGTTTTTGAAAATTTTCAATTTTAAGTGATCCATCCAAATCAAATTTTAATTTTTTTTTTTGTAGGAAATACGGGTATTATTACAATATTGACAATGTAATTCAATAAAAAAAATTTACACATATAGTAATAATGTTGTATGATTTGTTCGGTAAAGAAAAATGCAAACAATGACCGAATAACGTTACGGGATTTCATGAAGAAATTTGGATGTGGGGAGCGTAACGTTATATATTGAAGAAAGTGTTGAATCTCATTTTTGTCGAATCGTCTCCAAAGTTTCAAATATAAATGAATTATTTTCCAGTTCGTGATTTTCACGTGAACATTTTTCGCGACCCGCAGTTTGGGAACCTCTGCAGCTGTATACGATACGCGTATAAAGTGTCATATAATTAAATGATTTAATTTGCGAAGCAAATCGTAACGGCAAAATGTAATATACAAAGACATGTTGCGTTAATGGTTCTCTCTCTCTCTCTCTCTCTCTATTTATTGGCACGATAAAACGCCTTAAAACATTGTAAATCACACACACACACACTTAAAATTATTATAAAAACGGATATATATATATACGGAAATGTTTCGTAAATTAGACGTTATTATTATTATTTTTTTTTCTACTCTCTCGTTATGAACAAATCGAAAATATACGGATTATGATACGGATGTCTTCTTAATTTTTCTTTTGTTTCGCGCTTCTTAAAAAAAGAAAAAATCCAGCCGTCTAATATCATCGAGTCGTTTAATTGAAATCACAAAAAGAAAAAAGTTATAATAATGTTCGAGAAACACGACGACGACGAGTGTAAAACGATAATGGCCAGTTATTTTCAAATCGTTTTCCGCTCCCCCCGAAATCGTATTATCGCGTATACAGAAAGTTAATCGAAACATTATTTGCCGCGTCGAATTATATTATAATTTCATTTCGATCGGAACAAAATCGCCGGCGGCTCGTTATACGGGGACTGCAAGCGCGCGTGCGATTGACTCCGACCGATGACGGCGAATCCGTTTTATCCGTCGTAACACGTTTTCAACACGTGTAAAATCATTAGTCCCCGTTACCGTACACTTGGACAAATCGACAACGAAATTTTCGAACACGCGCTGAAAATCCGACAAAAAAACAAAAAAAAAAATTTATCGTTTTTACATATAAATTACCCTATTAACGCGCGTTTAAATTCGTGCGCGTTTCCCTGCAGCGAATACTAACACGAGTATTTTAAATCGCTCGTTTAATTCGTATACGCTTTATATATTGATTTCGTTCTTTTAAACATAACCAGTGACGTATTTTCATCATTTTTTCTGTAGGGGGACGGGGTGCAACGGTTATTACCGTCTACACTACTAATAAATACATATTCGTACCGAATTATGGAACACGCATAAATAATAATGAAAAATAATGTTCGGAGTTATTTCAATATAAAAAAAACGTGTGTTGAAAACATATATAATATTACAGTATTTCAACGGGGGGTATAACTGTGATAATCGTATATACACTCGGAGAAAGATTTAATAGAAAATATATTTTTATATTTCGGAGAGTGAAAGTTTGATATTTATTGCCTTTATCTATACTAAATACTCGTGAAATAAAACCGATTGCCTTATATAAATATGTAACAGTGGCGCACAGGGATTTTACAACAGCACGTGCAATAAGGTGAAACGCACCCGTGAAGAAATTGTACACAACCGATATGAAACCCTTTGACAATTTCGAATATATCCGGGGATTCCAGATAAATGACGACGAAAATTCGTTTCGTCAAATGTAATATGTAATTGAGTCCTTTCACACTCTATATTAAATAATTTTCGTTTGATTTTTTTTTTTAATAGATAAATGCTAAAAAAATTAAAAATTAGTCCGAAAATATTCACAGTCTTTTTAGACGGCGGTGGATCGGAGAATTGATTATACGTATATTTTGATGTCCGTCTATACAATATAAGGCGGTATTATGTCTATTTCAGGTTCCAGGCGAATTCACGAATTTTTTTTTTTTTTAATTATACTTAATTTTTAAAATTAGTAATGATTATTTAGTTAATTTCTTCTGGTCGAACTTGGTCTTGAATTTTTATACCTATTTGAATTTCGGTTTTTTTTTGTAATTAAACATGTAAATAAAATCATTTTGTAGCGTGATGAAACACGACATTGTTGTCCACTCACGAAGACCAATAAGACTGTACGGAAGAATTTCCCACGTTTTCAGCTTGCAATAACTTTCGTTTCTACTATCGTTACCTATCCGACGTGATTTTAAAACGACAACGAAATCGGAGTTAATTTTGAAACAAAAATACATATATATTTTTTAAAATATAAAAATAACATTTTGTTGTCGACTAGAGATTAAAACGAGAGTCATCGCTCGCACGCACACACTCGTCAGTTTCAATAAAAGTGTGTTATTATTTTTGTGATTTTGGGTTTATATATACCCAGTGTATGGGTAATCCTTTAGTGTTTCGTTCATTTCTTCCGTCCGAATCGTCCCTATATACGAAGCACTATTGATTTGTTCCATTCCACCGGAATTATTAACGTTTTAAATTTAAGAAAACGCTTATATATCGCACTATTGTTTCCACGCTTTTATTTATGAAAAAAATCACCCGATTATTTTTATTAATTTATCGGATTTAAATTATACGCTTCGGACGCCTGCTCCGACGCAACGTGTACAGTACGACGTGTTATTTTTTTGAAATTCACGTGACAATCGAATTAGTTGTTCCATAGCCGGCTTCTTAATACGTATGACAAAGACATTTCTCTTTCGTTTTTACGCCACTAGTAATAGATTCGTCACATCGTTCCTAACGCGTATACATATTTACAAACCAACACTTCTCCATCGCGTCCATAATTCATAACGAGCTTTTAACGGGAAATTACGGCGTTTTCGGGCGATAATCCCCGACGGGATTGACCGTCTTTAGACGTTTCTTGCATCGCTGCAGCCGTTCCTTTTAAGTGTAAAGTTTATTATCATATAAATATATACAGCGTAAATTTCTAAGAAGCGTATTTGCCTAAGGGACAGATTAAGGAAATATTGCGCTATTTCCCTCGGCTCTTATTTTTTTTTCACCTTTCTTCTCAACTGTTTATAACGGGCGTGGGATAACTGAAAATCGGAATCTTCGGTGATTATTGTGAATTACGACGAATTTATTAAAGACATAAAATATGCAACAATAGTGTCTAATATAAGATTTCGATCTGTAAGTGATAATACAAAATGTGTTCGATTCGACTAAAGAATACTGTTTAGTGCGTATGCGTATGCAAGACTAGCGAGTCTGTTTTCAAAATCAATATGCCGTTCATAAATTGAAAATTGCCTATTACTCCTCGTCAAATGATCTAAGGGCCAAAGACATTCGGTAAATCTTAAATGTTTGATCAATCGTCTAAACAATCTCGCTTCGATTGTCCCCAAGTTGCATTGTTTCTCACGTGTACCATTCACAGTGTCCCCCAGCTTTCCTTTAACGACAATACGAATGTTATATATTTCTCGGCCAATGATTTCATCGATTCTCCTTAGAACCGTCTTAAACGGCCAAGTTTTTAGGTCTACTGTTATTAATATTGTAGTGAATATTGTCGCAACGTACTATTTGGTTGTAGAACGCGATAGAACAAAGCGATTGTGTTTCGATGTCGGTATTTACAAACGCTTTTACCGCACAGAATTCTGTGGCGAGGACATTGCGAGTCGGTCACTCGTTATTCCGTCGCGAGCCCGTCCTTTGTACAAAACGGGTAAAATTCAAATCAAATTCTTCGTTGCCGAAGTCCGCATTTCCACGTGCGACTGTCGCGCGTTTTATTTCGTTTCTATTGTCGTTTATAACGACGAAATGCGCAAAAAACAAACTCGTACGATGGCAAACGCTTATTACATAATACGTATAGAAATGAAACGCATAATACGACGTCGCTGTAGCTTTTTCTATTAACGGCAATAGTCTCCATTTTTTTTTCTCTTACAGCTTGTGTTAAAATATAATCGTAGTAAACCATAATTATTAATACGTATATTGTAAGACTCAATATATATATATATATATGTATAATCGGGATCTGTAAAACAAAGGTATGCAAATTAGAGTGCACCCTTTCCAGCAGTAAATTTATTCTGAAACTCTGCAAAGGGACAAACTCGCCTTGCCACTCGCTTTGACTGCAGCAGACTCGGCCGGTGCGATGGCTTCTCGAGAAGCGTTTTCGAAAGTCTTTGTGTGTTCAATTCTTTGCAGGGACACGCGCGTAAGCTCATCGTTATTATATTCGATATGAATATTCGACGCGGTTTATTATTATTATTATTACTTTCCTCTGTTTTCGCGCACGAGAGAAATATATAAAACGACGAACAGTCTATTTATATATATTTACGTTGTAATATTTTATTTCGATATCGTTGAAATAAAGTTATAAAAAAAAAAGCGTACGCAACTTATACGCGTAAAAAAAATGTATTCAAAACGCTTTCAAGCGAATAAAAATATAATTTAATGTTTCATATTTTTCCTTGACAAATCTACTTGATATATATATATATATAATCTCACGATGAATACATTGTATGTGATTAGCGTTAATATATATATTATAATATTATAGTAACATTGCGTAATGTTATTACGGAATCGAATTAAATATGTTAATTCGTCCGCACCGCGGTCGTAATAGCTTATATTATATTCAAGAGTCGTGTGATACAAATGTATCGTATTATATTGTTTAAGACCGTCGTGTTGTATACAAATCTTGAGGTTTTCAACGAAAATACTAAAGTATAAAATTAACGTCAAAAAAAAAAAAAAAAAAATGTATAAAGTGTACGCGACGACGGCTATATGACAACCTATAATAAATTAATATCGTGTCGTTTTCGATTTGATTTTAAACTTCTTGTGTGAACGGTTTATTGAACGAAATTTCAAATCGTATCCGGGCCCAGAGAAATTATATAAAAAAAAAATACAAAGTCTATTTTCAAAATAAGTAATAACACGCCCTACTTTTTTTTTTAATATTACGAAACACATTATTCGTAACGTCAAACGTTTTTCGTTTAAACCGAATGCTACAAAAAAACAAAAAAATTCGTTTACTCGCTGAAAAGAAAAATCAACAAAATATTATTGAACGCTCGAAAACACTTCTTTTTTCTTTTTTGATCGACGCGAAATCGTGCACGATACTCGGTGTGGCCAGTAATAAGAACGCAATAGTTCCGAGTAATATACACGCGTTGTGATAAAAAAAAAAAAACAAAAACAAAGTGTAAATATATTTGTTCGATTGTCGGAGAATCGAAAACGACCGTTTTCCGCAGTAACTACACTGGCAAACTCTTGTAATGACCGTCAAACACGTCGCGGTTGTCGATACGCGTAAAAATTAATTCTGTTCGTGTGCCGAGAGAACTCCCCGTCGCATTTGTTTCGCATTAAATGCGCGGACCGCATTTGTCGGCGGGTAGGAGGAATTCCTGTGCAACAATCCCATCGTCGGACGCGTAAAACGGCGATGGTTGGGCGGGAAATGATGACGATTGTATTATATCGAAAACAAATCCGCCCGAACCGTTATGGATAAACAAAAAAAAAAAAAAAGCAGAAATATAAAAATCCGACGAAGTGACGTTCGAAAATCGTGAACGACGCGTATAGCAAAAAGAAAAACCTGCGCGTTCCGAATGTTTTCATACCATTCGTGCGTGCGTGAACGTTCTCGTTTAATTACACGAAATATGTTTTACCGGTAACGGAGCGCGCGATATTACGGGGAACGGAATATTGCGTTAATTTCCCATTTTGCCGTCTCCGGTCGTCCGTCGTCGATTCCGACGCGTCCCCTCCCGTTATACATTAAATATTTTTGTTTATTTTCAATTTCCCTTAATAGCGCTACACACGTCAATAATAATAATAATAATAATACGAAATATGTATACACAATATTTCATTCGAGAAGAAAAAGACGAGTTTTTTCTTTTTTCTAAATTATCACGAGCGAAATATCGCTGTTGTCATTGAACAACATTTCATACGCTCAAAACGAAAACGTATTTTCATATTTTCCACGCGGTCTGGGGATTAATACGCGGATTATTTCTGAGACTTTATTCACCACGCATTGTCAATAAACGCGTTTCGTTTACAACGAAAATCACACGATTTTAACTCGTCTTCCTAAGTACCGAACACGTTCCGGGTTATTTATCGTTTTTATGAGTCTAATTATATAATATGAGCACCGGTGAACTCGTAACGCGCGTGAAAAAGAGAAACGTATTTTTTTTTCAAGTGTTCTTATTTTCGGACCGCGCGCGTACATACCGGCCGAAACGCAATTCTATAATAATATTTCAATGATCATTATAATTGTACCGGTGGTTCACCATCCCGAAGTCCAAAACAACATTATCAGGCGACGCGCGACTTAATAAGAGACGATTTTCGTTCTCGTCGTCATTCTATTTCGTGCTGTACCGTCTCTTGCTTTCACACGTTTTGCTGTTTTTTCTTCTCGTCCGTCCTCCGAAATGGAGCGAACACAACGCTAAACCGTCTGCCGCGGCGAGAAGATCCGGGTTCTTTGGTTAATGTGCGCGCGCGATACTTAAACGATACTTATACTTTTCTTCTTTCCATTTCCTCGTGCATTACGCGTGTTTAACGTTCATATGTTTAATTGTCCGATTCGACTCCGCTTGGACGACGGACGCTCGCGAGGTCTTGTTGAAAATTTTGATTATTACGCGTGACGTGCATTCCGTCGATTTTTTTTTTGTCCTCCGTCCTCTCTCTCTCTCTCCTTTTTTAAATTATTTAAATATTCTTTTCTCCGTTGGGGTTTTATGCCTGTTGGCTTTCTCCACCTGAATTCAATAAACGTCCGTCGGTATAAACGAGTGATTTTTATACACATTGTCCTCTTCTCTCCTATCGTAATTAATAGTAGAAAAAAAAAAAAATTCCGCGTGCTCCGGTCCTCGAATCTCGGCCACGGGTTCGCGGCGACATTCTTCCTATACGGGGAGTCGTCGTCACACGGTGCTCTTCCAGTAACGAAACGGAACGAGACGTCGCAAACAATGTTTCGACGATTTCGATCGCGACGCGTTTCCTGCAGTTCTTACACTACGTTATTCATTCGCTCACGATAAACGGCTGTTAAAACGTTGTCGGATTCTTTTTGACGTTAACGCGACGTCAGTACGCGAAGATCGTATGAGACAAGAAACATTAACGAGAAATAACGTACTCGTGGCGAAAACCTCGTTGTACGGTCGGCTTGGATTTCTTTAATCTTCGATTCGAAATCATTTAAAATGTTCTCTAATCGGGAAAAATTCGATTTAGTCACCCGGATTATGCGCATATATTAAAAACGTTATGGTTATTGTTTAACGTTCAGAGTTGTGCAAAAAAAAAAAATAATTTTTTTTCCGTTTAAATTTACATATCAAAGTGTTTGTATATTTATGTATACGTTTATAATTTATTGTTACGGCTCAGCTTGTTATTATATAAATTGACGATTGAATATTATCGGATTCGTGAATAATTAAACGCGATTTCCATAAATCCATTACTTATATATTAACGTACTTGACGTGTACGTCCGGTGTGCGATTGGCAGTTATTCCAATTTTGATAAAAAAAAAAACTATTTCTGGCAACGAACATGGGGGGATATTCTAATTTGCGTAATATCGATTTTACGCGCATCATTGCACGCTCTCGATTCATATCATCGATATACGTATACATAGCCAATTGCTTTCGGTCAATTATAACGGATTAAGCGCGCGCCCGAGACTACGCACGATCTGTTTTCGTATAAAATAAAAATTAACGTATTTTTATATTTATCCTGCAGTACGTATTATTCGCGTCCAGAATTTTAAATATATTTTCATATATTATAAAAACGGGTGGTTTTCAAACTTTTTTTTTTGTATTCGTAGAGTTACGAACTTCTAAGGAAGATTTCTACCGAGACTCGAATGTCTCGATTTAAAACCACAAATCTAAAGACAAAAAAAAAAGTACACACAAATCGCTTTTTACGATCTCTTTTTTTGTTTTCAACGAGAACCGCGAAAACACAATTTTTAATTTTTCGTTAATAAAACGGGGGAAAAAATTGCCCCGTTCAAAGATGATCGAAACGGAATGTGAAGGAAGAAATATAAATCGAGGACTCCTGCAGAACGCCCTAATGTTACGAAAGAAATCGCAATGAGAAAACTCAAATGGGCGGATCATGCATGGAGGAAATAAAAGGAAATAATAAGGATCTTTATTGAAGACATCAGGAAAACGACTTCTAGAAAAACTTCGATCAACATGGGAGGACTGTATAGTTAGACGTGTAAGAGGGGTGGAACGTGGAAGACAATGGAGAAAAGCAACGAAGGACAGAAATATATGGAGCGATACACGCATTGAAGGGCTGGCCTTAAAGGCCGTTATCCCTTAAAAAAAAAAACTATTTATTTATTTATACATTTTAATGCGTTTAAAAAAAATAAAAATAAAAACTTCATTGCGTAATTCAAATGTAATCGTATAATTAAACGTTTCGTGAAAAAATTCATTTTATTTCGGTATAGTCATGCGAAAACATCTTAAAACGAAATTATCAATAGCTTTGCACTCAACGGTAGAGATTTTGCGACATTTAATACATTTACTATGCGTAAAATTATGATGAAAATTGTCAAAATTCATACGTGTCCGTTATTATTAGATTTTCTTTAGTATTCGAAGGTTTTCCTATAGAAAAGTTCAGTGAAAATATTTACGTTCCCCTTCTCCCCTTCACTAGAAAAAACGTCTTCTATTAGAAGGTGTCCGTTAGAGGAGGCTTTCACTAGACAATAATACGTATATAGACATATTTTTTTTACTCGACTGCGACCGAATACTTAATTTTTATTTCTATCGTCAAACTAACCCACACATTGTGGGACGTGTCAGGACGTTTGAAGTTCCACAGGACTTTTTGTAAATCTATTTTCGTTTTATTTTGTAAACAGATATGTCAGAAATTGTATTGAGATTTAAATGAGCATTGAAGATTTAAGGAGACCTCATCAAAGTGTCTACTTATGTATTTATAAATAGAGTAATTCGTATAAATAATTATTATTATTTTTTTTTAATTTTCAAATGTGAAGCGAATAAAAACTACCTAATACATATAAACGCGATCAACGATTTTTCGGAAAATGTCTAATTTTTTAGTTAAATCGCTTACGAAGTATTGCGAATTTTTTTCCCATTTTATTAGCAAAAAAAAAACCTCCGTCTGTACTTGTATACAAGATATGGCACAATAATAATGGAACAGCTACATATTGAGATGTATTTTTTTTTTTTAATATAATCGTACGTTAGGATTTAATCGAATTGAAACGCAACGTATCACGAACCTTTTGAAACGACGAGAATGGTTTCAGTGTAGTGTAAGAGCAAAAAGAGTTAATATGTTAATGAGTGATAATTAGAATAAAATTTATTGGATTGCGTCCTAAGGAACTCTTTTATTACGGGCTATAGCGGTTTAGGTTAGGTGCATATTTCGTTTAAGACACTTCGCGTAAAGTTTTTAGCCTAACCTAACTTTTACAGTTTGAATATTTATTGACATTCGGCATTTTAGCAGCATCCCGAATTTCAATACCGTAAAACTTCCCACAAGGGCCTAATAACCGGATTTATAGACGAATAATCCACATTTAACTGCAGTGTATGTAAACTGTTGTATTAGCGTGCAAAGTTAAGGCGGATGAACGGTTGAAAATTACAGATATTTTCCCCGTCTAATAAATACAAATATACGTCATTCCTTACGATAATTCCTCCGATGATCAGAACACGTATTTTTCACGTTGAAAATTCCGTGGTTTTTTTTCCGTATTCGATTAGTTTAATTATGCGAAACGTCACAATATTCTACCCGGAGGTTCGACTATACAACAATTATATATATATATATAAACGTGTGCACATATAATTGTGCATATTAAGTATAATAATATATTCGTTGGGTTAGTTTTACGAAAATTCGGCACCGGGTCAGTCGTACGTGTTTCGTACACTTCAATGGACGCAATTTCAACTATATTATGTATGTGTGTTGTGTTTCGAAAAGAGGTTTCGGTAGTGATTCGCTGAAAACCGCTCTATTTTGCATTCACCGCAGATTTCTATAGATAACCAATCATTGATATACGTGTTGTAAAATGAATGTGGATAATTTTAAAGCTTAAATGTTTTGTTTTTCCAAAACGTATTATTGATTTGGCGATTATTCGTGAGATTCCATACATAACGTTTGTTGTAAATATGGGGGGGGGGTGTTTCAGGAAAATTTCGAAAGTAGTTCTACGATAAGTCCGTAGAATATTAGAATTGGTACACGTTTCGTGCACGAATTTGTAAACGCGTACATCAGCTGCCGTGAAAGCATTTTATAAAAACGATCGAGGATCGATCGCTGGCCGCAAGAAATCTTTAGAGAACATTGAAGCAGCTTGTTTGGAACGAGGTAAAGAAACACGCAGTAGCGCATTGAATCTCAACCACACTTTGATTTTTCTTGTTATGAAGCGTTGCTCACAAGAACAAATAGTGTACACGACGAAGTTGTAAATCGGAATTTACAAAAAGTCGCTATGATTTCCTGCTGCTGCTGCGGAGAGATGTCGCAAAAAATATAGCACAATTTCAGCGTTTGATTTTAGAAACTCGTACGAGCGAGAACCATCTTACGGACACTATATTTTCAAAAATTGAGATTTTTTTTTTTTTATCTAGAGAATGGCATAAAATTTATTTTTTACTTTCTACAACAAAGCTCGAGAATACGTTGAATTAATTTTATAAGAGTTATTTCAAATTTTTCCACGAAGACCCTGCAGTAGAACTGTATGAAAACGTGATAACGAGAAGAAAGAAACATGTAACAAAACGGAAAAAAGTATATGTACATCGTATGACGCGTTAACGAAAATTGGATTCGATTTTATAGTGTATACATATATAGAAAACGCGCGTAGAGCCTGCGTTAATAACAAATCGTCGTATTTTATATACGTATATAAATGTACAATTTATATATATGTATATATGTAAGAGAGTTGATTTTAAGGCGTGTAATGTGTTGTAAGAGACAGCGGACAATAAACTATATAGAAAAGAGCAAAAAAAAAAAAAAAAGAAAAATCCAGAAAAAGAACGGTCTCTAATGGAAATAAGAAGAAGGACCGAAAACCGCCTGAGAAAGATATATTCTCTATACATGTTGTAGTAAAGGCTAACGTTCCATACAGTAGCGAAGGTCCATTGAGTGACCGGCTGCCTCTCCCATTGAGATTATATATATATATAATGTAAAGCTGACGATATAAAAAAAAAAATTCGTTCTTTCCAATCTCGTCTGTGCCGAAGTGATGCAGAGCATAAAAGATATATATATATATATATTATTATCGATCAGCGGGACGGTTGAAAAGAGAGAAGAATAAAAAAAAATCGAGTTTCATCCGCGGATTCCGGCCGGTGCGTAACGAAAATAATATTATACGTACATCTGCTACGGTTATCCGTTTTTTTATATAAATATATTATAAAGAAAAAAAACGCAATGATTGTAGATCGGTGCTCGTAACGGTATTCGTATGCTGTAATGATATCATAATAAATGTTATGATAATATACTCGCGTGTGTGCGTGTGTGTATACTGCAGTGTGAAATGCGGTAAAAAAAAAAAAGAAAGAAAATCGTACGGAAAAAAGAAAATTCCATTTTTTTCCCACACACGGCCGTGTTTTCACCCGTTCGAACGGATAGGAAATAAAAATAAAAACGTTGACAAATTTTTTTTTTTTTTGTATATATACGAGTAATATTCCAAATGGATCAATTCATTATACTATAGTGTGTCTACGCAGCTATACGGATCCTCTCGGAATTAAGCGTTACGATTATTATTATTAAAAAATAGAAATATACACATACAATCTACTTTTTACAAATCGTGTCCAATTCGAGAATTGTGAAAACTTGTTTTTGTATTAATTATTTTTGCGAACAAAACAAGAACGACTAAACATTTTGACATCGATATGTAGAATAACAGACACGCGGTTTCGGAAACAATTCGGTTTTGGTTCGTCTTCGGTACGACAATATTTTTAATTGTATTAGAATAAGGACGATAAAATCTAAACGTAAACTCCAAACGCCAGCGAGAACCATAAATTATTATAATAAACTGAATAATAATTCCAAAACGCTTTTGCGCGTAATATATAATTGCTATACAGAAAGGCAAAAGGATCCGTTTTCATAACTTTTTAGCAAAAGCGGGGAAAAAACTCCTCTTTTTTTTTTTTTGCAACCGAGTTTTATTTTCAGTGTTCAAAGCGTATGTGTATATACGTATATAATCGACTTTATGTTCTTAGAGATTATAATTGATATTTTGGACTATGAGTGCCGAATTTCATATCGGGAACGTATACGACCTGGATAATAATTTCAAATTATTTCGTTGGATTTCGAAAATCCACGATTTCGCGTTCGTTGATCTCGATTCAAAAGTCTCGTCTATCGATATATTTTCGACGACGCCCGAAGGAAACGAATTGCGCGACGAGGTTTTGTTTTTTATTCCGTGCCCGTAAATGACGAATGGGTGTAAATCACAAAATGTTTTACGTATTTTTCGAAATGTCAATCGTTATAATATTATAAATAACGCGTATGCGCATTTTTTTTTTTTTATATAATATTTTTAAATTGTTTTTTTTTTTTACGATTATTTAACGAGTGATATAACGAAGATTTAAATTCATTATATATTGTAAAAAAAAAGCTACAAATTTAAAACGCGCGTTTATTATATATTTCCTTTTGTCTCGGGCGTTTCTGATGGTTTTTATGTCCGCGCGTCTTTTTGGACATTTCACCGTTTAGCCCGTATAACGTACACGTATGTATAAGATTACCGAAAAAAAATATTACCGTAAATGATTTGATATATTACTAGAACGATACATATGTGTGTGTAGAAAGCGAGGAGTGAGCGCGGTATAATACGTTTCTAAAGCCGACAACCGAAGAACGCGAGACGTATGCCCCCCAGCCTCGTGGTACTGAGGTGAGTGCATGTGAATACGAATCGCACAAAAACTATACGTATTTATATATATATATATATTATACAGCAGTAATATTCGCCGATTTTCGAAATATTCGAATCGACTTAATGTATGTGCATAAACGGTCGTGCGCTGAATGGGTAAATACCGTAAACACGTTTATACATGTATCTATATTTTACGTCGCAGCTGCTGTTTGAACACGGGTATACTGTATAATAATAATAATAATAATAATAATAATAATAATATGTATATACGAACGTCGAGTTTAACCTCCGGATTCGCGCGAGTGTAAAAATGACAAAAAAAAGAAAAAACAAAAAGAATTTTCTTTCTTAAAATGCATCCAAAGTGTTGCGCGATTTTCTCGATAAAATGTCTTCGAACCGAAACGCCTTCGCGCAATACGCGAATTCGATTTTTATAATAAAAATTATAATAATAAATTACGGCCAATGAGTGTATTTTGTTGTAAAAACAATACTCATACTAGTTTGTATTGAATTTGTACTATTTTTTTTTTTATTATTTTTTTTTTTTTTGAATCTACTTATTTTTAATGAAATAATTGATCGATGTATTGAAAATCCTATGGAAATGTCGTAAAAACGCATTTACGACTTAAAAAAACACGAAAAATGCCTTTAGAAATTTAATTTACAATCTAAAAACATATATATATTTATATATAAATTATTAAAATTGTTTAGCTATTTATTTTAATAATCAAATTCAATATACTCGCATTTAAACAAATATATATGACGTGTTTTTTTTATTATGCCGTATTATTTATTACGACGCATTTGCGATTTTTTTTCAACTTTTTAAGATTTTTAAAACTATAAAATTTATGCGTGAGTTTTAAATTATAAGTGAAAAAAAAATTATCACGTAAAATAATATTAACGGTAAACTCGTAAATTCCCTGTCGTTTATTGAAAAATATAGTTTTAAAATGAATTGAAAGCACAAAAAATGCTCTGAACGATAATAAAAAGCAAAAAATGCTAAAAAAATGTAAAATAAAAATTAGTTATTTAGCTATTGGTATTTTATTGAATCACATAGTTAGCTAGAAAAGTGTTATCTAAGACGTTCGTAGAAAAAAAGTGCAAAGTCATCAAAATCCGGGTTCTAGTAATAACCATAATTTTCTCAATAATGCGTATTCTTGTTCCTTTTTGTTTTGCTTTGGTTTCACTGTATACGTGACGCGATGACTTATTGCTCGAAATCGCGGTAGTTAATATACACATTCAATACAATTTTATTACAGTTTTTTTTTTTACAATTTTCAACGGTTTTTATTAATACGTATATATGAGACAAAATATGTTTTATTATTATTATTATTATTATTATTATTGCATTATAAATTTTAATCTATTTATTCGTTCGTCGTATATTTTGACAATACGTTTTAAAGAAGCCGCGCATTTAAGTTTATACGCATATACGTTTTTCAAATTCTTATAATATTACATATAATTTTTGTACTGTTTCGAAGAAAGCAGGGAAAATTGAGAACCACTGCGGTGCCGATGGGTCAATAAAAGTAGTCAATGTACAGTGAACCGTGTTCAAATCGTTTTCAAATTTTCAATATAAGAAAAAAAGAAAGAAAGAAAAAAAAATCGCAACGGTTTGCAGAACGCGCGATCGATCTTCGGTCACGAAACGAATTAAAGAGACGAAATAACCGTCGACGACAGCGTGTTACGGTTTTTTCCACCGCGTGATTTAGTTACTTTTTTTCTTTTTCGTTTTACTGTTACTGCGCGTACTGATATTTAGTTAATATACACATTCAATTTACGTATTTTAAAAATTAAATTCATACATACAGGCAGACGTTTGCACTTAAAAAAAAAAAAAAATCGCGCAATTTCTTTCATTTTATATGTAAAACTGAATATTTCAATGGTAAACAATACAGAATTGCGCCTATTTCGAGCTTCGTCGTGCGAACATGTTTGACGGGCATAATAATTTAATTTTGCAAAAATTCCACGCACGAACGATGAAAGTATTATTATTATTATTTTTTTATATTTGTACGCGAAATAATATTTACGATGTCGTCGTATACACGAAATATAATATTATGGCTCTCGTCCGATAATCGAATTTTGAAACCGTTATATTACATTTTTCGACTCGTACCTATAACTCCCTTTCACCACGGGTCTTACACAAAATCGTTTGATCTCTCGATCGTCCGCTCTATTCATAATTCATTAAAAAAAAAAGAAAAATTGACATTTCTATACATTCCAAGATATTTATTTTCCTAATAACTTGTATATTTTTACAATATTTATATATGTGTGTGTGTGTGTGTTTATGTATGTACACGACTTTATATTATTAAAAGCGCCTCTGTTATACCCGAAATAAGCAAATATTTATATAAATATATTTAATGAAGCGCGTCTCTTATAATAGATACGCGGAGATGCGTTTGATTAATAATAATTATACGTAGAGCTATAAGAGTATGCGGTTTTGTGGTGTCTCGCGAAGCTTAATACTACAATACCACCCGAGTAGCATTTTAGACGCATGCGCCATTTTAAATCATTAATAAACGGTGGTCCAATGTACGGTGCAAATCTGGTACATAGCACCGTGTTTTTGACAAAAATGAATACCGACCGACATTTTACATTGGTTTAACCTTGCCGTTAAAATGTTACTTTCGATTCAAACACCGTAGTACGTATCGTCGTGCGTTTGAAATACAATTGTTAGTCATATATCGACTTGTGAGTTGGTTCAATTAAGTTTTTTCAATTATGGTCCGTTTTTGCAGCACCGCACCCCTCTGAACATCATGCATAGGCTGGAATAAGTGCTCGACTGATGATCGGCGCGTATTTTATACTCTGATCATCGGTCGTGATCGAGCGTTTAGTGCTTAGCTGACGGTCGGTTCGCGCAACGTGTGAATGTGAGTAAACCGGTAAAAGTTAATGAAATAGTAAAAAATGTAAAACAAACGAGCAAACGAATGTACAAAAAGGAAAGACGATTCATTGCGTTATTTTATTTCATTGGAATACGTGAAATATTATTATTGATATAAATAATAAATGAAGGAAACGCGCATAAGATTAATCGTTCGGTCAGCGTCAAACTAAACACCAGCGTATATCGACATATTAGCGACGTAATTATTTTATGAACAAATACTAAATTCCTCATTCCTCGAGTTTTTCACGGAGGACGGGAGGAAATTCAATTTTTTTGTTTATACGCGTCTTTGGTCGTACTGCAGACGATTCATACTTAATCAGTATACCGAGAACCTCTGTAAATGTACACGCGCAACCATATTATTCATGATTCTGTTATTCCGAGCATATTTAACGAGACACCGGCTAGACTTATATAATGCTAATTCGTTATTTGGGTTATAGTAATTATTAATAATCGTAAGTCATCCGGCGTAAAGCATCCGTTTAAAGGTAATCCAATCGATACGACGTCTGTTCTCAAAACGTCCGCAGTGATTATTTCGCGTACTCCGCGATACTCGTAGTCGTTTCAAATAAACGCGTATTTCAATAAATCGGAATAAAATTGTATTTGAAACGCATTGTTTTGTGCGCGTATTTCGTGCAGTCACGTTTCGCGTGTAAACAGTTAAATAGTTAACGAGTTGTTTCATACATAATATATGGCGTATATTATTGTAAAACCAATACGCTGGTAATAATAATAATATTACAACCGCGCACGTATATAATTAATTGAATTTAAAGACTACAAGATATATATATATATTATTACGCGAACCTAATAATTAGTTTTAAAACGTTATTGTATATTTAACGAAAAATAGGAAGAAAAAAAATCGTAATCGGGTAAAATCGATGGATTCGAATACATCGTCGTGTAAAAAAATAATATATTTTTTAGACGATATTCGAAATAAAAAATAGTAAAAGTAGCCGAAAAGACTACTCGAAATTAATATAACACTACGCTATATACAATTCGACGACGACGGTTAATTGTGTCTTTATTGTCCTACAATGCTGCGGAATAAGAGAAAATCGAGTTTCACGTTTTTCCAGGTACGCAATTATTTTCAATTAGATACACTTTAAATAACTGAACGGCTTTAAAAAAAAAAAATAATAATAATATATACACAAGACGTTTCTCGTATAATTTCCACAATGTCTTTTATTCATATTGTAATTACGAATGCTCGTCATTTTTCGAGATTAAAACACGACGATTTGGTTTATTTGAACACGTAGAAACGCACACACACACACAAATAGCATTCAGAACAAGTGAAATTCCGTTAAGAGTTTGCAGAGATGTGTGTGAGTTTAACGTTTGTGGACATGTCATTGCGTACGTCGTGGTAAAACGACAACCGCGCGTACATATCGTAATAATATTTATACAAAAAAATATGTTCAGTGAGAGAAACAATAAATAATTCGATTTGCGGCGCTGTACGTAACGGAAAAACTTTGAGAGAGTTTAAATTATGTATAATACATTTTAAGAGAGACATATTGCGTAAAAATAATTCGATTTATTATATAGAACGAGCGCGATAAAAATGAATTTTGCAGAACTTTGTATTCCAGGTGTATTTATATCCACGGTGACGAGGGGAGAGACGGGAGAAAGATATTGTAATGATATATATGCGAACGTCACGTTTTCGCAAAAACCATATTAAAACTTATTGATTTCATTTAGAAATTTTTAAATCCAATAATCATATTATTATAGGGCGTTTTTTTCTATCGTCAGAGTATATTTTTTACACAGAAAGTATAATAACTATTGTTAAAATTTCAAATGTATACGCGTATATATTCGTATGATATTTCATCGCGGACTTGGCGTGATTTTATTTTCAAATTAATAATAATAATAGTAATAATAATAATAATAACAAAAATTACTATTCATATTTCAGATGTATTATTTTTTTGGCTTTAGAACCATTTCGTTGTGTAAATTCTCGAGACGGATCGGCGACAAATTTTTATGAACTGTCGACACAGACTTAATAGGTTTAATCGATTACAATAACGAATAAAAACATTATATTATAAATACGTTATATAATTACATGCAAAGGCGGTACTAAACTTTCGTGGTCGATATAAGTGTCATCCAATCAAATCCACTATTATACTGGTAAATTATAAACACTTTTTGTCTCAAATTTAAATGCAGTATTTATCACCGCAGAATGGATAAAATCAGAGGGGATAATGATCTTAATCTAGAAGAAAGAGAACGTTACAAACAATCTATTTATTTTTTCGATACTGAAATTGGTTTTTTACTGCAAAATTGTCAAATCACTGAGAATTCACAAGGAAATTAATTTAAAAATTGTATAATGTGTAAATGTTATTGTTATTTATAATATAATTTAATTATTTATTTAAAAGTCAAAATAAACGCGAAAAAAGATTTTCGTAACAGACTAACGGTTAGCTGCTTTTAACATAAAATCGACACATATCAAAATGTGTCGTTAAACAATTATGTCAAACATTTAAATCGACCTCTATAAGATGTTATATATGTTGTTTTAAAAATTATCACAACAAAGTTTCTTTTATCGCTCACACGAATTTTCATATATTGAATAGTTGCACTATATTTAAACGAATACTTTCTGTATATAATTTTGGTAAAAATCAGCAATTAAGAAAAACGTCGATGTACAGTCGAATTCGAAAAAAATTTAATCTCCAGTGTGTGTACATATGTATATATATAAATATATATACGTATATGGTGTACAAAAATGCACGTACACGTACGTATAAATTATTAATTATGCACGAGACATAATAATACATTGGTGTATATAAATCCGCGTCGTGCGAGCTAAAAAAGCGAATCGTTTGTTTAAGATTTTCGTCGTCAAATTGCGTTGGTGTCGACGACGCAAAAAACACTGAACAAAATTTCTTGTTTTTTTTTTTTTGTTATAGTGTAGAGTGTATATATTATATGGTTCGTAAGAGAGGAAGTGTGCGTAGGTTTCGATTTCGCTTTCATTACTATTTCGCTTTCTCATGAGTACCGTTTTTGAAATATCTGAATTAACAGGCTACAATACAGGACATACATGCGGCTATCACGTGGACGAGAAGAGCCAGTTTTAATGTCGAACTTGTGGCGGAAGCTCTCTTTCTCTCCATCAAACACATATTAATATACTGTCGCAACCGTGCAGAAACAAGCGATTGTTTTTGTATGCGGTTCATCTGCAGGGATCCGACCCGAATAATACGGGGGAAAAAAATCATTCGATTCATAAAACGTACACTAAACTGTATAATTCAATCTAATTCGTTATATTTTAAATACGTTCAAATAATTTTATTATAATCTCAGCAAAATTCTTTGTAAAAATTGTAACGTCATTTTTTTTGTAAACTAATAATCCTTATTGTCGAGGCTCAATAATAATAATAATAATAATAATAATACAACACAATGAAAAGTACACATCGTCATTGACTATACATACATATACGAACGATAGCCTCACTTCGATTCGTAATTTTTTTTTTTTGTATTCCATACACGGCCGTTTTTATAATAAATGCAGTAAATATACCGCAAGTGTATTCTCCACAAACACAGTACTATCGTTTTGGGTTTGCTGCTGTGCGGGATACATACGAAAATCTCTCGAAAGAGTCACACGTTGATCACCAAAGTCGTTTGAACTACGCTGCACAGCGGCAGACATATGAGTTTGCGCACGATACCCATCTGAATCAAATAAATGGTCGCGTCCCCCACGGTTCGATTTCGTTTCGAATAAATCGAAGTACCACGTTTGTTTTCAGAAAAAAAAAAATCGACATGCTATACAATCGTATATATCTTACGACATGATACATGTGCTTGGCCTTAAACCGCGGCCAACGCCAAAACCTAACCGTTCTGTTTTCGTTGTTTTTTCTCATTTGGACGCTTTTTAAAATGCTCGTTGCAATCATAAAATATCATTCGACATTATTTCGTACACTCGCCGTTTCAAAATATAAATGATTACGCGCGTGTACGCCCGTAACGATACAAAATTCAGAGGCGCTTTTAGAAATTTGTTTTCAGAAAGGGGTGGATTAATAAATTGTATATTATATACGTATGTATAACGAAAACGAATTGAAAACGGGCAGCGTACAAGATTGGGTTTTGGCGGATTTTCGTGCTGTCGATTTGCGTTTGGACTGCAGCGCCGAAGATGCTGTATAATTGATTACTATTATTTCTCTGCAGCGAAATGTCAGAAGCGGATTGGCCGGAGGATATATTTCTCCGTGGACCGTTCCGAAATTGCAGGCCAATAATACCAATAGCCGATGGTTCGTATGCGTACGAATTTCGTAATATTGTTTTTAATAAATAATTTATCCAATTATTTTAACCTCAATAATCGAAATTCACTGTTCAATAGCACACGAATGTATACTATATGTATATATAATTATTATTGTTAATATATACTTGCGCTATAATTTTCTGCGACATTTGGTCCTTTCATAGCGTAGATATCATTTATTCTGTGATGATACATGTATATTCCGTGTTATTATGATAACTCATATAAAAATGATAAGAGGTCACGGAGAAAACGGCTGCCTATTTTTTGTTTATATAATAGGTTTCCATTCTGATTACATTTATTCTGTGGTCGCGATGTGGGATAGTAACTCCGCGACTCGACCATACCGAACAATCCGTATAATACGGAAGGCAGTTCACACTCGTTATTCGGTACAATGAAACATTTATTATTATTATCATCATCATTATTTTAAATTTAAATAATCATGTAAAATATGCTTTTAAATTTTAGTTAATATATGAACGGCATAATCGATTTATTTTCAATTACTTTGTCAGATGACGGTTACTGATCGGACACATTATAGACTCATTTAAAAATCATTTCAATTACGTCGTTGAAAATTGTTTGGTAGTGAATACTCTTTCGTTAATATAATTGATGCGCCTAAAAATTTTTCTTTTTCTTTTTTTATAACAAAAAGCAGATCTCGATTCTGTACTGTCTAACCTGAGGGTAGTTATAATTTTCATCATCCTCGACCAACTATTGCAGGTTCCCATAGTCCGCCTCTGCTATTTTCGTAATAAATTACACACACACACATGTATAGTGTTTAAATTTTTTTTTCGCTTAATAGGTATTTGTCAAATTTCAAAATAACTTGGCGAAATTTCGTAATTCTTTATTTCCTCGTTTTTCACTCTAAACACAAACGGTTTAGCGAAAATCTGCAATCACCGGCCGCAGGAATCAACGATATACGTATTGTTTTATGCGAGACAAAATACCTAAAAGTATTATTGCTACATTTGAAAATAATATAAAACGAGCGCGAATTCTCGCGGCGTGTGTTTATAAATTTTATTTTTGTAAAACCGATGTATTGTCTACTGTAGGATTCAGAAAAAATAACTACCTATATAACTACATATAAAATATAACTACATATATATATATATATATATATATATAATCGGGAGTAAAACCGTAGACTCGGATATACCCGACGGTGGCTCCAAAGTGTTTTTTTTTTCAAATAACACAAAAATATTTTCAAATACGATTGATAATTTCTCTGCGGTTCTCTGAATTTCCCTACGTAGGAAACCACAAAAACCTATTTACGCGTTAAACACATTGCAGTATTATCCTAACACTGTTCTTCCCAATCACTGTATCTGCACATTTCAAAGCAAACGTGTATACAATTGAACCAACAACAGATATCACGTTATAATGAATTTTGTAATCGCCTTTTTTTTTTTTTGAAAATATTATATACAGTTTTAACAAAAAATAAAAACGTTCTTTTCCAAATTCATTTACATAACGTTATAATTTTTTTTTTAATTTATAATAATAATAATAGAAAAATCGAGTTTACTTGTATTTACTCGTTTTTAAACGCGCTCTGTGCACGCGCCCGCCCGTGAAACGCCGCGCTAAATCGTTTTCTCTCGACGAGTATATTATTAATATGTATAAAGAGACCGAGAAATTCGATACTTTATGAACACGTGCGCTGTTTAAGGATTATCGGTTTAACGTTAAGTGGTTATACACACATACACATGCACGTGTGTGCGTAAAATATACCTGCCTAAGACTCCGCCGATACCGCGTTTCAATCGACAAATAAAAATTATACGAAATGTTTTTCAGGAGACTTATGTTTATTATATAGGTGACACGCGTAGATCGTTCATTCCAATTAATCGCACGGTCGCGCAAAACGGTTTAAATGTATATAATCGTATATTTATTATTTATTTATCACGTTAAAATTTCCTCGGGTAAGAAGACTACCAAGCGGACGACTATATAACCATAATTTGTGTGGTGGGTTCTTAGAAAGAGAAAAAATGTTAAACGTCAACGAGTGTATGATATAACGTGGTGTATGAAAAGAAATTCGGTCAAGATGTGGAGATAATTCCGTTTATATAATATGAGATATTGACGTTTTGCGACGGGCAGAAAGGTAGAAATGGAGTTTTAAATTAATTTGCATTCTGTTAATCGTGGAATCGTCATGTGTTTTTGTCATTCGTTTTTTTTCAAACCGATAAAACATATATAAGTCTCCTTTGTACTCCTCGAAAGTCTTCCCGACAAGACAAAATGCTAATGGACCTATATTCTAATACAGAACGAATCAAGGCATAAATAAAGAAGGATTATGAGGCAGCGAATGTCGGGAAATGATTCCATGAACCCAAACAAGAAGAATCCTCAGTGTTTTTAATAGCTTTTCAAATTCATCTGTACAATACTTGTGTGTGGAAAAAAAAGGAAGTTTGACTGGTCACGTAACTGAATCGTCGGGTGAATGGTTTTAGCCGATAGATTATTAAAATAAAATTCTATTTTTATTCTATGAAAAATAGCAAAAACCTTCAAAGATGTTTCGACGCAGATACCATCGCATTCAGATAGTCTATCTGAATATCTTATTCCCGTAATACAAAACAGTGTTCAATGCAGGCAATTTTATAATAAAAATCATCGGCAAAAAGTTTAAATTTATAACATTTTAAACAAGAATATCAATATCAGTTAATAATATTAGGAATAACCGAGGAGACTCCCTGGGGAACGCACCAGAGTTTACAGGAATTCAGACATAAACATTCGTTACTTACATCAAGTATTTATGTGTGTGTATGTGTAGATACGCTATATATAGAAAATTAAAAATTTATATGTCATCTTCTACAGCTTTGACCTTATCTAAAGCAAAACGATCATTTCTCAGAAAAAAATTGTCTGGCGCAGTATTGTAAAATGCATACTCAACAGAACGCTGTCTATTCGCCGCCGTGTAATATTATGTACGAATTTTGAACGTAGAATTTTGCATCTGAAAACCGGATAATAATAACAACGATAAAAAATTTATTATTATTATTGTTTTAAAAATTACCGGACGACTATTTCAAGATTTTATTTAAGAAAAATAAAACGTTATTTAACGTCTTCGCACAATCGAAATCCGTATAATTCGAACACTTATCCATGTATTATTTTCACCCGATTTGGCCGACATAAACGTGCGTTTGGCATCTATCGCGGAGAATTGACAAATAATTGGAAAGTCGAATGGATGAACGGAAGATAAAAAAAACATTATCCGATCGTTTTATTTTACGAGAAAAATAAAAAAAAAATATTAATGTTGAACGAGAATCGTGCGAAAACCGAATCCTATACATAAAGCGGATTCGGCACGTTAACAGTGTGCTATTTGAATTGAATAAAATCGTCGTGCACGAGTAATTATTACTTATGCGCATTAAATTGTTGTATTATAGCGTGTATAAATAATATAATTTATTACGAAAAAAGTGTTAACACTGTGATATACGCGATGACTGCCTTAGTCGAGAAAAATAAACTGTATACACTCGTATAATACGCAAAAGAATAAATCGTATATTATTCACGTTGGACATAACCAGTTAGTTTTTTTTACGAAAAATAACGCGTTTTCGTTTGATTTATAAATTTTTTTTCTTTTTACACAGAATAGATGCAGAAGGGCAAATAATGAAAAAAATTACGCGATATATATTACAGTGCTGGAAGCTTTTCCATATTACTTATAACACGATGTGCACCTACTTTTGTTTCGATATTTCATGAAAATGTAAAAAAAAACATGTGCGGTTTACAATTCACTCGATTAATGGCTTTCCTCGAGAAAAACGATTTCACTAAGTGCACATGTGACGTAATGATATATCATTTACATTATAAATAATATGATGTTACTGCAATACGGACGCGTGTGAGTTTTGATCATATTATACTGTTGGAGTCGTTCAATGTGAAAATACAACACGCAAACGTAACAAAATGTCTGTCTTGAAACAGTATTTGTTTTATTTCACAAATCTATACGAAGTTCTGCGCGTATGTTTATTTTTATTGTAAAATACGCGATTCGTATTGATCAATAACTTATAGGCACGAAGTAATAATAATAATAATAATTATAATATTAATAATAATAATATATGCATTGCGTAGGCAAGTTAATATTATATAGGATTTTCTCAGGCATAATAAAGTTTAAATTTAAATTCATTTTTTTTAAATTCTCGGCTTATACATTTTTCGCGGACTACGTGGTCGATTTTGAATACAGTTAAAACGAATGAGCGCAAAAGCGAAATAAAATCCTTTTATACAAATGAGAGGAATTGACTGAACTGTTTTTTCCGCTCAAGTGGATTCTAGCAAACATCCCCCGTACCCTGAAATCATTGAGTTCGAGAAGGAATTCAGACGGATGCGTTGGACGAGAATATAGAGATGTGCGGCTATGAATGTTATCGAATTTACTCTGGTAAATGATTAATACATATTGTAAATTAAGAAAATCTAGCCGATTATCATATGAAAAAATAAATTAATTAAAATATACATGTAATTAATAAAATAGTAGTTATTGACCAGTAATATGGGGGGAAAAAAATTAGTTTCCTGAAAGATTTAATTTATTTCATTATTCATTTTTTTTTTTTTTTATCCGAGTTAATATTTCTTCGACGTGATAATATAAACTCAATCGCTTTATTTATTGTTGACATTTGAGACTTCTAACCGAAGTCATATTTAAGCGGACTCGACTTTACCGAGTAAATTTTTTCGCATTAATCAACCCGCCTTATTGTAAGTATCGAGAAAATTAATGTGTTGATTTTCACTCGGGGTTAAGTGTAAGATATTCCATAACCGTATTCGTATTTAAAATCCGTGCGAATATCCGTATTAGGACCCTACGCGCAATTATGAAAATATCATAAATTCAAATCGTCGCGCCCGCGCTAACAAAATTCAAATACTATAATAATAATCGTTTATGACACAAACGCATAATAACGACGAAAACCGCCGGCTTGTAGCAATACCGGCGCACGTATTTAAAAGTCCATTCGTAATTGTTTCCCGTCCAATCGTGTATAGGTTTTATGATCTTGAAATAGGAACGAACGCGCCACTAAAGTCTGTGTGTGTATTGAGTTCGGTTTCGAGTTTATATGCGAGGTCGCGCGCGCGTTGCACAACGAATTTAATAATAAGAACGAAAAATTTTAACACTTTAATTGCCATGACGGATTGCCGAGACTAAAAAGTCGGCTTGCGCGAGACTTTAGAAATAGTTATTACACCAAGTTTTAATACGTTTATTGTTTAACTTTTAATATTTACAATGCAATCGTATTATACGGTCGGTACTGAAGAAAGTTTTCCTAAACGTTTCCTGAAAATGTTATTTTTATTGTAAAAAAAAAAAAAAAAATAAAAACGGAAAAATTACGGTATTCTCCAGAGCGAAAAGGGGCACAAATGAACGCGGGGACGACGTTCGGACGCGAAAACGAAAACACGTTTGTAACGTTTCGTCACATCTCCGTTTGCGACGAAATCACATCAAATAATAATAATAACGATTTGATCTATCGAAAACAAAATAAATATTGATACCCGTGTTCGTGTGGTAAATCCTATCCGTGTCAGTGACGGGAATATCTCGGCGGAATGCGCCGGGAAGAATTTTTTTTAGCGACTACTCCACGATAATGATGGAAACGAGCTGATTAAAAAATTGACAGACTGGAATAATAATCACCCGACGAAACGACGCATTCAAACGATATTTGTGGTGGCCGTACTAGTCGTCGCAACGGTCCGGGACGAAAAAAAAAAGAAGAAAACAATTTAAGGTGTTGGCCGCAAAGCTCACGATAGAATAACGTTGAGGCTCATCTAATACACCACCGGATCTTATTCCATTATATTTAATGAGATTATAAAAACTTCGATGTCGAATAGGCAATGTATGCGATGAATGCGACGTATAAAAATAAATGTGAAAAAATAACAATTTAAGGAAAATACCGTCAAATTTTCTATAATTAATTATAGGTTAATTTTGGACAATTTTTTTTTTTTTTTACAAATATTTTACTCATATTAACGTACTTTATAATTTTCTTTTAGGTGGACAGATTATAACATAAAAACACTCTCTATACCACGTTTAAGGCGTACGAAACGAGACGAATTCTATTTCACTAAAATTATCAAACAATTTGTGAGATCGTATTTATACATTGTATTATGTATCGTTGTTCTTGCGTCAGCTATCTCGTTTTTCTTATATTTTGAGATGGCCACCAACATTTATGCTGGTACCCAATAAATTAATTCGATAGATTCAATCGAAAAACGTTTATACAGTTAATTTATGAAAACACACTTAATTTTTTGGTATGCAGATGTACTTGCGTTCAACGGATCGCATCCTAGATCGTCTCCGGGATGGCGAAATGTGGTACAGTGTTGGAAGCGGAATACGACTATAAGAGGCGGTGGGCGGGGTTCGAACAAAAATCGTATTTTTACAAATTTATAAAATATATCTCAAACCATAGAACGTGTATAATATATTATAATCGTATAATAATAAAAACAGAAGGTTTTGCATTATAATATCATATTTTAAATATAATTAATCACGAAATTCAATAAATATGTTTATATTAAAAATTAAATTAAATACTGCGATTAATCAAACGATACGATTTCGCTTTCATCGGAGAAAAAACACCGAACAAACTAATTACAACCACAAAAAAAAAAAATAAATAAAATAAATAAAAACGGCGAATTATTAATTTGTCGCCGTTTCTGGTGGAAATAACATATTTTTAAAGAGAATGACTTCGGCTAAACCTAGGAACTATACACTTTAAATTTCGGTATCTTTACGGTTCCATAGCTATGGCCTGCGGTCGTGGCGTTTGTGAAGCGAAGTACGTGAAATTGCGGGGGACGCGAACAACCGCATATATTCCAACGTTTTATGCGCGTTTACATAATACGTATAATAGCGCAAAACACACATATCGTTTTGAAAAACTTTTCGCTTCATTCGAAATTAAATAAAAAAAAAAAAACAACGAGAGAAACAATGTCCTTAAATACTTTTTATGCACGCAAAAGCCGGTCGACAAGAATTGTAATTCCAAAATTATATATATATATATAAATAAAAACGATTCGTTAATTTTTATTTAGTGTGTTTAATATTATTCTTTATAGCTGCTGATGCAGCAGAAGAGGCTCTATATGTATACATGGCTCTTTGGGCACGTTAAACTCTTATGATGTGAATTAAGCTCACACATCCGGATCTATTATCATATTAATAAATGTAAAGATTCCTTATGGTCATAAATAATGGTTTTAAAAAAATAACACTGATTTGGACATAGTAACAAAATCGTTTAAATTCATTAAATGATCAACAAGTTTTTCCAAAATTATTATAATTAAATTATTCAATGTAGTTATAACACGTTACCGATTAATTTTGCTACTCGCAAAAGAAAGACAATTTTCTGCTATGCGAAAATTGAAAACATTTGAAATATAAATACAATACATAAAATAATTTTTAAAGTTCAATTATATAATTTAAATAAAGTTTGATTGTTAGAAATGCTTATATATATATAATCGTTAACTTCGTAATTTTTTGTATAAATGTGATTGTCTATGCCCATTTTAAATTTTGTTGTTACCTCAGTTTTCCATTAATACACATTTCTAAATACTTCACTGAGTCGAAAAGTATCATTAAAGCGAAGCGTTCGTTCAAAGTACTGTAACACATACATCTGGACAGTTTCACGTATTATAGTCGACACGTATATATAATACAACAAAATCAATAATGTGTTACACACGCGATTTGTAGTATAATATTGTTAAAAAACTGTTTCCAACGATAGATTTAAAGATTTTGGAGGGACTTATGAAGAAAAAAAAAATTGTCAAATGGTGTCAAACTCAAATATAGAAATCGATCACGACCATCAAAGTTTTTTTTATCGATCGCGCGTACACGCGTGGGAAGTAGGAAATATTTTACCCCACGTTTTGTGCGTGCAGTATAGAAACACGCGAATGCGTAGGAGAAAAACGTACATTTGTACGATACGGATAGTTTAAGAAAAATGACAGATGATAGGACACTCGCTGAGACACGATGTGCAGGAATCACACGGCGATCAATAATAACCGAAGGGATGGTGGAAAGGTGGGTGGGTACACACGATCATGAGGATGGTCCAAGACGAAATACGTCCGCGTCCTGCAAATAACACGCAGTGACTGTAATCCCGCGTACGACAACGAAGCGCGGTGAAATTATTTGTTATAGTCGTGGAATTGATAAAAATCGTTTTGTTAGGATCATTTTCGATTTGTGTATCACAAAACGTATACATTTTCAGCAATGAAAATAATAACAGAAACCGGTTAAATTAGAATACAATTTGTCGTCTTTTAATGTGCGCAGGAAAATGGAGCATTTAGGAAAGACGGCGGTATTTTAAATGTGATTATCGTCCGGATTGAAGGGACAGAATGTAGGGTCGTCGTAAATCGTGGCGAAATGACGAATAAATAAATTATAAAACGCGTACGTTATACACAACACTGTGTTGTATAGTTTTTATAGGTTTTTATTACGTTTTAGAGAAGCGACATAAAACGACAAGCAAAAAGACAATGTGTGGTGTGTGTGTGTGTACAAGTATGGAAAGCTAAAAATCGTTGTCGAAAGATACGAAAAAAGATTTTATTTTTTTTCTAATGAAATAACTGTGTTTTTGCATAATACGTAATAATTTTTCACGTATGTAAAAAAGTGATTCTTTTACATTTACTCGTTCGTACATCTACATACGATTTTCAAAATCCAATGTTAAATAATGACAAACGATTGAAAACTAATTGTTTAAGGTTTTTTTTTTAAATAATTTTTTTATTTCAACTAATAACTAATTGAATTACCCGCGTACACAGTTGAACTGTATAACTCACATTACTATTGGTATAATTTGTAATTTGATCAAAACAGCGATTTTTCAAGGTAAAGCCGGTTGGGCGTGTGAAACGTGCAGGCCGACGTGAAAAAATTGGCAGTTTTAGAAAAGAAAATTCCTCCGGCCCGTTTTCGGACCAAAAGAGAGTGATAAAAAAACAAGAGAAATAAGATCGAACAATAAAATCAAAAAAATCTTTCGGGAAAAGAATATATGAATACTTAAAGGAACAAGAACAAACTGATTGAGACGTGTATCGATTGACATTAACAAACAAGGACACACTGAACTGGAAGCTAAAAGTAACGGAGACCACAGAGCAGACCGAAGAAAAGATGGATAGAATAGAACTTTTGAATGCTCGGGGTCGATAAACCGAAAGAAATCACAAATAATAGAGGGAAATGGAGGAAATTATGTGCAGCAGTGATAAAAAAACTGTTAAAAAACAGAAGAAAAAAAAGAAAATTTGTATTTATTAATTCGGCGTGTCCGGCGGCGTTGTCCACGCATAACGCATGGTTATTACGATACAAATAATCCTAAGTTATTAGTCCTTATTGTACGAATTTGAATTTGGAATATTTTTAATTATTTCTCTGTGTTTAAAGTGTTTTTTGAATTTATTCCTATACGACATAGACTTAAGTTTTTTTTTTTTTTTTTTACCAAATCAAACCACACGATTGCGTTAACGTAAAATAAAAAAAAATATTATATCATTTCAGTCGTTTCCGAAATGGACTTTTGCGTGTTTCCATACATTTATCTTATATCATTGTCTTTTATATTTCTCATTTGCGTTCTTTACATAAGTAAATAAACTCACCAGTACAGCATATCGCGGTAAGCGGCTTTCTCCTCCCTCTCCCCGACGAGTGTAAAACGCGCCGTTTTAGATAATATCGTGAAATGAAATTGTCTGAACGTTCTCGGGTTAGGTTAGAAGGCATCTATAATTTTCGTATCTCGTCGTCAAACGGAAAAAAACCTCTCTCTCTCTCACACACGCACACAAAAAAAGACAAGAAAAACATCGCGTGGGTCATAACCGCGTCTATGACGATATAATATTTATTTATTGCGGTCTTCTATTAAATTCCGCCGGTTCTTTATCGTAAATCGCAATAATTTTCTCCTCGGTTTCCGGGCGCTCAACTCATTTTTCGTTCTCGCTACGGTACAAAAAATATATGATAAGTCCGAAATAAATAAATAAATACAAAAAATTCAATTATAAAAAAAAAAAAAACGGAGTTCATTCAGTCGCGGAAATATCGCGGAATACTACGTCAAAAAAGAGAAACTATATATCATAAAATAACATTTTCAACATTTCTGTATCCCGTCGGTATATTGAAACGAGACGCACGCGGGTCTGCTACTTTTTCTTCTTTTTCCGTTTTCATACTCAAAAGTAATAATATAACGTATATACGCTCTTGATCTTTTTTTTTCCTTCGCATTTTTCTCGGTATATTTTTTCCGAGTATTACATATTATGCGCGAGTGTACACACTATATTGTGAGCAGTACACCGCGCTGCGTTTAATTTTTCTAATATTTATTTTACGAACCGAGTACGAGAGCGCGTAAAACGTATTATTTCTCACACTCTATTCAATATCGTTACGATACCATTCCCGGACTAACTCGGTTAAAACGTATCCCTTTTACGAGCCTTGTACTTTACTTTATTATATTTTCACGTCACATACATAATTCACTTAGGAAATTAATCACATTCTTTGTTACTATTTATTGTGTACACACACACACACACACACACATTTACTTTTTTTCCGGATAACGCGAAGCCATTACCGTACTAGTGTATTTTAAAAGTTTTCAGAACTTTACTTATACTTGACTGCAGCTAAGAGTTTCTGTCACGTAAAATTTCACTTTTCCTACATCACTCCCAGGATCGTTTTCACCGAAATAACTAATAAACGGTGATATTTCACGGCACGTACGTGTATATTTTACATAATTATTATTGAAAAATGCGCCCGCAAAAATCGTTCCATATTTGTGTATACAGAGCGGCGCTCTACTCGTTATACCTACGTAGATTGCCCCCTATATATTCGCACCTTATGAAGATCGGTCTAAACAGAACGCGGACAAGTTAGTGTAAAAATATGCGTACCAAGTGTTTTCCTAATTTTTATTATTATTATTATTATTATTATTATTATTATTATTATTATTATTATTATTATTATTATTATTATTCATGACCGGCGTTTCCTTTGACGAAGAACAATTTGCGTAAATAATCGCTACTCGTCGAGCAATACGAATACGAAAAAAACGGGTCCGTGAATAAAATGAAAGAAGAGAGCAGTTCTCGTCATTTCGCATAATTTAAAAGACAAATAATTATACCGATAAAACAGTAGAACAGTCCGCAATCATCTGTACAGAGCCGGTGGCGTTCCGATCGCACTAGTATGACCTCTAATACGGCCTGGACCGGAGCGAGACCGGATGATGTAAACAAAGTTTTCACCCAGGTCTGTAAACACAAGTTCCGGCGGAGGATATATACATATTATATAGACAGACGTCTACAAATGCTCTGGCTAGACTGTTTTCTGTAGAAAAATCATGACTAAATGATAATTTTTATTCGACACATTTTTCGATGTCTTTATCGTAAATAACTGTTAAAGAAATCGGTGTTTTTTTCTCCTATAATATTAATTTCCTACACAATTATTAATTAATTATTACGGCGGCCGTCCAAAACTAGTTAAACATTTAAATTGAATTAAATAATTTTTCGGCTAGTATAATTGGACTGAAAAAATTAGAGAAATCGTCTCGCTTTAATAGTGATGTCGTATCATTCACGAAATATAACAAGAATCCATAGTTTCATTATTATAATTTATAATTAATACAGGATTATCAGTCGTTTTTGCAATATTATATGACGTCGTTTTAAATTTGCAAAGTATCATTTGTTTTTTTTTTTTTTTCGTACAGTGACATTTATCCGTTTGACAATTTTTAATGCAGTTGCAACTCACAAAGTTATTTATTAATTTAAGAAAAAAAAACACAAACAATTTAATTAAATTTCCAATCGATCCGCGTGCGTATTAATTTGTCCTAAACTTTAAAACATTAAGACTAACCGCGTTATTCTCGTCTGAACGAGCTTCGGAAGAACTCCAGTTGAATACAGGACAAACTCTAGTTTATCCTGAAATCGGGATTGATCGACAACATACACGTACGCGAGAACAGACTGTTATATACTGTTTCAGAGAGAACTGGGGGAAAAAAAAAAAAATGTTATTCGTTTTTCATACGTTTGTGTATTGAAATTATTATGCACAGACGTATAATATTGTGACACGGGTCGTGCGTAGGTGTATAAATGTAATATTATTTTTGCATACGATAAAGTTATCGCGTGAAGCAAGTTAAACGAAACCCGCTCGGTAAAACGAATTTACGTAATATATACCTACGAAGTCTTTTATGACCGGCGAAAACAGTGCGCTTACATATTTGATTTTTTTTTTTTGAAAACGGAAGAGTTTAGAAACAGTTACGGACGTGATTTTCAATTCTTGATCGCATCACAGCTTTTATACAAAATTCGTATTAAAAACACACGTATAATAAAAACGTAAGAGAAAAGTCGACGAGCCCGTGCAATTTCGAAAAGATTTCTCGTATTATTTCGTATTCTGAACAACGCTATATAGCAGTAATTGTTATTTAAATTAAATTCAAACACATTTATTTGATTTATTATTCGTTTTTCATTTTCAAAAATGTTCATATGTGTTGATCATCAAAAGTATACAAACCAACGCTCCGGGCTGACGACATCGACGTCATGACCTGCAATGACCGTGATTCAATGTGTTCTTTTAGCATTTGAATTCTGACTGTACTATCGTCGGTACTCGGCCAATAAAATTACATAAAACTGCGGATGTTTTAAACACGTTTTATCGTATACTTACAGCGACCAATCACGATTATTACGACAATAATATCGCAGATTTAATCTCTTCGTTTATGTTGTTGAGCCCTGTTAAGCCACATTCATCTACCCATTCATAATTTAAAGTTTACCTATCATTATTATGTATATTATATATATATATTATCAATTACTTATTACACGGTTCCCAAGTTTGTTACCAACCACTAAGTTTACCTATTGTTTCGAGCCAATTCTATTCATTACTTAAACAATATTATTTAATATCAAATTATAAGTAAATATTTTCTTTTCAGATAACATAGTTCCGTTCATTTGAGTAATATTGTCTTATTGAAAACGGATTTAATTTCTTCTTCTGTTTTTTTTTTTTTTTTTGGCTATTTATTAATTCATAACGGCTAACACTTAGTATTAATTCGATTACAGTTTGATTCAATGTTAGATTCAATACGAAGTAAAAATAATAATAATATTTTTCGCACAAATAAATTGGTTTAAAAAAATAAAAAAAAAATGTAATTTTTTTTACCGAGCCAGCGACGATGAGTTCTGGGGTGTCACTCGTGCAGACACCGCCGTGAGACACGCCTCGCGCGTTGGTGTTTCGAAACGCGGGAAAAAAATCTTTTTATATTCCGTTTGTTTTTTAAAATTTTCAACAGCTTAAAAACGTTCGATGGCCTCTCTGTCGAAGGAAGAGAAAAAAAATTAATTCGATCGGATTGTATTCAAATGCGCGTGTACACACACACGCTGAAATTTATCGATCGTCGTCATTCGCCGCACTCAAAGCAACGACGGCGTTGATTTCCCGGGAGACGGGCGGGCGTTAAAATAGCACATGGTCGTGAACGCTTCACTTTAGTACAGTAGTCAGTCTTAAAAAGAAAAAAACGGATTTCATCAAAAACTCGTAATAATATAAATATGAAGACCGTAGTAAAAATAATAAATCTCTATTGTGTGTTACAGCTGCCGCTGTATGTATTATTTATGCAAATACTTTATTTCCTCGTTGTGTATCTCTTAACGTACCTATTTCTTTATATATATTAAGATGCAAAATTTTTTTTTTGATCATCCGCAAAATGCAAAAGACGAACGATTTCGTAATCGGAAACGATTTATATATTTAAGTATCGCGTACGTCGTAGTTACGATTGTGTGCCTTATATTATTTGACATATATTATACGCGTTTCTCTCAATTTCTATGATTTAACCCAGTGAAATCATCGATTTTTATCAAACACGCAATTTTCCCGTTTAGATGAACTTCTATATAAATGGACGAATTTTTTGTTCATTTTTTTTTTTTTTTTTTTGAGGGTTCATCAAGTACAATTACAAAACAAAACTCAATATTCAATTAATCAATAATTAAAAATAATGTCATCTAACACAATATTGTATTTTGCTTATTATAGTTGTCTGGAAAATATCACTCCGAATTACACTCAAATAGTTCTACAAAATCGATTCCATACGATTAGGAGTATGTACACTAATCATTACAACATTATTTTAGTAGAACATAAGATCCACCTCATCTTACGTTCTATTCAACGCATATCATCAATTTTTGTCATGTTTAAAGATCATAAAGCGTTTTGATTTCATAATTATCAATCCTGCACACTGGTATTTAGCTATACGAATTTCCATTTCTATAGAAATTTTTCATTTTTTTTTTTTATTTTTACTATCTTCTTCATAAAACTCTTCTGAATCATAGCTGGCTCAGACCTCTTACGTGATATCACATCACTATAGTTACTAATCTATATCTTCTTTTTTTTCTTTTGAACCAATAATATAGTATTGTATTGCGAATTGTTCATGAATTGAAATATTTTAAAACATTTACTGAGCAATATGATATTTGTTAAAATTCATCATTTTTTTTTTTATGTTATATCGCAAGTATCGAGTATTGACGTGCTATCGCCATAGTATGTACAACGCGCATTAAGACTGTTATGTGTTTTGGTTTTATTTATGACGGTCTCATCCCGTTCGACTCGAATACGTATTATAAAATAATACGTTATTCCGCGCGCAAATGCACAATGTTAATGATTTATCGTAAATAATTCAAAGGATATATTTCCTACGACCACCACAGGATTAATTATACGTACGTTTAACAATATTAATACGATTACGCGCTTATGGAATATGATAGTCGGTAAATATTTTTTAACAGTTTTCAATCAACTGCGCCCCGCCAATAGGTAAAAAAAAAAAAAAGTTTTTAAGTATAATCTAATAAATTATCTTCTATTTAGAGTATGTTTTTCGTGTAATTATATTCATACACTCGGTGGCAGCTTAAAATTCTTTAAAAAACAAAAAAAAAATTCCCACTACTTTCTACAACGATTTCATTTAATAATGTATTTCAAATAACGTCAAATTCAACGTTATCGTATATTAATAATATACAATTCTGTCGGATTTTATATACTTTGTCGGAAAATTTAAAATGGTATTAAAAAAAAAAAAATATTGTGACTTTGGATTGTCAAGAAATATAGTTGATGTAACTCCGTGGGACATAATATGCAGTATAAAATTGTCAGCCCTGAAAATTAAAAATTATTCTTTTGAATGGCAACTCAACATCTTACAATAGCTATAAATAATATGAAATTGAAAAAAATCTTTTGAAAAATGTTGTAGTTAATTACGCATTTAGAACAAAGACACATATTCAGTGTAAATTTCAAGACTCTGTAAGACCATTGTTTTGATATTTTTTTTTTGTGCAACGTTTAAAAACAATTGAAGAAACGTTTCAGACAACGTACCAACTATAAGATACATATTTCCTATTCTTTCGAGTTGAAATTACATAAGGAATAAAATAAAATAATTGCAAACCCGTTTTAGCTTCCTCCGCTATGCACAGAATTAAAAAAAAAAAAAAAACAATAAATCGTATTACACGTAATTTGAATAAATATTACACGTTTTACGCAATAATTGTCACTAATTTTTTTCGTTTATTTCTTTTGTTTTATCGAGTACAAACGAACACTTTTCAGCAGTGACAATAATAAACAACGAATTTATCACACGTGTTTTCATAATATACATATGTAATGGAAACACCTAACCTAAAGAAAATTATTGAGGTTTCGGAAGGCATATCGAAACCATTACTCATAATAGGTAATTTATTTATTAATTATGATAGTGGTCTTATTATAATAATAATTATTATTGTTATAATTATTAAATTCCATATTATTATAATTAATAATAATAACCGATAATAAAATAACCGTATCGATAATTGTGACGCATGCGTTATTTTCCGTGCAAAAAATAACTATTAAAACCGCGTAAATAGATAAATAGATTAAAACTATATTATATTAATAATAATAATAATATTAATAATATTTCGATTATATATAGATGATTAAATTGGAACAGGTTTTTATTGAAATAAAACCAATGAAAATTGAAAGTTTCAAATTAAAACTTAACGTTTATATAATATATTGAATTAGGATTACGACGCGTACCTTTATATAGCCAACTTGGCTCCGACCTATACGTATTATATTATTATATTTGTTCCGATACAATAAAAGTTTTACGAGATTCCGATACACACGTATAAAATGTATACACACACATTCGTATGATTAAATTTGAAAACTATTTTCTAAAAATTTAATTTCTGGCAATTTATAACACCGTGGCGCATAATAATAATAATAATATACCGTACTATAATATTATTATACTGTACCGCGGTATTTTATATGTGAGATTTGTGCTATACGCAATATTCTCGTCAGATTTTTAAACGGAATGATACGATGGACCGATACACGAAAGTTCTTTTTTTATTATTCTTTTTTCTCTCATATCGTACGCGGAGTTTATTCTTTTTTCCCTCCCGTGTAACACGACACTTATAAAATTGAATTTCAAATAATATACACATACGCGAGGGAAAAATTTTATATTCTCTCCCGAAAATACGATCCTTTTATATTATTGTTATTATTATTATTATTTTTCTCGGCGGAACGGTTATGATTTACAAAAACAGAACATTTCGCCCCGGTACACCACCACAATAAGGTCATAAAAATGAGATTTTCACAACGTTTGAAACGAATTCACAGACGTTCCGAATATAATGTCGGTCCGAATGAGTTTTTGTCGCGGTGAATTCTATACATGAAATGCCAATATATATTTAGCCAAAGGTTTCGGCAAGTGTCTGCAAATCTACCATTAATAGATCTTTTGAAGAAAGATAAAGTTCTTATATTAAAATATGCTTAAGAACTTGTGACTGTTTTATATACACTACAAATCCAAAATCACAAAGATAATACGATTATTTTATTGCGTACACGCGTATTTCGACGACGACGTTATCGTCTATATATATAGTATTATACTATATATATAGTACATACGTATAAATGCGTATATGCCACTGTACTTATTGTCGATTTCAGAAAAGCAATACCAAAAAGAGTTGCCGAAAATTCTGACAGTCAATCTCGACGATTGTTTCAATGTCGAATACGACGCGATTTTTTTTCGTTTCCGAGAGCATATATACAATTCCCGGATGTTTTCTTTCTTTTTCCGTACCACTACGTATACGGCTCGAATTCAACCATATACACGTCTCGATTTATAAATAGGATTACGAATTTTTTTTGGTTTATTACGACCGATTAAATAGAAGTCATGAGAACACATTCGCTTTTACAAAAAAAATTTCTTTTTTCCGTAAAGATTGAAAACTTTGAACGTTATGAATAATTTGGGACATTCGAGACGATTCGTGACACACACACACAATATTTATATTTTCGACACTGTCCTCCACGTAGGTATTACTAAATCGCGTCTATACATTTATTTAATAAGTATACCTATACGCTGCAGCGTTATATAATAATATATTAATAATGTGTCTCGCGTTACATATATATACATATATATTATGACGGCATGGCGAAAAACGCATTTCTACAGCAGTCGTCGTAGTACAACGGATAAAATATTTAATAATAGTGTGATGAACCGCTAAGGGGGAAACGGGAACGCGAGAAATTCAACTGTCAAAAGTTTTGATACATCGCGGTGGTGGTGACGACGACGACGACGCTGCCGCAGAGGAAGACGACGAAAGAACACAATATAATAATATTTAACTGTTTATTATATTCGGTTTTATTTTGGACGACGATGGCAAGGAATGGTATATGCGTGTACATATCGTATATTTCATTACATATACATATATACGCTCGTATAGTCATAATAATAATTATTTTACAATTTTTCGAAAACGTTGCCAAATCTGCGACATTATAAGGCCGGCGTGCCCATATTCAAAGAGCAAAATCGTTCCGAGCTGTTCGAAACATTTCGCTCCAAACAGCTCGGGTAGACATTCCACGCACACTGACAAAACATAACAGAAAAAACACGTACTAATTTGGGATATATTTTTCATTTTTAACACACGCAGTCGTCCAGATGAGTTCTGACGAAAATGACGATGTTTTATACCGCTTTTATGGCGATTTTCGTTAGACAGATGATAATAAAAAAATGAAAAATTTCGGTGTACGAGATAAATAAAAAACGTACAAAAAAAAGATTTGACTAAATTACGTGAAGACGAGTTGAAATTTGAAAATTTCACTTGAATGAGTTCAAAATCTGTATACAATCATTCGTCGGTTTCCTCGTAAATACGAGATTAATTAATTTACCTGGAGGATGTTATAAGTAATATTAAATAATAGTAAACGTAAATAATAGTAATATTAAACGTGAAAAGAACGAAAAGAATGCGTGTAATGACTGATGACTTTTTTGTTTTTCATATTTTGCTCGTAGCAAAAATAGAAGCAGACAGAACAACTGCACAGATCACATTTTGTTTTGTCGCGTTTTGTTGCTGACTGATAAGTGTGCACGCATCATCAATTACTTTGCATGCGTTCTTTTTGTATCTCCGAGCTGCACGGAGCAGCTCGGAGTGGTTTTGCTCTTTCAGTGTGCGCTGAGCCTTACGGTTCGAGGCGACAACCGAATTTTATAATAATTTCGCGTAAATCGCCGCAAAAATCGTCAGTATCGCGAATTTCCATAAGACAACTCACAAATTCCAATAATAGTACATTTCTGCGATTACTATTGCGAACCACTCGCCGTTTCGATTCATATCGAGTTCGCGAACATTCGTTTCATGCGTTGTGAAAATCTCACGTAACGTACGAATTAAGTGTAAATTAAATAGTATACACCTATTTCTAATTTTCCGGTGTGAACAATAAACAATATTTGCTGACACGTGAAACGTATTTTTATTATTCCAAATAACCATCTGCTAGTCCTATAGGAAAACGTTGTGGCGTGCAGCGCATGAATCGTATATAAGAAAATAAATAAAAAGTGGCGGCTAAACGTAGTTGTAAGAGATCTTAAAACTCAACTGGGAACGAGAAAAATGTTAAGATAATAATAGTTTAGATACACTAAATTTATAGGGGGGAGATACACTAAAAGTAAAGAATGAGAATATTTTTCATTTTTTGACTTGGTAATTTTTTGAGTTGCGACATTAATTATATATATAAAAAAAAAATAAACAAAAATTAATAACTACACGTACAACCGTCGATTGTGTAATATATAATCATAACATCATGTTCGCGATCGTTCGGAAAATGGTAACGTCGTTAGAAAGTGGTGACAAGCAATGATATCGTTTCCTAACCGCGGTAACAGGAGTCGTCATCGTTTCGTTAACCTTTCCTGTAACACAAATATAGGCTATATACACATTATATATAAATATTTACATTTTGATCGCTATAGACTCCAGGTAACAGTTAAAAAACAAAATAAGAATAAAATCAACAATTATTGTCAAGGTAGCCTCCCACCACAATAACGAATCCGGTGAATATACCGATTACGGGGATTAAATAAAAAGTTTTTAATACTTGATTTCGCGGAGGATTTTTCTTTAGAAAAAAAAAAAAAAATAATAATAAATTTATCATTTTAAAAAGTCCAATCGATAATAATAATAAATATGGCTGTGTCGACGAAGAAAAACGATGCGACCGAATTGAACTACGACATGAACTACAATCTGTTCCTGTTGAAGACGTCCATGCAGAACTTGAAGACGGCTCAGGGTGAGTACGACCCCCCCCTCCCCGCCTTTCGCACCGCGTATAAATCGTAAACGATTGTTCGGCCTTTTGAGCACACGGGATTTACTATCCGCCGTATTATATTGTTTCGTGAGGTCGGAGAGATAATTATTTTTTTTTTCGCGCAGACAAACTGAACGTGAACCGTTGGGTGCACAAGCTGATGGCGAGCAACAAGACGTTGTCCGAAATGAAAATCCGGAACGATTTCATGTACCATCTGGTGACGGCCGTCCAAGACGGCGAGATCAAACCGCCGTTCAACCAGTACCCGCCGCTGACGCCGATCAGCAATCTGACGTATCTGTTGACCGGCCGCGCGCCGAACGCCGGCGGCAAAGACACGAAAAAGGACACGGCCGCGTGGGAGTGCGAATTGCCGGACGAGGACGCGGACAAACCGATGCTATTCAGACAGTCGCCGGACGGCGGTGCGTTCTTGGCCGCGCAGCCGATTCCCAAGTGCGGCGCGTTCTGTTACCTGGCCGTGGTCAGCAAACCGCAGCCGAAAGACGGCAAGCCGCCCGGTTTATGAATATAATACGGCCCTTTTTTTTTCGTTCTTCCGTCGGGTAAAAATAAACAAATCGGAACGTATTTGGCAAGAAGAATAAAAACGGTTTATTATTCCCGCCGGTAGTGCGCACGTGACGGGATATTTTCTAAACGGTATTTTATCGTTTTGCCGCGACACGAGTTTATCGTTCAGAATCGTTGGAATTTCGTAGTAGTACTCCGCTGCGCGCACACGAGTTTTTGCCCTCTATAAGCATAGGGCTTATCTTGGGGAAATCTACATCGGTGGCGGGCGGCAACTGTTGCGATCGTACGGAAACCAAACTCGACATAATACAAAGATAAAAATCGTTGTGCGTTTGGATGGTTTTTTTTTTTTAGACTCCTTGATATTTTATGGATCGAATACCACGAGAACAAAAAAATCGAATTTCAAAACGTGCCGCGGCGTTAGAATTCCGTTTAAGACTTCCACTGTTCTATGAAGTGAAAAACGAACGTTTTAGACTCCGAGCGAACCGAGAAAGCGGTTGGTCGTGTAAAGACGTTTTTTAAAATTTTTTTCCCTGTACAAACGGTCGGCTAAAAAGTATACGCTCGGACGATCTCGTCGTACGTTGCGCGGTAACGAATCGCGTCTATAGTTGGGGTGCCATATATTGCAAACGTTTTTTGTTTTTCGAATTTTCTCAATAGTTTCCCTTATGCCTTAAAAGAAGAAAAAACCAATTTCCCGATAGTTTTTAAACGGGGCGCGACAAACTGCCAAGACGTCCTAGAATCTTGAAATTCAAACCGAATTATGTAGATTTACACTATGTTTACGCAAAAAACAATTTTCAAACAATATGTTTTTTGGCCTATTCATAACAATTATTAAAAACGTTGAGCTCTTTAAAAAATAATGTAAGAGTTACGCTTTTTGGTTTTAAAGGGCTGACAAATTTATCTGACATACGTTTACTACCGTTATTTCAACTATATATGATTGAAAAATCTTGACAAACCGAAGTCACGTTTTTATTTACCGCTTTAAATTTTCCGACAAAGTGTATTACACCGAAGTACCATTTCGAATCGTTTTATAATCAATTTCAAAATTCATAGTAATGACAATTTTTTTTTTTTTATACCTTATTTGCCTAATTTAAATAATTTCTGATAAATCTAACACAAGTCATCTACGTTATTATATATTGTAATAAATTATAATGTTTAACGGTATACGACGTAATAACGTTTACATCCGAGAAAAATATGGGTTAAATAATCATAAAAACGCCTTTAACGATACGATGTTTTGATGTTCTTGTACACTTGTTTTGGGATTGTGTTGTCGTACGGAGAAAAAAATATAATATGGATACAGTTATAGCGTGTTCACCACACATCTTAATATGTCCAGCTGGCACGATCCTACGATCGTAAAATATAATTTCAACAACTCAAAAATGGTATTTTCAAGTTCTGTGCATTGCTGACATATAGACGATAGCCTATGAGTATTACGTATATAAGTATAGTATTATGTATTCACCCAACCAATCACCAAATGAAATTGTGACAAATGACCGTCTTTAGAAAATCATATTCATTGACGCCAAGATTGTCATAGACCGAGTACGATGAACTATAAACATCTAGATCCCAAGTGTCTATTATTATAATATTAAATCGAACGCTGAGAGTGACTGTTCGTTGTGTATTTATTAACTATTATTATGTTCTCTAAACCGATTTACGTTTAACGCTATTTCTTCTTCGTTGTATCATTCATATATAAAATGAACTTCGAAGAAAGTCTTATTTAAACAATATTTCACTATAATATTCTACGACAATTGATTAAAAAAAATAACTTTTATGGTGTATATTATAGTGATTTTTGTCATTATTAGCCTGAAAAAATATAAACATACAAAAAACGTATACGTTATACGTTATAATGGTAGAAAAAAAAATATAGAATAGCCTATGCTATTTTACGTATTAGAAAAATACTTACTCACTCCTATTCTACGGATTTTCGTTTGAGTTTCAGATTATTATTATTATTATTAACGCAATCGCGTAATATTATAACCAGTGTGAATACGAAATGATTATTGAATAGTAGCCAAATTTGTTGCAATTCATACTATAACAGTGTGACAATGTTGCCTTAACAAAAAAAAAAAAACCGTCTTAAATTTGTAATTATATGAATACATTTTTTATCTTGATTGACGTTTACGATATATAGTGTAAGTAGTTCATGCTATAGACGTATATATGATAGATGATTTAAAATATATACCTATATTTAATAATATTTAATTTATCGATTAAAAAAAAAAAAGGTTTGCAACTGAATAATAATAAAAACAATATATTACTATAGACGTACATATTTTATCGTATATAAAAATTGCTTGCGAACATATATGAAATGACACAATATAAATATATTTCTGACGAGTATAAATACATTTACTTTTATATACAAGTATACAGGAGCTTAAAAACGAACAAAGTGAAATTTAATTAAAAACAAACAACCGTAGTTATATATAACTTATGTATTTTCGGTAAACATTTTTTGTACACTAGAGATGGACACATGTGTTATATATATATATATATAAGTTTTGACTATATTATTACGGTTTAAACGAGGCTCGTGTTCTTGGTACCGCGCAAATAATAATAATAATAATAATAAAAATATCGTCCTATTAAAAATGTATTACAATAATGAGCTTATATATATGTATGTACTGTAGTTTATGTCGTCCAAATGTGTACATTATAAATATATATTCTCATATACTATTATATGGGCAAAAAAATGTGCGTGTCAAACACGTTGAACCATCAAATGCGATATAATAATTCGCATATACGTATATATAAATGAATATACGGACAATAGTTACAGCGAATAAGTGTTGTGCAGGAGTGAGGGGCAAAAACGACTAGAAATCGATTGAACTATATCAGAAATAGGTTGTGTTCTTTTTTTCTCTTTCTCTCTCTCTCTACATCGCATTAATTTTTCTGTACATTGCTATATATTATTCGTATTATAATAATAATAGTTTGGACACAGCTTATTTCGATGTGTTTCTGTTAATTGCTTGACACACTACCGTGACACAAAACGTGTTTGGTATTACAGTACGCTATTCAAATGAATAACTTCTTTCTAGGTCTTTTTTTTTTGCGTTTTGACGTTTACGACGGCATTTTTGAATTTTTTTTTTTTAGGAGAATTGTTTATTATTTTAAAATCATTATTAATTGATTTTTTTGTTCTGCGTACTTGTCAAATTATCTCATAACTTGTCAAGTTTTTTGCAAAAATTTATTATAATCTCTACACAAAATGATGTGTAGAGATTTTAATATTCTATAAAGTGAACAACAGAGATTTACCTTATAAGGTGTTATTGTATAACTAACCCCTGACAATTTTCTAATTTATGACATATGTTATACATTTTACTGTTAAGCCTCACAATGACTCTTCTAAGTATTAATTGAGTTTTTTTTTAAGAATAGTAAAATAATTATTGTCGCACTACAAGTTTTTACCATTTAATATCATCTACTACGATTATACGTATACAGTCTATAACAAAGAATAATACATAGTACATGAATACGACACTGTGCGAAAAATGTATAAAACATTGAATCAATACGCGCGCGCATATTTATCCCAGTACATAACGTGTATACGAGCACTGATATTATGTAATAAATTGTATATATTATGTTATGTCGGTTCGACGTGCACAATAACCGAACTATATAATATATGCCAGAAAAAAGATATACATATACGTACACAGTGTGTAAATAAGTCTTTGTGTCACGTTCTAAAAGCGATATTTGCCAAACAGTGTAATGTGTAATTTGAATGTATACTACACATTTCGAGACATTATTATTATTACCGAGTATAAGACGATATAATATATATATATTTATTTATATATACAGGGTGTTCAAAGATATCTGACAAAATGCATTAAATTTCGTTGTATTCAATATTTTTAAGTTTTTTTTTTTGTAATAATTACTAAAATCTTGCGCTACAGATATACACATATATATTGTTTTAGCTATAAAAAGAAAAATAAGATATTTTATTTACATTTTTTTTTTTTTAATTCATCTCCGAGAAACACTCTATACATTTTATATACATACATTACGAGTAAACGTTTGAGACACTACAGTCACAACGATATTGTAATATTACATATATAATAATAATAATAACTATATAGAAGAGTCGTTTACGTTAGAAAAGATATATATTTTTTATCGTTATATTTATGGCATCCCAGAAAATGTTTTGGCAATTCAGATGATTATATATTATGTATCGAGCGCATGCGTGTATAACTAAATATATATATATAAATATCGTGGGTAATGAAAAAAAATTGTTTAATAGACATTGTACATATTATTACATGCCTTCTTGAACCGAGTTGAATTAACGATGTAATAATAATCGTATATAATATCATATTCGCGCGTTGTTTTGTCATCACACTAATAATATTAAAAATGGTTTTGTATAGAAATGCCTAATATATATATATATATATATATATATATATATATATATATATATATATTATATGTACGTGTATAAGTAAACGTACAATCGATTCGAAGAGTATTGTGGAAAAAAAAAATTTACAAAAAATAGTTGTATTGAATTTGTTGTTTTTTTTTTACGTGTATAAATATACTATCGGCTTCGAACGAATGTCGTAATCGAAAAATTCAAAAGCAAAAAAGTAAGAAAAATGAACAAAACTATAATATGTTCGGGAATCGTAGGAAAACAATATATTCCGTAAACAATCGGACACGATAAACTATCGGTCATGTATATTATTATAGTTTATAGAACATATTGCGTTGCACGAAATAATTGCATATGGTATCTATTGTTGAGGTAATAACCGCTTACTTGGTAAACGGTGTATACAATTTAATGCTATCTCACGGATGAGATATTTTACGTTGTTAATTGTGAATCGTAATTTGTGTATAGGTTCGGCTTGATAATTAAAATTAAAGTAAATAACGCGAAAATAATAAACTTATGGTATTTCGTGATCAAAAAACGATAAGGAAACAAACGGCCATTGGGCAAAACAGTGTTGTAAATTTTACAGGACCTACCGCAAACTCGTCGATCAGATAACCGTATAATATAACAATTAAACGATTATAAGTAAATCGAATATTTCGCACACACGACGCTCGCACGAGTGGAGTTCACACGGTATACGAGAACGAACAGCGGTAAACGTACACGAATCGGAAATAAAAAAAAAGAACTCGTGTTACACATTGTAAAATGTTACATTATGTTTATTGCCCAGCAAGCAGTAATAATAAAAACTTATATTAATAAGTGCGTAGACGCCGCGTGCAAATCCAGTAATTGATAGGCGTATTGGAAAACGTTTGACGACCGTACGACACGCCATCGCCGGCGTTCGTTATTCCTAAATATCGCGTTCGTTCGCCACGTATTTTATTAAATAAAAATACGCGTTCAAAACGCTATATCGTCTTTAACTCGTTAGTATATTCACGTATACGATATTTAGAGTCTGAGCGAAGCAGTTGTGAATTAGGAAGCCGTTGGTTTTTCTGTGTATAAAAATTTAATTTTCTTTTTGTTTCTCTCCGTTTACGACTTTTCGACTGGCGCAAAGGAGTATACACACGTATCCTTTTTTCCGATGAAAACCTGTGCGCAGATGGTATTTTCTACAGTATAGGAAAGTCGTTTTTCGGTTTTCTCAATACGGTTTTCAAACGCGGCGCGAAAAAACCGACCGCGATTTCGTCGAGAAATTCTTTATTGCACCGGTACGTGTCTTTGGAAAAGGACGACGACATGTGGTCGGATCCGAATCGTTACGGCTAAAAACAATACGCCCGTTCTCGGATACCCGTTATCGTATTCAAGTAGACACTTTCTGGTATAAAAATAAAAAAATCCCGGTTAGACTACTTGCAGTCCCGTATGCTGCCTGTACGACACTGACACGTCCCTTCACGTCCTTATACTTTCCTCCTGCGTTCATAGCGCACACGTCCTGGAATTGATTTTACGTTAAATATCCACCCCCGTACCATGTTCTCTGTTCTTCCGTCGCTCGTGTATAATCGCGTTTCTGCTATTATTACAATAATAATAATAATAATAATAATAATAATAATAATAATAATAATAATATAGTTTTGCGGTCTCCACTTAGGTTCCCGTCACCGGTCGCGGAATATACGCGAAATCACTGGTTTTTGACAGTGTTACTCCGATATTGTTACTTCGTTATCACTTGCTTTTCACGTGTTTCTAACGTATATAAATGCTCGTAGTTACTGTAATGTTATTTACAAAATGAAGCGTTCTTTTAATACGCGATAAACCACAAACCGTTTATTACTGTGAAACGAAAATACTTTGCAAAATTTATACACGTACCTATATTTACAGGCGTTATTTTAAAATCATAATGATTTTTCGTATTATCTTTTAGATAAAACAAAATATTAACGAGTATTTATATATATATATATATATATAATATTAAGTAACTCTAAACATTAATAAGTAAATATAATTTAGTCTATAAAATTTCTCCATATACTTTTACAGGGTACATACTGTAATACCACATAGTTTGCAAGGTTTTGCGATTAACATTACAATATTGTGTAGCCTGATTAATAATAATTATGGCGAAGATGCGTGTAAAAGTAATTTTGCGGTGTATGAAATTCGGAATTTCGTAAAAAGAAATTGCCTCTTCAACGAACAAATGTAAGTTTTTTTTTTCTACACAATATTATCCCGTTACTTTAACGTTCCGTAACGAGTGACTATTAACTCGAGGTACTTTTTCAAAATAACCTGTCCAACACTGCGGAATATCACCTCGTATTACAGTACTTTTATAACATTTTTTATTAAGCGTTATTTAACACTTTGCGTACAAAGCGAAACTCCTTGTCCCGGCATGGTCAAAAAAAAGTTTCGAATAATATTTCAACGCGCGAGGCCTAAATGAAAATATTATAATACGTAAAACGATTAAACGTTCTTTATTTTTCTCGTTATATTTGTCACCTTTAAAAACGATAATCAAACAATTAATTATACTATACTTATTATTTACGTTGATTTTCACACGTGGCCATATGCGTAGTGGTGGTAATCATATAGTATAATTACAGGAAAAACGACACTATTATTTTGACTCCAAACGTTTTTATACTCTATACACACTGTCCTCGGCGATAATAATTCATTTATAATACCTACGCGTTTTTTAATCCGCCGTGGTGATCAATCATTTTTGTTTTTTCGTATACTTTTTAAAAACGGACACGATATCGTTGTTTCAATGCGACCGCCGTAATAGATCAATGTGTAGGATGTATGAGTCGCGATTGTAACAGCAAAGCTTTTAGTAAATCACGCACATTATAATAAATATATATATATATATATAGTTTAACGCGTTATTGAATATATACTATTGAGAAAAGTTTAAATATTATATATCGTCGTCGAGTGGACACGATTTTATATCAAGAATATAGCGCGTATATTAATAACGATGCGACCAACGAAACTCGAATTTGTAATAACATTATTAATTGCATTGGATATATCGATGTACGAGTAAATATTTTATTTTATATTAATCGTATCGTGAATAAATATAAATTCGTTTGTTTTCGGAACAATCGAAGCGATTGATTTTTTTTTATTTCGCGTTCACACACACAAATTTCAGCTCGCCGTATAATTTCAGACACTATTGCAAACCGGTAAATAACGGTTTACGGACGAGTGAAGTATATTGTACGACTTGAACTAATCGTTTTAATGGCGTTGAAAAATTCGAATTTACGTCAGTGGAACGCGTTGGGATATAGAATTGTCCGCACTCGTCTAGAACACCACGTGACACCACCGCGCGTAATAATAAAAAATCATTTCTCTTTTAGCGTACACAACACGTGTGAAATGGGCTTATTTATGTATGACCTATTTATAATCCACTCGGCGCGTCTTTATTCTGTTAAACAGTACGACGATAATATAAAATAGGTACGAGCCATTTCGACAAGTGTTGGGGAAAAGAGAAAAAATAAATTACACGGAATGTACCGATCCAAATCACATTTCATCGAGTCTAAACCGCCTTGTCTCGTACTAAAAAAAAAAAAAAAATATTAATCAAAACACGCTGCGGATTGTTATTCGGGTAATAATAATAATAACAATGAATAATTAATACACGCGCAATATTAGTGGTGTTGGTTGGACGAAGATAGACGTATGAGGAGATATTTTTTCTCTCCGATCGATTCCTACACTCGCAGCACCCATTATTTTACAGTAGCGGTCCTGAGTGTCGAACTGAAAATTCAAACGAGTCACTCGTGTGCGTGTCGTTGAAATGACGACCGTTCTCCAATGTTTCACGTGAGCCCGGAGAACCATTGAGAAACACGACGTGATAGAAGATGCGGTGGACAGAGCGGATTAAATGAAGAAAATCAAAAAAAGAACATGATGATACCGTTCAAACGAAACGGTTTTCAAGCCAAGGATCCAATACGTGTCCGAAACATAAGTATATATTTTTTTTGTATCTATTGATCTATACACGTTATCTCGTTTAAATGAATTATGAATTTTTCACTCGAAAATATCGATCCACTCCCGAACCATTTAATACCCGAAAACCGGTACTGCCGATCGCGTTTCAAGTACGACAATGCGCATATACTTATATCGAGTAAGAAGTCTACAGTACGAATACGTGTGTGCGCCGGCCGGCCGGCACGCGAGTTCAAAGGCGCACGCGGACGCGGGGCGCTTTCTCGCGGCCGCGCGACAGACACACACAAGCGCGCGCGCCGCGCCGAGTTGATTCTATTGAATCGATAAGAGGACCGGCCGCCGCCGCCGCCGCCCGTCCCGCGGTTTTTATCGCCGCGGGACGAGCGCACGACTCGTAACGCGGCCGCGGGGTCGGAAAGTTTTCTCCGGCGAGTGAACGAGTGTGTGTGTGTGTGAGAGAGATGCTCTCAAAGTTCCGCGTTTCACGGTTAGAGGAGGTAAGGTGTTCGCTTCGATTTCACCGACATTGTGCGCGTGTATTTTATCATTATATATCGTTTATATAAATACCCGTACGCGGTACGCCGCCCCACGTCCCCGCGCACGAAGCCGGACCGCGCGGCTCGGAAATCCGTCGACCGCCGCCGCCGCCGCCGGGGCGAATCGTTTTGATTTCGCTTGTAATTAAACCGTCGGAAAACGCGTCCGTTATTCGTCTAACCTACCTACCTACAATATTATGTACCCCGTTATAGTACAAGTAAAGTATCCACACTTTATGCCGTACGAATAGGAGTGATCGATTACCCCGGGGTTGTATTTTTTTTTTTTAAACGCAAATTCTATTTTCTAATATATATATATATATATTACGCCGTTTTTTATAATATCGATAACGTTCACAACTCTAAATATATAAACAAAAATAATAAATGCGTGTAACGCCGACGTACGATAACAATAGACACTACAGCTTACAAAAGACAACTAATAATATCTTTAATTGTCTCTTTAATCGTGAGATAACCGTGGATCAAAATACACGCTTTAATCCGTGGAATCAAAACGATCGTTAAGTATCTCCTTGGTCACGTCGCGAACAGCGGTTTATTGCCCGAAACGGTTTTCGTTACCAACTACTTCGGTGTGTAAAAACAACCGACCACCGTAGTAGGTTTGTTTCGCCGACACGGGATTCGGGACTGGTCGCGGGGGGGGATTGATTTGTTGCGCACGCGTTGACGTGAACTGATCATCGGCTCGCAGCTCTGTTGGAGCGTGTTTCGTACTGTCCACGATTGTACAATGGACGCGAACGACAACAATAATAATAATAATCGGTAAGAAATATTATTCTTCGATTATTGATAACATAAAATATAAATGACGACGGTGTGTCTGACTATATTAGTTGTATGATGATGGCGAACGTTGTATTGTTTTCACGAACAAATGAGATCAATAACACGAGCGTATGGGATCAGCGAAGAGACGGCTAATGAAAGAGTGTGCAACGGGAAACTCCGGCGTTGAGAAAAAAAAAAAGAAATCTCGAAACGAAATCGGCTCGCGTTTCGCGACGTTCGGAGAAGAATGATGGGAAATATGATTGGACGTGTTATGAGACACGAATAGAAGAAGCTGCTCCTATTGCGCGCCGTAGTATAATAGGAAAGACGAAATACCGAAGACGACAAAGAACATTAAAATGACTCTTTTACATAACATATTATCTAATGTGCAAAAAATATAATAATTAAAAACAATAAAAAGAATACTTTTTTGTGTTAACAAAACGTCTTGCCATAATTTGTTAGTGTTTATCGTAATTCGTTGTCGGCGTATTAACCGCGTGCAACTACTAACCGATATGTTCGTCGATAGTATAATAGGAAAGACGAAATACCGAAGACGACAAAGAACATTAAAATGACTCTTTTACATAACATATTATCTAATGTGCAAAAAATATAATAATTAAAAACAATAAAAAGAATACTTTTTTGTGTTAACAAAACGTCTTGCCATAATTTGTTAGTGTTTATCGTAATTCGTTGTCGGCGTATTAACCGCGTGCAACTACTAACCGATATGTTCGTCGATAGAAATAGGCGTTTTATTTACGACCGGTTTTCGTCTGACGAGAGCGGGTCGACTTAAACTGAACAGCGTACACCGAAGAAATGTTTACGGGCCTACATATTTCGGTCATTGAAGTAAAAACTGTACGGATTACTTCGATAAATTCAACAAAAAATGAAGACAATTAGAATTTTTTTCATAAATCATATGTCGTTTTTGTTAAAGAAAATAATGAAAAATACGAGTATCGATCATTTTAGTTTTGATATTAATGTAGGAAGGGTTTCTACAATATTAGGGATAATTCGATTATAAATTTTACATCCCTTCCCGGCATAAAACACCCGCCACTGCAGGTCTCGGTCGTGTATTTCGTTTGAAGTTTTAATACGATTGAAATGCTTCGGCACTAAAGCGACGTGTAAACGTGATTTTATCAATTTGAAGCGAATAATAAATTTGTATATATTTGCACAAATATAATATTAAATACATTTTTTTTTTTTTTTTAGATACTATAGCGCAACGGATACAGATCTCGGACGAAATGTTGTTAAAGAACGATTACTATGATGGGAAAAACGAAAGAAGGTGTTTTAATTCCATTACGGGCGTTTCGACGGACTTGCCTTTTCAATTTGAAACGTTGCGATTCCGTTTAAAAAGCGGCATTTATGATGACGATCGATAAAGCAGTCAAGGGCAAACGTTCAAAGTCGCAAGTGTGCATATAGAAGAAAAAGAAAGTACACGTTTTTCTCGCGGATAAATTATAAACTCGTGGTACTAGCCCGAAAAGAGTCCTAGTAAAAGACGGCAAAACAAACAAAAAAAAAATCTTTATCTCTTTCTCTATTTTGTTATAGCGATAAAACACGGAATAGATGAAAACGAAAATTAAAAAACAAAAAATTCCGGACAAAGTATTATACTATTATATGCGGATACGTACATTGTGCAATAGTGAAATTTCACGAGTGTTTCATTGTCCCGGGGGACACTCGTGGGAACACAAACGTACACGAAGCATAATGATAATAACATATACAGAGCGATGATTCGTATATAAATCGCGAGTCATTCGAATTCGATGTTTAAATATATATATAAAAATAATACTCGGAGATTATTATCGACTATAATATTATACGTTACAGGGGCAATCATTCAAATAATTCACTTTATACGTTTTTTTATTATTTTCACACATTATTATCTTCACGGCCCAGCGCGCGCTGCGTAACGATAATATATATTTATTATACAACGAAATATGTCTTCGACTCCCAGTTTGTTTTCGATTTTTATATTTAATTTTTTTATTTTCATAGGCTCAAACGCGCCTCTCGAAATAAATATATTTCCGACTTTTTCAGTTTCCAATATCCTTCTATATACATACATATATATATACACGAGTGATATTTCATATTGTGAAGTGTCGTCGTGTATGTATGTATAATTCAATGCGTGAGATATATAAATAAAGTTTTCAACGGTTCCAAAAAAAAAAAAAACGCTTTTTCTTTTTGTATTCTCTAATTCGTACGACTTATTTATTCATATTAATTGCACGTGACGTGAATATTTTGTTTTCGCTACCATTAACAATAGTATGATTTAATCCTTATACGAAACATGTTTAAACATAATATTTTATTACGCGATACCTATATTGTAATTGTAAATCCTGTCAGTTGCACACCTAAGAGATTTAGGTATAAAGGCTCTCCACAAAAACACTCGAATATTATTATTATTTTTATATTAACAAAGTATAAATAATAAGCAGATAAACGACGACGTGTAAGTCGCTCTCACAAAAATAAAAAGCCCGAGTGCGTGCCTTTAAATGGTTAAATATAGTCGTTTAGATGGTCACACATTGAATTGATTTCTACGGCCGATACTCGATGACCAAACTGATTCCGACGGACGTTCTCGACAGAATTCTAATCGATTCGAAATGTATATATATATATATATATATATTATGTTTTTTTAAACGGTACGTGAGGGGAAAATCATTTTATTCTTTCTTTTTTATATACGTATTATACACTAATTTATTTTTCAAACGTTAAAACGATATAATATGTACTATTATAGACATCGGTATTCCATGTATCAAATATACTGTGGTATAATAATAATTATAATTCTAAACAAATATTATTTTTCTATAAGGGATATTTCATACACACACGGTGTGTGCGTAAATAAATCGATTAAAATTATTAATTTTATTTTCAATATATAACCATAAACTAATCGTTAAAAAAGTAGTGAATTTAAAAACAAATTTTTTTTTCATCATTTATACAATAAAAGTCCATAGTGACATCGAAAGTTCAACGATAAAATGCCGAAGAGTGAAAGAGAGAGTGAGAGGAGAGCATTTATTTACGTAGAATTGAAAACCTATAATTACTGCAGAATTCAATATATTTTTAGGATCAATCTCGTACACAATATTATTATTATTTTTTTTTTGATAAAGTAAACACGAAAACACAATTTTAATTAAAGTTCAATTCGTATTTATGATTTGTTTGTTGTACAATAAACAAAAGGTAAACGTAAACATTTTTTTTTATTTATTAAATTTTAAATATGTTTGAACATAGTACGGTTTAATGAATATCGATCTGTTTTTTCCCTCGAATTATAATAATATGAAGAGAAAAACGTATACCACATTATATCATAGCCATTTAATGCGACGAAAAGAATTCCATTACGCATTTTTTTTCGCAATGTAGTAATTCATGTTGTAATATACGTTACGGGTTTTTCAACGTAGTGTTTTATTTTTGTTTGTGAGAGCACTTTTCCGCTAACGCGCTTTATTTTTCGTTGTAACAAATTGTGTACTGCATGTAGTATTTTATTCGACTCGTTAGGTTAGATTTTTCATAGTAATTTTCTTAAACGCGAGAGAAAACTTTATCGACAAATTACGAAAAACTAGTGTTGAATTGTCGAATTTCACGAATTTTTTTTTTTTTTGTTATTTCAAGAATGGTAATGAGAAAAACTTGACGTATAGTTATATAATTTAATAAAACTAGAAATTATGAGACTGAAGGATTTACCATATAATATTTTCAACAACACTGTAGTATAATCAAAACCCTTAACACGTTTTCTTTTCCTTCATGTTTGAATTTTGAAAGAGAGAGAGAGAGAGAGAGAGAGAGAGAGAAATAAAATTAAAATTTCAACTACATAACTTTGTATTTTCGAATGCAATTATTTATCAATGCTTTCGAAATTGTGTAATGTTCTAATCCACAGCATCCTAAAGTATCGCTGCTTTTTGATTTTTTTTTCATACCACATATATTATTCCACGTATAGCACATTTATTTTAACTTCATACAAATAATAATAAATAGTGTTGTCGATACTCGAATAAAGTGATATTTTTGAATATCATTTAGTATAAATATTTTTACCAACTGTTTTCAAAAAAGAAAAAAAACTAAACAATACGATTTACATTTTATAAAACCGTAATCATTCTCCGTCAAAAATCTCGCTCCACTTTTGTAATTCGATTTATTTTATAAATGAAAATGTAATCATAAATACGTACATGAAACAATTTAAAAAAATTATACGATGAACGTTTTAAAATTAAACGAATTTATATAGCGTTTTTTTTCTCTTTTACTATCGAGTATACAGATTAAACCTAAACATTTATATATATATATACTCGTATATATATATATATATATATATATATATATATATATATATATATATATATATACTCGTATATATATATATATACGCCAGCTAGCGGTGGAAAATCATAAATTATTGTGGATGAAAAAAAAGAAGCGTACATATAAAGTGTTTATAAAATAAACCCATCGGACATATAAATCAGTTTTCGGTCGAACACCACGTTCGAAACGTCGTGATAAATAATTCAGACAATTATTTCCCCCATAACGCGATAACGCATTGGTATGTACTATATAATGTTCATAGGAAAAACAATAATACGAGTGTTTTTAGATGGACTTGAGTGTTGACTACGCGGCGAGAAACGATACTGAAACAATTTTCTAAAAACGAAAAAAAACCGTTCATATATTATACGTCACAAAGTTTTATAGAAAATTACAAGATTTTTTCTTGAAAATCAATCAAATTTTTATTCCTTTATATATTTTTTATTTTTTTGTGTTTACCTTGATTTACCGTCTTAAAACACGTTTTATGTGCGCGTCAAGTTCATGTATTTTTTTATTATAATTTATCGGGTCTTGCGTTTATCCGGTATACTTAAATATTGCACAGTAGATTTTATGGTGTAAATAATATAAAAGTCGTATTTATCGACACTATAACAACGGGAGAATAAATTGAAATATATGTGCAGTAAACATATATATATATTATTGAATCATTATTGGAGTTTTAAATTTTCCGTAAATAACCGAGACTGTGTATTTTTCTCGAAATTCAATACTACGTATTTGATTTTATTTGTATAATGAGAAACTGCAGAGCGTTTCCCCGGATAAGCTAGATAATTACTGAAAAAAATTAATAAAATCGGTTTTTTTTTAAGTTATAAATCTTTCGGGTAATCCGATCAACTAAATTAATGTTTTAACGGTATGAATGCGAGAGGCAAACAGAATTAATTTTTCTTACATTTCCATTCATTTTATATTGTAAGAAACATTTTAAGAAACTACTTTTTAGATTTTACAAATTGAAAAAAAAATATGATTAGGTATATACACGATGATGCGAAAAGTTCGATTAATACGTATATTTATATTTCAATCTGTATAAACGTCTCGAATATTCAATCGAAGTAATAAATAAATCTCGTTGAAAACGGGATATTCTTATAATACTCGTATTACATAATCATATATTGTTGTTCGCCAACCCGAAAGAAATACGCTAGAAATCAAAATATATTGTTATATTGTTAAGCCACGTTTGAATTATCGAGATTCAACTGCTGTATGAACGAATTATCCAAATAATATTATATAATATATGTATGTAATTTATATAATAATTAATATGTTACAGAATATGTGGTTGCAGACGAATTCGTGAGTACGTATACCGCGGTTTTCGCCGTATTTCACGGAATTATAGTGGCATTTAACGATATTTTACCGAATATAAAAATTTAAAAGGAAACAAATTATCCCTGCGCGTTTTCAAACTTTCTTCAATTGTCTTGGACTCATGATTTAGAACTGATCGATCGTGCCCAAATTTTAAACGTATTATATTTTTGCATACATTCGAATGAACGAATATCCAGCTGGTAATAAAAATACGCTATACGATAGAAATTTGATACGGTCTTCTGCAGTTCTCATTGTGTGATATCTAATAAAATAGCAATTTTACACGTATATTATACACAAGTGTATAATAAATACTAAACGTGCTTTAACAAGTTTTACACGCATTGTAATTCGGAAATTCGTTATATTATATTGTTAACTTTTTAACTTTTTTGTTCGATGGAAAAAAAAATAATAAAAAATAAAACATAATTTTTTTACGCGCAATTTAAACGCTTGCAAATAGATTTTTTTATATTTAAATCGAAATAGAACAATAATGATTTTCGACAAATAAACGGTATATTTTCCGAAATTATATTCAACGGTGCAGCGAAACTGGAACACTGTAAAACATAAATATTGATAATGTAATGCTTTAAAAAAAAAAAAAAAAACGTCAGTGACGCAAATTCCGTTAGGCGATGACATATATAAGTTAAAAAAAAATATTCGTAATATGTGACCTATTAAACACATTATGTAGGAAAATTCGGTAGGTCACATTATACATATAAAAAGTTGTATACATTAGTGCCTTTATTATTCATCATTAATATTTCGACACCACGACGTTATAATAATATTAACATGGTGCCAAAAATGCGTGTGGATAGGTATTTAGTTTTTGTTTACGACGGTTTATAATATAAATACGATAAGCGAATTGCATTAACGATCAGTTTTACATGTTATATTTTAACGATTAGACTTGAAAGAGTAAAAAAAAAAATTTTTTTTTAATATATGTATAGGTTAGACTTACCTTTGAATTTTTCTCTTTGTTCAACGTCCGACGACATCTTGTACCGGTACACTGTGGATAAGAAAAAAAAATTATATTTTTATATATAATATCAACAAATGGCAGAACGAATAAGAAATAAATTCGAATATACTCAAAACCCCCCCTTTTTTTTTTGACATTTTATAAAACACGTTCCGTTCAAATTAATATATTACATTAAACATTACGATGCCTTAGGTATTTTTTTTTTTTTTTATAATTATTTCGTTTGACAAAACGTGAAAAAACGTTACGTATGCAAACAAATTTCCAAAACAAACAAAAAGATATCTTAAAGAAAAGAAATATATATATATGCCGATTTTAGTATATACGTTTCTTTTATACTTATTTACTTTTGAGTTCGAAAACAGCTTCTGTGAGACGTATATTATAACTTATAAGTTATCTGCTTTCTGTAAAAACTTGTTAGCATAGTCGCGTACGTTGTGAAAGTGATTTTTTTTGCTTGTGTTTTGTATATTGTTACAAAATAATAATGTTGTTTTATATATTTTATACAAAATATTATACACGTTCGACGTATATCAATTCACAGAGAGAAAATGATTTTTTAATAATTTTTTTAACTAGATTCTTATATACTTCTTAGATAATATTAACTGTAACGTGTATACTTTGATACGGTTTTCCTCCGCGTACTGTCATACAATTGAATAAGTTATTTATACAATTTTAAAATAGTATTCGGCCAAAATAGCGAATGTAAAACTAGCTGATTTAAAAAAAAAAAGAAGCGAAATACGTATTAATATATTATTAAATGCGAAGAAAAAATACGAGTATGCGCCTATGGAAATAAACGTATGTTAAAAATATGTTTATTCAAAAAAAAAAAAACCTCAAAAAAAAAAACCGCCATATATGAGTGAATAAGAGAATAAAACGAAATCAATTATTTAATGATAATAGCGATTATCCTTTAACAAAATTATCACCGGCATTTGAATCATTTAGTTTGAAGTATTTTTATTTGTTTTTTTGTAGGTTTTCGTTTGTTGAAAGTTTTCGTTATATTTCTGTGCGTGTGTGCGCGCGCGTTTTTTTTTTCTACTACTTTGGCCTAAACCAATTTTCAGTGTTACGTTCGCTTTTTTTTACACGCATACTTACGTATTATATACTACATACTCGTATATTAATATTTTTCGTAACTACTGTCTCGGTAATGCGAGTCTCTTTTTTGCCCTCTATAGATATTTCTCGAATCCCCCTTAGCGATTCGAACACTCGATAATTCGAAGTTCTTCATGAGTCTCTTCGACTCTGAATCATCGAGAGACGGGTGTATTTTTTGGTAACTACTGGTCCCGTTGCCGTTGACACGCGCTCTCCGGATACGCTACGCATCACACACGAGCCGATCATGTCATAGCCATAGCCGGTTCGAACACGATACGTGTGTGGGGGGGTATGCGCTCTGACAGAAATATTATTACAACGATCGCAAAACGATAAATATAATTACATCCGTTTTTCTGGAAAACTGTTGGGAATTCATCGCTTTTCGCGTTGTTTTATCGACAACTATTCCGGAATCGCCTTTTAACCAAAATCGAACTGAATTATACATTAAAACCTTTTACAAGGTGAAAAAATACTTTTGAAATACCGTATACCGCAAGAGTATTCTAATTTTACGTTATTATCGAGTGTTTTTAACAAGTCCGCTCGCGCTGTGAACTGACACGTACACGCGTAGTACACATTGAACACTTGAATAATTCTTTTTATTTTTATTCTTTTATATTTCAACTTTGACGATGAGAAAATAATCGCTTAATCGAATTATTTTTAAATATACATACATATTAATAATTTGATATTCGGTATATCGAAATAAAAATTAAACTAATAATTAAATATATAATAATGCCAAATAAAAATGATAAAAAATAATAAATTCAAGTAATAATTTGTCATTACCTAAACGATAAAATTAAAAAAATAAAGATGAGTATACGTATAATATACGTCAGCTCGCAAATCTAGGAATACTTCGACAATGTATTATAATTAGAATAATTAGATGCTCATAAATTAAATTCTTCTTTTTTTTTATCGTACACATTTTGAAAATAAAAATTATTTCTTGATACTATTTGTATTTTTATTTTTCATCATTTTGGCGTATTATGTATAGTACATAATATTATATTGCTATGTTAACACAGTGTAATTTGTTTTAAACGTTTTTTTTTCATACTGATAATTTTAATATTTGTATTTAAAAATAGCTCGATTACATTCAAACGAAACGTTTGATGAAGAAAATTTTTCGCCTGCATTCACAATTGAAGTATAAATTATTAAAAAAAGAAAACAAATCACTTTTAAAATATATATTTGTGTCAATGTACTCGAATATTATACGTGTTCAAATTCATTTTTAATCAGTATTCAAGGCTGTTATTTATTATTATTATTAAATATTTATATGACGACTCGTATTGAAAAAAACGAAATATCGGGAAATATCCCGGTTTTCGTACACGCATGTATTGTGAATAATATTATAAAATACAATATAACATTGCATCGTAAATAATATAATATACTTATATAACAATAATAATAATAATAATATGTTTTTAACTATATCTAATTCATTGAGTGACTCCGCTCTGTTTTAATCCTTTTAAATCGTTCAATTCCAAACTTTCTTTCATTATTAAATCAGTTTTACATTCATTTAGTCATTCAAACATTAATTTCGACTTTTTTTTTATGTCACCTTAGTCGTGTTGGCGTATTTGGCAACGAGGAAGCTGATCGTGTACAACTAATACATTTATCTCCTGAAGTATTAGTCTTTTTTCAAAATCCTTTCCTATGACATTCTCTTTCATCATCAACAATTCATAAATAATTCCTGGATAAGTGATGGTGGTCCTCCTCATCTTACCTGGCTTCTTGTTATATCACTTACCATTCTGAAAATATCTTTGGTTTAGAAATCTTTCTTTAATCCCGATTTCATCAAAAATATCATTTTCTCGCCTTAGACTGCAGAGATAAAATGGCTTCCGTCTCGTGCATTTAATTTAGCCTTCAATAATACCCCTTATGTATACCTACGTCGCGTTGAGATAATTAAATACGATTTTCCTCAATTACTCCATATCATTGCCTAGCCATTGGCTTTGGATCGTTTCAACTCATTTAAAATTAAATTGTTCATATCCTTCTTTTGTACTATAATCTTACATCCACTGGAACTGTTATCCTCACAATTTTCTATATTCACTCAGCAGCCAAGTTTGTAATATAATTTTTATACACCGCGTGTTTACTTTTTCCAATATTTATATTTTTGAGCTTGTTACTGTACTATTATAATTATAATTATTAAAAGCACTGATAAAAAAAAAATGATTAAACAAAAATAATAATAATACGTCCAATTTACTCATAAATTATTACACGGAAAAATGATTGCGTGTCAAAAGTATTGTATATATCTTTAAAGCAATACTCGTGTTGTACACGAATACGCTGCTGTATATTATATAGTGAATAGACTTGCGGCGAATTACCGTTTCTCGCTTTTTCGATCCTTAGATCTGTCTTATACGAAGAAGAACATTCATCGCGATCGCACAAAAGAGCAGCTATTTAAAATTTGCCAGAGCGCGTGAAACGAGAGTCGGACAAAAGCCGGTACGCCCTTTTATGAATATTTATATAATTTATACGGAATATGAAATATATTTACGCATGAATTGTAGTTATATCCACAAGGTTTACATTGCGATAAAGGTATGAAATTTAATTTTCGTCGAAATAGAAAAACAAATATATAGTCAACATCTATTCGACCCAAAGTCGTTTATGGATTTTGTATCAAAAAAAAAAAAAAATTACAATATTAATAAAAATGCATATTTTCATCGGCTTTTACATAATAATAAAAATAATATAGTTATATAATTGCAAAATATATGAAATCGTTTACGCATGAAGAAAATTCTCATACTGTTATTATATTATTAATTTGCTCGACATTTATTATACAATATTATATAATAACAAATTAATTTCTTTCAATCCAATGATTGATTTATAACAAATGTATATTTACAACATTACACTATCCGTGTTTTGTTGTCGTTTTTATTATAATAATTGAACTCTCTTGCAGGAAGTTACTTCTGCACCCTTCATTATTCAGCTAATATCTACCTAATTCTGCAGAGTATTCCCTTTCTCTTGATCGTCCTCTTTTTGTCAGTCCTTTAGTTTTTAAATTATATAATTTTTCATCAAGTCTCAACTCGTGCCCAATCATCTGCCATCTCTTTTTCTTTAGACTATCTATACGTTCGTTTTTATATTATTGTTTTTATGAAGTCCTCGTATTTTGTTCTTCTATTTCAGTTCAACTTATATTCTATGCATCTTTCTCCGGAAACAAAATATATGAATAACACGAATGTGACATAAAGTGTTAGTTTATATTGTATTAGCTATTATTTTTTTTTTTAAATATAAAATCGTTATCGACATTTGAAGTAAAGAAAATAAAGCGTATTCAACATTTATTTTTTTATGACACGTTAGCACGTAAGAATATAATCGCGTGTTACTGCTTTTATTTTGTCCGCGCGCGTATATAATTTGCTCGGATAAAAAATAAAAATGTAATGTCTATATAATCGCGAAAGAAATTAGAAAGGATCATCGCGCGTGTGTGTGTTTTACAAAACTATAGTATGTGCGAAACAAATTAGCATGTATAGGCGTATAAATTAAAATATAATACAAAGAAGCGTTACGCGTATACGAGAAACAACTAAAACGTAATTACGTCCGAATAATATGGTTGGCAAAATTACGATTACAAATACCACCAAATGTCATTTTTTTTTTTTCAAAATCAACACTTAATGATTTCGTGCGTTGAAAATATCGAGAGAGGGAGAGAGAGAGAGAGAAAGAACGTCGTTTGATATGACACATTTATAAAATAAAAAAAAAGGAAATTCGTATAAACCAAAAAGCCGCGATTGAAAATTATAATCAGACATATTGGATAAAAATATGAGATATAAACACTTTTTTTTATGAATACATAAAAATTGCGTACACACAATAATATTATGTAAAAGCGCGTGTAATAAACAAATCAGATAGCATATATTATTATTTCGATAATATTTTTTATTACAAAATACTATAAGTTGGTGAATTCAACACGAATATATTTTATTTTTTTTTTGTAACATTAAGTTATAGTTCGGAAATCGCGTTATAATGTGGGAAGTTCCGCGCAGCAATCATTTTAAAAATATTCTTAATATTGTATAGTTTTAAAACTAAAAGTTATTCAATTCAAACCATTAATAATAAAATAAAAAAAATTTACAAATAATTCTATCAATTATGATAATTAATAAACTATAATTTATAGTTGTAATAATTTTTATATCGAAAAGTAGAAAATATAAAATTCGATACACAAAACATATTTTAGAGATAAAATTTTTAAAAAATCTTCTCCAAATTTTAATTTTGCTTAACACGTCTTAGAATGTAATCATAGTGTACATTTTGATATAGAAAAAAAATTTGAATATATTACACGACCAAAAAATAAATAAATAAATTTATAAATTCGGTATTAGAAGAATTATATATAATTAATATAATCATATTATTATCATTGAATATTTATATAATTATTAAATAGTTACACGTTTCTATGTGCGTACGTATATGGGCGTCCTATAATAGCCTTCGTTTGATGTACAGTGTACACACAGAGTTGTGGCCGTTCCTCAACCATAAGGTTTTCGTTATTCAGTTTTATAATTTGTGGTAAAATATATGCATATCTTAGTACTGATTTTTAATGGAGTTTCAATGGGGGTAAATCTACGAGTAACACTGTGCAGGATCAGCTATAGCTATATTAATACCAAATGGAACAAATATGCGCGACATCGAGGTGAAAGAATACTCTATTGACTATTTTATTTTACAATTATTAAAGAAATAAAAAATTTATATATTATTATTTTATAATATATTCTATAGTCTATATATATAAAACACAAAAATCGTTTCTACCTATGTCTGTTATATAGACTTTGAAACCAACCAATCGATATGCCCCAAAATCGATTTTATTAGAATAAAAGCAATAATAACTTGACTTTAATATTCGTACAACACATGCTTTTTGAAATTTCAGTGAGTAGCAGTATAAACAATGAGTGCTTATCGGCCCAATCACAACATTCGGGTGATTATTACTATGTATTCTCAGTATTTGTCATATAACTGAATGCCGTCAACTAAAAATCGATTCATTGTCTCAATTGAGCCGCCGAGCATTACAATTTTTAAAAATGTTTTTTTCTCTCTTAATTTTTAATTTATTTAAAAATAACTCCCTAAACATTATCACGATATTATATAATATAATTAATATAGAGAAATTCGCCGCTGTTCACAACCAAAACAGTATGTAATAATATCAGCGAAAGACACACACACATTTACAATCCGTTCACTCCGAATTTAATAATAATAATAATAATAATAATAATAATAATAATAATAATAATAATAATAATAATAATAATAATAATAATAATAATGATAATAATATGAAGTGCGGCTATTATAAATATATTATTCGGTTATGCGAAATATATTTTGCATTTTGTTATCGAACTCGCGGGGTACACTTACAAATTTATAACACCAATCATTGATATAACGAACAATAAATTCTAACATTTTTTACGAATTTTTCGTTTTTTTTTTTTTTTAATTACGGTTTTTGCTCGCAGGTATATACGGTAAATAATAAAATTACCTAATACTTTTTTTTTATTAATAAAAAAAAGCTTAATTAAAAACAGACCGAAGTCAATAGTTATATATATATATATATATATAAAACATGGTCTGTATAGTTTATTTATGGCGAATTAATTTGATCGCCTTTTCGAAACGAGTAAAATTGAATTCTGACGTCAATTCAATTATATATATATATATATAATGAGATTATTTTATAATAATTATTGGTTTTTATTTTTATACTTAATAATTTAAATTCAAATCAATAAGAAAAAAAAACATATTTTTATAAAATATTAACCGATACGGATTTTTAACGATTTTCTCCTATAAAATATCGTTATATTTTATTAGTGTTACGTTATTGAATTTTTTTTAATTTTGTTTTTTTTTTGTTTTATCATTCGAACACAAAATCGACAGCATTCGATGAAATCAATAATTGTTATATTTCTATTCTACAGTAATTATCGGTGAACATAAATCATAATAATCGTCGTATACACTTGAAATGCACACCGAATGTTTATAAATCGTTTCGTTTTGTTTTTGATCTGTTTCCAATATCATTTATGTAGACGATTTTAAATTTCTTTAGATTTAATTCAATAAAAAAAATGTAATGTACATATTAACGTACACGATTCACTATTGTCAATAATTGACACTTCCCAATTAATATTTCCATTTCTACTCGAACGGCGCATCAAATCAATCTTTGCGTTTCGCTTTTTTAACATATAGAGAGGAAATAATTATAATTATGAGTTATAATATTATTTCGCATAACAACAAGTTTCGTTCTATTTATTTTTCGGCTGTTTTGTTCTATACATGTACGAATACAGTCGTACACAGACTACGAATTTACATAAAATTGTTTTAAGTCCAATATTATCATTAAATGTTTTTTTTCTCATTAACAATAACAATAATCACAATGCCGAGAATGCTTAGAATTTTTTAAGTAGTGTCAGATTCGGGATTAGACATCACCTACGCGTCCCGAAATGTGATGTGATCTTGAGTGGTGTGTGCATAAAAATTATATTTAATCAATTAACGGATGAGCATATAATATTATACGATCCGCTTATATATCATCTACCACTTATATTGTGCGTAAATATAAGTAAGTACATATTATTATGTAAGTTTATAAATTTTTGGTACGGACTCATTACCATTTTATGCTATCGTCGAGCGAAATAACATAACGAATTCGTTTAACGCGATTTCGAGCTGCAGATACACGCTGATTTTTGTACTCGAAATCACGCCCAATTTTTTTGTTTTTTTCTGTTTCGAAGGTTATCGAATATACATGTATACACAATACGGCTACTATATTAACCCACTTATCAGTTTTAAATTTGATTCGAAGTGCCAGGAAGCGAAAATTACCAAATATCGTGTCGATTTACATTATATATGTTGAATAAATATCGTATATCGTACGACGCTGTTTTGCACGCGTTTATAGTTTTTCGTCAGTACGACACGCGAGTGCTGTTTTTTTTTTTTTATGCGTAAGCGTAGGTAAAAAATTTCAAAGGTCTTCGACTCGACGTGACCTCTGACGCGAGAGTGTTTCCCTCTGTCAAAAATCGAAATCAGATAATTTTATTTTTACATCGTGTCGTGGTATACGGCAAATAATTACTATATATTTTACCCATATAATATCGTCTACACCGTGCTGTAGGTGTTGAAATAAAATTTCCTATACAATTGTAGATAAAATCGTTCGCGCGCGTTATATACGAGAAAATTTAGTTTTCTAAATATAAAAAAAAAAATATTCCGTTTCACGCATATATAAAGACAAAAAAGAAAAAAGCGGAATATATATATAAGAAATCTATAATAATGTGTAATAGCCATTTTTTATTAGTCTTATTCGTTGTGTAAAAGAAAATGCGTTAGAATTGAATAAAAAAAATTATCGTGTTAGCACGCTGTTATTACTCGTATAAGCGTTTCGATAAAATACGCTATTGCTCGTATAAAAGATTTACCTTTTTTTTATATATATAATGTTGCTATAATATATTTATTTATTTTTCTATCGGAGCAATAATAGATAGGAATATATTTTTAGTACATTGTATGTGGACGTTTGCGTATTATAAAAAAACAAAAAAAAAAAAAAAAAACGTTGCAATGTTGCCAGATTTCTCGAGGGTTTCGATTTTATTGAGTGCCACATAAACGAGACCCCATCGTATTATTGAAAGCAATACAAAACAAAAGTTTATGTGCCTATATCGACTATACGTACGACGTGGTGTGGTATTGAGGGGCAGTAATAAGCGAGTCTCCCTTCCCCGGTTCTTTTTTTTTATCGTCAATTATATTAATTTATATGCTAAAAAAACGTGCGAAAAAATTTCCGAGTAATTTATTTTATTAATATCGAACCCGCGTCAGTGCGCGAATCATTTTTTTTTCAGACAACTGTTAATAATATCTCTTGACCCGTCGCAAACGCGTAGATCAGATAATAGTTTTACATTACAGAACGTATTTCTACACCTATCTTAGGTGGTTTCTCGTGACAAATCAGAGAATACTTTTAGTGGTTCGCCGACAAGAACTCTCCATTAGACTTGTTAGAATAGGCGATTTAATTTTTTTCATTAAATCATGCGAAACTTTTACGGTTATAAACGATTTTTTGGTTGGATTTGGTAATATTGTCGTAACAATTATCGGAATTTAAAGTTTGCGAAAAATTTATAAAAACTTCCTCTCTTTATGGACAATCGAATTCGAATTGAGCTACAATACACAATCTGAAATGCAGCGGCACAAATAAATCCACCTAAATGTAGGACATTAATTGTTCTACACATAAAATTGGGTGGGTAGGTGGTGGATTCTAAATGACATTTAGCATGACATTCCTAATGCTCCTCAAAAATTTGCTTATATTGACGAATTTTGTAAATGAGTGGGCGGGCATTTAAAATGTTTGTCCTACATTTAAGATATAACATCGGCGCCACTGCTAATATGTAATAACGCACATTTTCAATAATCCGTTTTTTTAGTCTGCGCTTTGCAAATACACAAATTAAAATATTTCGTAACTCAAATGATTTTCGCCAATTTATTTTTTCACCATTATTCTTGAAACGTTAATTTATTTATGGTACGAAAAAAAAACCGCAAAAATCGATATGACCAGTAAATTAGATTTGTTCAATTCTTCTCGGGCGATGATTCGTACAATTTTTTATCTTTTTAAAAATTGTTTATAGTATTTAAAAATTTGTTCCTTCCGATATAATTATTGTACGATGCCAAGCTCGTGTTCCAAAAACAGCCGCCGTATTAAAAATACTCCTTACTATAAATATGGCTTCAGCTACAGCAGAACAATCATTTTCCAAAATAAAATTCTATAATGATATGCGGTACGCACACGTTTATCAGACTTCAGGTTTATTCACAGTTAAAAACGATCGAGTTTGCACGGAATAATGCAATAAACAATCACAGAAATTTAAATATATTTTTATGATAGTAAATAATTAAAAATTTGTATTTATTAAATTGTAATAATAATCACTATATAACGGGCACAAAAACATCTTAGAAATAAACAAATAATACTAGTTACACTCCTATAAATTTAATAATTTCCCGTAAATTATTGAAATTCGTATAAAATAATAACACTACATTGCTTTTATTTTTATTTATTTATTTATTTTTTGAAAACAACATGTATTAAACGATTATATTATATATTTGTGTATATATCGATGAGAAGTCCTTTGAATTTTCTATATATAATATTATTACAATAATTAATATATTTTTTATATAGTTTTTCTTCTCTCTCGGATTCCCACGTGCTCTATTAGTGCAACAGCATTAAGGTAATGTAATTTTTTTCCATTGGAGTACGCATATATTAAATTGATGATATTATATTGTAATATACGCAGTAATTTTCCCGTTGTAACAGCGCGTGTCGTACCACGCGATTCCGCCGCGTACATTTTAAATTATATATATTTTAGATATCGGCGGTGTAGTGCTTGTAACAGCCATGGAAACGCGTATAAGTCCGGAAAACCATGCAAATCAAACACACTGGAAAATAATATTGCTTTACACATGCAATGTAGTATTCGCCTGTACTTGATGTATATATGTGGATATTTTATTTGTAGGAATTGATATAATAAGGAGACACATCAGAAAAACTGTATTCTCCGTCGTACAATACATGCGAGCTCGAGTCCAAATTAAAACTGTCATAGCTTTACAACGGAGAATCGAAAATTGCGTGTTTTAAATATATATATAATATATATATGGATTTTATTATATATTTTTGAATTTGAAAGCGGCGTCCACAATATCACTGCAGCGAATATGTCGCATATAACGAACATATGTATAATAGGAATTAGGAGGATTCGGTTACATCGATTTCGATATTTTTATAGGAAAAATCTATATCTATTCAATTTTGAAATGTTATGTACAAAAGTGTGCACTCGATAAGAATTTGAAAAAAGTCCCCGTCTTCTAATACGCAAACAAATTCACACGTGATTTTTAACTTTAAACACTCGAGGAAATGCGAATAATGATTAGTCTTTTTTTACGCTATTGTTACAATAACAGTATACATATATAATATAATAAGCATTGTAATATATTTTTACGATCTTCGGTCCTACAATAATCGAAAATTGTATTAATTTTTCAACGTATAGTAAACGATGTGGAAATTATTAAAATTTTTTAATTGTTAAATTTAATAAAAAAATCGGTAGTAATTAATTATATTACATATTATATACAATATCAAAATTAATTACTGGTAAACATGTAAAATGCTATTTCTGGTAACATTCCTGTGCACTTAAGGAAACTATATTGATAAAATCGAAAATCACGGTACATCTTATTATAATGTATCGACTATTGGCATTGTAGATTTTCTACCGGAAAGTGCCATGTGGTGCTTCGTCTAAACATAAGAGAATTCTCTCTCTCTCTCTCTCTCTATATATATATATATATATATATATATATATATATATAATATATATAAACGCAAAAATATATTCACGACAAATAAAAAAAACGCGTTAAAACGATCGCTTCGCTGCGATTTAAAACAAAAAAGAAAAGAAAAGTACTGACGGGTTTCAAGAGATCGTTTCATGACATTTCTGATTTTTAACAATATCACACCGATGGTTTATCGACTGAATTTTTAAAATATAAATCATTTTCAAAAACGTTCCATCAGGTTTTTAAGGCTGTTTTGCACTACTGTGCGGCGTCTATACGATTATATGATTCGCGATAAAAAAAAAAGACGAAAGTTTTCCGAAAAATTATCGAATGTATCGATATATCGTATTAGATTATTTTACGGAATGTAATCTTGTAAAGTTTCTTTAAAATCCCGAAAATCGCATAAACAAAAATAAAGATATAGGCCTGAAATATCTACGTAAATATATATATATATATATAAATACAGATTTTTTGAAATATTTTCCATATCAAATAAGTATATATTATGGAAAAACAAGAACTATACGCGTTTTAAGACCTCTCGATAATGCCGCGGAAGAAAAAAAAATAAATACGAAACAAAAGTTTCCGCATTAAATATACACGATTCGAAACTTATATGACTACTAAAGAAATATAAGCTTAGTGTTATAATACGAGCAAAAAAAAAAAAAAAAAGCAATAACTACAAAAAACACCACCTCCTCAATAATGATAATTTTAATATAATAAAAATCTCCCCGACACGAGTATATATATATATCACACGATATTATAAACGTGTAAACTTGTAATAAAAATGTTCAAACTTCGAAACTGCGTTTATCCGTTTGATGCTGAATGCTACAGATTCTACGGAAAAAATATTATAAAATAAAAAAAAAAAACCGACCGACATTGCAATATTAACAAAACCACCGCCGTCGCCGACACGAGACGCAATTGTTGACATTTTATCGAACCGCTGTATACATAATATAACGAAAACGATGAAACGAAACAATTGTTGGTCAAAATTGCAAGCCGCCAGACAACACTCAGAAATATAAGCGCGTTATTATAGAGACTTTGTTTCAAACGATCGTGTCGTAAACGCGTATCGCTGCAGATTCGCACGCGGTTTCCCGAATAGTCATTCCACAATTTCTCGGGAAATATCGAGAGAAACTCTTTTTATAAACGGTTTATCTGAAATAGCATTTCTGTAATAGAGGGGTGATATAAAAGTTTTAGAAATTCGCGCGTTTATGTCAAAGAAAAAAAAAATGTTCACATAAAAAAAAAGAGCTCCGGCGTGGTAGGGATGGGGGAGACGAGAAATCAACAAATCATTGTAAAATACCAGTTTGCTCTCTCGCGCCCTAATCGGAAAATTTAATTTTCTTACAAGAAAAATAACGTTCTCGGAGTAATAATACCTCGTCGACACTTCTTGTATGTTTGAAAAAAATATATTTTTTTTTTTGCCCATTTTCAAACGAGGCATACAGCGGAATCTCGAAAAGTCGAAAAAAATTCCCTTCCCTTGCGAAAACTTCGATTACTCGAAAAAAAAAATTATAAATAACTCGAACATTTGGTGCTCCGAATATAGACGGATAGCTTTATAAACGTTCCGATAATTTTTTCTAATCGCGTTTATTGTGTTTATTACCGTATGTATTAACTAAAATTGGCACACAATAGTACATATTTTTCATTTGTATCGGTATTGCCAGTTGCGATCGATCAAATTTTTAGTCAAAGTAAAATAACAAATTATGTTATATTTTTTTCGTGATTTTTTTAAATTTAAATAACCTATATAATCACATTTTTTTACATTGTATATATTACTACTGAATAAAAAACTCTTTAAGTCGAATTTTTTTTCTAAAACCTTGGTAACTCGAAAACCTTAGTAAGTCGAAACCTTGATAAGTCGAAAAAATTGCATTTCCCTTGAATTTCGACTTATCGAGATTCCACTGTATATAAATATTGTTAATGCATTATTAAAAAACATCCGATACGCGCGTGTTCTACCGCGAATCCCCATTTGTAAACATACGCCGCGGTCAAAGAAAAAATTATTCCCATTTTCTTTGTCAATATTAAATTTGTATTTTTTTGTTCTTTTAATTTTCAGAAGAAAAATATAAAAATACCGTTTGAAACATGCGTATATGCAACGACCGGTCCGATAAGACTCGGTCATATACGACGCGTCGGTGAATAATTTACCATTTATTTACTTTTTTTTTTTATTCGCTATACCGATTTCATTGAAATTCTAAATCTCATCTATTCGTAGAAGACTCTAAGACGTATTTGATTCTGGTCGCAGACTCGCTTAAGTCCGTTGTAAAAGTGTGGATAAAACTTTAAAGGGAATAAAGGACGAATACATATACACAATACTATCGTGAATATAAAAGAGACAGGATAGAACCTTTTTTTATTTTGCGATATATGTAACAAGGTAAGATAGTATTTATGAGCTTAGAAAACTATAGGCACTTCAAAATAATAAATATATTTAAAATCAGTCAATAATACGCGCGACGTATATAGTTAAAAATATTTTCATTTTTAAAATATTACGTCCAGTTGACATTGAGACGTTTTCCAGATGTGTGCGAATAAAAGTGTTTGATTTTTATTTTATATTAAAATATTTTCAATACTTTTGGAAAAAAAATTGTTCGAATACGTATTCCGAATATACTTTTACCGGTGTTTTTTTTGCTCGACAACGAATATAATACGCGTTATCGATTAATAGCGAAATTAACGTTATTTATGTTTTTATAAATTATATAAATTGTCTGCATCGGCCGATATTCAATGACAACGATTCTTAATTAGCTCGTATTATAATATTGCGCGAACAAATAGCACATTTTGCAACGTTAGCACTTTTCGATTTATATAAACGGGACTTAAAAAATTATTGTTGTAAAAACAATATACGTGTGACGACTTCGGTGGCAGATTACAACACATAACGATAAATAATAATCATTTATCGACATAGACACAATTACACGCAGATCTTGTATTTTTTTTTTTTTTTTACATTTTTCCATAATTTTGTTAGTGTTAAATCATCATCGACTGTCATCCGCGTACTTTGATTATTCAAACAACGTGGAATTCGGGTAGTGGTGCAAAATGTGAAAAACGAATAAATCTCGTGGGACTGTCAATGAACTGGAAATGACTGGAATACTTTTCTTAAAGTATTCCAATAAATATTCGGAATATTTATATTTGCTTTTATTATAAAGTATTTCGCATACCCGCTACGAATATATTTTTATTCGAATAAGTATATTCCGCCGACTGCAATATAAAATTAGTACTCTTTACAAATCTCGGCGATTCTGCGAATGGCGGATATGTGGTGGAATTTATATGAAATTCGCAGTGACGACAAATGAAAGGAAACGGAAAAAGCGAGTTACGGCTCGCATAACAATATTCGTTGTTCAAATACGAGGTAAGGAACGTTTTGATATTTATGAGGTAAACTTTACCGTTATTTACGAAATAATTATTTGGTTTTTATAAAATATCGTTTGATTTCCAGGAAAAAATCTTCTGTTTTTTTTTTGTTTACTTAAATTTCAGCAATAGTCTCATCTGGTACACGAGGTATGCAGGTGTATATCGATCTTGTAGCGGATCTATTATATACGCTACGCGATAACAAATATGAGATGATAACATTAATTATATTCGTTTCGGTTATCGTTTCGTTTCTTTTTTTTTTTTATATATAAAACTATTTAAATTTTGTTTTAACAAATTTATTACATTTTTTTTAAATGTAAGTCTTTGTGCGTCTAAAGACGGTTTTACTTTATTATTTCTATTGTTTTAAAAATATTTTAATTTGCTATTTGACGTCTGGCTCGTAAATCGCGTCGGACGGCCACAGGCGAATGCAATCGTGTACCAGACACTTGGTCGGTCGGTCCGGTTTTCATAAGGTCTTACACGACACCCAGTGAATCCACGTAAATCCAGGGGCGTATACAAGGGGGGTGGGAGCGATCGCCCCCTACTCTAGATACTTGTGTATGTACCTATACCGACTGACAACTAAAATTAATCGAACTGAAAAAAAATGTAATAAAACATTTTTTTATTTAATACTTATTGTATTCATATAATTTTTCGATAATTCTAAGTTGGCAACAGATTCGACGGGTCGTTTTTCTACTCGCCCTTCCCCCCCCACCCCTTAGGGGATGAAGTAAATACGCCCCTGCGTTATTTATCGTCACGTCCAATGCTTTTTTTTAAATTATTATTTCATATTTTATTTGGGTTATTATGTCAATAATTGTATTATTCGACGCGTAATAATAACGTTTACTTTCTCACCTGAACACATTGTGTTCTATTTCGATAACTACACGCGATATAATATTATGATACACTCAACGAGTATAATTAAATACGACGTTTAGTTAAAAACAAAATAAAAACATAATATAAAATTTAAAATGTTATTTACTTTATTATCGAAAATCGCGAATACGTTTTCATACCGTAAGTTTAGGTCCTTAATTAACAGTTCATAGACCGTGTATAAACTTTTAAACTGTCACGATTATTATAAACCGATACTGAACGACAAAAATGTTACCTGGGTAGTATAGCTCTGGATTGGACGGCCATGTTATAGCTCCGGCTCCGGCACCGATGTCACGATCGGCTTTATTGTACTACACCATATATAAATATATTTAATTATTGAAATGTATTTCTTTACAAACCTGCGTGTATATTTTTTTTTCACTGTCGATCAAACACGACCAAAAAAAAAAAAAAAAATAGTACATATTCCAATATTAATCAATATCATTTGCAGGAGAAAAATCCGTCGTGCATAATTATTGAGATGTTGAAACGTATCAAATGGAAAAAAAAAACTTGAAATATGAATTCAAACTTTGCGAAACGTGTTTAAGAAAATAATCATAATAAGTATTACTTTTAATATAAAATATAATAATTGAGAAATTTTTTTAAACACTAACATTATATTTATTATATGAATTCTCTTTTCGGATAATTACACAAATATAATAACATAACAAATTTAAAGATATTTTTAATGTACAATCAAATTTCATAAACAATATTTTATTTCAATATAATGTATTAAGTACTTTTAATAATCGTATGCCATATTTTTATTTTCTGTTTTCAACAAATTTATTCACTATACATTACACGCACGACCTCCTTGCTCTTTCTTAATTGTTTTTATTTATATACACTTTTTTTTCTATATGCGTTTTTATTATTATTATTAATATTTATTTTGTTATTATATTTTTCTTTTTCGCTTAATACCTGATGATGATTTTTGTTATCACCGGCACCTAGTAAATAACCAAATTTAATATAACTATTCTTATATATATATATATCTTTTTATTCATAATATTCTTATATATTGTATATAGCTTTAAACTACTCGTATATAATATACTATGAAGTCGTTAGTTTATATTTGTTTTCGGTATATCGCGCGTGTTACAACTCACCCCGACCAACTCGTATTTAATTACAGGGCGTTTGTACGAGTTAATAAATCGAAACACTCTATTATACGAGTATATAATATATATATACTTTTCACGAATTCAATCAATTCCTAATTGTTTGTGTAAATTACATTCGCGATTGGACTTTTTTTGTATCTTTATTCAAACGGTTAATTCGATATAAGTATTTAGCATTTACAGTGTGTGTGTGTGTGTGAATTTCAATAAAGAGCCAAACGTATTGACTTAATAAAAGAATTACGGAGGAATAACGATTTGAATTCACACTGAAAAACGTATATTAATAAACGTTTGATGTAAAAATAAAAAATAAAAGAAAACAAATTACAGACTATAAAATAAACCTATTTTTTTCGAAACTTAGAGTTATAGCAGTATATATAAAACTGTCGTTCTTTTAGCTTTGAATGTTTTTTTTTCGTCACTACTGAAATTCAAAGAGGCGAAACTTGTCGGCTGGAAAATCGGAAATTACAATATACAGTTCCGAGACATGACGTTTATTGTAAGTGATGCCTTTTTTAAAAGAACGAGATCTCCCCCGAGTACTCGGTCACCGCAATTATATTACACATGCGTATTATATGGAAAGCGATTCAAAACGCTTCACCCGATTTTGAAAATACTTATTTATTTAAAAAAAATAGCCTATATTTTCTGGAGGATCCGTTGAAATTCAGCTTAATATTTTTTTTTTTTGTAATATTTATCATTACATATTAAATTGTCTGTATTACCCTTCTATATAATAATTGGAGTAATATTTCTAGTACTGAGATTAAGCTCGACTTTGCAGGTCACCGGATTTGGATCTTTTGGCAACCGTTTTTTTTCTTCTTCAATTACTTATAAAATCTCTAAATGTTCGAAGAACAAAAGATGTTAACGTTAAAAAAAAACATTTGGGAAAATTGTTGGCACGTAATGAAAACAAAATTGTTATACCTAAAGTTGAAAAAAAAAAGAAAAAGTTATCTATGAAAACGGATCACAAATTCAACACAACAAATGCTGCATATGATAATGGATAATAATATAACATGCAGGATTGTTAATTGTCATTTATCCGACTTTCGATGATATGCTTTTTGAAATTGAAAAACGGTTTAATCGAGAAATTGAAAAAACTACGATTGGACACTTATTTCAGTTTAAGCATGATAATACAATGACATATATCAGCTGTTTTAAGAAACAAATTCAATTTAAACAATTTTACTAACGTTAAAAGCCCGAAATCAATGTAATTAAAAATATGCCAGATCCGGATTCCACGGAAAAGGTTCATAAATAATAATAATAATAATAATAATAATAATAATAATAATAATAATAATAATAAACAACAACTATGTCGCGGTTGAATCGGTTTTCAAGAAAATGACCGTAAACAGTTATATTTGTTACCATTTTCATAGAGTAATGCGTTCGGATAACAAGTCGCATGTGTGAGCGTACATTTCTCAAAATTAGCTGAATGAAATCAAAACTTATACAGAGTTACTCTGTCGTTACAGGATGGTCTTGAGTCGTTGATGGTGATATTTATAGAACAAAAAAAAAAAATTTGCTTCAATAATTAATACTCAATGATATCATTGAAGACTTCAAATCCTCTGTTCTCGTATATACAAAAAAAAAAAAAAAAAAGGAAACTGGAATTTTAATTTCATAACAATTTTTTTTCATTATTATTACAATTTTTAATAGGAGGCTGAACAAATGTTGCGAGACAAATTTCTTCAATTGCATAATTCGTTATTTGAGTCAAAATACAGTGTTAAAAATGATCGCCGATGGGTCCCTAGGCACGCGTCCATAGCTGTATTATAGGAATCATGCGCGGCGAATTCATCGTCGTCCTGGACGTTCACTCCTCTCTTTCCCCGTATACCACCTCTGCAGTGATCCGACGGTTTTGAGCTCGCCCGGATCTTTATTAGTCGAGAGCGGCGCAAAAACTTTATACGTAGTCCCGTAAAAAACAAGAGAAAATGTTACGCTTCGTTAGATCTGGCAAACTACGCCGAATAGCGAAAGCGGAATAATGACACAATATAATTAGGACATTATAAAAAAAAAAAAAAACGTTTGCGCGAATAATTGGAATTGAACAGATTTCGCGCTATTCTCAATACGTCCGAATATCGGTTTGAAAGCGCAAAAAAAAAAAAGAAAAGAATTTTCGTTCTTATACAGTAACGGATACACACGTAGTTTGTCGAGTGTTCCTGTTTTTTATTGTTATTCTCGCATAGAAATTCCGTAAATAATCATACACGAATTGCATAGTATTTATTTGTACAAAAAAAAAATAAATAAATAAATGAATATAAATTTTCAATATCGTGGAAAGAAAGCGTACGCGCTTTTTGTCGGCGCAGTATTCTAATAGGAGTTCAAGACAGATGCGCTTGAACGCCGAATAATTTGTATTATTTCGAGTAGTAAATTTTCGATAATTTTTCAGAACCCCGTATTAGGTGAAATGTGAATTTTTGCACTCCTTCCGGAACGGTATAAAGGCGTTAAGGAATTTTTTTTTCTTTAAATTAGAACGCGTTTCGGGCTCACGTCGTACGAGCTGCACCATACCGCTCTAAACATTATTTAATCGTTTTACGAACATTTCACGCGTCTCATCGCAGCCATCGCGTGCATATTTCGAAATAAATATGAAATTTTCGTTCAAAAATTGTCTTCCTTTTTTCTAATATAAAGATATTTGTACTTGTGCGGTGTAAAAAAAAAAAAAAAAAAAATGTTCGTCCCTAAAGAATTGTCGGAAACGTTGGAAATTCGTGGACTTCTCTCCCAACCACTCCTCCTTCCCCAAACTCAGCCTTCACTGTAGTTTTTTTTAATTAAATTAAATCAATTGAATTTTCAACAATAACATATTTTAATCGATGTATTATTATTTTTACGGGATAACAAAATTTAAAAACATTAAATACTATCACAATCGTTAATTCAACGGAACTGTAAAAAGCGGCGGTCAGCTTCGGCACGCGTCGCTTCGACTTAAATTGTTATACGACGCGGAAAAGCTCCCAAAACACTCGAAAACGATTCCCACGCGTTGTCGTTATATTTTATCTCACGGGAAATACACGTTAGTGTGAAAAGTTAAAAAAATCAATAAAATATATTATTAATTTTGAATATTCGGCGTGTGTACGGTTTCTGTATTCGAAAATTCTACCATCAACAGTGTTTCGATCTTTACAATCGCATAGTTCGTTTGCGGTACAATACATTTGGTTTTGCCGTATGCTTTACGAAGAGGCCATTTTTCAGTTTTCACAAAAGCGGCTAGGAAAAAAAACTCAAAAACTACCGACAAATTACGTTTCAAAACACGAGTAAAATAAAATAAATTAATGAGCAAAAAAATTGCTAATTCGTTTAAGAATTAGTATTTAATTCGTAAAAAAAAAAAAGATAATTAATTATGTAATTTTAAAATTTATACGTATACGCGTATCGTGCGTATAATCGTTTTGTCTGACGATAATTGCAGAGTTTTTTCTTTATTTTTTACTACCTGCCACCGTGTATTGGCTATTGCCAATAATATTTAACGGTTTTTGACTTCAGTTTATCGCAACACCGACATGTCTCGTTTTTCCTGTGAAAGACTCTTAGTAATAATTTAGGTTCTAGTATATATAACATTCAATATTAAAAAATGTAAATAACGACAAAGTTTATTGTTGAATAATTTTTTTTTCTTTAAACTTGAGATTCGAGTAACGCAAACGTTAAATGAAAATAATAAACTTTTTTTTTAACCGAGTTAAATCGATTTTCTTTTTTTCGTTGTTATAACTTTTAACTTCAATTTATTTTCGGTTAACATAACGTGACGACGCGAGCATTCGGTAGAGCGCACGTGCGTAGCAAGACTACGAACCAGCGGAATGAAATGAAAAACATTAACGCTGCAGCGGACACACACACACACACGGGCGTAACGTGCGAATAAAAAACACCGCGAACGGTCAATAATAATAATAATAATAATTTTTATTCTCTCTCTTTTGCTCCACCGCCAGTTGAATGAAAACGTGACGACGACTGCGTCGTAAACGCGATAATGAATATAAAAAAATATATATATATATACTGTAATCGAGTGAGTTATAAAATAGACGAAATACGCACGGAAGTGGAAAAAAGGTGTTTTAAAAAAAATACGATGATTGAAAAATTATTGGAAAATGTATACTGAACGCGCGTGTATTGATAAAAATCAATTATTATACGAGCGGAAAAAATTAAAACTCATTAAATGTATAAATAAAATCAAAAGCCCCGTTTAAGATATAAAGAATGGGGGCGAAGTAAATAGCAATATTATGTTTTATGGATATTGCGTTTATATGTACGTGTGCAATAAATCGGTAGAGAAAAACCCGTAAACGGAATCCTACGTTTTCCGAGCACTATATATTATAATATTTCTTAATGTTATAGTATCACTGCCAAGTATAGTTTAGGTAAAAACTATTGTATTATTCCCGCGAATCACCATTTATTATATTCCGAACGCGGTTATACGTGATAATGTATATATTTCGTTTAGACTGGAATTATGTCTATTAATTACATTCGAGTATATATAAAACACAGCGTTCCACTGTATATGATGCGAATATCATCGGCTCTATAATGAATATTGTTGTTTTGATTTTAGAATCCTGTTATTATTATTATTATTATTATTATTTTCAATTTAAAATCCGCAATATGATAAACGGTTGTACTCGAAACACGATTCAAAACGACGCTGCAGTAATGGTTTGTGTCATAATTGATGAATATGCGATTGTAATATTATTCGAATATGATGTGTGTCAATACATATATATATATATATATATTTGTATTACATTTAAAGCACTCAAAAATTACAAAATTTAAAGGAACGCCCGTTACAAAACGAATACGTCTAAAATTTGTTATCTCAGTATATACTATTGAGATAATCTAGAAAAGTATCAAATGTAATTACGTCTCAGAACAATAACGTCTACTGAAACGAATATCATATCAACACGATTGCGCCTTTTAGACAAAAATAAATTCGCAGAGAAATAATAAAATTTATTTTTTTAGAAAAAAAAGCGAGTTAAAAATAAACAAACATATTCTTATCTTCGTCTAGAGTTTTAATGCATAACATAATCGTATGTATGTATGTTTTACATAAAAAACAAAAACGGGAAAAAATCCATTATATATTCGAGTAGGTGCAAAAAAAATGAATTTGTAAGTAAATTAAAATAAATAAAATATCAATCGTTATTTAAACATTTTTTTTTAAGTATAAATATATTCGTTTACAAACACAATAATATTTATTTATGAGTATAAAATTGTATTTAACGTTCATTGTTATTTATAGTGCGTATTATTGTATTTTATTCAATTTTATTATATATTATTATTATTATTATTATTATTATTATTATTATTATTATTATTATTATTATTATTATTGAAAATCGTACGAGGCAATGTAATTTAATAACGTTAAAATATTTATGAACGTGAATGAGTGGTTTTTTTTTAAATATTTAATTCGTTTTATAAGATTTAAAAAAAAAACTGCACATTTGTATTCGTTATTATATTAAATAATAAAACCATCGAATTGGATCGTCGCTCTAATCGAATTTACCTCAACGTCCCAGAGATAATATTTATGTTTGTATATTTATTCCCACAATATTCACAAAGACTGAAGCAAAAGTAAGAAAAATACGCATAACGAAAAATAATATACTTACGAGTATATAATATTTATATAATATACATATTTTGAAAATAACATAATAATCAAACGAAATACCTAGTTTTATATTAAAATATTAACTGTGTAAATATTTTATATTTTTTTTTAATCTAACGATAGACATATTATTGACATACAATGTTTTTTCTTTATATATATATATGTACATTCTCCGTCCACTGATGCAATTTACTAGCTCCTATAATATATATCGTGTTTTTTTCTAACGGTTTCGAAACGAAAAAAAAACAATTAGTATAATAAACTATATATTTTCATGAACACATTTAGATTTCGGTGTAATTTATATAATTGCTCTACTATATAAGAGCGTTGATAAAAATCCAAAAACGATTTTCCATTTTGTTCTCAATTTTCTCGTTTTGATATTGTTTTTGGCGTGATCCAGCGAATTACTCGTGCTTCACCCCGAATACCGGGTATGATTAGTATGATATGACATGTCACAACAGTGGTAAATAAATTATTAAAACAATATATTATAAACAAATAAAAATGTAATTAAATTGTAATTATGATGATTCATCGCGTTGCACTTATGTCTACAAACTCGGGAAAACAAATTGATTTTGAACTGATCGAATTGAAAATAAATCTTGTAACATCAATCGAAATCGGAGATGTCGTCACGTGTTCATTGCACTATAAGACAACTAATTTACACACAATATTAGAGCCAAATGTTTTTGCAAATTGTCGAAATATCTAATTGTATACTCTTAAAATGTTTTTTGTTATTCTTGGACGTTTGCGTTAGGTTATGTAATTTATCATCAATAACATAACTTAATATACACCAACATGTATACGTATTATAATATCGTATTAAATACTGAACAAGTAATTTTTATACTTCAAATCGTTTTCCGTTCATTTTCCGTGCAACCGTGTCATGAAAATATCCGTGACTTTTTTATTACTGCGAAAATTTCATAGCGATTTCATTATTTTATTATTATTATTATTTTTATTACTTTTGTAGTATTATCGTGTAGATTATCCATTACACAAAAATTAGTTTAAGAATACAATTTTTCTTTCGTCATCAACGAATAGTCTGAGTATAACAGCTGGTATACGAGTGTCTATGTATTACAATTTTTTTCTTTTCCTATATATATACATCGCTGCACCGTTCGTACGTTTTAATAGATTTTATATTTATTATTATTATGACAATAATATAAACAACAATGGATTTTAAATTTTAATTACTTTAAAAACTACGAAATATGTTCGTTCTCAGTGATTCGCTTATTTTAATTTAAATGCATTAATGTACTCGTATATAATCGCGGGTACGCTCGCGACAACGAATTTCAGCAATTGTCTAATTTTCCTCTTTGCGAATTCTTTCTCCTCGCCGACGTGCGCCGCGAGGTCGAAAAAGTTTATAACTAACAATGTATATATGTATAGTTTAACGTTAGCCAAAGTTTAAATCCCATAAAAGGATACTTATATATAAATATATATATACAGGCCAAATAAATGCCATCTGGATTTTATTTTCATCCGATCTGCCATAAATAAAGGGTTTGTCCTATTGTGCAGTTTAAAACGGAACACGGTTGAATGTGTTTAGTTTGCCATTATAATTGTATGAAATAACTATGTATAATATTGTTATACATACTAAACAAATAAAACGAATCTGTGGACGAATATAATGTATAAAATGTTATTATTTCATTGTAATATCTTTGAATATTATAGATATTTATTATTATTATTATTATTATATAAACTTTTATTATTGAATACAAACTACGGTTTATTATTATTTTGAAATGTCTCACCTGCAGTACAATGCTAAATATATTATTATATAAACTTTAAAACTACACTCGGCGGCGTTCCATAATGGAATCTTTACATTTTCTTTACTCGTTCCATCGAATAATTGACATGACGATAGACGTCTGTAAGACGATACAATATACGTGCGTGAAAGTTTATAGTTACATTTGTTCGCACATGCTTATTGAAATTATTTCCACGAAAATTCTCCGTAAATTCACGGTCGAAGAAAAAATAAATAAATAATAATAAATCATAATAATCTATTTGAAATTTTACTTGAACATCATTATACGGTGTTGTACCGTGTGCGCGTAATACCTATTCAATACACACTATAGATAAGTTACATATATACGTACATATTTGAAATGTGCTGGTGGAAATTTATATTTTTGCCGGAAAATCTCCTTATACGTATAATTTTTATGTTAAAAAATCAACATTCGTTTATTGAACAAATATCTATGTGCAAAATTGTAATTTTCAAGTAGAAGTGTCGTCTTTTCTTTATATATCGATAAAATTACGCCCCTATGCATTAGTATTAACCAAATATTGTAATCGCGATTGTAATTTTATAATATTTTTTGTTGTAAATTATAATGTATTCTTATATTTCAAATGTAATTTCAATAATTAAATATTCCGATATTTATTTTTTTTTTTTGTGCAAATTTAACGGTTTTTCTCTTATCGTATACATTAGCGTTTATTATCATGTCTTTAATATTGCTTTAAGTCCCAGACCTGCAGGTTAGATCTATAACCATTATAGTTATAGTTATATAACCGTTCAATTATTTTTCGAATTTCATATTGTCTTTAAATAATATTCTAAATTTTTTCACGATTCGAGTTTACACGCTGTTGTTCGGTGCGTTTAAACGCCGTTCATTGGACTTCGTTGCTTCAATTGTTAATTTATTATGCTTGTTAGTTTTTTTTTTTATTCTCAAAACGAATGAACCAAGAAAAACAACGATCGAGGTTTTTTTTTTTTTTTTGTTAAAGACAAATCTATTGACAGTAGAGTGTTTTAGCTCGAGAAAAAGATGCGCAAAACAAAACGTGTGGGTTAGAAATCGGAATATTTCTCCGCACCACCAGAAATTATGGGTGAATCTGTGGCGGCAAAAGTTTAATCTCAGATAATTGTACGACATAATTTATATACGCACATTAACATTCTTCGTTCGTTCGTCATCGCCGGATCGATATCGTATTCGTTCCACGGTCACGCGCGCAGTGGTTACAGGATATAACGGAGAGGGTACAGGAGACAGGATATAACGTATAAAATAACATCGGTCCGCACATTCCTGGAAAGTTAAACTCCACTCTGGACAATGTACACAGTTACACGATACGACCGTGAAATACTATTCGGAAATACTAACACATCCAAAGAGCTATTAGTGTGGCGATATCGCTTGACCGATAATTCGTTATAATCGAGTTTTAGGTAATTCGAAACTGTGTTTATTTTAAATTATGTTCCCGTCGAAACAACGTGTGTTATTGAATCGTCAATCGTGACACTTACGAAGAAAATTAAAAATATGTTTAAAACCACGTATAAAATTCGACGGTGTTTGCATCGATAAAAATGAGCAAAAAAAAAAAAAAATGTCAAATATGCCTCAAAATATAATTGTGTGCGCCTCGGGACGCCGAGGAAACTAATTGTACGTCGATCAATTGCGCGCATGTGTGTGTGTGTACATATAAAACTATACGTAAAAACGAAAAAATTACAAGAGTTAGTAATTTCTATATTTTGCTGGTATAATAAAAAATTAGTATATATAAAAAAAAATAAATATAAATCACAACTCGCGCAAAAGAAATAATAATAATAATATTAATATGAAAAAAAAAACGTGGCCCTTTTAGCTCAAGGATAGGATAAATAATAATAAAAAAATAAAGCCCTTCTGACTCAATGATGATGAGAGTGTAATAATACGAATAATAGCCCTTCGCGGAGCATAAAGATACATATTTATATATACAATATACAAAAAAATATGACTTACGAGATGGCGAAAATTATAACTGGTAAATAATAGTTACTGCGGTTTGACTGGCTCAAGACACCGAAAAATACGAACAAAAAATTATTATTTATAATGTAACTTGATGGGCGAAAAACAGTGTTAAAACCGCACAAATTATCAGATGGCTCTTTTATGATCTGCTCCGATCGAGTACGCAATCGGCAATGCGTAATCCGTAATTCAGAGTCCGAGATAACTATTATAATATGATAGTTCATATATTATACACAGATAAAAATAAACGATAGGTAAATGCTCTCACATAGTATGAATTTTATTATATATAAATATTATTATATATAAACGTGACGTTTAAAATAATCGTCTATTTGATCCGGATAAAAAAAGCAAAGGATCCATAATTTTCTTCGATATTGTATGGGAATAATCGCAACGATACAGAAAAAAAAGGTCGATTTCTATTTTATCAAACGAATCCGTTTTTCCATGTATGTCTCGGACGTAATATTATTCTGCAGATGTATTAAGAAATATATATTTATGAAATTTGGTAACCGATTTCACTACTCCGTTTTTTTCGAAAATTATATTGTAATAAATAAATTTTAAAAATACACTAACATTAATTATTAAATGCTTTTTAATTTTATAACGATATTCTATTCTAACTGAAAAATGAAAACTCGTCGTTAATAATTTGAACAAAAATAAAAATCACACTTTTACACTTATTATTTACTTTAGGGATGACGCGTGATTTGTAGCCGACGATTTTTAAATAACGGAACTCATCATTAATTCTATACAGAGAATTGCGACCGCGATGCCGACCACCATTATTTTTGAATTTCAAAGTAAACGAAGTCACGAAGGTCTGCACAGGATAAATATTTGTAAAACGACTATAGTTTTGTTTCTACTTAATTTTACTTAATGAGATCCATCGTTTCTAATACACAAAAAAAAAAAATAATAATAAAAAATCAAGTCCAGTAAAAGTACATATTTTATACAATATATTCAAGTTTGAGAGAAAAATCAATTCTACGATTCGCGATAATCATTATTAAATCGAATCCACCGTTTTCGCTCTTTCAGTCATCATTAGTGTATATTATCGTTATTATTATTAAAGTTGTTTTTCTTTTATTCAAATTACTATGCAACCGTTCGTTGTCTTTATTATAACATGGAACTGTTCGTATTTATTATTGTAATCAATCGTCGTATTTTGCGAATTTCAATACATCGTATATTTTATTATTTTTGTGATCAATCGTTTTTTATAATTGATGAGGAGGCAATGTACACAGAATTTGCAGAATAAAGTTGTTATTATCCCATCACTGTGGTTAGGTTATTTACAGAATTCTCACGTGAATACTATTGTGTACATCGTTGATGCGAAAACAGTATATTATTCCAAAAACTGAACGGATTTGTAATACAACGTATTTTTGTCTGTACATAAATATATGAATAAAAATTCGATATTTCCATTCGAAATACATTGACGCGTCGCAACATTTCGTGACGAAAATAAATAATGTCGTTCATTAATTTTTGTTTTTAGAGAATCGAATAATTTAAATTATGCACAATTTGAAAAGCTATACATACTCGTAGTTGTAAAAAATCATTTAAAATAATAACGGCTTATATATATATATATATATATAACAGGCGTAAAATCGCCTTAAGGGGACGCTATATATACATTCCTATGATTTTTATCAAAATAATTGATTCACGCGAAAAACAACTTTGAAGGTGTAAACTTTAGATACAAAATAAATTACTAGGTACAATATTATCTATAAAATAACGTAGCCATTTTTTAAATTCTTTAAAGTCATAAACACTTCAAAAATAAAATTTTTACCATTTTTTTTTTAAATCATAAACATTTTTAAGAAAAACAGATATTATAAATCAGCCATTTTTATAGATAATATTATAATTTATTTTATGTAAAAATCTGTTGTTTTAAGTACAAGCGTCGTAAGTTTTCGACGTTCTTATTCTCTCGTGAAACGGATCGTAATTAACATTTCAATATTTTTGAACATTTTCTGTTATAAGTTTTCTCTGGCATTCCGTTCGCCTGCGTAGCGAGTCCACTTATTGAGTGGCATCGAGTAAGTGTATGTATTCATCGAGTATTAAAAGATAAAAGAATAAAATAATATTTTGATCGTCAAGTTGTAAACTGTGAGCATTTCACGCTGCGCTGCAGAATCTCACGAGCCAGTCGCCAATACTAGTCGAATAAATGAAAGCGGCGCGAATGGAGATGGGACGATAATATAAAGAGAATGTTTGACAAAAATAACAAAAAAATGTTTTTCTCGAAATAGATGTGCCTTAAAAGATAAAAACCGGACTTTTCTAGAGATAATAATATGTTATCAAAATGACGCGTAGCGCGTTTATACAGAGTCGAATTCGCTACAATAAAACTAAAATTATTCGATTGAACGCGTACGAATATACATTATATTCCCCGTAATATACTTTATTTTTTACAATTATTATTCGATTTTTTTGTGAATATTAAGATTTCTAGGAACCGAGCGTGTACGGTGGAAAAAGCGAATAGGATTCAACCGATTAATCGGTTGTTCTAATTAAAATGTGCCTCTCGAATAAATGGGCGTAGTCGTGAAGTATTTTTTTTTTTGTATGAGAAGTTTATTAAGAAAGTCGATTACGTTTTTTTTCTTTCGACCGGCATTATAATTGTATTTAAAACACGTAATGGACTTTTTCAAAGCTCTTAACATATTCGCTCGTAATTAAAGGATACATATTTTGTATTTGAAAATGCGGGACAAGATAAAAAAAAAAGAAATAATAAGGAATTTTCCTTATTACCATAATAATAATAACAATTATAATAATAATAATTAAAACTAATAATGAAATATACAGTTCGAATTGTAATAATAATTACAATAAACTGTACGTCAAACATACACGATAATACAATAATAATACTTTGTTTTATAAAAATTATTATTATTACACTTCCGTAAATATTAATCATTCCTACACATACAATTGTGTCGAAAAAAATATTAAACTTAAGGCGTGTATCTGAAGTCGCTATACGCGGTGATTATTGCTTTTGATGATTATATGGATTGATAAAACAGAACAAAAAAAAAAAAAATAAGGAATATTGTGTAATAACAAGTGATTTTTATTTTTTTTTTTCAATTATTGTTAAAGTATTATACGTCAAAGTAGGTCTAAAAAAAAATCGTGTGTTAAGATGTATAAATGAAAAAATTGAATAATTTCACGTTTACTTTTCTTTTTCTACATCGTACCAATACATATCAAATCATTTGAACACAATTGCACAATAATTTTGTTTTAACTTATTTATATGGATAGCAAAAAAAAAAAATTACTCCCAAGATAATTATTAAATACATATTTATACACTTATTAAAAATTAATGACAATTACAAATGACAAACGCTGGTCGTTTTGCGTTAGAACATGTTAAATGTTACATATTCGTTATTTTAACGAACAAAAACCAGCTGATTATCGAATTTAAATTCTGCAATTTTAATGCAAATTTTTCACCGGTAACCCACGGAAATATGTTATTATTAAAGTTTTAAATTTAATTTAAAATTAATTAAAAATCAATAGTTTCCTTTACGATAATTAATATAAACTGAATTATTTTGAAAATATGACGCGTGACCAACTTATGATAAATTAAATCACTGCGTTTTTGTTAACGTATCAAAAATTAAAAATTTACAACACCTTACTTTATTTGAATAATTATAAGAAAAACCAGTTATTTTAAAGGTTCAAAAATCGAATTCAATAAACGTAATTTTTTTTTGAAATTTTCAAAATGGACTTATTTTTTAAGGGCAATATATCCGAAAAAAATAATATCTCTTTGCCGTGGACGTAATCTACATTTTCAATAGCAACGGAACACACTGTATATATATTTTTATTATTATTATTATTATTTATATACTACTCTGATTTTTGACTGATCGTTTGTGAATTGTAATGCGTTAAAACGAAATGTAATATATTATATAAAAAAGTCAACATGGGTCGAAGGGAGTGCTAAAGTACTCAAAACCCACCTATAAATCCACCTTTGTGTTTCAAAATTGTCATGAATTTTCGGATTTTATAAATGACACAGGTTTATCAAAGAATTTACCGATTTTTACTGTGATTTTTTTTTCTATTATTATAAATCATTTTCCGTACTCGACCCTATTGAGAAATTGGGAAATTTATGTCGCACGAGTACTGCGAACAAATACAATTTTTTTACCAAGACGCTTTCGTACGTAACGATCAACATATTATTCAAAAAAATAAATCAAAAGTACAAATTTCTCGCTACCTGATATCTATAAAAATGTCACAATAAAGTCGAAATAATAAATGTAAAAACAAAAAACCACGTGATAACGTAACAGTTATCGATTAGTGACGCGAGTTATCAGGACGACCGGACAAAGCCGGCAAATGAGCGATTATATAAAAACCCGAAAACGATCGTAATCCCTCGTATATGAGCGTTTGGAAAAAAAAGAACATTTTCTTTTCTTTTCTCTTTGCTATTTATTAAACCACAAGGATCAGCGGATTCTTATATTTCTGTCCCCCACATCTCTTTACCCATGACCGTCTATTTGTCTAAACTTCCATATCCCCGCCGTAATGATCTCTGACAACTTATTTCTTTAGCCCACCTCCGTCTAGAATTCTTTCTACTACTAGACTATATAATACAATATCCACTTTCCTTCTTAATGTACACCAACCCATTATCATTCCTCCGTGTCAGACTAAAAACGCAATTCCCAAAACTGCCTCTCGTAAAGTTGTCCCTTCCACAACAACCCTTTTTATTTATCTGACGTCTAAATTTATTTATTTTTTTGTTCTATGCGCAGTTTACATTATAGTCAATAGGTTTATGATGCACGGCCGATTTTCAATCTCATACGTCTGTCTTATAACGTGCCCGATAATTCCGATAATCCACTTTCCTTTTCCTGTTCGTTCATTCGAGCGCTAAAATTTCCACACGTCCCCGCGTTCTTTACGCACGTTTGTCGCAGAATACTATATTACGTCGCTTCACTCTCCGTCAGTGGCCTATCTATTCCATAGAACAACGCGGTACAGTGCTCCGGGGCTCCCGATCTAAGGAGACCTCGGAAGTCAAAAAATTAATCGAATAATTCCGGCGAAACACGATTTTTTTGTTTGTTTTCAAACCGCAATTTCTTAAGTAATATTTATTCAAACCGTGAGTGAGTGAATATTTTATTTGTAATGACTGAACATTTTATACTCTCCGCGTATTATAAGATATCGGAGACTGTTTTCTTTCTATTCCCATTATTGTTTCACGGTTGTTTCGATCGTGTCAACCGTCGTTATTACGCGTCGCGATGTTATATTTTACGAAAGTATTTCACACCATTTCCGCAAATTTACAGATGCTGAAGGACCATTGGGCAAACTGAAAATTATTAAATGCTGCGAAAGGAAAAATAATATCGACTCAAGAACTTTGACTGCAATCGACAACAAGTCTGCTTCGGAATATTGGATTTAAGTGAATTCAAATGAATAAACACGCAGATATTAAAGGACCGTAAATTTAATTAGAAACCTATTGATCGCGCGATAAATTCCCATTAGCGTAATAACAATATTATTTTAATATCAGAAATTTTAACACGTATTTTTATTAATTATCCGTTTATAATCTTTATTTATGGTTCGATAGCGAGTATAAAATACGCCCATTGTAGAAAGAAAAAAAACAACGTTACTCCTATATTATTAATTTTTCTAAAATTTATATTGGCTAGGAGTCTTAGCGACCCGGGGGAGGACCTTTTCTCGTCCAACAGAGCCACTGGTCACCATTTCACCCGGATACACTGCTCATCGTTTCGCCATAAGTTTTCTGTTGTTTTCTTTTTTTTTTTTTTCCACTGATCTCCATGAAAAACCTCTTTTCGGAGACGCTTCATTTTTTAATTTTTGGTGGTTAAAAAAAAAATGCAAAAATTATAAATAAATATATAGAATACGTTTGTACCTTGGCGGTGGGCCGGACGGGATCGGAGACGGACGTCTGTCGCCTCGGGTACGGGTAGAATTCGTCGGCGTACACGACGTTGCGCACGGCGCCGCTGAACCGCGGTTCGAATATGACGCTGGGCAGCGCGAGCCGCGTGAGCCGGCCGTTGTACCAGCCGGGCATGCCGCCCACGTACACGGCCGAGTTGGACGCGAGCCGGCCGAACTGCAGCTCCTTGCCGGCGGACGCGGCGGCCGCGGTCGCGTTGTCCACGGACAGCGCGGTGACGTGGCCGCGGCGTTCCACGGCCACCCGGTGCCACCGGCCGTCGTACAGGTCGTGGCCGGCCATCAGTATCTGGGCGCCGGCGCCCAGGTTGTACCGCAGCCGCATCGTGCCCTCGACCATTTTCAGTTCGAAAAAATCGTACGTACCGCCGTCGTCCGTGTACATGAGCAGACCGTTCGGCTGTCGCGTCTTGAATTCCATTTCCAGCGTGCCGTTCACGCCCGCGTTCCACTTCCGGAACTGGCCGTACGTGCCGTCCAACACCAGCCCGCTGGCGGCCGCGGCCAACACGGACGCCAGCCACCATGCCGTCATCGCAGCCGCCGTTGTCGTTGTCGTCGTCGTCGTCGTCGTCATGGTGTGACGTGGGTACACGGTGACGACTGGGGGAGGGGCAGAGGGCACGACAACGACGCGCGCGATCACTGCAGCTAGCGGCGACGACGATCACTCATCGGCCGCCCGTCTCCCAATGCGCCTCGCCGACGGAGCCCGGACGGACCCGGCCAGTCCTGAAAGAACAAAAACACACGAGTTAAACATGTTCGACACCGATGTCAACACGTAATTGACATGAATAAACGGGCGCCCGTGGCCGGTGTCAACACGTTGTTGACATAAGAAAACAGGCGCCTGTGGCCGGTGTCAACACGTCGTTGACATGCAGTGACCTGTCATGTTTTATGAATGTAAGCGCCCAACCTACAAAAATTTACGCGCCGCTACGGGGGCCCACACGTCGATCAGACAGGCGCGCGCACGTCAAATCGACGACGGTGTTAAAATAGGGCGAACGTGAAAACACGTCCAGTCGTATTATAAGCGATTGTCCCGTATTTCGACGTTGTGTCCCGATCGTCCTGTGATGAAATGGGACACGCATTTTTCTCCCGTTTTTTTTACCCTTAGGCTGTTATAATATATTATAACTATTAGAGAATTCATTTGATTTATTCTCGCAATGAGTTTTACAATATGATTCTTATTGAATGATAGAATTAATCCGCTCGATGCAATTAGTTGGACATAAAAACGGCAGAAGAAGAAATTCACCAACAACAAACTGCATCGTCGTCAAAAATAAAACTGTTTTTGGTGTAATATAAAATATTTTCCTTGTATTTATAAAAACATTTATACAGTACACATTTAGTTTGTTTTAGATTCTGAACGGAGCGTATCTAATGTATTAGTTTTACAATGATGTGTGTGTGTGTGTTTTTTTTTCTTACGTCTGTACCCAAAAAATCTGGACGTCTTTTAATATCGTGTTATTTTTACTAAAAGTCTAAAAATATATTTAAATTAATTAGCATATACGATACATATACAACTTTTATTGTCTATCCGTTAAATTATTTTATAAATTATCATTTATCAATATTATAATATTTAAAAAAAAAATTTTATTTTCCATAGAAAATTATTGGTTCATTAATATTTAAGTGTTGAAAACGTAAAACGACGCGAAAATTGTTATTTTAATATCGTGAACTACATCAAATAGGAACATCAATAAAATCGCATTCGAAAATTGAAAAAAAACACCAAAGTCTCAAATTGAAAAGCAGTAGAGAAAAACGAAAAATGAGATTACGATTGCAACAACATCCGAGCCCGAAAACTAAACGTAAAATACGACGATAGACAATAGTGGATTAATAAAACTTTTCTGATTTATTACCAGACGATGGCCAATGTTGTCTAGTGCTGATCGGTTATCGCTATTATATATAACAACAATAACTCCGTGGTATATGTTCGTTATATTAAGGTGCGTCCACACAGAAGGCAAACGTTCGGAGAAAAGTTTGCATTGCGTTTTTCAAACATATTTTACCAACGATACATAAAACATTTTCAAATTTTTGTCTTCCTTTTTTTTATGTATAAATAAAATATTGTGCGCCATTATGTACGTTCGCAGCTCATAAGGTCAAATTAATTTCAACAAATTTTTCTTTCTATTGTAATGGTAGATATTATATCTTATAGTATAAGAAATATTCGAAAATATCTCTCGTAAAATGTTCGTTCAACGAGGAGCGAGCGTATTTATTATTAAGTTGATTAGAAAAAAAAAAAAAACCACTTTAAATGCGTATAAAACGTTTATTAAACTACAGTGGTTTTGCCCGATATCGTACAGTGCTAGACGCGAACGCACCGCTTAAAATCGAATCGAATAAAAAATAATATTTTTTTTTTTTTCTAAATTCGTCAAAATTTCGAACGAAACGAACATTGAGTCGAACACTCGAGTGCATACGACATAACGTTCGCGAAAACGGCGTACTCGCCGCGAGTTCAAAATCAATTTTTTCTCTTATTATCGCGTGTTATATTATTAAAACTGTAATAAATACTATTGGCCGATTGATACGGGCGCGGGGGAGAAAATGTTTGTTTTTATTATTTTTTTTTTTTTTTGGTGACGTGTAATTTGGTCCGGCACGCGAACGTTACCGTCTCGTGAACACCATATGCGCTGTAACGTATATACAAAAATTATATTCACTCGTATACACTGAAAACGTCTACACTTACACCGAAAACCATTTTTGTTTTTTCACACACACAATACGCACGGCGTATAATGTACGAACAACACGAAATGTACACCCACCACCCGTTCGTATAATGTATAATATTATATATATAACTACCAAAAATAAAAATAATAAAAAACGATCGATTCCGATCCGATCTCCGAACAGACTTTAAGTGTACAACGCATAAAATGTGTTCGTATATACATGCAATATTACAATACATGTACTTATTAGAAATAGGCCGGGCTTAAAGGAAAAAATTAACTCAAGTGACATTAAGTCAGCCTTAGGTACTTTTTTTTTTTTTGAAAATTATTTAAATGAGATACCGCAAGATGATATATTATTTCTCAATTTTACTTATATTATACAATTTGTATTTTTAAACGATAATTATTTTTTTTTTTTAAACGCAATACTACGCGGTAAATCCATATGAATTTTTTTTTTTAATATTAAAGCATATTGTGCGACCATGCGCAAAAATACAATAATAATAATAATAATAATAATATAATGGACGTTTTCGTTGGAATGCGTTTAAAATTTAATAATTAAATATACGTTATTACAGTAGGATTCATTTATTTTTTTGACTTTCGGAATATCTATAGAGCGTATATATTATACGAAACGATAATTTTTCGTTTTACATATATTCGCAATGCATGAAATATAAATTCGACCGTTCGCGTTTCGAGATAAATTTTTTTATCAAACGAATTCAAATCGTTTTTTTTTTCATTTTGTTATTGCGATTTTATATAATATTATTATTGTAATCGTTACACGCTATAATCAAACGGTCTGTCGTCGAGGATAAATCGTACAAATGCTGCTACTGCCTATATTTGCATACAGAAGCATATAAAACGATTTCCCAGTAATGCGAATAGTTTTCAGTGTACATATGACTACTATACTGGTGTAAGTGTCTAAACGAGCATGAACCTGCAATACACACACACACACACATTAATGTAGAGCGTTTCAAGTCTGTAATTAATCGAGGCTCACTTATTATAATAATTACTGACGTCGAAACTATTCGAAACACTATATTTAAAGTTAATGCTAAATCAGCGGCTCGAGACGATAAAATTCTACACGAGTACATTTCTCGCAGAGTATACGAAAATTAAGAATTGAAAAAAAAACCCATTGACAAAATTAACACGAAATTTTTGAAAATATGCCATAGCGTTTAAAATTATTTGCGAATTAAACGCGCACAATTTATAAGCATCTATATTGTATATATATATATTTATCATTTTTTAAAAATCAAATACGCATGTAGTGTACAGAACTGTACTAAAAATGTATTCGTCGACACGTCAATATAAAAACGCGTAATTCATTATTTAGAAAAGCTCTTCGGATATTTATAGTATTCATCGAAAACTCGTACGATTTTTAATTGCGAACCAGGTCGTATCGCGTGAGTTATTTTGAATCAGAACACATAATTATAGAATATTATATTCGAACGGTGAACGAGTATTTTTCTATTAAGAATTTGGATTTTCTTCTATATAAGAGTTAGAGAGGACTAAAAGGTTTTCCGTAAAAGTGTGTGTGTACAATATAATAAAAATGCATTTCTCGATCACATCTCAAAAGCAATTTAAGAGCATTTATTAATAGGTTTAGATTATACGTAATCATGAAGAAAAGTGAATACAAGACTATTTCACGTGACTCATAAACATTCCGATAGAAAACTTATGGTATCTATGAATAAAAATTAACTCTTAATTTTTTTTTCGATAAAAATGTATTAGTATTCAATATATTTTACGAATTTATTTTTGTTCGACAATTTTCGGGATAAAATTGTAATATATTATATATGGACCGATTGTAGAGCAGACAAAATATTTGACGCGTGTGAAAAAAAAGAAAAAAGTTAAACAAAATCGTTTGTCGTCTTAAACCGAAATTTCAAAAACAATATAAAACCTATAAAGCTAAAAATTTACCATTTAACATTTGGTCATTATCATTTCATTAATACGTTCGATTATACGTACGTTGTGTAATAATGAAGCCGTCTAATAATATAAAACGTTTATCATATTATTATTCATTTATTTTGAAAATTTCTCTATGCATGTTATCGCGACGAATATTAGCCCGCAGCAATTTTTATGCGCGAGTTTTGCATTTATTTTACAATTTACAATATCACAAAATTATGTACGGAATTATATAATTACATTATTGTCGCTGTTTGAAACTACAATATGTATTATACTTAATTTAAAAGTTAAATGCGATTTACATAAAAGCAATTCGTAAATCGGTAGAATTGTTGTTGTATATAGCGGGATTCAAATGCATTTATATAAGAGTATAGCGAACGTCGGGAAAGGATTTCGGAGGAGAGGAAAAAGAAAACTAACGTAAAAGTTTAAACACAAAAATGTGAGTTTGTCGAAGTAACGGTAAATATATATATTTTAGCATTTTTTTTGTCTGGTAAAAAAGTAACGTAGTCATGCGTGTGCGTATGTGTAGAGGTGCGTATGCACAAGAACTGTTTAATATATAATATACGCCCCCTCTGAAGAATAAATGACGCGGATGATTATAGAGTGGAGAAAAATCTTTTAACTACATACGAACATTTTGCGACAGAAAAACTAATATATAACGTGATTATATTATAATGAGTACACCTTTCTACAATCAGTGGCACATACATTTTAGGCCCTTACACAGTGCACACGAATTCAGAACATTTTTTTGATACGTATCGGTATATGTTTAAAGCATTGAAATGTCACTTGGATTCGAACAAAATTAAAAGTATATAATGTTATAAAAACGCTGTTTCCGAGTAATGCATTTTACAATAGAAAGAAGTCTATTCGCCTATGCGAGTCATCGTCTATTTTTACACATGGCGTGTCACATAAAATTATTTACTGATTTTGTTTTAAAACTTTATAATATAAATTTGTTAATTGTCAAAACTGATATGTATTCGCTGACAGCGCAAATAGTGTGTTTATTTTACCTGTTCTCAAAATGTCAGGTATTTTATTTAATAATATAAAAATAGAACTACGAAATTTACTAAATATTTCAGAAACTTCATATATATATATTCTTAAGGAATGTGTAAATATATTGAAGATTTAAAATTTCACATTAATAGCTTTATCTAATATGTGTGACAAAATTGTTGCGTATTACAAGATTTTTGCGCGTTAAAGGCTATAAAGTATTTCGACAAATTAAAAACAGCCAAATTTAATATTGTAATTTCTTATAGTGTCTGGAATAATTGAATTAATAACTAATATATCATTTAATAATTTTTTTTATATCCAGATTTCCTCAAATCATAATTTTTGGTTCTATTACATAAAAAAAAAAAATACATATATTATTAATCTTATAATTGTATTAATCACATATACGTTACGATATTTCTAAAAAAAAAGTCATGTGTTTCACTGGCGAATAACAGTCGTATCAAGCAAGTAAGAACAACGATTAATACTGTACAACTTATATATATACGAAGTAATATTGATCAATCGTACACTGTTTATTATATATTTTAAATGATTGAATAGTATTAATCGGAGATCGTATCGAGCGAAGAGGAAATAAAACCGCGAATATTTCTATTGATCCTTAATGCCTATAGGTGAACAGTAGGTATTATAAAATGAAAGTCCTCCCTATTTGAACGACAATTTCAATAACTACATTCGCCCGAATCGTGTAGAGTTTATGGGCTGCATGTAATTGGCCGAATCACTGATACAGTTGGGGAAGTAGAAGTGATCAGCAAATTTCGAGAATGGACTGACAAATCATTTTCGTAAAATAATTTTACTTATTCGGTTCGAGATGATCGTCGGTATGGCCAGTCTTAGTCTAGGCTAAGTCGTTGAATAAATTACATAAAAAAAACATGCGTTATAAAAAAAAAGCTCCCTCGTGAAAACAATATATTACTGTTATTGTTTACAACGTGAATTCGGCGTACAATAATAATATGTAAATTATAATGGTTATACGAAACGTTATTGTGTCGAATGCTAACGATTTATTAAATTCACTGCGGTTTCCACCCCACGGATGTCTTTAATAATAATAATAATAATAATAATAATAATAATAATTCGTCATTGTTTATATACACAATATATAAAGTAAGTAAATGTTAATTTTTTTACGGTATAAAAATGAAGTCTGCGTTCAAAAAAAAAGTATAAAAGTTAAAAAAGAAAGAAAGATTTTTCAAAGATATATTAAGTTCAGTTAAGCAGCAGAAGAAACAGCTCGCCCCCTCATTTTAGTTTATATAATTATTATATTACGGCATTTGTTTAAATGACTTGTCTCGAATTTTCTTTCACATCTCGCATTACATACCGCGTCGAATACAATATTATACATTTCTGGAAAATAATATTCCCATTTTTCAACGAATAGGATTACAATACATATATATATGTGTACAGTGTATTCGGTGTAGACATTTTATAATCGTCTAGCGCGAAAGAAAACTTCATAATATTTTATAACTGTTGCCAACACGTTTGCACCGAACTGTCGTGGAATATAATTTTCTACGTCGACCGTGTATTTTTATTTATAACATTCACAAGTGCAAGTATAATAAATCCAACGGAACAACCGTGTTTTTTTCTTTCTCTCGCACTTTCTTTTCTTTTTATACGATGTACTTTAAATATATCGTAACAAAAGGAAAAACGTTATGCGTCGTGTACAATATACGCTGATACAATATATTACTAACAATATAATAATAATAATAATAATATATAATATATACGCGCGTATAATTTTAATGTGGAACACCCCTTGTTTATTTTTTTTATCTCCGGTCAATTTTTTTTCATGTTTATATGAATACATTTTTTATAATTTAAAAACAAAATTATATTATTATTCCGGCGTGTAAAATATTTTACTCTAATTATTTGTTTGTGTATAAATTCCAAATATCGAATCCACTCTTGTATTTCATTTACTCTTCGGAATGTAATTTTTATTTTTATTCATTTTGATTTATCTATAATCGAAAATATAACGTAAGAATATAATATATAAAGTTAAGAGACAATAAAAAATTAGAACAAACAAATGCTTGCGAAGTACTATATAAGATCAGATGGAAGATGTACACAGGATATAGCAACGGGATTATGCCGAGTCAAGGTTACATTTTACTATAAAAAGTCTCAAAAAGCATTAGTTTCCACATCAGACAAAATCTACTAAACACTTTTACATTTAGAACATTATAGACAATGAGCGGGTAATCGATTAGCGGTCTGTATGGAACTACTCTGCAAGTAATTACAGGATACTGATAGTAGATAAACGTAACATTTAAAAAAATATCCATTATTAACATTTATTAATTTCAAAATCAATGTTAATTTTATAAATTATAATTATCGGTTCTTTATAACCAACAGACGAGAAGTGTCGCACAAACGTTATTTATTAAACTTCACTAAGGTAGATCATGCAGACGGTCGTCGTCGTTTCCGAATTCGTTTTGTATAACCATTAATATAATAAGTATATGAATTTACTTTTTTATTTCAGAAACAGACTAAACAATAATGTTTTTTTTTTTTTTTAATTCCAAATCGAGAAATTGACTTTATAAGATCACCCATTCATACATGTACACGCGTAAACATATATATTTATTTGGTTAATTATAAGTAGCATTGATCCGACATGGTGTGGGGATTCATTATCCGCGCGATGAATAATTCCCGTGATCGACCGCCACGTTATTATTGCGTCGTGTGTTGTTTAACTTAAACAACTGAAACCATTACGCGAACATAATGCAACGGGATAATCGTCCGAGTGTATCGCGATATCATACTCATTTAATATAATATGTATAGAGTTTATATAAAATATTCGTAAAACTTTATCATAAAACGACGCATAATTGATTCTTTTTTTTTTCGTTCCGCGTAAACGAGCAAATTATCTCGTTCGTTTAACTGTTATTATTGTATATTGATACAATTATGTATGTGTATATATCTATTTTGCGAATTAACATAATATATTATTATTCCGCGTTCCTCCTCGTCATAAATATTAATGCGTCCAAAACTCCGACAAATATTACATATATATATATATATATAATAACAAACCTACTAAAGCGAATGGGGGAGAGGGGAACCATCGAAAATCTCGTTATGAAATCGTGTTATATCCTCGCACGTTTAAGAACACACCGAAGCTTTTCCGCTCACATCCCTTCACCCACGATTATTATTGTTTGGTTATAACATATATCCCTGTGACGAGAATCGCTCAATATTATAAACATAATATAAATTGTTGAACCGTAAGAACTTGTAGTACGTAGATGACATTTTTTTATATAATTTATTTGAAATGAAAAATATTTTTATTATAGATTTTGCGGAGCAAAGCAAGGAATATTATATTGGTTTTACAGTGATTTTTTTTATGTCTGTATCCAAAAATTTGACAAGAATAAGTGCTCCGATATTTACAGTCATAGTGTTCTCAGTAGCAATTTGGCGTATAATTGGTATTTTAGAGATATCGTTTTTCGATTTTCTTTAAAAGCATCTAAAAAAAAAATCCCAATAATTTCTGAAAAATTACATATAAAAAAAGCGATTTCATCAAAAATCCATTTTTTTCATTTCTTCGTAATTTTGAAACTTATCGTTATAGGAACTTGAAATATTACCAAATATATATAACTTTATATTGTATTTTGAAAAAAAAAATTTCTTTCAATTTTGGTTTATTTATAGCAATTATGTTTTGAGGTATTTTATTCGAAAAAGAAGTAATTATTGGTTTTCAGACTTTTAAAACTTAATAAATTGTCAGACATACGCATATAATACTTCAATTATATTCAAATAAAATCTTGAAAATCGTTAGTCACAATTTTCTTTTATAAACATTTCAAATTTATCGACAATGTGCGTATTCTATTACTATTATTTTTTTCGTGTTTGTGGAAAATTACGTTACTTCAAAACTAAGGGTCCTAGAGTCTTGAAATTTTTAATTTCGAAATGATTTCTCACATTATGCTTTAAAATTTCTATTAATAACACAATTCTAAAATATATCTTCAAGTAATTCACTTAAGCAATATTCACAACAGCCCATCATGGACCATGCTACATTTTTCGATTCCCTTTTATATTATGTTTCCTCCAATACATTATGCATATACGTCATATAGATATGATAACATACCTACGTGGCGCAATAATGAATATGTATATAAAATCATCAAAAATTGCTCACAATATTTTTTTGTTCCAGATACCGATATTATATCGTAATTAATGTAATATTATTGCGTATTACACACGCCCGCGAGCACTATATAAACGCGTTTAAATTTAAGACGTTTTCTATGTGTGTACAAGCGAATAAACATTATTATTTTATTACTTGCTCGTGTACCGAGTGAAATATACGTCCTCGTGAAATTAAATTATTTTGATTATATACGTATATATGCGATTATTGCGACAAACGTTGGACGAACGAGAAAATTTGATTGACCCAGAAACGTGCGCGCAAACTCAGACCAATTACGACTGTTTCGTGGTCGATCGACAAAGTGGGAAGACAAAATTCTAAATAGCCAGCAATGTTACTTTCAAGCATTTCGTTCGGCGGCGACGGTGACGGAGGTGGAGGCATTTACAAAAATTTTGAGTATACGAGGAATAGTATTTTATAAAACACAATTATTGAATGCGAATTTGTTCTTATCAGTTCGTAAAAATGTACAATTATGTAAATAAATATCTTATTTAAACCTCACGTTTCTGACTGGATAGCCTTTCACTCCCACCTATTGATGAAAATCGAGGAAATAGGGGGCTTAGAAGGACTTAGTTTAACTTAGGACAAACCTGTTTAATGAGATTAAAAATTATTTTTTTGTTTTTACAATTTTATTTTCTATTGACATTCGTTTCTTTGTGAGTGGTCACAGCAAAAACTTTGATATATAAATAGTTTAGGCTTTTAAAATATAGTTTAAAACAATAACCTCTCAAAATCGACTTATGGTTTAACGTCACTTCGCGTATTTACCGAGAACTATTATTGATATTTCAGTATAGAGTCAATTATTGCTCGTTCTGCAAATAGTAACAAGAAAAAAATCTCGATTTCTTTTTTTAATAAACAAGTGTTTTTAACTATTATAAATATACTATATGTAAATAATAAAATTTTAATAAATGTATATGTGTAGTCCAATTCGTTGCTTGATGATGGTTGTATGCTATAAACTGCTCTGTTGTCAATTCAAGTTATGTGCATAATATATTTTAAATACACGAAAATTAATATTAATATAATAAAAGTTAAGTCTTACACGTATGAGGAGAGAAGTTCTATTTTTAAGTTTTCAATCCTTCCCTCCAATAGTTTTTAAATGGTTTGGTGAAAAATGTTAATTTACAGTACGAATTTTTTTTCACATTAAAAGTATTAAACTAATATTATAATATTAAATACTCATTATCAGTGGTCGAAGTAAGGGAGGGACATCATTCTCATTGGCGGAATTCAGGGGGGGGATTTATGGGGACTTAGTCCCCTCAAAAGTTAATTATAGTAGTCCCCTAAAAATAGAGGACTACAGTTCATAAGTAAATTATTAAATTTCAAAAATGTTTAAATAAATTATTGATATTATATCTTACTTTATAAGAAAAGCATTTAAACTTTTATATTCATACACAAAATAATAATATATAAATGTGTTTTATAAAGTAAGTAAAATTGTTTTATGTAAAATTAACCGTTTACTGCAGTAATTTCACGCAATGCGATCATCAGAGTATCGGTTTTAATATTCTTCATGACAATATTATTAATTCCATTCGTCGATGACATTGTGCGATTTCATGTGTTTGAACGTCTCGATAACGTCAATATTTATAAGCCGATTATTGCTCCACACATAAATATATCGTATAAATGTTCTTGATTCGTTCTGTTTCTCAATTTGCATTTTCCCATAGTGAATTTCAAAAATGTTCGTTCACACGACGTTTACACGTACTGCATTGTAACAGCGGTGGTAAACTAAAATAACTCTAGTGACTGTAAACATATTTTCTCCATCCAAATCTGAACGTTTTTAAACATTTCCTTCGAGCGCACAACAACAATTTTCGTTAATTTCATGAAAACGGATTTCTACTTCCGACACGTGCAAATCTTAATCCAAACATCCCAGCCAGTTTTAAAATATCATTTTTGTTATATTGTTTTAATTTAAATTAATCGATCGATAAATTCGCTATTTGCATGTCGTTTTTTGATGAAATCTTACAATATATATACCCCGCTTAAAATTATTAACCGATACCCGGTATAAGCATGTACGCAGTTATGTTTCATTTCCTCTTCCACAGTTTCGATAAATTGATGATAATTGTATGTGTATATCTCATGCCTCCGCAACAATCATAGACCAACTACACACACGCACAACTTATTATAATATTTATTTTTGTTATTACCTATGTATGGCGTCCGTAAATTTTATTTTATTTTTGTGAAAAGTCAACGCCCTTGTTGTTGATCCAAAACCGTTGTAATGTATACACGTATTAAAACAATTTTTCGTCAAAATATTTGAGTAATCGTCGGTCGTCGAATATGCGTCTCGTTTTATTATAGCGACTCGAATAGTCCAAATTTATTAGTATATTATAATGGCTCGAATAATCAAATTTATCGTAAATCTTATATTTTACACGACATAAATAGTGAAATTTATATTAAATTCACGTACCTACGTATTGTTACCAGTTTTTGTGTAATTTTAGGTAAGCAAGCGGCCAGTTTGCATGTTCGTGAATTTAATTGTGAGTTACTTATTTATTATTTCCTAGCATGTTAGGCGCTTTACAATCGTTAATATTATTATTTATTATATTTATTGCCGTTGATTAAATACATATTATATAGATAGTCCGCGTCAATGAACAAACTGGAAACCGAAAATTATTAGTTAAAATTTCATAGATAGCATAAACGTTTTCGTTAAACGAAAATATTATTTGTTGATTGTTATTCAAACTAGTTTTCAATACTAAAAATAGAAACGTTTGATATCATAGATGTCAAAGAACAATGTAAGAATTTAAATTATTGTATTTGTAGTGAAAATGAACAAGTGCAATAATAGAAAGTAAAATTATAATAAATAACTAATTGTAGTGTGTATATTAATTTGATCGTCAAATTTTCCATCAAAATAATAAATTTTGTCAACAATTTTAAAATGATTGTAAAAAAAAAAAAAATTATAACTAAATAGGTATTTAAGTTTATTTCTAATATAATATAAAATATATAAGTTATATTGCAAATAAATATTGCTCCTAAAAAATATATACAAAAAGTATAAAGTTTGAGTCCTATTAATTAAGCTAACTGACATAGAACACAGATAATTTTATTAAACGGATCAATAATATTTGATATATTGGTGTGTTTTGTTTGATAAAATTTGTGATATGCGATTATATTCCAGCTTGAATTTAATCATTGACCAGATAAATTGATAAGATCAGCTTTTCACGGAATAAACCATTTAATAATGTTTTATGTTGTTTCGTTCATTCATGTTGAAAAAGTAAATACGCGATCAAGTAAGTCCCGGGTCCAAAATACGGTATACAGAGCGTTGCTCGATAATACACTAATACATAGACGTGGACTATCATCTATATGTATAATCAATGATATTACTAACGAATTTTTAATAGACTCTAATAATCAAAATTTGTACATTTTCACTTGGCACAAATTGTCAATTATATTATAATTAGATTTATTGCGTATGTTGCTGTGATCTTTGTTATTAATATAGGCGTGTTTACGGGTCGTGCAAATCTTGCACAGGCACGACCTGCAAATATAACTTTATACATATTGTTAATTATTGTGACTCCTATTATTATTGTTAAGTATTAAAATTAATAATTATTTAATTTCTTTATAACATTTTTAGCACTTTTTCTGTTTATCCTCCTAAAATTAATAATGTTTATATTTTAGTAGAAAAAAAATATTTAATATTATTTGTATTATAATATTTTCATAAATTGAAGGTCATATTTTATTATAACCCTTTTGGTTATCTAGTGTCACATTTGTATATTTATCTTGTGCGCGACCGGCTAAAAAATCTGGACACGCCTATGTTTCTATTTATTTATACTTGTTAATTATTGTTGTCATTTTTATATACTTGTTATCAATATAATATCAGCAACACATAAAACTTTCTTAATTTTGTTAAATTAACAATTTTACAAAAAATTAAATGCACCTATTGAAATTTAGGTGATCGGGTACATGCTCATTCTGGCTCCGCGTAGGTATGCCTATTATTTGTTATGCGCGTATTATAATAACACTGCAGCAGCTGCTGCTACTATAGGTGCTTAAAGCGTTTACATTTTCGCAGAAAACTCATCTCCTAGATAAGTCTGTTATATAATATTACTTCGAGTAATCCGTGATGCGCAAATGCTTATATATATACACCCATTCGCCATATACGCGTAAACTACGAAATAATAATAATAATAAAAAATAATAACAATTATATATTTATGTATCCGGTATATATTCGCATTCAAAATTATACGACTCCAGTCGTATATACGGTAGTTTATATTGCACAATATGTTTTATATAATATATTTATGCAAATTCCGCGGTGTAGAACACAAATGATATCAAAATCGATTCTCCTAGTAATTTCAATTCGTTTATATATTTATATAAATATGCACGACCGTGTGTATATTATAATATGGGCTTATCTCCTGCGGTGTACATACAAATACTATTCGAAAATATTTCAACATATTATTATTGTTTTACATAATATATAACTAAATATTTTATTTCGGTATAAAAAGAAAAAAAACGAAGAGAGTGAAACGAAAAATAATAATAATTTATACATAGAAATAAACACGTTTTATTTATTTATTTCGATGATTACGTGTTATGCGTTTTTTTTTCATATTCGTTTTACACATTTATAACACGTCGACCGTGTGAAAAATACATATATGTACATAATTACATATATAAAGAGCTGTCTGTCTATAGCGTTTATAAATTCGTGATGGTCTTTATATAAAATGGTAAATATTGGTTAAATGTCTAAAAAGAAAAAACAAAGTTTAACAATTTAATTTTCAATTTTGAATTGTTTATTTTTGAAACGAAATTTTTTTTTATCTAAATTCGACGATTTCCATGCGCTGATGAACTCGCGGATACTTTAAATATCGTGAAACGTGGGGATTGGGTAAAACGATAAAATATGATGTGTACATAATAATAATAATAATAATAATAATCAGCGGCCTTAACCTCTGCGTTTAAACATTTTATAAAATAACGAAAAATAAAAAATTAATCTTTAAATAGAATTTCTCGTATTCCGATTTTCATTTAAATTAAATATATTTTTTACGTAATATTTCAAAAATATAACTTTTTTTACCAATTTAATATATTTTAGAATAAAAAAATATAAATTATATATGACTGTAACCTTTTTTTTATTTTTTTTTACGTGAAGCGACTAAACAGTAAGCTGCTAATGTAACTAACGCCCGGTCTATGTATATACTAGGCCATATAAAAACAATTTTTTTTTTGGTTCTTTATTTTTGCCAAGGGACCTGAAATTTTTGTGTTAAGCCGCTGAATATAATTATATAGAAAAAACAAAGCACTGTATCTGAAATTTAAGTTCGTAATACGGACGATGAAAATAAAATCTCGGCGAGCCGATTGTTTTTGTTTCGTTTTGTTATTATTTTTTTTTTATGGCTACATCAAGGTATACGGCAATAAACATAAAAATAATCAGCTTATGCGTAGCGGTGGTTTCACTTTGTAGTTAAACTTTTTGTTCGAAAATTAAATTAATTTATAACTGTGTGCGAGTACGTATTACTATGTATACCCACTCGCATTTTGAGCTGGTTTCGATCGAACAACATCGCGTAAACGTAAGTTTCAGATAGAAATTGGTACTTCTTGTTATTATATACATTATGACATTCTTCATAATTATTAAGCACGTTACAGAAATTCACTGGAGAAAGTGCGATTATAAAAGTTTAATTCGAACGGCTTGAAATGAAACAATTCAAAATGCAATACTAAGTGTATAATTAAAATATATGTGTCGGTATACCTATAGATTAAGACAAAGACGTGTCTATATATAATCATAGTAATCATGTGCCTATACTTTTATATTTTTCCTACATAATCGCTGCAGCAATATATAATTTCGAACACCTATAATATATAATAATAGACACATTTTAAGCCGAGAAATTCAATTAATACGAGTTATGTTATACGCGTATTTGCTATTTGGGTCATAATTAGTATAATCATAATCCACGTGTATATCGATTTATCGATATTAATGGGTTTTGTAAAAAATATTATATATATAAATATATATATATATACGAAAATATAGAAAAAACGTGTATCCAAATTATAGATACATATTTATCATATATTTATTCAAATTTCGAATTGGTATGTTTAGTTAAATTTACAATGAATGACCCAAATACTCATTCATGAAAAAAACGCCGAAAAAAAGCTATTTTCTTTTTTTTTTAATAAGGCAAATAATATTTTATTAAAATGTAAAAAGTTACGCGCATATATATGTATAGATATATTGTAATATTCATTGAAATGTAGTTTTGCGTATTATAAAAAAACTGTTTTTTAAATATTGTAATGTGGAAAATTATACACTAAAAAAACCTTTTGTATATTTTTATTCAAAAAGTTATGAAACGTATTAATTGAATTGGTTGGAAATAATATACAAATACCGGCCCTATAATTGATATATATACGAGTATATATATACCACTCGAATTGAAATATGTATTTGGGTATGGGATTAAATACAAATGTTTTTTTACATGCATATATATATATATATATATAATGTGTTCATATTATTATAGTAACAGAATACATATTTTGATTTCATTATATATTTTTATGACTAAGAGAAAATACGCAAATTATGACGTACAGATTTCCAAATCGAAATGTTTAAATTATTTATATATATATACCATTAACAATATAATATAAAGATTTATTTAATTTAAATGGCAATAAAATCATTTTATTGGTAGATTTGGCACAATACAATACCATTATTATCATGTATAATTTCTGACTGCAGAATAATGTTTAAACTACCATTAATGTTTATATATAATATATAATTTTATTTTTTATCAAAAATCATAGGAAATTTTTATACTATTGGTCATTTGTTCTTAAATTTCTGGTGTTTGATGACAACATGCATATCTATAGTGCTAAAACTACAAATATTTTACAATAATATATAAATATCTATTATATTATTATAATTTATAATTTTAACAAATAATATTGATGGTTATAAATTTGAATAAATTTATATGTGCACGAGTAATGTAATAATAATAATAATAATAATGTTGAATAAATAAATTATGCGTGTAAAAATATTTGTGCTTTACTGGTTAAGTGACAGTTAGTATTTTGCATTGTTTAGTCGATACAAACATAAATATTTTTTTACCGCCTGATACATAAATTATATAAAATACAATGTAATGCTTACAAAGCACAAATGCGTGTGATATTTTTTCCTGATGAATTATAATTTACAACTATATGGGTCGGTTCATCTCAAATAGATAATGATAATGATAAATAATAATAATAACAATAATAATAATAGTTTAACCAGGATTGTAAAAAAAAAATGATAATAATAAATAAAATCAAATACTTTTTTTTAATTTTAATATAGATGCCATTAAAAAAAATTAAAAACCCGAATAGAGATATACGCGTAATTTACGATCACAAAATTGTCATTAATGTTTTATTTTCCATTATTATTTAAGAACGAGATGTTAGAATTATTTGTTTGATTATTATACACAGTATTGATATGTTGAAATTCTATTATGATGGTTATTTAATTGAAAAACGATAATATATAACAACACATATTTCGTAGATTTTTAATCTTTGTATGATATAAACGGAAGTAAATTATTCGAGCTATATAGTAAATAATAATTTGTACTTAAAATCATTGTTTTACAAATTACGATTGTGAACGTTGAAAAATTATGTACATATTTTTTTTTATTTATTTACGGTATTCATATGAGCTATAACTAAGTATAGAGTGCAATTTATGAAACGACCGTTGTACATTGTATGCTTAATATAATCATCAGAGATTACACACTAATTTTAATTTTATCATTTTTTTTTTCAAAATATTTTACGTATTTATACACATAAACATCTAAATTATCTGTGTGTATATTTGTATATATAACTCTTCTGCTAATATTGCACGCATAATATTTTTATAGAAATATTTTTTTGTTGTAAAATAGAAATAATTAATTATAATATATATATATATATACGAGTATATATAACAGAAAAAATATATTAGAATTAATAAAAATAATACTCTTGTAAAAAGGCGTGTACATGTATATACATATTGCGTAAAAACCAATTATTTACTCTACGTTATTATATACACCACATGAACAGCGTAACAAGATAATTATTGTATATGCACATTAAATAATAATATATTACGGGCCTGATAGCATGTAATTTTTAACACGGCGTTTCGTATATGCAATTTTATTACTCGGATGTCATGCGGCCTACGCGTAAATTCGTAATATTTTTTAAAACGTACGTGTCACTGATCACCACAACCTCCCTTTTCTTACCACAATATTAAATTTTTCATGTTTTTTTTTCGTGCTGTTTTTTTACCGTGTAATTAGCATTTATTTGCACGCATTTGACCTAATAAGTGTTATACCATGAAATCGATGAAGACACGTGTTTTATCCCTCTCCCCACAAACACAATTAATTAATTCACACATTCTAAATTTTTTTTTATCCTAATAGTATAGCTCGCCTTTGATATGCGTATTTGTACGTCCATTTCCAGAATTTTCTTGCCATTCTCCCGCCTGAGACATTCGATTTCGTAATTAGGACATAAAAAAATTAATGTGGCGGGGGGTGAAGTGGAATGGGGGTCAAGGCATAAATGTTTTACTAAATTGTTGAATAATATTTTCTCAATAAGTTTTAAGTCGGCTGATATTGTTTCATATAATAAAGGGAAAACAAACGCATCAACGCTTTTCTGAGGACATATCCGACTGTATAAAAAAAAAATATGATGATAAAATGTTCAATTAAATTGTCAAATTTCATAAAATTAATTAATCAATTATATAGTAAAAGAAAAATGTTGACTCGATATAGATAAAAATCTATTAGATATTTACACAGTTCATTTAAATATCATTATAATGAAAAAAAATTCTTTTTTTTGAGATATTAATTTAAGATAAAGTAATATGAAAGAAATCGCGAGTTATCAAAAAACATATGACACCTATAATAATACCAAAATTGTATTAGTAAAAATCAAAACTGCATGACACTAAAATATAATAATAGAAGAAAAATCGTAACGAAAACGATTATACATTCGTATATTTAAATAAACGTGTGTTTAATTATAAATTAATAAAAAGTTTTAAATTCTAATTAATTTTTGTGTTTGATAATTTATAGAATGATTTCTTTTTTTTCTCAAAAAAAAGACCAACTTTTTTACTTACGACGAGACTAAATAAAAATGATGATTTATGTCTGATGTTAATTCGAGGTGGATTATATACTCGCATTATAAATATACAAGTAATTAAATCGATAAAAAAATGATTATAATTATTTATAAAATTCGTAGAAAATATTATTTAAATTTGTATTATATATTTTTTTACGACAATAAAATATAATTTTACTTATTAAAATAACATTACATCTGACCGATAATAAATAACAAATGTATATATACAGCAAAATGGCTTTTCAGAGGTGAAATACATCTTTCCACTTTGACAAATGCGCACATATTCCAAGAAGATTTACTTATTTACAAAGTGGTGTGGTAAATACACTTAGCATCTTGTTTGAATTAGTGAATTCTTGTGAAAAAATCCTGCTTACATATTATATTATAGGCGTGCATTATTTAAATACCATTTGTGGTATACAATATTAATGATTTAGCATTGCACGTGAGTTTTGGCTAATTAGATGCGTGCAGTATATATTCACTGTAAAAAAAAAACTTTGTATATCATTCACAAAGTAAATATAACTACAAACGTGATGTACGTACTATTCACAAAATAATTATAATACATTTGTAATAAAAAATGTATCAAATCCTTTTTCATCTATATATATATATATATATATATTTATTATTATTATTATTATTATTATTATTATTATTATTATTATTATTATGTACAATATTTTAATGCATCTCCGAGTAACACGAAATACTTTGCATGTATATTTTTAACAAAATTATCAAATATCAAAAGCAAAATAATTTTCAGCTATATAGGCATTACTTACATTATTAGTATTAATTATTATAGAAACATTATTCGTATTAAAAACGTTCGCAATGAATTCTATATAAAATGTAAATTCGTATATTTTAAAACTGTATATAATATACTATATACAACTCGCAATTTCTACAGTCATATTATACATAATATATAAATTCATTGAACGTAAAAAAAATATAACTAACGGACGATTATATATAACGCATTAAACGTTTATAAATATATATAATAATTCCACCCGTCGCCCGATGGAATAGCGATAATATTTTGTGTCTATGCATATATATATATATATATATATATATATCATACATCATACACACAATACATAATGCCGTTAAAACCACTGCAGGTCAATAAGTAACAATATTTTTCCATCCAACGGTCGGCGGCATATATGCGGTGTATACATATTTATAATTATTATTTAAAAACGTATAATTATAATTTTGAGTGAATCGCTATAGTTTAGCGGTGGTATACATATACTGGAACACACGTTCGACACAACTATAATTTTTTTTTTTTTTTTGTACAGGAAAACAAATGTTTATTTCGTAAAGAGCACGGGAAATTCAACGGACCCTATAAAAAAAAAAATAAATAAAAATGTAGATTGATTTTTAATACGAATATCGGCCGGTAAAATTATTCGAAATCAAAATAAAACCTAATAATGTTATTATATAACTTGTAATTATAGGTCTATCTAAAAATACAGTGAACCCACTAAATACCGGACGCTCTCTCGATCACCGAAATTTTGTCCACTGCGTATAGTGTGAAGCATCACAATTCGTTGTCCGCGATTCAAGTGTATTTTATACATTAATAAATATTTGTTTATATCAATTAAAACTACGCAGTATATACCTATATTTATCGACGCGTATAATAATGAAATATTTTATTTTCCATTTATCATTTATGTATTTCGCAAGCGTAATTATTTAATAACGCGGGTATTTATTATTTATCAAACGGTAAATGAAAAATAATTTCAAATTAAAAACGAACGTATTTATTGGCCGGGGAAAAAAATCGGTTAGATAGACTTCGACACAGTCATTAAACTAGTTTGATAATAATTAGATAATTATATAATAACGTGTAACAAAATATGCGAAAATTTTAATAAAATATACTTATCACAATGCATTAAGATAAAACGAAAAATGTATCGAAATTTCGCCGCAACAGGGGGGGTCCCGTTCCCGTAACAAAATGTCCGCTATTTCGAGACGTTAGCCATTAAGAGTTGTCCGTCAAGGGACGTTTCACATGTATATTTTTTATACCCTTATTTTCCTGCACACGAGTGTTATCGTATTCGCGTTATACTGTACCGAATTGAAACACGGGTACACGGAGAATTATATTTATTATACAAACCATCTTACCGGCAAACTCTCCTCCTCGCGCGACGACGGTTTTCGTATATAATAATTATTATCTCGACCGTTTTTTCGCCACACGAGTACGCGGCGCAACACGACAAATACCCGGGGACGAGTCACCCGATAATAAATAACCGCGCGCGAAATGGCATTTCTATTATTTTTTTTGTTCGTTTAAATATGAAATATTGTGCGCGTGTGTGTTGTAATAATGCCGTGTACACGGTGAGAGGGATACCGGGCGGACCGCGCGCACGACACACGACACGACTACCACCGGTGTAGACGCACACACGACTGGGGCGAAACGCGTGGCGGGCATAACGACAGCGTAAAGTCGACGGCGGATGTTGTCGGATACGGCGAGGCGCGGGCGGGTCGAACGAGGGTGTACGACGAGCGCGCCCGAACTTTTCCGTTGTACGGAAAACTATGGCGGCGGCGCGCGCGACCCTTATAATACGAGCCGGCCGGCCGACCGTTTCTCCGTCGTCGTACGCCGTTGTACGGAGCTGCCGGTCGACCCGCGCGGTCCGCAATCGAGTTCGCCGCGGGCATTTACGAGAATTTTCTCAAGGCCGACGGGGGGGGAGGAGGGTTTTTTTTTGTCCGGTGTATACACCGGTTGAAATTTTCCACGCGTTCTATATAATACTTTGGGTCCCAGATTCGAATTTTCATAATATTGTTGGGTCGTCCCGTGTTATAAATTACACCGTACACCGTAGTTATAGTATATAGTTGGGTCCCGGAAATAAAAAAAAAATAATAAACATTTTTAGCAGAGTTAGGACTGTCCGTAACTCATCAACTCGTTACGCGTATGGTTAAAAATGTTTTTTTTTTCGTTAGTTTAAAAATATTTCAATATTTTTCTAATATTTTAAAATGTTAATAGTTTGATTGAAATTTATAACACACACACACACACACACATTTTACAAATTCGTAACAATTAATTTTTCTTAATATTTTTTCCGTCGTTTTTTCATTATTATTATTATTATTAATTTTTTTTTTCCAATAACTTGTCCGTTATGTATGAGAAGTGAACACCACGTACTGGTGTTGTTATAATCAGAAAATGTTATGTACCTACCTGCATGATAATACGTCTTACCTTTATATATATATAAATTAATGGTTAAGACTACTGTCGTAAGACGTCTATAAATCTGGTTCCAATTCTCAGACACATAGTTTTATACTCCCGGACTCAATTCAGATAGAATATTTTATACAACCTGACCCAACTCGGATGCAGTTAAAATTTTTGTGTCAAAAGGTATACCATCAAAAAAAAAAAACCGTATGATACGATACACAATGTGTATTTAAAAGCAGGGATGACGGTATTTTTGGTATACCGGGATTTGGAAATTTTTACGTTATACCGTAAAAACTGATTTTAGATAAAAGATTTTATAATTTTATTATGACGTGTGCTTTTTTTACACTGTAAAGAACTTGTCTACAAGTAATATTGTACCAATCAAAAAATGACAATAGACCTTTTATGTACACATATCGGTGTTTTCGGTTAGTATTTTTTACTAACTTCACGTGCACCTAATTAAAAATTAAATATCGTTTTAACATTATTCACGTTATCACTTTACGTCCGTATCACATTATATATTTCTCGACAGCGTATACAATAAAAATATAAAAAAAAGTTTTCTTTTAAATGTTTTATATTTTTATACCTACAACAAAATATTGCACGTCTATATACGCAAAAAAACGATGCGTATACACGCTTAAATGTCATTCGAATAAAAGAAAATAATTTAAAAAATTTTATTTTCAAACACTGGAATCAACATTTTCTACTATTATTCGATGCATTTGTTCGATTAGTTTCATTATGTACGCGTTTAATCGTTCTTCGCTTTTACTAAACTTTGGTCGGAGATTTTTACTTAAATCTTCAGACTCCGACGACTTAACCCGATAATATTTTTTTTCATATTTTATAGCGATTTTCTGTCCGTTATTCAGTTCTGCGCCGACGATATCCCAATCGTCGTCGTCTTGCTGCTGCTTCTTGTCAAGAGATTTAATATCTGGCATCTCCGGACACTTGCATCCTTTTGACATGGCTAATATCTGTTTATCAACGTTACCCTCCAAATTAAACTCGTTTACAATTGTCTGTCCGGACGGCGATAAACGCAATAGTAGTTCCATGTTGGCAATTTTGGCGCCCGTCTTATCGAGAAAATTTACAATTGTTTTCACCTTGAAAAAAAAATAAATATATATTGCGTATTATAGCGGTACGAGGTACACTCATAATATTTCGGTTATAAACGTAGAGGTATATATATATGTATATGTATATTTAAAACGCATAAAGTCTTATACTTTCCGAGTTAATATAGGGATAGAAAAATATTTTGAACGCTTATTCGAATATTCACACAAATAAATAAGAAACGTAATTATATTACATTGATTTTTCGAATAATATTATGGTAAAACGATGTATATAGGTATCGAAAATATATGGTTTTTATTAATTATTATTGGAACAATTTGATTATTTTAATTTCAAATAAGATAGTGACGGTGGTGAGTGGCATAATTACGTAGGGGAAGGGGGGAAGTATGAACAGGACCGCAGCTACACATTTTTCCAGGAGCGACAAGCCCTAATTTTGCCACCCTCCCTCCTTCTACCTCTCAACCAGCAATTTGCAAATAATAAATTTATTCCCAATCCTAATTGGCTAGTGAAAATCCTGAAATATGTAATAGGTAAAATTTAGTATATTATATATATATACAATTATTATAGAACTATAACTTAATGTGATATGTAAGGTTTACTCGTATGTGAAAATAAGAACGAAACAATCAATGTAAAATATTTTTATTATTCCGCAAAAATATTATACAGGTAACACACCTGTAAATTTAACTGTAGTATTTAGCTGCAACGGTTGTAGCAGTTATTTAAAAATCAGCTGCGTTATAATAGTTACAATCCAACACGCGATTACAGTACGATCGGATAAAATAAAGATCGTAAATGATTGTCCGAGATTACTTTTCCGATTTTCTAGTGACCCCGAACCCTCCCCCTCTATAGTAGCGTTTTCAAACTTATATGACTCCATGGTACACTATTCCAACTTATATTTAACCGTGACACTTCACACTGATTAATATTTATTTTATTTTTTTATTAACAATAGGCTTTTATCGTATTAAATATTTAAGGAATTCCTTAAATATTCCTTCGAGCATATCTGTAAATTACTAGTGAATAACTTAAAATGGTGTGTTTATTTAGATTAGGAAAACTCATGTAGAATCATATTTTAATTTATTACAAATATTAAATTTATTTATATGGAAAACCGGTTAAGTATATTACGATATAGTTATATAGAAATTTAATGAGAAATGTTGTCCCGTTTCTCTTTCATTATACGACATTTCCTCCGGGGCCGAATAGCTGACAACTGACAAGCACTTCCTCGTCTTCTTCCAATAGTTCTTCAGTTACAATAATAATTTTTATTACACTATTTATCAAAGTAATAAAAATCAGGTGATTGACGATAAGAAAACCGTAAAGTGTTTATTAACAATCATGAAATTTCTCGGCACACCGGTTGGGAAACGCTGCTCTATATAGAGTAGTACGAATAATAATAATAATAATAATAATAATATCTGATGGTAAAATCAAAACGTAAAAACAACAAAATTAAATATTTTAATCGTCAAGCAAGTACAGTCGCCCAGTCTATATAAAAACAATACCCATGGCAGATGTATATGCGAGCTGGTTAGGTTAGGTTTTATTTCGGGCCCATGACCGCACTCTCTGATCATCGCCGCTCTTAGTTACACCACTCATCTATTTGCAGTTAGTCGAAATTTATACGGAATTGCGTATTATGGATCGGATGACAACGAATCGATGTCGTTGGAATTTTTTTTTTCAATATGTTTTCCTCGACAAGTATAAAAATTTAAAATAAACAAGGAAACGCTGTCATTCGAATATGAAATATTCGGTCACGCGTTCCAATACCAGTAATTATGTGTTAACTTTAAAAAGCTTTCCATATAATCGCCTGAATTTATTTTTTTATTTTTATATTTTTTTAAAAAAAGTCGTATGCGACTCGACTGACCTGCGTTCTCGCCTTATTTGAACAGTTATCCGCGAACACTAGGCAAAAAGATTTGGTGACGTCAATTTGCGCAGAGGACAAACGTTCGTCGGGATTGACTCGATCGAGATTTACGTTTATGATGAACTCTTTGGCCAAGTCGTAAGCCGTGTCGTGGGCAAGGCCAAACGTGAACGACTTGCCGGCATTTACGTGTAACGTTGCTGGAGTGTTCGGCCTCGAGACCGGTTTAAAAACCGCCTGTTCGCGGTATCGCAAGAACATCACACTCACCATAATCTTTTCGTCGGCGATTTCTTTGGCCGATTCGAATTGTATTTTTTTCACTAAAAACAAAAGATTGTACAAATTCGTGGCTTTTGCAGGCATATGTACCGTTTATACGTAATTCGAATTTGAAATATTTCTCAACCATATGAATTTAAACACAAACAATTTTGCAAGATTTTGGTTGTGAGGTAAAAAAAAAAATAAATAAAAATTGAAGACCAAACGCTTATTTCTTAACAACAACCAGTAGTTGTCTGGGAGATTATTGTTTTTTTATAGTGATAATGACTGACTAAGAACTGGAATACTGAAAAATAGATCAGCATATTATTATTCCATTAGTTTTTATTAGGTATGTTTTAAAAACTAAATTGGTAAACAATAAAATATTAAATATACGAAAAGTAGTAGTTTTTAGCAATAACAGGAATTATGTTAATCAATTTAAAGTTTTTAATACGTAGAAAATAGAATTATACATTACGAGAATATATTACAACTAAAAAAAATTTACAAACATAATACATAAAAACACACTTAGGTGTTATAAATTTTTTAAATATATCAATACAAAATTAAAGCGCTTGTTCTGATAATAACATAAGAAGTTAATATACAATGTATTCAAAACAGCGTATTCAAATTTAAAATAATATCTAAAATATTATCTTTTTTCTTATTAAAAGAGCTTACAAGAAATAACACATTTTCTCTGACTCAATACAACCAATAGCAGTAGTTATTACATAAATTTGTTCCATTATTTATGCGGAAGAGGAACTTTGTAAAAATAATAATATAATTTCACTCCTCTTTGTACACAATAACTTTTAAACAGACTACAAATATGTATATACATACATACATTACCAAAATACACATAAATATATACATATACATATACATATATATATATATATATATATATGTAAAACAAATATTTAGAATAAAATAATAATAATCAGTCTGACATGGCATCAATCGGAGATGTTGTTGATGATCATTCGTCTTCCTCCATGTTAGAAGTAGTTGTCGTGAAGAACATGCTGTTTTTTTTGTTCTTCCTGAAATGGAGTAGCTCGTGTTTGCGTGTGTCACACATCTGCACGAAACCGCGGCCACAGATGGTGCACTTAAATGGTTTTTCGCCTGTGTGTGTGCGGATATGCAATGTTAGGTCATAACGTTTACGACACTTCTTTTCACAGTGCGGACACTGATAGTTACGCGTGTCAGTGTGGACGATCATATGGGCATCGTGTGATCCTTTGGTCTTGAATGACTTGTTGCAAAGTACACAGCTGAAGGGACGCTGGTTATAGTGCACCGCTTTCACATGGACGTCTAACTGCGATTTTTGTGCAAACCTCTTGTTGCATATTTCACACACGAATCGTTTGTCGTGTTTGGTTTGGTGTACACCCAGCTGCTGTTTAGTGTAGCATGTGAAATCACAGTGAGGACAGGTTATGTCTTTCTTGGCCGTGTGCGTCAGTAAATGATTCATGGCGGACGCCTTGTTCTTGTACACATTACCACAGACGTCGCAAGCAAACCGTACCTGTTTAGAGTCGACAGTAGAGCGAGAAGCCGTCGGCTGCACCTTAGAGTGCTTTTCTTCCATATGCGTTTTAAACTCTTCAATGGTCTGAAAGCTAATGCGGCACAGGTCGCACTCATACATTTTGTACTCGGGATGTCGTTTCTGGAAATGACGTAATAAGTTGTACCGTGTCTTAAACATAGTTGCGCATAAGTGACACATGGTTTCCGATTCCTCTTCTTCTTCCTCTTCTTCTTCTTCTTCTTCTTCTTCGCCACTGGCATTTACATTCACGTACAATTGACGAACTTCTAAAGCGGCCTGTTTGTTGCCACCACCATCACTGCCATTGTTGTTGTTGTAACAGGAACTATTTTCCTCAGGATCATCCACATCACCATCATCATCGCTAATGGCCAATACAACAGCAGAACGATGATTGGTAACTCTGTTGTTAGCGATCCGATGTTGATTCACGCAGTCATCAGATCTGGTGTCCTCGACGGCTATCATAATGTTGTCCGCGGTGTTCAAATCTGTGTCATTGAGACAGAGATGTTTATTATTATGAGTATTAGTAATCATGACGGTGTTCTCCGCCGATTCATCCACATCACTGTCGTCAATGTACTCAGGTTTCGGCAACAGTATGCAGCAATCGTCTTCGGTCAACAGGTTCATTCCATCACAGTCCATCACATTCATTTCAACGATTTCTGTCGAGTTAAGAAACACGTCGTCTTCGTAGGAATCGTCACAGTCCATGTCGTTAGAAAAAATTTCGCTGTAAAAATACAAAAACAGAACGTCACCGTCGATTTTTATAACACTACAACAATATAATATTTATGAATAAAGAACAAGCACACCACGTCGCGACAATAATTATTATTTAGTAGCGTTTTTAAAAACACATTTTTATATTAAATAAATGGGATTTTTTTTTCTTTCTTCACAGGTGTATCCTTGATATTCGAAACACTCAGGGTACGTCGACTCTCATTTACTTTCTTAATAATATTTGACCGATTTCTCGTCGAAAATGTTCGCACGCACACAATGGCGCAGATCTATTTTTGAACCCCTGAGATAAAACATTCTTATAGATACTCACCTACCCCACGATGTTCTAAAAATTAACAATTTTATCAACTATTATTCTATAATATTACATTTAATTATATTAAATATATATTTTTTTTTCAAACTCCGTCTTCATAGACACCTACCCAACCACAAATTTAATTTCTCCAGGGATTTACCCCACTTGACACTCAGTTCCGCGCCATTGCATGCACAAAATTATTCATCATGATGAACGGTTTTCTATTATAATAAAATACTATAAGAAATTATCAAAAGCTCACAAATTAAGTCATGAAAATAGAACAATAATTTACATGTTTAATACGGGTAGATGACAAACATAAATATCCTACTATTACCTATCATATAACATTCAATAGCAATGGCAGTCACAGAGTATTGACTGTGTAGAAAAATTTGTTGCTTAAAAAATCATTGTCCGACTAAAACCAGGAAAAATAAAAATAAAAAAAATATTTAAAACGATATTATTTCGCATTATTGGTACTGGAAATATCGTATTTTACCATGTTATGTGATTTTAGTTTTAATGCAATTGCTTCTAATAATATTATCTTTAAATAAAATATCTAATTGGACAATTATAGATGGCCAATCCCGCTCTTACACATGTATTTCCAATATTGTTTTATTCAAATTAATATTTTTTCTTTCTCGTTAAAGATGTTCGTCTACAATGAAAACATGACACATCAACACACATCTGTTATTCAAATGTGTGTTAAGAACATTACTGACGAACAAATATTGAACATAGCAGTGCTGTTTTTTTCAAGACAATTTAAAAGCAAATAACAGAATGCATTGAATTTGATTAATATTCAATTTTAATTTTGGAACACAAAATTAATATCTATAAATAATACAGTGTACACTTTTTGTTGAAAATAAAACTTTGTTAAAATATAATTCACAAATACATATAAGTAATATTACAATATTTAGTTATGTATAAAAATATAATATTAGAATATCATACAAGTAGAAAAATACATACTAACTTTTAAAATGTATATGAACACACACACACACACATATATATATATATATATATATATATATATATATATATATATATATCCTATTCATTCAAAAGACATTTATGTGTGTGTATATTATTAATTAAATACAGTGGTGTATTATAGATATACAGTGGCATATTTGAGACTTTACCTCAAGGGGAGCGATGGTAAGAGAACCCTCCCTCCTTCCCACCCATAAAAAATATGTATGTAGGAATATGATTGAACAAAACACATTTTTTTAAATCTCTCAGGGGGAGGGCGATTGCCTCTATTCCCCCTCCCTGCAAATACGCCTTTGTAGATATAACCAGTCTCAGTATAAATGACTTGTGATGATAATGAAATTATTATATCAATGTATGCAATCATCGCATTGAATTGTGTGTTCAATCAGTTCAGTGACTGTTTATTACTATTAAAGTGACACAAAATGAAAATATATAACATTTTATATATCATCATAAGTCAATTATAGTTACATTATATATCTGGCGACTATGGAAAAATTTGCATATTTCAATCATTTTAATTTAAAAGTGCATAATATTGTTTTCAATTTATTTACTAATAATACACCACTAGTTATAATATAATATATACAAATAAAGCATTTAATAAAATATATAAAAACATTAGGGAAATATTAAAATAATAGTAGAATAATTTATATTTAAGACAAATAAAATTGTGTAAGTATTAAATTGTACCTATTAAAATGCATTCACTTTAAACAAGTTATAATAATTATAATAATAATAATAATAATACTAATAATAATAATAACAATAATTATAGTCGGCCTATTTCTTTTTCATTATTATGAATTAATGCCTAACTTTTTTTTTAAATATGTATAAAAAAATACATTTATTATAAAAAATATTACTTAAAATGTGTGTGTATGTGTCTATATATATATATATGAAACAATTATTCAATTTAATTTATTATTTGTTTTTTTAATGTAAATTAATGTAACTGAAATAATAATACAATCTTTATAGCAAATTACAAGGATAAACTTAAATGTTTGATCGCTTGATTTTTATATAAATATTAGACTATTAATTAGACTATGTAATAATTCTAATTTTTCAAAAATTCATTAAAAAGCTTATATATAAATAACTCTTGATAATATAACTTACATTTTAAATTCAACTTTATATAAAGCAAATACAGATATTAATATTTAATTTAACATCTTGATAGACCCATATTAATAAATATTTTATCAATTAATTTTGTGAATTGTACTGGCAGTTATCTGTAACTGCTATGAATTCTGATTGAATATTTTCATGAACTCGTCCATGTTGTTTTAAATGTTTTTTCAACTTAAATGTATCTCCACATATAGTACAATTAAAAGGTCTTTCTGAACTATGCACAGCAGTGTGACCTTTAAGAGTTCCACTACGTAAGAAAGCTTTACCACACACAGCACAAATATAATTACGTACACCTGTGTGATGAGTTAAGTGTGCAACAAGATGACATCTTCTAATAAAACTTTTTTCACAGTATTGACATTTATGACTTTTTATACTTTCATGCACTTGTTTCCAATGGATTTTCATTGACGATCTTTGGGCAAAACTTTTACCGCAAGTTTCACAAATAAATGGACGTTCACCTGTATGTGTGCGTCTATGATCGTCAACATTACGTTTTTCAGAAAATGACCGGCCACAGATTTCACACTGGTAACTACGTACTTTTTCATGAAAACATACAATATGACGCCTCAAAAATGCAGCTGTACGAAATTGTTTATTACAAATTTCACAAGAGTATGGCTTTTCACCTGTATGTACTCTCATATGATACACAAACTTGTATCGTCTACCTTCAACGGCATAATTGCACTGATTACACTTATAATATAATTTATTATCTATCACTACTTTATATTTGTCATAGATATCACTTTTTGGAATTGATTTTTTGGTGTTTTCACGCATGGTATGTAAACGGACATGTTTCATAGCTAAACTCTTAGTAGCAAATTGTTTATTGCAATAATAACATTTAAAATCATTGTCAATACCAGACATTATATTAGATTCACCTGGTTCATCTTTTCTATCATCTAAGTCTACATTCAGGTCGATATGTCCATTTTCTTCAGTTTCACTTGTTTTCATTAAATTATTATTTAATTGTTCTAAGTTTTCTTTTGATGCATTATTTTGTGTTTCTAAATCAAAATCAGATTCTTCGCTGAACATTTCATCATAATTTTTACTAACAACAGGTTTACTTTGTTGCATTTTAAATTGTTCATCATGTATTTTCTGAATATGATTCAATTTTTCAAATGAGTTTTCAAAAGAAATATTACAGATATTACAAAGGAAATCATCACTTGTTTTAGTGATGCTTGACGATTTTGTGTCATTCACATTAATTATACTGTACATATTTGTATTCGCAATGTCAATTTTCATATTGTCCACAAAAGTATCACCTACAAGTTTTATTGGCAATATATTACACTGAATTCCATGAATATCACGATCATGTATCATTTTATCTCTGATCTTTAAAAAACTTTCAGAACAAAATGAACATGTGTAATTTTCTGAAAGTAAGTTTTCTTTAATAGTAATATTTTTCAATGTTTCATCCGAATCTGTCATATCAATGTACCTGGAAAACAACAAGGGCACAGAATTATGTTTGCCCTAATTTGTTTTCATACTGCCATTAATATTAAACAAAAAATTTTTCTTTTTATCTTGTGAATAATTAACAATAAAATCCATTTGTATACCATCCTGAACAGTCGTTAAAATAGTATTAGTTTATGGCAGAAAATATTTCCATCATTTTATTTTAAGAGTTAACAAACATGATTATTTTCCACTTAACTTGGTTTTTTTTTTATCCTTGAAGTACTTATAATATTTATATATATATATATTTTTTTTTTAAACAGCTATAATAGTATAATAAGTATATTTTATAAATTAAAAATTAACTGAAACAAAGAACTATACAACTATATATGTTAAATAATTCCAAGTCATATATACAGTGGGTCAAAAAAGTCTCCGTACACTGTTGTTAAATTTTTTCAATAACAAAATAGTAATTCAAAAGTTGAAGAACTTCATATTTTTAACAAACATTTATTCAGAACTATATTAATATTTGTTTTTAGAAAAATTAAGCATATATATTAATTATTATATTTTTTACATGTATATTTATTAACAATTTTAAGAAAATAACAGCAAAAAAGTTTCCATACATACATAAATGATAGATAAAAATAGAGTTGAAAGTGGAAAAATTCATATAGATTGAGCGTTCTACCATAAATTAAGATAATATGGTCTGGCAGACTGTAGTAGGGTGTTAGCGGTGCGGTCGGTTTTTAATACATTTTCTAGGTGGGGAAATCAGTATGGCGTGTGTGACAGTAGGTTTTTGTAACCATCAGTCATACGTTTACGTACGTTTCATTCAATTTACATTGAACAATGGAAATACCAATTGCTATTCGTAAATTAGTAGTTCAACTAAGAGAAGATGGTAAGTCTCTCAAAAATATTCCACAAACGATAAAGAAATCGCACTCTACTGTACAATATATTATAAACCGATATAATGAATCTGGTTGTTTCGATGATCGAAAACAATACTGGTCATCCCCAAAAATTAAAATCACATCAAAAGAGGGTCATTTTAAAAACAATTGTGATGGAATCAAAAACAAGTGCATCCAAACTGGCTAGTATAATATAAACTGACTATTATGTAAAAGTTGTACCTGGTACAATATACAACAAACCCTTCATAACGTGATTAGAAACGCAGGATATAAAAGTTGTGTAGCTAGGAAAAAACCTTTCATCAGTCAAATAAATAAAAAGAAATGTTTAGATTTTGCGAAGGCACACATTAATAAGGAAAATGATTTTTGTAAATCTGTATTATTTAGTGATGAAAGCAAATGTAATATTTTTGGTTCAGATGACACCATCTCCACACGGAGAAAACCTAATTAAGCAGATGGATTGCAAAAATTTGTGCCTGAGGGTAAAACATGGGTGTGGTAATGTATTAGTTTGGGGCTGTATGAGTGCTACTGGTGTTGGTAATTTGGTATTTATAGATGGTATTGTATTATGGATCAACATATTTATTTAAACATTTTGAAAAATAACTTGCATGCAAGTGCTGAAAAATTAAATATTGGCAATTCGTTTATTTTTCAACAAGATAACGGACTCAAAACATACAGTGAAAAAAGTTAAAGAATGGTTGTTATCTTGAGTACCAAAGCAACTTGACACACCTCCACAATTACCAGATATGAATCCGATAGAACATTTATGGGATGAAATAGGTTAGGTTAGGTTAAGTCTAACAAATTATCAAACTCGAAACAAAGAACAATTGAAAAATGCAATACTTGAAATATGGAACATTATTGACTGTCACAACAAAATTAGTTGAATCAATGGGAAGCGAATGCACAAAGTTCTTATAGCTAAAGGAAAACCAACTGACCATTAATTATGATATTGTGATAATAATTATTATATTGGTATAAGTTTAAAATATTTATTTATTTTTTTTGTATTGAGACTTTTTTGCTGTTATTTTCTAAAAATTGTTTATAAATATACATGTAAATAATAAAATAATTAATATATATGCCTTATTTTTCTAAAAACAAATATTAATATATTTCTGAATAAATATGAATTTATTGATTTATTTTGAATTATCATTTTATGTTATCGAAGAAATTTAACAACAGTGTACGGAGACTTCTTTGACTCACTGTACATATATTACAAACAAATATTTGCTATTGAATTTTAAATACAGAAATTGCATATCTTAATCCAATAGACAGAAGTTTTTCTTAGAACATTAATATTGTATATAATAATTATTCAAGTGCATACATATAAGATGTTTTTTGATATTTAATTATTCTTCTAAAATATAGTTTAAACTCAAGTAACATTTTTGACTAATAACTTATAACAAACTGTGCAAACAAAAACGAACGTAACATAAGTTTTCCCTATATTATAGTCGAGTTAACATTTTGAAGTGTATGTGTGTGTGTTAGTTAAATTGAATTTAATTCACATTCTTGTAATATTTTAAATAAGTTCAATAGAATGTTAAGGTTATACAGACCAAAAAAATAGAACAAAAATACCAAAATCTAAGACTTTAAAATTTCAATTGGTTATTTTTTGAGGAATAACTTAATTATATAATACTATTATTATGTTATAACAATAGGATTATTAAAATGTATATTTTAATTTATTTACTATATAACAAATATTTAAGAAATAAAATACATCCAAAACATACAAAGAAATCTATTAAACATAGAATCTATTTAACATAGAAGACTCAAATTTTTCATTTTTTGGATCATATTATGTAATTTTTAAAGTTAAAAATGATTATGCATATTCTGGGCCATGAGAGAAATAAATCGTCATGTTTCGTGCATCCCCGCTCATTTGGCATACCACAAATATTCAAGAGTGGAAGAAATACGTAGGTTAGATATTATGAAAATGTTCTGCTACATCAGGCATAATAAATTATGTTGTGTATTAAAATCCACTTATGAGCGTTAAATTTTAACACTAGTATAATAACTACATCCTTTGATAACCTAAATCTTCATCATTCTAGATGGGATATGGACACACACACAAATTGTGTATACACGATTATGGGGATTTAAAAAATCAACCATTTCCCAATCATCATCGTCAATTATCTCATATTTATGGGTGGGAGGGATAGCAAATTTTACATTGCCCCTTGCAATTTTTGTAAATTTAGAATTGACTATTTTGTAATTTTTTTTATACTGACTAGTCACATGTTACAAAATAATAAAACAAATATTATTATCACAGAATATAAACAACATTACAAACAATTAGTTGGATAACACATTTATTTGTCAAATAAATCTTTATTCTTTGGAAAAAGTACCGAATAACTCAAGTTATCTGTAACTTAGATTGAACAATCAGGCCCGACTCCATAAAAATATATTTATATAAGGTTTTTTATTTCAAAATTAACTTTGATTTTGTCCATCGACAAAACCATGTCAGATCAGATAAGTAACAAATAAAAACAAGTTTTTATAAGCTGAGTGAATGTACAAAAAATTTAAAATGAACTTTACTGGTACCAAATTCGTGTCTTTGTGAGCGGGAAATCATATCATATTCTATAATACTGGAAAATGCCAACTTCAAAGGGTTATAACATCAAAACTACATTTAACCAGGATAAAATAATTCCATAATCGTTTTTAATTTACATATGATTAAAAAAAAAAAGCATTAATTCGGCTGCTAATAAAATATAAATTATTATATTCTGTGTTAAATTAATATATTCCTTGCACAGACTGCAGTTTTTTAATAAAAAGAATTCAAGCCACAAATGCTAATTAATTATTGCATTTAATAAATTTGATAAGAATATTTCTGGGCTAAAATTAGAAGAGTATTATGTCTATAATATGAGGAAAAGGTGTACCGTTATTTATGCATGAATAATTATAATTTTTTATATATTCGAAAGTGGTAATGTCTTTGTATACAAAAATTTAACTTATATAAACTTTAGAAACATTATAGCAACCTTGATGATTACATTCAATAAACAAATTCTGAGGTAAATCTTTGGCGTAATATTATTTATTTATACACAATAGTGAATTTTTGACAAAAACATGTTTTTCAGTTTTTGACAAAAAATTTTCATATTATAGAATGCATATAAAATCAGAGAAAAATAAAAAAAATTGTGATGTATGAAACACTAGTACTAGGCAAATATTTGTCCACAAAATAAATATCATTGTAAAACGGAACATTTCTTTAATTCACTAAGAATTTAAAACTGCGAAAGAAAATGTACAATTCAATTTTCAAAACCTAATACTGAATGTGATCCACTTTAGAGGAGTTCATTTTTAATATATAATAATAGCAATAAGGTCAATTTAAAACATGTAATTACTAATAATAATTGTAATTTAAAAAAGAGATCTAACAATCATTTTTGATTTAACACATTAATAAAATAATTTAAAATATAAAACATTATTGTTCAATTTGGTAAACAAATGAAATTTTCTTGCTAAAAGTATGATCAATCAGTAGTTGAGCACTCAATTAATAACAATAACATTCTTATTTTGCATTTACAATGAAATAAAAATAAAAAGAAATATAATATACTTTTATATATAATCATGAAATTTTAACTTAAAATTGATTATAAATTTTTTAAATAATTCATTAGAATATTTAGAATATGTTGTAAAAAACTAAAGAACAATTTTTATATTAAAAAAACAAAAAGAAAATATTTTATATATTTTTTTAATAATTTGTACTTTGTAATAAGTGATACAATAATTTATAGAAAATATAAAATATTTTAATTATATATTATAGGTTTTTTCAATAATTTATAATGTTCAAATAATTGACTTAAATCACCAATTTATCGCATAATATAATATATTAATTATATGCCATTTTATACTCATGTGCATCAACTACTACTCATTTATACAATAATTATAAGTAGCAATGATAAACATTTTTTATTTTAATTAAAAGCAACTATATGATATAAATATATGTTAAAATTATAGTCCGCTGATTATCTTATGAATACTACAGAAGTTTATTTCAATACAATCAGAAATATTAATTAATTAGTATATTTTTTCAATAAATAACAGAGTAAATACAACAAATCCACTTTAAAATTCCAGGTTTTGAATAATTATTGCAAAACAAATTTATATAAAAAAAATCTGTATTATATTATGATAACCAATATTTGTAAGTTAATATATCAGTTTCATGTCCTATTACATTCTAAGTTAACAAAAAAACCCATTGAAAAACAATTAATACATTTAATAACAATTCATATTTTAACATAATACCACTTATGTTGGCAAAATAATACATTTTTAATCTACTCATTGCTATAATTAATTGCCAATATAAAATTATTCAATTTACTTCTTAAAAAAAAAAATCTAATATCATTTTAGATAATCAACGTTTCTATAAAATTCAAAGTATAATGATACAATTTCTTACCTTTTCAATATGGGATTCAATTTTTCAACGTCTTCAATCTAACAAAAAAAAAAAAAAAAAAAAAATGTTATTTATTGGAAACAAATAACATAATTATTACGTATCAAAAATAATCATTGTAAAAATAAAATGTTTTGATGGATACTGCTCATTATAAAAATTTCAATACGATTTATTAAAAAACAATGTTTCACAATATCATTGATATCAATAATATTCTATCATTGATATCAAATGTAAAATAATAACATACAATTATATATAATCGTTCATTATTTGATTCTCTTAATAACACATACCAAAATTTTCTCCTACCAAAATAGATTTAGGAAAAAAATAACTGGGTTACAAATAAAAATTGTGCCGACTACTATAATTACTGATTCGCGATATATATATGTACATATACGAGGACAGGCTGAAAAGTAATGCACACATGTTTGTAGAACACGAACAAAAACAAATAGCGAAATTGGGTAAATGTTAAATCAAAGTACAATTTTTAAGCTTCAATATCATATATTTATTTTTCAACATAGTCACCGTTAAGGTTAATACATTTCTCCCAATGTGTAACAAGTGTTTTCATCCCGTCACTGAAGAATTTTTGCGACTTTTCTCGAATCCAGGATGCGATAGCTGCCTTCACCTCATCGTCCGAGGTGTAATGATTACCCTTGAGTAGAGGAAAAAAATAAAAATCGCAAGTTGCTCGCAACATTCCAATTGATGCTATTTGTTCTCGTCTGTGAGATGGCGTGGTACCCATCGTGCACAAATTTTACGGTATCCCAATTGTTCAATAATGAAGCCGACACGTTCCTTGGATATGCCAGTATGATTTGCAATACGTTTTTGAGTGATTCGCCTGTCACTTTGAATCAAATCGTCAACGAGTTGGCGATGTTTATCATTTGTGGCAGTAATCGGACATTCGCTGCGCGTTCCATCAACAATTATGGTTATTCCAGGCTCACAACCACGAAATTTTAATACCCATCGATTAACAGTAGATCTATCAACAGTATCGTCACCATAAATAGCCTTTAAACGGCGATGAATTTCAGTAGGAGTCACATTTTCAACCGTCAAAAATTCGATTACAGCGCGCTGTTTAACTCGCGTTGACATAGAACTAGAACACATCTCCATACCTTCGCTATTTAAAACGAACTGGTGAACGCAATGCTTTCAATCTTTGCATGCGCATAGAGTGGGAATGTGACTTTCGAATGCCACCAGGCACGCTACTGTAGGTTATTTCGTTCGTGTTTAACAAGCATATGTGCATTACTTTTCAGCCTGCCGTACAGAAAAAAGTAAATACTTACAGAAGGTTTGTGTTCATGATTTAAAATATTCATATTCGTAGAAGTACTAGCACCCTTGTTCAATTCAATTATTTTTTTATTTAATTTAATGTCTTTGTCAAATAAACCAATTTCTTCATATTCTATTGAATCTGACAAGCGCATTTCTTCATAATCAGCATCCTGTTGGAATAAAACATAATTGAGTAATTATAATATTTAAACCACATTTTATTTACAATATTTTAAAAATTGTAAACTATAATAAATAAATTACATATAAAATTACTTTATTTGAAAATTAATAATATAATATTATTTACAATTTACCTTGTAATTATTGTCTTGGTGATATTGTTTAGTTTCGAACATATTTCTTAGTTTTTGATCTGCCTCAGAACAGTTTTCAAATAATTCAGTCCAAACAAGAACGCAAGATGCACAATGAAAACATATTCCTTTTGGTAATAAATCATCCTGGCAAATCTATATACAAAATATATATACATATATAATTTTGAAGTAGGTACTGATTACATTTAATACTTTAAATTCCATACAAACAGAATATTACATAATTTAAATTAAAAAGACAAGCGTATACAATACTTTTATAAACGGAAGATGCATTTTTATCTTGCTTTCTAACATATGAACAGCTCCATCACCCGAAAAAATTGGTATCATAGATGAATCTGTATTTGCACATAATCTGCAGAAATCATTTACGCCATATGTGTGAATGTTTTCTTTAGTTGGAATCATTATGTTCATTCTGATTATTTATTTCTCAACGACTAAATAGAACAAAATCAGAATATTATATTTCTATTATATTCAGCCTAACATTAAACAAATTAGATAAAATATTAATTTACATACAAAGTAATGTTCAAACGCAACTTGGGAACAATTTAAAAATGTATAGAATGATGAAAAGTTCTACAAATGTTTGGCAGTAGATATTTAAAAAAAAAAGGTAATTTAATTCTAGTAGAAGTACGATTGTTCGATTATTGATTTCAAAACTATTAATTAATAAAATATCAAAATTTTGTCAAAAATCTGTATATTTTTGGTTTTTTGTTTTTTTGTTTTTACATTGTGTTTCTAAGTTGCATATTAAAATTACAAAAAATATATATAGTTTTGAAAATGTATGGCTTTTGTATGATGTAAAATGATGCATATATATATATATATATATTAGACCAGGGGTCGGCAACTGGCGGACAGCAAAACTCTGGACCCTGTCAACACATTGTACTTACTTCATTATGTTATTTACTGTAATAGTATTATTGTTAATAGATAATATTTATTTAATTTATCAAACTCAGATTATAGATATATCATAATTCATTGCAAATATTTTATCGGACAGGTAATAATTGGTTTTATTACGATGTTATCGGCCGACAGCCGAGTCGCGACAATACCAAATATCAAATATACCGATGGTGTAAAATTACATTTATTGCTTATCGTTATCGTTAAATTATTTGTTTGTAATTCGTATTTTCTAAATAACAATTTAGTTAACGATTTAGTACGTGTATATTCGCCGGTGGATACAGTGCGTGCTTCGTTTTATATTATTTTTTCTTATTATTCGTTCAATATGTTGAGTAAAAAACGCAAAAATGACAGCGAAAATAGGAAGTTTATGAACGAGTGGACAGAACTATATTATTGTATAATAATTTACCTAATATTGTAATTTTATAATCTAAAATCTAAATTTACTGTAATAATTAGATAATTTTTTTTATTTTCATACTCCTAATATTGTAATTTTTAATATAAATGAATTGTAATAACTAAATAATTTATTTTTATTTTTATACTGCTATTTTTAAAATATAAAGATTTGAAAAAGATTTTTTTCACTGGACCTCATTGATTTATTATTTTAATCTTTAGGACTCCAATAGAAATTACTTGCCGACCCCTGTATAAGATGTTTAAAGATCGCACATATTACAACACTCTGCAAGCAATCCCCATAACAGTATCAAACATAATAAACTATTCGAATCATAGGTATATCAACGTATTATTTTTATTTTATTTTAAATAACAACCTAAGCAGAATTATGCAGAAATTGTTCAAAAGTTCAAAATAATTTGAAGTCTGCATATTTACCGAATTCAATTTGCGAAATTTAAAAAAAAACCATTACCCTTGTCGATTCGTTGTGAAAAACTGTAAGTCACAGATTATTATCGACTATTATCTGTAAACATCCGTATACCATCAACTCCTGAATACTAAACTCGTGTAGCCGTTTGTTTGGCGTGTTTGTAAATCGCAATAAAAAAGTACTACTATCGATTACGGATGAGAGAAAAAAAAAAGTTTAAAACATTTCCCAACGATTTTTGGCACTCGATTACCAGCCAATTCATTGAATACTTCAGTTCGAGCGCACCACACAGATCATATCGGAACCACGACCTACGACCAGGGAAAATACTTACTTATTTATTTCGCTTATCGACTTCTAAGCGAAGAGTACATTTTTTTTATTGCTACACGCCGGTCTAATTCGTAACTCGACATCATGAGAAAAACAAATCGAGATTTATTCGACAAAACACGTTCGTAAACAACGTGATAACATTGCGAACAAAAATAACGATACGTTTTAAATACGCCAGCGCGTGCATTTATTATTATTATTATGTGCATGTGAGTATACCGTTTTCAAACAGCAGCAGCAGCAGCGAGCGGCGGCGCAGACGATATGGTCGACGACGGGAACAGAACACGATACGCCCGGAACCGAAGGCGTTGCAGTGAGACAGATGAACGAACTTTTGGATGGTTTCGCCGCCGATTTCGGGCACGCATCCGACGGCGGGCCGCACAACACGAGAAACGGCTGTCGGCACGAGAGTGTGGAACGATGCGCGGAGAACGAGGCCGTAACGGTCACGGCGACTGTGGGTGCCGCCTCGACGCGGTAACGAGAGAGAAAAAAAAAAGTAACGGGAACACGCCAAAAATGGCGGATGCACGGGTCGTTGTTGTAGCCGTTTGTTGTTGTCGTCGGGTGACGAGAGCACGCGCGAGCGCCCGCGCAATTCGCAGGAACGTCCGGAAGAAAATAAAGGTGGGACCACCACCAAACGCATTCAGTTGATACGCGCGTTGTACAATCGTACATTGGCCAGCCACACAGTGTAGGCACATCACGTTTCGACCGTCCGCGTTGTCCGCACCACTGGGGTACATTATTGGATGATCGGCGTGCCGTCACGCACCGACATACCGGCGTCAGTAAAACAACGAATTATCTACGAAAAAAACATCCGTGTGTTCTTTTACGCTGCGTCACGCCCACACGATATATATAACTACAGTGTGGGTATCATAAATTAATTATATTTTATATTAATCGTAAATTATAATAAATATCTTTTTAATAATCATTAATTCTAGTATAATATAATATGTGTATAGAGTGATGATTACTCAATGACATTAATTAATTGTTATCTATAAACTCTCCGAGTCAGTGTCGTATCGTGTGATTTGGGATTCGATTTGATGATAAGACTGTCTGCGTGCGCTAAGGCCGACTCGTAAAATTCGAAATTATCGAGAAAAAAAAATAAATATTATAACGGACCGCTACGAAAATTACACTGGGATGTCGTTTTCCGAAATACCTACTGTAGTGTATCCATTATTGTGAAATTGCTCTTTTGGATATTATCCGGTTCGTTTAAAGAGCAGAAACGTATTGTTTTATAGTCGATTATTTATTGTATTTATTTGTTTTTTTTTTTTTAAAGGTACCGACGATGTTTCGTTGGATTCAAACGTAATTCTTCATGTGTCAACTGAAATATAATATTACAGTAAAGTCAATTGTACACAGTGTGTGAACTCGTCGTGTGTAAGATATCGTCGTCTCGATTTACAATGGATTTTAATTTTGAAAATTGTTTGTCGGAAGGATTGTCAAAAATTTCAAATAGTACACGATAATGAGCTATTTCGTTAACCTGTTAATGAAAATGGAGGTTAATTCTTGTGTGACATTTTCAGTTATGCCCGCGAATGAAAGAAAAACCGAAGAAGAATATTTCACTGAAGCCATCAGTCGTGACGACATTGTAGTTACGATACAGAATAGATTGTCTAATGACAGCTTCTTACCTTTGTTCCATGTATCGGTATGTATTTTTATACGACTACGTTCCTTCGATTTGTATGGAATTAGTCAAAGTATTTGTTAAATGCGACATGAAAACTGATGTTTTCTTATTAACGATATTAAATGAATAGCAGATATGGGAGGTCAGAAGGATTTGAATGTATAATTAATTTTATTTACTTTCAGAAAGTTACTGAAGAATCAAATATGTTTAAAAATCGACTAAGAATTAAAAGTCGAACACATTTGTTTGAGAGAAAACTATCAGAATTATTAAGCAGTGATGATTTAAAAGTAAATAAGTTTTAACTCAATCTCGATTGTGCAAAAATATTTTTGTTATTATTTGAAAGCACTGTTTTTATGAGTTTTGATTTATATAATAAATTTTATTTTTTGTTTCAGAATGTATGGTCCTTACTTCAAAAACATCATACATCGTTGAATTATAGCTATAAGAAGTATATCAATTATAAAAATTTTATTTTAGTCAAGCAGAAATTAAATGACAAACATAAGTAATTATTACACTATTTATATTAATTTTTTTTTGGCATGTATATGTCTTATGGCTAAGATCCTCTATAAATTTGGGCAACATCGAGAGCATTACCATAATGTCATGAACCCTGCTCATTTGGATGGCGTCAATGAGATATATACAAGACATATACATGTACCGACGTATCTGCGCACAGTGTAGATACTCTCATTTTTTTTTAATGTTAACCTTTGTTTAAGATTGTTTTTTACACCTACAATATTTCTTCATTTACAAGACAATAAATTCAAAGGTTATTTATCAATAGATACATTTTTTAATTACATAATGAAAAAAATTTGGATGGATCAAACTCGAAGTGGTCTTTCACACTATGATGTAAATGGATTGGGTTATCTGAGTGAAACAGTAATAACACATTTCCTTTACATATTTTTCTAAGACGGTTTTATAAATTTCATTTAAATAAGAATACAATTTTAAATAATATTTATAATAATTTTAGGATTTTGAAGCATATGTATTTGATCTCATACCTACATTATCGCAACTGAAACAACTTGAAAAAATGTTTTATTCGTTTTATGCATGTATGGTTGTAAGAAAATTTTTTTTTTACTTGGATCCTATGAGAATTGGAAAAGTACGAATTGTTGATATTTTGTCTTGTGGTTTTCTTGATGAGCTCTTGGAGGTATAAATATTGTGTATTTAAAATAATGAAAATTTTTATATGATGTTTGTCTATTTATATTTTTTTCCTTTAGCTTCGCGAAGAAATGCACAAAGCAAAACAAAATTATTTTTCAATACCATCTGCAATAAATATATATTCGACATATTTGGAATTAGATAAAAATCATGATGGATTATTAAGTAAATCAGAATTAGCTGGGTGAAAATTCTTTAATATTTTGTGTTTCAAATGGTGCCGAATTAAATTTTAATAGGCAACGTAGACAAATATTTTATTCAACTATTAGTACATTTAGAATTTAAATTATGATTTTATTATTATACCTCATTGATTAAAATAGATCTGATATACAAATTGATTGTGTACTGATCTAACATATATTATATTTGAATCATAAGTGAATACATAAATTAATAATATGTAGGCATAAACGTTTTAAGTTTTAACCAATTTATTTGTATATACAGTAGAATCTGCTTATTTAGGACAACCGCTTAACGGGGACAAATTTTCATAGTCCCAAACGAATGTATAAGTTTAATGCAATTCAACTTCGTTTATCAGGGACAAACCATCGGTTATAAGAGACAAGAATCAAAGCGTTTAACTAGATAATATTTTTGATGAAATTGCTGAAAGAAGTTTGCAAAATGAAGAAAGCGATGACGATGACAACGTTCAACCCGTCAAAGTTACAACAAGAGAAGCAGAAAAGTGCATTGATCTGCCGAGACTATATTTTATGCAAAATGAAAACGGAAATGTCCCAACAACATTGCTAGACGTTTATGCAAATTTTATCAATAAGCAAAGTCTTAATAAATTACAGCAAAGAAGAATGGATGATTTTCTGCAGCCTAACAAAATATAAATTAAGTATATTAATTAATTAATGTATAATAAAATAATCATCTAATTAATTTACGATATAATAATACTAAATAGTAAATATAATGTACTACTGCTAATAATAAAAATATGTATTTTTTAAATAAAATTATTATGTTGTACATATATGCACTTTAATAGTTTTGGTTAATCGGGACAGTCGGATAATGGGGACAAATAGGTCACCGCCCAATGTGTCCCAATTAAGCGGATTCTACTGTATTAATAATAATGTATTATTTCTCATTACCAAATTTTATTTATTATTTTTAAGTTATCATACTGCCTCTCATTTTGAAGTACTCGTATTACGGTGGCCACATCATGAGTTCTGCACCATTTGTTTCTATACGCAAAATTTTTTTTTTACATAATGTAACAATTATTAACTTTTTACAGATATAAATTTGGAACTTTTACTTCAGTATTTTTAGATAGAGTTTTTCAAAACACATTCACATTTGATGGCCAGATGGATTACAATGGTTTTTTAAATTTCGTTTTAGCTATCGAAAATTGTCAAGATCATCAAGCATTAAGATATTTATTCAAAATTTTCGATATAAAAAATCAAGGATATTTGGATTCGTTCACTATTATGTATTTTATTCGGGTAACATTAATGATTATATTACATTTGATGTATGCATTTAAAAATAATTAAATACATTTTATTAATTTTTGTTTATGCTGCACATTTATTCAGGCAGTTATAGAAAGACTTCCACGAGAACAGAAACTTCTGGTTTCAGTACAAGACTTAAAAGACGAAATTTTTGACATGGTTAAACCGTTGAATCCAAATAGAATAACATTGAATGATATTATACGCAGTGGGATGGGACATACACTAGTGAACATTTTGATTGATGTTAATGGATTTTGGTCTTACGAATTCAGAGAAACAATTGTGACAGCCGTAACTGATAATAATCTTCAAAAAAAAATAAAAAATCTAAAACACTAATTAACACATTTTTAATTGAATATATATATTCATTTTAACAGTGTTGCGTATATTTAAAAATAATTTTGGTAATACCTAAACTATTAAGAAATTAATCAGTGGTAATCAATTAAAAAATCTAAATACATTTATTAAAATTGTATTAAAAATATTTAAATTTAAATAAATTATGTTTATATATATTGTTTTGTATTTTTTATTTCTACAAATTATTCTAAGATGAACACTAATAATTTTTAATTATATACAAAAACGGTATATAATAATTAAAAAGCAATGACAAATAAAAAAAAAAAAAAAACAATTGTTCTAAATTTCATTATTTTAATTGTTTTAGTATACTGCTAATATTTTTTTCCCGAGGACGCCATTTAGTTGATTCAATACATGATTGATTAACATTTAAATTATCTTTTCCTTCAACATTCTGAAAATTAAAAATATAATTTTTATTACTAATAATTACATACTATGCATGGTCTATAATCTGGTGGTAAATAAAAGAACTTATGATATGCTACTATAATCAATGAATAATTCTAAGAACGTTTTTTAGGTTCTTTTATTATCGACATCTTCTCTCTTTAAAATGCTTATAACACTTATAAATTCTAGGTGGAGACATATTATTTTTAATCGCTAAATGTGTATTGGTACAAGTCATCAACATAAGCTCATCAAACACATCATGTGTCTAATTAGGCTGAATCATTAAATACATACTATGAAAGTTATCTTCAATAAGATAACATAAATTGGAAAACTGTAAATAACATTAAGGAGATTGGAAATGGTCCATTTCTAAAGAGTTTTAATTTAAAATATGCAAGCATACTTGTCGTGAGAGTGAGTAATAAATAATTGTTGGTATGTGTATGTTTCTCAGAATACCTTTTACCACTTTTTGTCAATGAAATGACGAGTACATGCCTATGATTACAATTTATTACTAAAGACATAAAGACTCCACTTGTACATGTACAACACAACAAAATATATTTTATCAATATAATAATTGAATACGGTAATTCTCACCGATTTATAACACAACAAGACAAAACATTCGAACAAAGCAATGGTGTAATTGAGAATGTCTTATGGGGGAGGATATAAAAATAACATGCAATAAAATGAATATGTAAATACAGCATATGGGGAGGGTTATCCCCCATATTTCCCCCTGGAATAAAAATTGTTTTGTCTGTCTGTTGAAATCAATTTATGTAAAATATACATATTTTTATGTGCTCATATTTAAATTAATATATAAATTACATTAATTATAAATGAACATTTTTTAAATGATTTCAACAACCCTAATTATTATATTATTTACATAATTATAGACACAGTACATGGATAGAATTTATATTATATTGGACCATAAAATATATTACTACCACATTTTTTAAATTTATTAATGACAAAAGTAATAAAACATTAGAAATTTAAAACAAATTAAAATGGTACATGTAATACACAATTTCCAATCCCCTTAATATAATAATTCTTATTAGTTTTTGATTATGTCTGGAACGTAAAAGTGTGCTTATTTAAATGTTGTATAAAATACTCACATTTAAATTGCTAGAAGGCAGCTCTTGTTTATCCTCATTTCTTAATAAATAAGCAAATGGATTAGTTTTTGCTTTAGCTGCTAATGTGGTCATCGACTTAATATTGATATTTTCTTCATGTTTTTCAACATTATTAATAAGTATTGGATTTTTATTTAAAAATAATAACGTAGAATTCAACTTGTGTTTGCTAATACGATTAATAAATGAACCTTTCACCAATTTATTGGGCTGAAAAATATTTATGTAATTTATATCGGATTAAATTCTAAGTCCATAACGTTAAATAAACAATTTGTACTTTTGACGTATTTACACTTACTATCGGAGTATGAATCAAACTATTCATTTTGTTACTTGTCGTGTCAGATATTACTGAAATTGAAGTTGATTGAAGGATTTTATCATTTTCCAAAATGAGTTCATTATTGAATTCTACGGATTCGTCGGTGTTTGATGAATTTTTAGTTCTTTCTTTCCGATATTTTACCTAACATATATAAATTAAATACAATTTAGTATAATTGGAATCAATTTTTTTAAATAAATAACTAAAAGAGATTTCAAATTTAAACATACAATGTGAGTCTTTTTCACAGTCAAGATTGAAGCCTGTGAAATTTCATTTGAATCAGTTGTTTTTGGATGTATTTTCTCTATATAATCATTTGCATATTTATTGTTCTAGAAAAGTTTAAAACAACAATATTTAGATACATTAAACACACGTATTTTTAAAAATAAAATTTTAATTTTATTCATAAAATAATATATTACAAATTATAATGAAAGTAAAACAAAAAGTCAATATTACTTTAGATAAGTATGATTCTCGTTTGAAGCGATCATTTCTCCATTGTTCCGTGTTAATAATCTCATCATTCTCATTATCATCATCATCATTATCCGAGAATAATGGTTTTCCAATGGCACTATCATTCTCATCTATTTAGGAAATGAAAATCACTAAAAATAAATAAATAAGTACAATTTTTATCTAACCAATTTCGTCCCACTGAAATTTTCTTTTGCGACTAGAATCCGAAAATAAATCTCCTTCTTCAAATAACATTTCTTTAAGGGTTGTTACTTGCTTCTGATCGTCATCTAACAATTGTCGCCTGATTTCAATTAAACAAATTTCATTTAATTAATATAATAATTTTGGAAACAAATAAGTAGCCATATAAATTAATAAAATACAGTCAATGGTAAAACTTATTCATTAATTTCAAACATACATATAAATTTTATCCAATCCATTTTTGATAGCAGATTCATCAAATTTATCTTCATCACCAGCTTCTATTTCAAAATTGTCAATTTTATCAACTAAATGTTCTTCATCATCAGAGCTCCAATCTGATTCTGATAACTCCGCTTCATCTTCAAAAAAATCTTTAGCAGAAATCAATTCAGGAATATTAGCAATATCTTCATTTTGCACATCGGTGTGTGTATTATCCGTGGGTCTAGAACATTATGCAAAATTAAATATATTTAAATAATAATTTATAAGTAATAAACTTACACAACAGAATCAAAACTATCTTCGGGACTACATTTTTCCTGAACACAAACAAAATAATTATTAGGTAATTTTTAAATTAAAATATAATTTCAAACCTGAGATAGTTGTGTTTGAAACTCTCCAGAACACAAACCCATTAGTTGTTGCGTAGAAATATTGATTTCATTTTCATTAAACAGAGGCTCTAAATCATTGGATGTAAATTTAGTATCTATAATCGAATCAGTTTCATCGTCTGAACTTTCCGATAATACAATTAATTTTCGCTTCTTTTTTTTAAAAAATTCTATATTGTAACATATTAAATTATCTTTATTATATGTTCAACAATAAAATTATTATTTTTTCAATAATATTAAAAACTAAATAACCTTCTTGTATTTCTTCATGAAGTTCTACTTGTTCTTGTTGATCTTCCTCTTCTTCCTCATCATTAATTATACTGGATTCATTTTCTTCATAATCTGAACTATCATATAATTCATAAACATATTGTTTGGCTAAATCTGCTATTGATTCATTTTTGTTTTCAATAGAATTATGACAATCTGTATGTATTTCAAAACTAAAATATAAAATATAGTTTATATTGTTAATAAAAGCAATGGGATTTTATAAAAATAATATTTACATACATGTTAGAATTCAAGTTGTTTTCTAAGCATTCATTATTTTGCTAGGAAAAAAAAATTATTCAGTTAATTTTTATCAAAGGCATGCAGAAACTTTTAAATACCTTAATAAAAACTTGTTCACTTTGAGGTTTTTCACAATACAATCCTGTTTCTTGACTGGAATTCTCATCATTGTCTGATAATAACGTAATATTTAATTCTTCATCAATAATATTATGATCTATATAAAGTAATGTTCCATAATTACATATTATTAATAATAATAACAATATATTTATATTATATGAATGAATTTTAATTTTTGCACTGTGTAAATTCAGATCAAATACATTATATTTAAAAAATATGAACAAATCATAACCAAATTTAAATCTATTGTTTGTGTACTATATTAGAAAATAATAATTATCAAAATTATACACAAACCTTTATCATCATTTTTGGAAGGAGACTTTTCAATTCCCAAACTATCTTCATTATAAAATTGTTCTGCATTTTTCTCTTTATTTTCAATTAATTCCCTAAAAAACAAATATATATATATGGTAAAAATTAAGAAAATGTATATAAATATGCATAAATTTACAATCAGTGTCATGATTCAATAAAAAAAAAAAAAAAAATGGACACTTTTATAAATTATAATAAATATCTGTATTTATATAAATGAGAGCAAGCTACATTTTGCAGATGTTGCTTCAGTGAGTTACTTAAATAAGGTTTTAGAGTTTTATTATTGTACATTTGAAAGCAATGATAAATTCATTGCATTCAGTAAGACAATTCTAAGTGAAGCTTTGGTGTAAAATATTAATTATTATTAATATACAATAATGAATTTTAACAAAATCACGTTTATGGTTGTTTTGAATTACGCATAAAGAAACTACGGAGAAAATTGAAAAATATTTCATTGTTATCAACTATACAGCGTTCCAAATAATAGGCACCGGGTAGCAAACGAAAATCGGTTGAAATTGACATATGCGTTCACAAATTCCAGACAATTTTTTTATTTGTAAATTTACAACATCGTTACTTTAATTCCCTGTATACACAGAAATTAATTACATTCAAAACTCAAAAATAATTGTTTTCAGAATTACAAAGAATGTTTTAAAAAAATCAAATTTTTAATGATTTTATGTAGCTTTTGAATTTTTTTTGTTTTATTCTAGGCACTTTTGAGAAAATCAAAAAATGAGTTTTCCAAAGTAGAAACTACATAAAATTTGTTACTGGCAAAGGATTAAGCATGTGAAGTTCATAAGAGCACTCTTTCTGGTCAAACTTTTGATTACAGACATAAAGAAAAAAAAATAAATGCAGATCACTGAAAAACCAATAAATTCTACGAACTTCTTTTTAATATATGTATAAAGGCGTATTTATTTTAAATAAAATGACCAATATTTAGTGTTTGTTGTATAAAGGTAGATCTGTAGAGACCTGAATTCAAATTTGATATAATAATTACCAAGCTTTTTGTAGTAACTTTTTAGAACCAGTTATCGATGGCTGACATTCTGTTGAAATGGTTTTCTGTCTGTTAAGGAAATCTTTCAACGTTTTCTGTTTAGATTTGTGATACGGCAAACGAACATGACTGTCGCTGATCAATCGTTGAGTTTCTCTGCTTATGTCGTCTATAACTGACGCTTTATTGTGTTTTGACGATTTCTAAAATTTTACAATAATATTACACACAATACACGTTATAATGCATTAAAAAAAAAAAAAAATTTTACAAACAAAACTATAGTGATTAACTACTGTATGGAATAATATTAAATTCTATGCAAAATGTTTTATGTTTGAAATCTATCGAATTCTACGACTTTGTAGTACATACTAATGCGAACAAACGTTTTTACTCGTAAGTCGAAACGGATAATTAAAATAAACGGTTCTCGATGATGCGTACTACGAATAGTCGACGGTTTAGCGGATAACATTCGATTTTTACACTACACTTAAAACTGTGTATTTTTCTTCTTTTTTTTTGTTTTTAAAAAGTAACGAGTACGTACCATAATGATATTTTGAATTTCTGTCTGACGAATAAAAGAAATACAAACGATGTTAGACGACGTTTCGCACGTACGGTAATATATTATTTGCACCACAGGAATAATGGACACGCACAACAAATGAAAAAACGTACAAATTCATTCTCGTTATGACGACGTTCCATATAATATTATCGTCGTTGTGCCGCAGTTTTTGTTGTTTTTGGCGGGTAATTACAACGATAACGAAACCAACCAGTGCAGGCGCCATCAGCGAGTAATAAAATTCGGCGGCGGCGGCAATTATTGTGCGATACGCAACGTCCTGCCGACGTCAATCGCGCGCCATACACAAATACGTATTACTAATGTATGTGTAAGGGACTTCAAATACTCTTGAAAATGTGTGCATTTGTGTGCCATACAGAAAAAAAAAGTCACTGAATTTACCCATAGAAATATGTACAATCATAATTACAACACATGTGCATCGAAAACCGAAATATCTAAATGTATAAATAAATATATACTAGATTAACGAATTAATAATTTAATAACGAAAAAAAAAATTATTAATTTATATATTGTTAAAAATATGTATACGAATAAAAGTGGAACAATAAAACGAAGAACGAAACCCAATTAACTCATATTGTCGTATAAACATTGCCGGTGCGATGGCTTTGTGAAGGGGAGGTCCGCGGGGAACCCGAACATTTTTTTTGTAAAGTCGAAGAAGAAAACTGCCTTACAGTACGACACATTTTTCTTTTATTTTATATATGTAATTTCATGTAAAAATGGAATAGTAAAAAAGAAGTACACAAATGTGAATGTGAAAGCGTTCGGGATGAAAAACATTTATTGGTATGCAGCAACAACCAAATCATGTTCAACGACACAAATGACGCGAAAATCACTATAGATAGTGAACCGAAAGAAGAACCTAAAAATGTTGACTGACACAACATCAACTAACTATTCATTAAACATTTGAAATTATTAAAATTTTTATTAATCATTATTATACATATATAAATACAAATAATCCAATGCGATAATAATTATATTATTTAAAATTTGTTTAATTATGGTATTTGTACAGAATTGAAAAAAAAAAATAACAAAAATTACCGAACATTGCGAATACATCAATACTTTATACATATATATATAATAATAAAAAAATCTTTATATAAATAAATATCAATAGTAATAATAATAATAATAATAATAATAATAATAACAAAAACAATAATACTTTATTATTATTATAATTATTTAATATTTATATAGTATACGACTGTATTTATAAATTTTTATACTTATATATAAAATATATATATATAAAACGTGTATTTTCGTATGGTCAATGTAAATGTGTAATATAATATTATATATAATTTATATATTATAATTGCGGTCAAGGGCGCCCGGAGGAGAGGCAAGACGGGATATCTGCCCCCTTATATTTCAAAATTTCAAATATAATTTTGACATTTAAATAAAACAATTAATTTAAATAAACATTTCAATGATATTTGGACTAGTACACAGGGTTAATAGATTTAATATTAACGAAAAAAAAGTACAATAATATGTTCTTCATGCACTAATATGTAGAAGACCTTCATAATGATATGATTAACAAGGTTTTAAAAATATAATAATCATTATGAAAATTCTTGAATTTATCGACGGGAACCCGATATCTAATTGTATTTTCTTGTCGATAAATAAATGAAATATTAAGTCGACCGCAACGCAAAATTAGATATTGGCTTTTATTCGTCAACACTCTGTCTATGGTGATACGCGTTAAATTACGTACGTATTATATTATTATTTTACATTAGTATTATAAGTGCTTATAGCGGGATATTATTGACATTATTTTCATTTTAGTATACGTTTTATTCAATTAAATAGTTTTCGTCGTTTAATTACAATATTATGGACATCAGAAATTATTTCAAAAAACATAAATTCAGTGATTCTCTTAATAAAGACTCATCTACTTCAATTGAAATTAATAATACCGAGTTGTCGGGATCGGGTGTAGACGGTTTGATTGAAAACGCTTCGATTACTATGAATATGAAAAATAATGACGTTGGTTATGTGATAACCTATGCAAAAATTGGAAAATATTTAAACGTCAAAAATATTGACGATTCTTTGAAATTTAAACTTTTACGTAATCCTTGTGTACCGAATACCATTTATGACTGAGAGCGATTTAAAACAAGGAAGTATACGAGCATTTAGACACCAATGGTTGCACGATAACGGTTCGTGTTGGACATATTCAGCTGTGGAACATGTGAAAAGAGCTTTTTATAGAAAAAGTGTATTGTTCAAGCCACCAATTCATAGAGGCGTACAAGTCGGTATTATTGTAAAACCGTTTACAGAGTATAAGGTGAAGCGTTTTATTATTTTTTATTATTTCTTTTTTTTTTACGGTTGTTAGCACGCTCATTTGGGCTTATACATGTATGTATATGAAATTCATTTTTTTTTTATATATATATATTTTTTTATCAAAAGAAATTTGTCCGGGCGCCACCATTTTACAATGGAATCGTATCGTATAAAGGATTTTCACTCATATTCTAAAATACATTTGTCTTCAAATTGGCACTCTGAATCAATGTCAAGAGCAAAAGATTTTATGGATATTAAGAATGGTAAATAATTGAGTGTTACTGAACAAGTAAATTCTGGAATGCATAAAGAAATAGAAACTAACAGGCAAAAATTAAAACCTATTATATCAACTATTTTGTTTTGTAGAACTCACGACCTTCCCTTACGACGGAAAAATCAGATTCTGGTATTTTTCATGATTTATTACATTTTCGCGTTGAATCTGGCGATGAGATAATGAAAGATCATTTATTTAACGAATGTGGGAAATGTTAAATATTCGTCTCATAGAATTCAAAATGAATTAATTACACTGTGTGGAAGGATATTAAAAGAAGATATAGTGTGTAAAGCTAATGCCGCGAATGCGTTATCAATTATTTCTGACGAATGAGCAAAGATATATCTGGTGTAGAGTAATTATCATTGTAATTTGATTTCTAGACAAACAGTCAAATTCTTCGAAGATACGAGAAGAGTTCCTCGGCTTTTTACAGTTAGATCAATTAAACGCAGAATGAGTTGCTACTAAAATGTTGTCATTTATGGTAAATAGTGGCCTTAATTTAACTAAACTTTGTGGACGAGGTTATGACGGTCGTGCTACAATGGCTGGTAAAGTCAATGGTATTGCTAAACTAATAAGTGAACGATATAAGAAAGCTTTATTTTTCCATAGTAAACGATTAAATTTAGTTTTTAATGATTTAAACAAAATCATGGTTATTCGTAAAGAAATTATTAAATTTTATCGCGAAAGTACGTTTCGAAAAAGTACTTATACTCATTATTTACCAGCTATAAGTTTTACTGCTGCAAAAAGATCATTTAGTAGTTTACGAAGAGTTAAAACTCGGCTTAATTCTGCGACGGGTGAAGACCGATTAAATGGCCTATGTATGTTAAGCGTTTACCGTGAAAGAGTTAATAGCAGTAACGAAAAATAAAGTCATTGAACAGTTAATTGCACGGTTTGCAATAGAACGACCGCGAAGACTTCAGTTATTATTTAATAACGAATAAACAGCATATGATTTTTACGTATTTCGTAGTTTGAAAAGTATAAAATTTATTTTAAATATTTTTTGGTATTTGATTTTATTATGCATTTCCTTGAAAATTTTTTGCAGGCGCCCATAGTTGCGGTTGACATATATTATTATATATATCGAAAACAAGAAATCGGTTTTGCACGCGAACGGTCACTTAAATAAAACGGCCGTGTACGTTTTATTTAATTTTTGTTTACAACGTTATTCACGCGTAATCTAAACATGCATAATAGGTAGGTATGTACATAAACATAATATATAAATAAGGTACAATAGACATAAAGATTTGTACATAGGTACACGATTCGTTCGTAACATTTACCGCGCGTTCATTTTAATGTTTTCATATATTAAAAATGATTTTACATTTTGTTCAAAAAGGAATAATAATAATAACGAAAACCATTCCTCAACTCCCCGACAATAACGAAATACAAACAATTAAATATTATAAATTCATAGGATATAGAGCTATTTTCTATGTGTGTGTGTGTGTTTATGTATATATCTTTGTAGTCGATAACAGAGATTATTTAAACAGGCTAGTGGCTATTTTCACTATACCCATGTATTTTCTAGTCCTGTCATCTGCGATTGTGCTGCATACGTACGTTCCTATATCATACTATTGAAAATGTTATGCTGATAAACCACCGCGGTGGTGCTGGACTCGCTCTGTATACCCAACACTAATTGAAGTAACGCTACTACACTCCAATATAATCAACGATTTGTCGCTATCGAATTCAAATTCAAATTTAAAAATAAGAACTGTATACGCTTTTCAATAAGTATCTTAAATATTTTTACCGCACATAAATTAATTCTAGCAGACATTTAACGATTTCGTAACAACCAGCTGTCGGAATTGACATTTATTTTTAAATAAACGAATTTCGCTATAAAGGTGGTACAAAATTCGATAATTGTAACACTTCGACTCTACTCGACGATAATATTATGTATTGTGTATAGTGCGTACTGGACAATTCGCGGACACGTGGCTTTCAATACGAAAATTCCAATAAGCTTTGATCGTGTAAAGAATTTATTCTTTAAAAAAATCGTTAGCATTTTTACAGCACGTCCAACAGCACATAACCGTCGGGCCGGTGTCTGATACAAGGAATATTTTTTTCAAAAAAAGATGATTCTGATTCAATATAAAAGTTTTCCATCGGCGGCAATAATGAGTGATAAATAAACGTTACTGTAGTATTTACGCGCGGGTAACCAAAAGTGGCGAAGATGGCAACGTCGCATAGATATACGAATTATGGTGTAAAAAGGTATCGCCGATGAGAGGAGCGCGCGCGATCGTACTCCGCCGCCAACGATATTCGTCGGATTCGAACCCCACTCCCTCCTCGGACTTTGATGTACGTCCAAAACCGAATGAACCGCTCACAGGAATCCGTTTTCCCGACTTGAAGTTATCCCGAACGAAACAGTGAGCCCTCCAAATGCGGGGTCACAATGCGGGGTAGGTAGGACAACAAAGACGGAGTTTTATGCGCGACGTTCGAGCGCTCTTGAAAACGGGTGTATCAAACGAGCAAGGCGATTGCGTAGCTTAGAGAGCTCCTATATAATTCCATTTATAATAATTGCTTTCAGACATTCAGAGCTAATATACGTTTTGGGACCCGCTCTCGTATTGTTATATTTTACGTGTCCGATGCAGTTTTCGTGTATCACCACTCATCGGAGTAGACAGGACGTGAAAAACATAATATTATTACATAGCCACTATACCCCCGCGTCCGTATACGTATAAATATTATAACGTTCGGTTCAAATAATATCGTCCGCTTCGGCCGTCCGATCCCGTCGTCGTCATACCGCGCTTTCCCTCTTGTTCACGACGATCACGGGCGCCTTGTTGTCCGCAGTCGTCGTCGACGTCAGCGGCGGTGACGGCAACGGTAACGGCAGCGAGGGCTGCATCACGACCACCGCGGCCGCCGCCGGATGATTTCCCCCCGACGCGTTGTGATGTTGCGCGGGTGGCGGTGGCGGTGGCGGTGGCGGCGGCAGCGGCGCATCCACGGTCATCGCGTCCAAGTTCACCGGTTGATGGTAGTACAATTGTTGTTTGTGATGGCTGGACGGCGGCCAATTGTGCTGTTGTAGCTGTTGGTAGTGGTGATGGTGATGGTGATGTAGGTAAGAGGACCGCGGCAGAGTACAGTAAGCCGTGGCGGACGATGTCGTCGGTGGAAAATTGACCGAAGCGTCTTTGATCATCACGACGGGCTGCGGGAGAGAAAAACAACCGCGTGTACAGTATTATACATCAGCGATCGGATCGGTGGTGGAGGGGGGAATGGAAGAGGCTTTAATTTTATATTAATTTCGGGGTGAAACGTTTCCACGTTAATCATTTTCATCAATTAGAATTAATTTTAGCTATTAGATGGCTTTACCAAACAGCTCGTATTATTATTATTAATTTTATGCTAAACACGTCGTTTTGATAATTTTAAACAACACGTCAACAACAAAATGTTTATAATAAATATATATATATATATATATTAATTACATCGTACTCACTTCAGGTCGTTGTAGTACGTTTCTTTGCAAATTAGCGCCTCCGACCTCTGCACCGTAATATTGGCCGTTTACGGGCCGGCGTAGTGTCATCGCACCTTGATTACAGTATTGACTCGCATTTTTATTGTAACGGTTGAGCTGTTGAACTTTTTGTCGATGATTGTGATGTATAGGCGAGGACGACGTAGACGAATTCATGATCATTGTCATCGGGTCCATCGGATCTGGTAATAATCGATTGCGCTTTCATAATTTATTTAATGAATTTTTTTATAAAAAAAAAAAGTGAAAAAAAATTCCGTTTATAAAAAGACCAGTTGCCCAACAAGCGAAGGTTTTTGGGTAGTACCTACACCGGAGCACCAGAGTACGTACAATTTTGGGAAGGGGCACCATCTGATGCGTTTATATGCGTGTAGAATAGTTAACTTCAGTTTATTTTCAGGGCTCTATATAATTTTTGTTAATTGAACATCATAAGTTGTAGTCGCGCCACTGGGAAGAGCGTTCGTTTGTACAGGATAAAGAAAAACTCGACAATTTTCAAAAAAGAAAAAAAAATTGATAAAAATTGTAAAACCCGTTTTAGACACATATTAGGATACGATATTTGTATTTATGATATGAAAATTTATTATAAGATTAATAAAAAAAAAAAAAACACGATAGTTACGAGTACTGTGGATCGTACGGACATTTTAGAGCTTTTTCTTATTATTATTATTTTCTATTTCAAAGCATTTCGATAAATTTGAAAAACGATTCTGATCGACAGTGCTTGAATTGGGATATGGGACGGAGTAGCTCTTTTTTTAAACAAATATTTAAACGTATCCTATATCTAATTTTTCATAATGGCACGCTGAGAACGGAACGGGACACTTTTTACAATATTTTATTGAATTAATGAAAATAATAAAAATTTCTTTACATTTTGTTATCGACGCCGAAATAATAAATATTTTAAATTTGATAATACAAATTTAATAGATTTATTTAATTAAAAGTGTATAGTAATGGCCGAGAGGGCGAAGCCCTCCACGAATTTTCAATATTTTTTACACTTTATCCATTCTCCTACGTAATTGTTTTCCAATTCAAGCACTGCGCTATAACACGTATCATAATCAATTAAAACGATAAAATATGTAGTAAAAAAAATTACACACGTTTACGCATGCCAACTATGTTTTGAGCTCACAGAAAATATAAAAATTGCCCGTGTCCAACAACGAATATATACCGACAAAATTACGGAAGGAATAGGGATGGTTTTTTCTTTTGTTTTGCAACTATCCGATTTTATTATTATTATTATTAATATTGTACGCACGAGGAAACAACTATAATAAAGGGAAAATTGAAAAACGTGTTAAAATATACGCGGACGCGATTCGCTACCGGAAATTCGTTTCGCTGAGAATCTAAAATCTATTTGCCATAACTTTTCCCTCGAGTGTTGAATTTCAAAAAACAATATATAATAAACGAAATTTCGCGCAGGACCGTTGCGTTCAAATTTAGAATACATAATAGCACGCAATACGGATCCAATATAATCGAAAGAACCGTCATTATCCCGAACACGAGTCGCGTTATGTTTGTTTAGGCGTATTTTTGTAAACTCTTATAAGATGTTTTTCGGCTTCTTAATTAGAACCCGGAATTACATGCATTTGTATATTCGTATTTATTAAAAGTGACTAGGTAAGATACAAATTTGAATCTCGGTTTGATGAGTTAGTGTACAAAATTTGATATCGCACGTTTGGAACACTTTGAATTATTACGTATATTTTAACATTTTTCACAAATATACTCGAGTATCGTTTTAGATGCAGACGCCATTTTAAATAATCAATAAATGATGGTTCAAATGTACGGCACAAATCTGGTTCATAGCACCGTGTTTTTGACAAAAACGAATAAAAATAAACGAGTAAACGTGCAAACGGATGTACAACGATAAAAGATGAATCATTACGTTGATTTTATTTCATTCAAATATGTGAAATAATAATAATAATAATAATAATAATAATAATAATAATAATAATAATAATAATGATAATTATAGCAAACCCGTATACGATTCATCGTTCGATCAGCGTCAAACTAAACACCCGCGTACACCGACATAACGCGTCAGTCGACTGCGATAAAACGGGAAACGAAAGTTGTAACCAGATAGCGCAACGACAAACTATAGAGGGGATAGCTGCATATAAATAGCGGTCAGAAACCGGCGGATCGTTCAGTCTAGCCGCGAAGGGCAAACGCGAACAACCTTGTTCGCCTCTGACCGCGGCAAAAATACCGTGTGTGTATGTGTGATGTACACACACGGTGTTTTTGCCGCGTTCAGAGGTGAACAAAGTTCGCGGTTTGCTTGCCATGGGCTACACGTCATGAGGCGCGGAGTACGGTGTGTGTGGGTTCACGTTAACCGCTACGCCTACACTGTGCTGGTCATATGTAGAGTACTACCTAATACATAGTACTCAAACATTTTGTCTGAAACGTTTAATTTCCGTCGGTGCGATCATACATTTTCCGGAAGCACATACTTAGAACTGTAAAATATTGTTTTTAAATATTGATTTAAAATTTGAACCAAAACACTAAAATTGAACTACAACGATTTCTCAATTAACCGTTCATGAATCGTGTATAAACTGTTGAACTGTCACGATTGTTATAAACCGACATTGAACGGCAAAAATATTATGTCGAAGAAAAAAGTTAATACTCCAACCTAAGTAAAAAATATATATGTATATACGTCTCGATTGTTTTTAAATTTATTTTCACCCATTTATAAATTCGTCGATTTTTCGGCTAATCGTTAATGTGTATTCAGTTGACAATTGTTTATCGATATTTTTTCATTTAATTTAAATGAGTGAATACTCAAAATACAATTATCAGGTATACAGTTCAATTGTTTAATATGTTTCTATCTTGATTTTTACACATCGTCCGTTAATTAATAATTTTTCAAATTGTTTCAATTTAATCGACATGAATATATATATATATTACATCTTTGGACATTAATCGTCGATTACACAAGGCGAATTTACCCGCCGGTCGCTGGCGTATTTACTCGCTGTTACTAAATTTGCTCAATGCAATCGACTTATAGTCGCTATTGCTCGCCGCGTGTTGGGCAGTCGCTGCTCGCTCGCGGTTAAATTTGACGGCCAGGCGGCTACTACTGTTTTCGCTACTCGCCGGCGAGTAAAATCGCTTTGTGTAATCGACACGGCTAGCAAAATCGCTTTGTGTAATCGACGCGGGTAGCAAAATCGTTAGTGTGCGTGCGACTAGTTGTGGCGGCCGCACAATGTAATCGGACAGGTCGGCGATATACGGTCAATCGCGCGCGATCGACGTCGTTGACACGCCGGCGAGTAAAATCGCCCCGTGTGATCGAGGCTTTACGCATGAATTTCTAGTGCATATAATTTGGGGTAACTAACAATAATGATAAATCGGTTTACCGTTGTAGTCACTGTAAACGGTACCCGGCGACATTTGCAACGGTGCCGGTATGATGTCCGGATTCCTGTGGTACGACGATTGTTGAACGGGCGGCACCGCGCGTCCGCCGCCGCTACCGTCGGTCGGTTGATCCGCGGTCGCCGGAATCGAGTTCTTCGCGCCACGGATTAGCGACGTATTAGGCGAGCCGGCAGCGTGCGAGGACGGCACCGCGTGCGCGATCGGCGTGCCCGTCGCGTCCAGCCGTGGTCTGCCGGTAACGTCACACGGAACGGTTCTGCAGTTCACCGTTCCGGTTATTCGTCCGCCACCGTTGCGATTGTATTCTTTGCTCGCCGTTTTGTCACCGGCCATCGGAGGGTTCGTCTCGACGGTACCGTTCTGTACACCGTCGCCGACCGGACGGACGGATTCGTCCGCCACCAACGTCTTGTTGTTAACCGGTCCGCGCGTCCCCGTCCCGACCGGTGTCGTCCCGTCGTTAACGTTACGCGACGCTGGCGGTTCGTTGTTGCGGTCGTCGTCGCGGCGGATGTTGTCGCCGTCGTCGTCGTCGCCGTCGTCGTCGTCGTTATCGTCTCGGCTGTAACGTAAGAAAGTGGCCGCGCCGCAAGCGACCACCACCAGCGACCCGGCCACCAACATCACGACGGCCATGGCGCGCGTTATTCGAAAATTCCCGTCCACGCCGCTGCCGCCCTCTTGTAACCGTCGACCTGAAACGTCAAAATCAGTCTTTCTCGAATAGTGAAAGCCTCTCCTCCTAACAGGCGTCGACGACCTTTCACAAAGGGGGGGGGAGAGAGCACGAAAAAGTTTTTTTTGGGCCGCTGAGTGATGTCTACGGCACTTGGTGGCTGATTGGAAAAAATGTAACGAAAACTCTAGACATTTCAATCTGAACGATACTACAACAATTCGAATCACTCGGCGATTCCCTCATCATCGCATTTGTGTGAACGCGGATTTAATGCAGTAGCAATCATTGTTAAGTGAAAAGGGAAATCGGCCGCTCGTTACCGTTACCCACGTTGGCGACTTACGGCTGTTTGTAAGTAGATGAAATTAAAAACGTTCGTTTAAAATGTTTAAATACAATAACAATTGCAATACGCGCTTTTACGATGCACGACAGATGGCGTGAGTTTAATAATTCCCGGGGCGCTGGAAAATATTTGATTCACGAATTGGGCGATGTGTGAATCAAGTCTGAGAATCTGTATAGTGCTAACGATTTATTATATTTATACGATAATATATAGAAAAAGATATCATTACTTTGTTCCGTCCGCGAGGACGGACGAACGAATCGAAAAAATACGTCCCGTGATAGGTCGTCGACTGTATTTTCAACAACACGGACTCACGTATTATACGAGTAAGGTCCAGGAAAAATCATTTAGACGTTAGTGTAGAAAGATTTGTTTCTTTACGTATACACATATGAAACTTCATAATGATAAATAATCCGTTTTGAAAAATAATAAATTCTTTTTTATTTGAATATTAATTTTACATTGTGGACAACTCTTTTTTTGTACTAGTTTTCACTTGATACGGTTATATTATAATAATGTTTGATTGCGTTCAACAATAAACATACAGAGGGACAAAAAACGGAACGATTCTCGATGTTTTTCGAGAAAATCAGGCGCGGTAATATAGATATGAGGCAGAGTTGTATTATAATTGCATATTAAGAGTGCCGTGAGATTGTCGTTATAAGTAATAATAATAATAATAATAATAATAATAATAATAATAATAATAATATTATTATTATATATAGAGTTTTACGATATTAATATAAGATTAATTAATAACCCTGCGATCAGAAGTAAATCTAAGAAAAATTCATAAAAAAGAAAATTCCGGACGAGACTCTGCAGGCGTAATTTTATTATAATATACGTATAATCGCATTTAGTCTATATAAATATTATTTATATCTCAAACGTCTAAAGGTATCGAGCCAAAAAAAAAAAAAAAAAGTTTCACGTCGATAAAGTTATTTAAATTTATTATTCACGTGTCATATTCCACCTCCGTATGGTTCTATACACACTTTTAAAGTCAACAAAATATTTTCTTGTTCATATATGCGCGTTAGTATAAATATTATTTTTTATCTCGAAAACAGGGTGAACACACATATGTGCACATATATGTGTGTGTGTGTGTACAGTTTTCGGGCGAGAAAGCCATTTAGTTATATTTAGCTTCGACGATATTCGGATAACTCGTTTAGAGGTTCAAATAACCAAATAGGTATTTCTCCGATTGAATATTTTATCGTTTCTCGTATTATCGATTTAATTCGATGACGTCGTCTATATGTTGTAAACTCTATATTCCACATTTCTATATTTTATTTAGATGTTATTGATCAGAAAAAAATAACATTTATTGTTTACGAATGTACAGAAGAAAATGTAATATTATCGTGACACAATTGTATATATATATAAACTTTTATATTTACGGTTTTCGGCATAGGTCGTATAAATGTGACTTGGCCATATACTCGAATTAATAATAAAATATTATCTCTCTTGTAACTCGTATATAAGGCGGATCGGGTGTTTTCGCGATTGTCCGTTGTTTTTCAATTCGTATTAACCGTGTAAAAATATGGAATATGTTTGTTTCAACAATCTATACCCTATATAAGTTTCTAATTATTATAACGTTTAAATTATTTATATGTTCAATACTATTAATAGAATAATAGTGCAATAGCATATGTAGTAATAATAATATAATTATATAACGTCAATATTATTATTATGTGTGTGTGTGTGTGTGAGTATTATATTATTTTCATATTTTATAGAGCACATAAAAATCATCGATCTATTATAGTATAGATCCAAGTTCGCCGTCCACCCGTTATTTATTACATTTATAGACACGATTTACAATGTGTAAATGACGTATACTGACCGCGTTCTTGTTCGCGCTGTTGTTCCAATAACAGATTCCGAGCCCGATCCGGATCTTGGCCCACGTCCATCGTGTTCATTATGTTCGAAATTCCGTTCTTTTCGTCGGAATCCGTTCCTCCCGCCGTGCCCACTGGTATCGATACCATTAGAGTCAACGGTTCCGATCTGCCCTTCGCGTTACTCGCCATCACATCAACCCTGTAGACGGCGCCGGGTTTCAGCCCCCTGGCCACGAACACTTTTACCGGCGGCGTTGCCGCGTTGTTCGTCGACGATTTTCCGCCGTCGTCTTCACTCGAATCGGATAAACCACGTCGGTCTTGTTCGTCAATGCCCGTCACGTTCAGCACCAGATCGCCGCCCGACTCGTCACCGTCTACGTCCGAACGATGCATCTTTGACACCTCTCGGATCTCGGCCCACAGACGTTGGGGCAGACCGCCGTCGTAACCTTCGGTGCATTTGATGAACACGTGAGATCCCGGATTTCTGGAGCTTCTCGATTTCCGCGCCGTCGTCGTCGTCGTCGTCACCGCCGCCGCCGTACCGTTACGATTGTTCGCCGCGGCCGTCGATCTGGAATTCACTACCGTGCAGTTCGTCACGCGATCGGGACGACCTGAAAACAACGTTTTCGTGTGAAAAACACGCGCGCAAACGTGCGACGGGAGTGCGTGGTGGTGGATAAGCGCTCGCGGTGTCGGATTTACGTGAGATTTTTTTTACCCGCCGCGATAACGTGATAGACGCAGGGATGCGCTTGTATTCCCACGCGGTTCCGAGCCCAACACTCGACCGTGCCGTAATCGAAATCCGTACGCGGAGCGTAAGTCAACACTTTCGACGAATTCATAGAAGAACCGGCCAAATTGCCGGTACTGCTGAATCGTTGTTTGACCGGTGACGTGCCCATCGACGCGGCTGAACCGCCGCCAGTGGCTATCGATGAAATCGTGTTGTTGAACGACCAACGGTACTCGGTCGGCGCCGGGTTCGCTTGTACGTGACACGCGATGGTCACCGTTTCCTTTTTGGCCACACCGTAAACCACTCGTTGCACAGATTTGTTAACGCTATTGTTGGGCGTGCAAGTCGGAGCGTCTAAAATATAAAATATTAAACCGCGGGAAAGAATTGCGTTAATAATACGTAATCAGATAATCGTGATTTTTACTACATTATCTCTCCTCTAGTTTCAATTCGATATATATGTATATACATTTATTTAAACAGTTTGGGCGAGTTAAGGCAAGTGCCCTATTGAAATCAGTGGCGGATCTAGGAGTCATGTAAAGGGAGGGAGGGGCGAATTTTTAATTTTTTCCATAACATATTTTTTTTATTTACCGAAGACTATATTAATAAATTTACTTATAGCTATCGTTTAAATTGTAATATATACGTGGCGTTTATTTTTGAGTTTTCATTCGTTGGGATCGGACAAACGAGACGTGAAAACGGACGTCGAATGAACCGGCGGCAATACGAACTGCGATCGTGGATGGAAAACATTCATTAATGTTCTATTAAATTATCATCTTTATCTAACAAAATTTGTTATTTATATGTATTATTTCAAATTTTCGTCGGAATTTCGTAAATGGCAGGAATATACAAGAAAAGCACGACCCATTTGGGGGGGGGGGAATGAAAGCGATCGCTTTATTGCCTTCCCCTCCGAATTCGGTTTTGTCTCACCTTTGCCTTGTCCATTTAAAACCAATCGAAAATTTCCAATATTTATTTCACTTGCCGTTTTCCATCTGTTTCACCGTGTGTAATTCAAATTTTGCTAATAATTATTATTTATATACCGAATGTTAATTTTACAATAGTGTCTTGGGAGAATAATAAAAAAAGAAAAAAAGTACTCGGGTTCGTGGATAATTTTTTTTTTCATTAACAATCGTTATCGAATAAATCGAGTATACGCGATACTAATTTATTATATATATATAAAAGAAAAATATATGCATATGATTTTTAACGTTATTATTTAAATTGTTCCTTATGTCAATTACGAAGTATTATTATCTACAATATTCAAAATTTTTATTTTTTTCCCGATTCGCTTATATTTACAAGTATATATTTGCCTCGTAAAAAGAAAAAGTTTCCTAAGCCCTCTCTAGAAAAAAAAAAATGTCTGGTGCCGTCCTTGTGTGTGTGTGAATCGAACTTACACAGTACGTCGAGATAAATCGGTTTGCTGTGTGGCCCGGGACCCTCGGCGTTTTCAGCGCCGCACGTATAATGGCCTGCCTCGTGGCGACTTACACCTTGCAACACCAACGACTGATTGCTAATAATAATTGTTGTAGTTGACCCGCTTCCCGGTATTGAACCGCTGTTCCCGCCGACGTTGTGATGGAGTTCCATGCCCTGAAATCAATATGTGTCGGTAAAACGAATCTCGCTACGATTTTACAAATAAATTACGCAAATAAATCTATCAGCATTAATTATAATTTTTTTCTTTTTCTCAAAGATTATTCGATGAATGTAGATCATAAAATATAAAAACTATTTTGTTTGTGGGAAATAAATTCGTTTCTTTTAACCAATAACATTTAGTAAACTACAATAAGAGAAACCTGTTAATTTCAGGCCTGTTCGCGGAGCTCCTCCAATCGGGTGCAACACGCATTTTTATCCGTCCCGATGGGTACGTTCTGTTTCAGTGAAGATGACATTTTCAGCGAATACATTATATATATATATTAAACGACTCACACCGTAAAATAAATGATAATTAATTTAAAATCAAATTCACTGAAAATATTAACGGAAACAAATATTTTCATATATTTATTATAAATTGTATATAATTATGTTAACATGTGTAACTTATTTTAAACTCGCATTATTCGTATATGTGTTGTGCTTATTGTTTCGAATTCGTCAATTACTGTCAACATTTTAATGTAAGTTACACAAAATAGTGATTCCGTAGCTTTTATCGCAGCGTTGCGTGAATTTAGTTTTTACGAACGGTTCACTTTGAAAATGCTCTCTCACAGCGCCGCTACAGCTAATGGCCGGGTATAGTAGAAAAGCGTGTTCAGACTTCTTTTTTTTTTCAAATTTGGAAAAGTTCTCCTTTTAAATTTTCGTTAAAAAAAAACTGGCCAATTATATACCTATTGTGTTACTGGGTCATTTGGAACGCTTTTAATGACTTTTAAAATTGTCGTCCCAGATTGTCGTGGCAGATGCCACTATAAGCCGCGCGCTCACCTCCATAATACGATTTTAAATACATTTGATAATCGTCCCCGGTTCATACGGTCTTTTTTAAAAACAAAACGTATTTAATATTCCAGGCGCGTACACAGGCTTAATACACTCAATTATGATATGAACAATCGTATTACAATATAATAGCGTGTATAATTCACGTACGTCTCGTTTCCATTGGACTTTGTAAGCAGGTGGCACCGCGTCCACCGTACAATCGAAGTACACGTCTGTGCCCTCGCGAATATCGTCCGCTCGTAAGTTTGTGCCCAGTGCGATTTGTGTCTCGGGAACGTCTGAAAACAGAGTAAATTACGTTCGCCGCGTATTAGTAAGTGTAACGCCGTAAAACTGTTAACCGATATAATTATCCGCAATATATATATATATATATATTTTATATAATATCGTTATTGGCGTTAACGTATTTTCCGCAATAAATTTCTCGCTAATACGATCTGCTTCCTATTATTATTATTATTATTATTTTTTTTTTTTATCTTAGTCCAACAAATATATTATATTTTATATAGCACCGACCCCGGTAACTTATTAACTGGGTGACTTAACTTTTTTTTGGCGAGAATCGTGTTTATATATATATATATATAACGAAACGAAGCGAGAAGGAACGATGGAAGAGAGCAATTTCACGGCCGATTGACCATATTCGTAGATAGGACGGTATCGCTAACACTCTCGCGTGTTCTGCGTATAGTATAATAATAATAATAATAATAGATAAAAAAAAATGCCATTTGCTGTTTATGTCACGCCGACTATCGTCCGTGTGTGTATACACATATTTATATGTGTCACAATAAATAAACAACGAGACATTGTGAGTTAACTTCTTCTCCTTTTTTTCTTCTTATGTTTATAACCCTATGCGCGTAGGGCGCATATATATATATATTTTTTTTCTCTTTTGTACGAAATTGGCACGATGACAGAGTTCACCGACGACAAATGGTCCGGACATAACGACAATGACGAGGTGGCGGGCTTCTGCTGCTGCGACGCGCGGGTATTGCGGGATGACAGAATGACAGTTTAACGTTATTAAAGCCAACCAACAGCCAATGTATACGCGCTATATACCTAATATACGCGTATAGGTGTACGTATAAAATATGCGTTTACGATAAATTATATAAATATATATATATATATATACATGTAGCAGTAGGAGTACGAATAAAAAAAAATTTCGGTTTCGTGTGCGGAAAGGGAAAGAAATTGAATCAATGGAGTTTACGTGATCGAGAAAATAAGTAAAATATATACCGTTGTCGTTGTCGTCGCATATTGATTTATATACAAATATATATATATATATATATATATATATATATGTATACATATAAACGACATATTGTATAAATTCTTTATATATTATAGGCATTGTATTATAATATATTCATATTTACGTTATATAATATAATAATATGGTTATGGTAATAGATGTAAAAAGAAACGTGTATATTATTATATTATATTTATACGGATTGTATAAGTGTGATAAAACTTATAGTTACATCGTCGTTATTAAAGTTATTATAACACGTTCCGGCGTGTAAAATTCTTTTTTTTGGTTTTCGTAAACGTATTTATAAACGTGGATTTAGAAATTTGCTAACGATTTTTATGTTTTTCTATTACCAAATGTTTTTACAAACAGCAGAACAACACTACGTTTATTGGTAATTTTATATATATATATATATTTACAAAAATAAAATAATAATAATAACAAACCTATTAAATATATTTTTCACTCCCTTGTCTGTGTTTGACATATTTATTTTTCTAATTTAATTTGACCACAAACCGAAACTCGGGTTAATACTCGCGCATTTAAAATAATATATGATTAACGGTTTCGCGCGCGACAAAATGTCAATTCATAGTTAATAGAATGTTATTACTTTATTAGAATTTATTTTTGATTCATTTTATTCAAATCAACACATGGCTGTAACAATACATGTTTTATCGTGTTTCACACCGGCAACATTATTTATTAATTTAATTATTAAATTTCACGATAAAACATTATTGTAGAAAAGAGTAGTATTAAATATTATTATATCCGATAAAAGAAAAAAAAGACGTGTATTGGTTGGAATTCCGTAATGATCGATTGAAGTGAATAAATCGTTTTTCGAGAATAATTATTTTTTAAGAAAACGTTCGATCTTATTTTATAAATAATATTTTTCTGTCTCTAACATTTATTGCAATTCATAAATTGCGTAATCGTTTAAATGTTTCGATGGCTCGAAAAGAGTAATTTGTTTCGAGCAGAATTCTTAAAGAACGAGTCGAAATATCGGAAAGTGAAAAACTGGCGTTTTGTGTAATGGCATTGATTTATATTGTATTGTCGCTCGTTTAATAAACGAACGACATTATTGAAACGAAACACATTTATTTTTTTTTATTTTGTATTTTAAATAAAACGAACGCTCGCGAGAATCATATATACAATAATAGTGATTGGCGTCTAATAATATAGGATAAACAAGAGCGGGAATTCTAGTAATATAAGAACAACACAACAAGTATAAACCGAATTCCTATAACAACGACTTCCAAATAATAATAATAATAATAATAATAATAATAATAATAATAATTCAAGAAGAACTATAGATATTATACGTCGAAACAGGGAAACTTGTGTTTCCTAGTACACGTGGAGAATTTACAGAGAACTGTCAATAGGCACCAAAACAAAACCCGACTACCGTTCCTCAGAAACTTCGAGTTGTTATTTAACTGTATATAATATTACTACTTTAGGTAAGTCATCTATTTGGCGTGCTTCAATATGTACGAGCTTTAATAATTCGGACAGAATATTAAATTTCGCGCAACAAACTAAATTGAAAGTAACTTGTTTATAGCATAACCGAATTAGCGAAACAGGGAACTTTAACTTTAAGACATATATTTATATATATATGCCTTTGACGTTTTCTTTTTTTTACATATCAAATGCACGTGAGAGAAACTGTATTTGAACCTTTTGAATGCGTGTTATATATAAATACGTAAGGAAATCAAAAGAATCATATTCGGTGATTAGCATGTAACTTATACATTTCTCAAAAAAATATTAGTGATTAACATTATCATCGAAGATCTTGTCCTGTCGATCATCAATCGATCCGGAAAAAAGTGTATTCCCAGTTGATAAAACAAAACATATACCGTCGTAAAGAGTAATTTCATACATTCGCATATTAACCAAAGCGCGTTGCCGCACCGATCAGAATTTCCGGATCAAACCACAGTTAGCTCGTTTTGTAAAGACTCACGTGAAATAAAGTTGGATCGTATAGTGACATGTAAAATTATTAACTTAGCGGAACTATAGTCGACAAGAACTCCTATTCCTATTTTCGTAGATGATATTTTGTATAGGTATTATATTTTGATTTTAATTTTAAAATTGTCGTCAATATATACGGGGATGGCTTACGAAATAAAAAAAATCTAATAGCAAAGCGAGATAAATAAAAGATGTAGAAGAGAACGATTATTGTATAAATCAGACAGATTGCGCTTTCGACATGCACATGGAAAGTTATTATCAATGGCGAACCAGAAGCAGTACTACCTTCAGCGAGGTTACGATATTGGCCGATAAATGCGAGACAGACGATCCGAAAAGTCATTTACGAATGTTAATCGGTATTTAAAAAAAGTACACAAATTATTCCAGTCAAATAATCATCGGGAAATGGTACAAGAATTTTTAACATCTGTTCAAATTGAATGGAAATTTATCCCTTCACGCTCTCCTAATTTTAAAGGTCTATGAAAACCAAGTGCAAAATCAATAAAGAGTCTTCTATTCATGGAGTTAGGAGAATCGCATTTAACTATTGAAGAAATGTATACTGTGCTCACTCGTGTAAAAGCCTAACCTAACCGACTAGATCGATGGCGATACGGGAGTCAAATTTCACAGCATCTATGGTGCGAAGAATATACGGACCAGCTGTGGTAATGTGGTAATAGTGTATATGGTAATGCAAAGTGACGTATAAAAGGACTGGCGAAAAAATATCAACATTTTCAGTGTGTTTCGTTGTCTTCATACGAGAAAAAAATAACAATCCTTTGCGTCGCGTGTACAAAATATTCGACCAGATTTCAACGGTGTAAACGGTCTTTCGGTCTTGATAAAAACAATTTCCGGCGAATGTTATCGCGTTGCGCATGACTTAAATGTTTGATCATTTTTAAAAAAATAAATAAAAAAAGGGATAATGACACATTGTTAAACTCAAGTATGTATACAAATAGAATTAGAAAAGAATTTACATAGTCTGTGTGTTACTGGTTTATTGAATGTTTATCGATTTATTTATACGTGTTGTACCGCCGATTGAAATGAGTATAAATTGTATTTATTTAGTTATCGAAAATGCATGCATTATTATATTTCGATTATTATTATGATATTTTTTTTTTTTGTGTTTTACTTTTTTAGTAGAATTCTTCTGTTTACACAGTATTATCGTTTTTTTCTTTTTTTAAATTGAAAATTTACATTAGTCAAGGTGGACGACTTTTGTCGAAACTATCGGATTATTATAAACGTATAATCTGCGCGGTCACTACTAGAAAGGGTGTGATCCGATACGATATTGGTATTTTGATTGTAAGTTACACACGTCGCAGTCGTTTCAACGTTGCTCTCGATAATGTACGGACGAAATATGAGTATATGTAACACGGTCCATCAATTATGTAAAAGAAAAATAGGGCGGGGGGGGGTTTCTCTTTTCTATACGAATAACGTCAGCTATCGACCACTATTTATAACGTTAATCGAGATACGATAAATATATAGGAGCAGATAGTGTTCGTTAGTGTACTGTCATATGCAATAAACCGAAATATGACCGGAGGAAAGAGAGAATGCAACAGATAATCAAATAATTTATGGTTGAATAATGATAATACAATAATGTGTAATATACAAAACGAGGATATTGAGGAGTCTAATGGGTCGAGATGGAACTAAATAATATAATCATAGTTATAATATGTGCGTATATTATGAATGAATTTGGCAACGCCGCGACGGGAGAAAAATAAGGAAAAATATGAATGGATTATTATTATTTATTATTATTATTATTATTATTATTATTATTATTATTATTATTATTATTATTATTATTATTATTGGACTCCGTATATTATTGATATTACGTTATCGGTTATATATTTTCGAAGACTGTGTGTGTGTGTGTGTGTGTCTACAAGCACAAAATCCGACACCGAAAAAAATAGGTATATATATAAAATATTATACTAAATCTGCAGCGGTTTCGTATGGTTCAATTTCAAATATATATATATATATATATATATTTATAAAATAAACTTTAAGGAAAAGAAATCCTGTACACTTGTGATGTTGTATACATCGACGTAATAAATAATTCACGGCGAGCGAATATAATAATAATAATAATAATAATAATATATACGAGTATAGGTGTATGAACATCCGAGTTTACACACACGAGCGCGCGCTCGTGGCGGACGGATGACGGACGGAGTCCGGAGAAACACGTTAGACTTATACGCGGATATTCGCGGGAGCTCGTCATGAATAAAATAACAAACGTCACGGCGGGTACACGGGATCATCCCGTTATGTGATAATATATTATTACTACGTACATATATACACGTATATACACACTCACATTGTATTCGCAGCAACCACGTGCTTTGTATGAACGGCGCCCCCGCGTCGTCCGTCGTCGTCGAGTCTCCACCGCCGCCGTTGATCGCGTGCTTTCGCGAAGTCGTCGACTGCTGTTGATGCTGCGGATTCTCCGCCCGGCACGTCAATCGACCGTCGTACTCGTCACCATCACCGCCGCCGCCCGCGGTTTCACGAAAATAACGCGATTTGGCCGGTTTGACGGGCACGAACGTTAACACGCTGGTCGTCGAATTGCCGTCGGACGAGGTCTATTAATATTATTAATAATAATAATATTATTATTATTACGTTTAAACGTATATAAAAGATAATTATTCGAAGTATAAAATACAATTGTCAGTTCTAGTGTACGAAAACGTATATGGGAGCGGGGTTTCTTAACTCCTTTACGTGCTATTTATACGAAATAGAAATCTAAATGAATTTAATGCAACGACTCTACACACGCGTGTATTATCGATGATGATGACTTCTTGTCGAAACCGATAATAAATAAACATATTTAATACAACAAATTTATTGTAATTGTAGAGCTAGATTTACAATAAAAAGCTGAAAAAAAAATAAATAAAATACAACAAATACATTATATATATATTTTTTTTTCTTTATATTCTTTGGCTTGATTGTTTATTCGCACAATATTCGCGCATACATATAATAATATGTGTATTTTTATACATATTTTATTCACGAGTATTGTTTATTATAGTTCGATTATTATTTTAATATATCTTTTGTTTATTATTTTTTTTAACTATTTTATGATATATATATATATGTTTTGATTTTTTAAATTTATCGACCTTTTATGGCGTTTAATTATTTACGAATAATATTAATTTATACATTTTATTATTATTTAATTCTTCGTTTTAATCGGAGGGGGGGGCGGAGTGGAGCGAGTAAAGTTTTTTTTGTTTGTTTTTTTTTTTGTTTACGAAAAACGTAATAAAACTTATAATACGCGTTATATTTTATACTTATAGTGTATAAATTATGTATTTTGCACGATACACGATTACCACACAGTAATATTATCCGAGGAACAAAAATGTATATATTTACATCAGGGGGCTAAACTACTCGCGCATAACTTCGTTATATATTTCATGAGACCATTAACATCTAAGGGCCGGTTTTGCATTATCGTGTATTATTATTATTATTATTATTATTATTATTATTATTATTGTTATTATTATTATTATTATCGTCCTCAGGATAGTTATTCTATGATTAAAAATTATACCTCATTTTATTCCGGAGTATAAAATATAATGGTATTAGAATACAATAATTAATCCTTTGGACAACAATTCTCCGGATATAGTTTAGTGTTATTCTGAAATACGTTTCTCATTCCGTGAGTAATTAATAATAGAATTTACAGATGACTTTAAAACAATGCGTACAAAAACGTAATATGAATAATCCGTGTTTGAAAACTTTCTTTAAAGATTCCCATTTACTCTTCCTCGACTGATTAGCTGTTCTTAAAAATTGCTATTTTAGGAATTAAAAATTTCTTCCGACTTCTCTCTCATTCTGCATCTTTTTATTTTTATTTTGGAAGCGACTGCGTCGGTCTTGCTTGCATTCGAGAACATTTTTGACTCTTTTGATTAGAGTAACCAAAAGTTTCAACACACCGTTGTTCGAAAAAAATTTTTAATACGATTTCTCTTTTCTTTCTTCATATTTGATATTCCAAGAATAATGAAAGAAAAACTTCATTTTCATTAAAAATTATTTTTTATTAAAAATGAGATAGAAAAAAAACTACGTCCGACTATACCGTAGGAAGGGCAGAATGGTGACGTGGAAAGCGAGCCATAATATCTGTGGATTATCCGGGGAATAAAAACTTTATTCCAACATATTCGGCTGGACGCAAAATTAACTTCAACTTAAAACTGTCCCTGAAATTAGTTATTATTACTCACTTTTTTTCGAACTTTTACTCTGAAACGCACTATCTGGCGAATAAATAATATTATGCGTTGTAAAACTGGCCCTAAGACGTTTTATTCCAATATGATACAATTATTGTACGCTGAACGAATATTTCTATCAAATAATACAGTATACGCGGTTTTCGTTATAATTATAAATTATTATGTAGGTCAGCCCACGAAATCAATCTAACACACTGAATTACTGTTATACGAGAGATGGCGCAGCGCTGATGCGTCGGATCAGGGGACATGCAATACGAAAGGATTTCGACGTGCTGTATACTGCCGATAATGGTTTTCTATAAAAAAAAATATATATATATATATACAGGCCAATATTTATACATAATGTCCGTATATAAACGATTCGTTATTAGCTTGGATTTCGTTTTATCTCTACAGCTAATCGGTTTCGTTTTTCAGTTAAAACCTAAAATTGGTTGTTCTATATACGTAATATTAAATTATAATATTAAGCATACGTAATATGACGTTTCACGAGATGAGTATAAATATATATAGGAGGGTGTTATTCGTCTTTATTTAATTTTTTTTTTTTTATCTTTGACGTCCACTTATGTATTATAGGTGCTTTAATATTATATTATATTGCCAACGATCGTCCAAAAATATCCCCTACAAAATCACCGATATCAATATAATATAAGATACAGTAAAACGAGTCGTTGACCTGAATACATAGAATCGACAAAGAGGAACCGTATTATTTCATAAAAAAATTCCGAAAAAAAAAAAAATATATATATTATTATATACAAGATTTACGGGTCAATCCATCGAGCTAATAAATTTTTATTAAATCGACAATAATCGTATATACGATAACTTTATCGTAGAAATCAATCTAGGCTTATTCGATCCATTAAATGTAATATCCAATACCCTCAGGACCATTTTCAAGGATACGATTTCGAGTTGAACAAATATCGAGTTTGAAAAAAAAAATATATATAATATATACTTTTACATATTTATATTAATATTTTTCGTTTTGTAGTTTTGCGATTATCATTATTTATGAATTCGAATGCCCGTTGGGCGGCAGGGCGCATACGAAATCGGAATACAGAATACAATAACTTCGGTGTACGAAGTTTAAGTATACATATATTTCTCTATTACATAGTAATAATAATTATAACAACAACAACAATTACAACAACAACAACAACAACAACAATAATAATAATAATAATAATAATAATAATAATAATGATTAAGAGTTTAGAATTTTACCTCGATAACGTTGTTTAATATATTATTATTATTATTAATTACAAACATTTTTCAAAAAGGGTTTAATGCTTACTCGAGAAAATAAGTAATTATATATATATATAACCTTACTCGTGATGACAGTGTATTATGAATAAATAAATTTCACTATACAATACCCAATAAAGCTTTACAATCTTGCGAACCCCGACCATCACGGTCATAAAATATTAAAAAATTTAATAAAAACTACAACATTTTTGCTGTATTATATTGCACATTGCTGTAGTTATTACTGCTAGTAGTGTTTGGTGTTATTATCATAATGAATCGTTGTGTTCGTGTACCTCGCAGCTACAAAGTATTTTATTATATATGTATGTTGTGTGCATAAAATTTAATAATAAAAGAAAGTTTGAATAAATAAACAAAGTCTACTTTAAGTCGACTATGCTGACGCCTTCAGTAGCCAGTTTACTCGATTCAATTTAATATATTATATTGTATGACTTAATAAAAAAAATGAAAATGGCCATTTACGAGTATATGTGTATATATAGCGCTGTTCAAAAAATTCTCTAACTTTTTTTATTTCTAATTTTTTTTTTTTTATGTACGACGGGCGGTTACCGATGAAAATTAATAAAAGTTAAAACAATAATAATAATAATATGGTTTAAATTGAGGTTTAAAATTTAAAAGTTTCAAACAATAAATCAGCGACATTACGTTAACTAACATTTACTGTTGAAGTCGGAATAGTATTTCCCAGAAGTAAATTTGAAAACACGTCACGGCTTAAAATAAATAATAATCATCGCACGTGTTATTTATTCAATCGATATTGTCAAAACTCCAATTATATGTATAATTATCAACCGATTATTTTTTTTTCTCTTAATTTCATACAATTTTTCAAAACGTGTTATTATAACAATTATTAATTGTACACCACCGTTTATTATTATTATTTATATCTAATTACGAACCACGTTCGTTTTGTTATTAATTAAAGACGAAAAGAATAACAAAAACATCGCGTGAAAACGTGAGGAAATATTTTAGTGAAATAAGTATCAGGAAATATATAAAAAGCCGATAAAAATAATTTTGTAATCATTTCAAATAAACCGTAAATTCTTAGTGTATTCGGTGAAATAAGACTTACATACTTATATTTGTTAAAAACATGTAAGGAGGAATTTCTAAAAATCGTTAATACGAAGCAATTTGAGAGATTTAAATTATTGTGAGAATTATTGGATAAGTTTTCAAACTCACAATGAAATATTTCCAAGAAACCTCTCTCACTCTTTTTCGAGGTAATAAACTCAGATGTTTCGATTTTCAAAATTAAACTAAACGTATTTTGCGCGTACGTTCGATGACGATTATTTCAAGTACCTATAGTTTCTTAATTTGAAACACGAACTTGAAACGTCACCGTTTTACAGTTTTTCTATCTACGATTAATATTATATTATTTACAATGTTAGCCGGTGATTCGTGAATAAATACACACAGACGAGCGTCAATAATTATTTATTGACACTTACATACGCGCGTATGAATTGAAATGAAAACTTAAAAACAGATTGTTAATCGACACCGTGATAATATATATATATATATATACGAATTATAAATTATTAAGGAAAATTGAATTATTCTCATTACAACTACCGTACCGTAATTGCATGTGTTCACATTCCCGGTTAATTGGACATGATTTATTTAACGTGTTTATAATATTATAGCACAAAAGATAATAATTACTACGAGCGGTCGAGCTGAATCTTTAAGCGGCCCAGACCTTTATGCCAATCAATAGCGCACTGGAATCTTGAATCCGTAGCACTACATCACGCTACGATGCGAGATTTCACATTATTGCCGTGCTCTGCATATTATGTTAGAATCTAAAATGCTATATCTACATTGGCAATGAACTCGTTACACGTTTTAAGAAATCGTACACAAATTATACGTTCCTAGTAAACGAAGAAAAAAAGTACATTGGCGTACGCATTATACATTTACAAGACGTGATAAAAAATGATAAAATGATGAATGACGATTGGCGAGAATCACGTTATTGCTGCTACTATACATCGTTGATGTCATGATGCCATTCGACAATTCCATGTGGTGAAGCACGTTTGATTTATCGTCATATTATGTGTATTTATTTATATGTTTTCCATCTTTCAACTCGATACGACTAGAGCGACTACACTGTGATAGAACTCCTCGAACACGTCAAATGTGCTTACAAGCTATTTTCATAATCGTATATAATCCATGTTAAATCGAGTTTTTTTTTTTTATATATATAAAACTGTTTTTTTTTCTATTTATTTTAATAGAGAACTTAAAAAGGATTTAGCTTTTCCAAAAAAAAAAAACCCCTGGAAAACGTAGCTTGGAATTGAATCTTTCGTTTACCTCGCAATTGTTCCGCCAATTAAATTATATCCATTAGAGATATCCTTTATCGCCAATTTCCGAGTCATTAAACTGCGATTGTCTAACAATTGTTTGAAAAATACATAATGCTTTTTGGTAATTAGAAATGCCTCATATACCTATATAGTATATATATATATTTTTTTTTTATAGCACAATCACCATACAATAAAACTTCGTATTGTAAGCACTCGTCTCGTTGCGATCGTTTTGACCCAAACCAATGTTGTTGTATTATTATTATTATTATATGATAAACAATTGCGTTCCATTGATCTATTCAAAATAGAGGCATTCTAATATTATAGACTCATTGTAATGGTTTTTTTTTTTAATTTTTAAGCACTCAAATGATATATATATATATATATATATATATATAATATATTATATATATATTGTTTAAAAAAAAATATATATATATACTTCGGTTAAGACGGAATAACATTTAATTTCGTACAATAATACAATTTCAAATCAATTTAAAACTCAAAACTATGGGTATCTACACGCGTATTATATATATATATATATATATATATACATATATGTATAATAGAAAATTATATTAAAATGTTCTATAGAATTAATATTATTGCGGAAAATACAACTTGAACTCAAAACGATTTATGATGACATATTTCACAACAATTCTTGAAATGTACATAATATATATATAGGAACGACTAAATAATTATATTAATATTTTTGTTGAACGTTGAGATATTCATTTTTCCGTTTTATCAAGATTGCAAATTATAAAAAAATATCAGCAATAAGAAAAAACAACAAAAAATATTTTTATTTTTTTTCAATGCTCTTTAATAAACGAACATAATCTATATTTAATTATAACTAATAAATTAATTTTTGAAAATTACGTTCTGTCTAATATGAAAAAAATATACTAAAATAAATAACCGCTGAAAATTGTAAGTCCTTACTACAGCAAATTGTAAAAACAATCCGAGTAAATATTATTAATACTGAAATACGGAACGTTTCGCAATTTGTTAGTAGTTTATCGACTGTAATTTCAACGCTACTAAGAAATACAAAAATAACCTCGCTAAAAATATAATTTGTTTTCAGACTTTTAGAATTTTTTTTTAACTAAAAAGAAAATATCAATTCGTACGTATGTAAAATAACTCATCATTTGTGTAAAACATAAAACATTTTTCGTTTCACTTGGAAAATAAAATGAAAATATTCAGTGAAGATTTTTAGAGTTCAATCATTAATATAAAAATAATAGTGGTTAAATATAAATATATTAAAATGTTAACATTTAATGTCGCAATGATTCAAATTCTTATGAATTATTCATTAAACGACGATTGTTTTACGTATTCAGTGAAATTTACTTGAAATAGAATATTGTAAATATTGTAAACTAAATATTATATTGTGAATTTGTACCATTAGAGCATGTTGAATCACTTTTATTCATTAATATGTAACGAGTGTTTTCAGATTTTACGCGTTTAATTATTTTGTTGTATGTATTTATCGAAATCGTTACAATATTTTTCGATTCTTTCGAAAACTTCTGAGAGTTTTTAATTTAAAACATTTCAAATTTCCAATAACGTTGTAATCGATAAACAATATATATATATATATATATATATATATATATATATAAATTGTTTGAAGTATATTTTTATAAAACAAAATACAATTTGTATTCTTTTCTCGTTAAAAAAAAAACAACGTGAGTTATTTTTACTGTATATTTTCGCATATATACAAAGCTCAACTATAATTTATTGAAAATATAATACTATCTATTAGCACGTTAGAAAATGCAATAGGGCCATTGACGTTTTGGTAATTAAAACAAGACGAATTTTCAAAATAATTAAACAATATAATATTAACTGTATTATCGTTTGTATTATATATATACATATTACATATATATATTTATTTATTTATTATTATTAACTTCGATAATGTAAAAGCGCTAATTTGAAAAAGCATTTCTAACCGTTGTTATTGTAAAAATTTGACAATTTAAAATGTCCAATAAATTCAGTATAAACGATATATTTCAATAGTTATATGTTTTCAAGCCGTGAATCGTCTATACAGGATGTAAAAAGTATTATATCTCAAGTCATATTACATAAAAAGTACTTATTTATAACTCTTGGACGTCATGTCATAATCTCGTAGAAGCACAATAATTTTGAAACAAAAATCCTATACTAATCCGGTGCGGTTCTCTAATCACGTTATTTTTCTTATTACATCACGAAAAGTTAATAATAACGTTCAGATGTGTAAAAACATGAGCATATAATATCGCATATATTATCGTTTAGTAGACATTTAATTTGGCGTCTAAATAAAATACAAGTTTTGTATGAAATTAACTTGAAATGAACGTATAAAAAAAACGAAATATAACTTATCGAGTTAAAAGTCGTAATAATTATTGTAGAACGTGAATTTTTATGTAGAAGCATGGTTTTTTTATGACAAAATAATGTTTGTACGGTTATACCCATGGGAGTTACAAATGTCAATATATTGTAATTTAAAAAAAAAATTTTAATAAATCATTTTTTCTGTAGCATATGAGATACACAGTTTATTGTTAAAATAATATATTTGCAAATGTAGAAAAAAAATATTTATGTATGTTTCGTTATAAAAAAAATAAATAAATAACATATGTATATTGTAAAGTACAGTAATTATAAACGTTTAAAAACTCACAATTTTAATGTTATGTATTTTGTAGTCATGTGTAATCCAAATTTGTTTGATTTATTTTATTTTATTTTTTTATAATCCAACGCACTTGTTAAAAATGTAAGTAAACGTTTTAATTTCTATGAAATACAACAACGGCGATTATTTATAATCAAAAGTCGGGTTTTGAATAATTAAAAAATATATGTTTCTTTTTTTTTATTATTACTATTATTATTATTATTATTCAAATTATTCCTATTTTGTATTCGTATCGCGAAAATTCCGGTGAACTACGCGTGTGGCGCCGTATTTGTCGTGCGCCGCGAGTTCATCGATCAAATCGCCGAAAATGCCTTGTAAATATAATTGTTTTTAAAACCGCCTTGTATTTTTTACGATTAGATTGGTATAGCGAAAACGAAAATCGTTTTGTCATTTTAGAGAATCGATCGCCGTTATTCCTTAGATTAATAAAATTCAAACGATTTGTTATGCATTTTCAATAACGTCACATTCGAGTTTTCGACGATTAGAACGGCAATTTACACATTATCAGATAAGCCGAAAACCTATTTTATATTTGGTTCATTTATCGAAATATTAATTGTATTACATTTTGATGTAGATTTGTTTTGGTTATAAGCGACAATTCTGTATTTATAAAATGCTTCTGGACATAACGATATCGTGCAATAATTTGTACAATATTGTTATAAACAAAACAAAAGTAATTTTAATAAAAAAAAGTTAACGAAAATTCGTCTTTTAACGTGCGCACGTTAATTCAAACACAATATATAAAATAAAATATCCGCTTTGCTTTGGCCATTATAATAAAATCTCTGGAAAATAGTAAATAAGAGAGTAATGTTCGTGACTTAATTGAAGAGACGAACATAACTTTATGCCGTCTCGCGTCCCCGATATAAACTCGTAGCACACGTAATTGAAAGAATCGTAAATCAATTATTATTATTATTCTATGGCGCATTTTAATCGTATTTATACATAGAAAAACAATTAGAGCTGTTCTTCTGAACTTTTGAATGTGTTTTTGTTGTATATAAAAAAAAAAAAAAAATATTATTATAGAATAAGGCTAAATACTACTACACGCGCTGACGTTCAAAAATGTCTAAAATAATATTATTGAACGAAACACAAATAATAATTCGACGCATAGAAATAGAAATACGTGTGTGAAACGTTCGCAGCAACGTTAGAAAAAGAAAATATTTCGATAAATAAATTCTCATCCGTTACGTTGACTATTTATCGATTAGTCCTGGAATAAACGCAATAGTATAAATATAATATGTTTACCATTCAAACAGTTTACGGGCGGATTAAAAAAAAAAAAAACGTTAAATCAATGAAATTGTTGTTTCGATCAAACAAATACGATTAGGTTACACGTGAAATGGTTTGAGCACACAGTATTTTTATTTTTTTTTTGCGCCGTTCTTTAGAGAAATATAACGGATAATTAATTATCAGTTATATCATAGGACTCCTCGAGAGAGAGAGAAATATATAGGAAATTTTTAATCTCGTCATAGGCTCGAACTGTCATATGGGATAGAACAAAAATTATTTTCGTATAATATAACGATGTCGAAAAACACGAGGGAACACGTCCGAGAATTTGCGATTGAAATAAAAGCGCGGTTTTGTAAATTTTAAAATACTCCGTCGTCACTGACGAGAACCCCCAATGGCAATCGCGACTACTTATAATGACCGAGGGAGAGAGAAAATTGTGCGTTTCCACTGACCGTCTCGCGCGTCGTGTCCAATCGTCTACCGTTCATCCACCAAGTGAGCTTCGCCGGCGGTCTCGACCCGTAAGCTCGACACGGTAACTCGTATTTCCTACCGGCCGTCAGCGGTTGAACCTGACGATGTTCCCGAACGTCGCCGTTACCGTACACGGCCAAATGGTCGCCGCCGCCGCCGCCGCCGCCGCCTTCCGGCAAAGGTAACGGAGTCATTTTCGCGGAAGACTGCGTGAACGGCGGTGGCTGTGAATCGTCGTCGATTCCGCCGAAATGTCCGTTCCCGGCTATCGGTAGGATCTGGACGGTCAACGGTGGAACTGAAACAACGAACGGAGTCGATTACAGAAGAAAAAGACGAAAAACAAAAAAAAAAAGTGTTATTAGGAGTGTATTTTGTTTGTGAGCAAATGGAAAAAAATCGAGTTTCGTATCCGCCGGCACGGTGGAATGCACGGTCGGTCCACTTAACTTAACGACAATTCGGCTATACGTACATTATGGCTTGTACGTTCTAATTGTAACGGTCAAATAGATTTGTCCGTGACTTTTCCCGGGTTAAGCGAATTTCAATAATTTCCCGCCGTTTAATGTTACAAAAAATCGATCGTTTTTTTCTTCACCGCCATTTAATTGAACAGTTCCGATATATCATGCGCGTATTTCGTTTTACCGTCCCTCTGTATTTGTAGATATTTTTAGATTCCGTACGGAACGTGAAACGTTATTGGTTTTACATGACTGTGTTTTATTATTTGTGTCTGTACTCGGAAAATTCTATCCAAAAGAGCGCTCTCTTTACGGTAGCATCTATTTGGTAATTTAGAGAGATCGTTTTTTTTGATTTTCTTAAAAGCGCTCAAAACCAAATAGAAAAAAAAAAAAAATTCAAAAACTACCGAAAAGAGTTTCTTTCAATTCCGGCCTATTATTTATGGCAATTTGAGACATTTCACATTCATTAGAAGAGTTACTTTTCGGTTTTGAATCTTACAAATTTTATACAATATCAGACGTACGTTATTTCATTAACTATATAGTATACCGTTTGTCACCATTTTGCCTTCATATAAAAACATTTCAAATTTTTCGATAAAATGTATTTAATTTTTTTCGTATAAAATTACGTTCGTTCAAAACCAATTGTCCCGGAGTCTTGAAATTGTTACCAAATATTTTTACACTGTAACATTGACGAAAACAATTTTTGATAATTTTTAGCTACCTTGTTTTATTGTAAGACACACATTATAATATAATGAATACGCCCGGTGTTCCGCACAGAATCGTGTTTTATCAAATGCAATTTATTTTTTATCGCATTGCTTTCAAACTTCTAGTAATAACAAAAAAAAAACTCTAAAATCATTATCCGAGTATTACGCACATTCACACAACACCGAGCGATTCCAGTACACTTTTTTCCATGTTAACGATATTGAAAGACGTTGGTATATTTTTCGAAATAAATGTAAAAAAAAAAAAAAATAATAATAATAATAAAGAAATAAAATAATATGGCGCGAACACACTATTATTGTTATTATTATGACATACAATATTAATACACACGAGTATACGAATGAAAATAAATGCGTTCGTACCTGTCAATTACGGCCGAACGTGTCACGTTCATAATATAAAGAGGACTTTGCTACGGGAACAAATGGTAACTTATTATAACGAAGAAGTCATATGCGCGTGACTAAATTCGTATATAATGTGATTTCGACTCGAGAACGGGCCACAAAATAAATCGAAATTCTTAATTAAAATTGCACGGATTCGAGTATATAAGGCACGCGTATTATATACACGGTCGGAGGAGGAGGATGAGGAGAATATCATATTTTTGATGCCGTATGCATAATAAAAACAAAAAAAACAAAAAAATCATACGAACGCGATACCGCGGAAATATAATAAACTAGACGGAAAACTACTAATCGTACCGTAGCGATTATCATCCGTATTTTTTCAGTGGAAATATTCATATATTCCCATATTCAATAGGTACATTATTTTTTATATGAATTTTATTTCCGTTAGGAAAAGCGTTTGTTTTTTTCGCGAAAAAAATTCTGCGTTATTAATTTTTTTTATGCCGAAGACACAATGTAAAACGTTCCGAAACAAAACGATAACTAACCGGTCCATAATAAACTACAAATTATGATAAGCATCTTACCACATGACTTGCAGAGAAACGAAAATTCGAGATAATAAGCGTGTTTGGTTCGTACTATATGGTATGAGAAGTTTTATGAAAACCTTTTCATTGAAAAATTCTTGTTTCAATGGGCAGTATTGAATGAGTAACATTCGGATTATGACATTGTGTTACAGATGGTTATTTTCACTGCAGTGTATAAATATAATGATAAAACATCGAAACTTTTAACGGTTTAAAACTTCAGTACGAATGTGAAACGTATTATTATTTAACTGTTGATGTTAAGTGCGTTTTAACAATAATATTTTCAATCCGATTAAGTTCCTGCGACGATTCCGGATTTTTTTTTCTTTGTGCTTTAAATGTATTCGTTTGGTACACGCGCGAATAATTATGATTATGATTATTTATAATAATTATAATTTATCAGCGTTCCATGCAATTGCGTAATTGACACAACCACCGTCGTCGCGATATAACGAATGTGTCCGCCGTCGCCGTATTATTATTATTATTATTATTCTTCTTATTGTTATTATTATTATTATTATTGTTATTATTATTATGTACACAGTGTTGAACAAAATTTGGACCTAATTTTACAATATTGTCCATCCACCACATCTTACACCGGATATATTTCATATCTCGTACATCGCGATTACGTATATATACAAGTATATTAATTTTCTAGTTCTAAAAATTTTAAACGCGATTCAAATAATCGAAATAATAAGTTTTATTTTACAAAAACAGTGTCCGTTGGATGTACAATATAGTTAACGGAGTTGATTAAATTTATATGTATCATTTTATTACACGACACAGGCGCACACTCAGGATTTTTTTTTTTTTTTTGTTTGGGAGGCAAGACTGACTTACAAATTTTCCAACTCTTTCTTAACCACGGATAAACAACAACAACCAGTAATTTTTAATTTATTTTATCTTATCGTGTACGGAGTGCAACCATTAAGTTTTATCTAACATAAACCCGCGAATAAATATAAAAATCATAATAATCGAATTCGAAAAAAAAGAAACCACTCCAATACAATATTCTAACAAATCAATATACCAGAATAACGTATTGTTGATCGTATATGGTGCGATTATATAAATATAATATATATATTAAAAAAAAAAAAATCAATATACAGTGAAAACGACGGCTTTTTGCGTTTTCTCCAATTTACACGCGCGTACGTTTCTTCACACGTGCGTCGTTTGGACTGCCGCAATAACGTAAAACACGAATTACCAGCAATTGTTGTTCGCTCAAACAGCCGTCGTTTTCGTACTGGGGCGGGGGAAAAAGAAATACAATACGGTCTCACACACTCGTCTTATCAAAAGTTTTTCCGACAATGCGTTTCGGGAAAAAAGTAAATTGTTTAAAATATGTTTATTTATTTATTTCCCCCCTCCCTCCCACGGATCACGTGCGTTCATTCGTACGCAGACAAACGTTTTGAAAACGATTCCGATTTACCGAGTACATTTTTAAAAAAAAAACTCTACCGGATACGTCTCTCAGTTATACTCCACGCGCAAATGTCTGGGACTGAATTCAATATTATGTGCGCCAACGGAAAAATCGAAATCGTTCCGCCTGCGGAAGACACTCGGATCCGAGTTGTTCGTCCGGACTGTACACGGATAATAAAAACCGGGTGATTCGACGGAACGTAATTTATTGTGCACGAACGTTTTGGGAAACGAAATAACACTTATTATTAGAAATTTGTCGAAAAACGGTCGACGATTCCGATCGCGACACACCGTGTTATTACACCGCGCCGGGGTCGTGCGGTATCGGCGGCGGCGACGGTTCACGTTCGTACGACGTGGTTTTTTTGTCCCGTTAACCGCGCCGTATATTATCGCGTCGTATTTGGCTACGGGAAAACGGCAAACGATTATACAAATCGTCTGACATACGGTCCGTTAATTCTTGGGCACAGGCCTCGGTAACGGTGTGTAGAACCGATTAATTACGACCGCGGATGTCGATGACTTTTGCGTGATTTTCCTTTTTTTTTTTGTTTTTTTAGAACGTCTCACGCGATGATTTCCTCCTAGCTGAACACACTCGATTCGTTATAACGGACACGCGGGACTTGTATTCTCAACGATTCGTTTTCTTTTAAGGTCATTGTCGTCGTAGGATTTTACAATATTTTTTTATAAATTTTAATTACGACGGTTCTATAGGAGGGGGCAGGGCCGGATTTAAGGGGGAGCCAAGAGGTCCCCGGGCCTCCACAAAATGAGGGCCTCCGCACTTAATGGGATTTTTTCGCATCCAAGTATAAAACACAATATAATATTTGCAAAATAAATTTAAAATTTCTAGTAAAATATTATTTTGCGGTAAATGTTCATATATTACTATTATTATTAAATTAAATTCACTTATAATAATATATTACGTTATCGAAATATAATATATACTTTTAAGGTGGGCCCAGGGCCCCTACATTCCTAAATCCGGCCCCGGGGAGGGGGGGTTGTTGTATTTAGAGCGTCAATAACGTCCGCCGCGCGCGACGTCTAATTGTTATTTATTATCGTTTCGACTGTCGACGGGAGGGGATCACGTGAAAACGCCGTGGCCTCGATGGGTATGTGTTATGACGTATAACTCACCACCCACTCGAATATAATAATAATTATTATTATTTCACGTAAAACACATATAATTATTATATAAAATAATTTTAATCGTATATAATAATTCTCGTATACGGTTTAAACTCGTTGTTCACACACACGGTTTGCGTTCTCGTTTTATTTACAACAAACGGTGTGTGTGTGCGTATACAATTCGACCTCGTATATTTATTTATATATATATATATAAACGTAAATATACACATTATAACACGAGTGTTTTCACCCCGTACGTGTGTAATTAAAAACGACGTGTCGCGCGACTTGTGTTTGTGTGTGTGTGTGTATAAATAACGTGCGCGTACAGTGCCAATTAATTACTTTACGTTACACACACGGTATTATTGTACAGGTGTACCCACACACACACACACACGTTCGTTGTAATATATTATTATATTTTAAATATAATATACACACACACACACGACATGACCGTGGGGGGGGGGTAGGTGGTCGATTGTCGGCATACGTATGTGGGAAATGAGGGAAAACCATCCGCTCGCCCGCTCGTCGTTGGAAAACCGTGTGTGTGTATAGCTGTCAAGAGCACAACGAACGCGCGCTGGCTGGCGCGAGCAGCACTCTGTACTACCGACTACTTTCGGCGGGACTCGAAAGCCGGCGTATAATTAACGAGAATCAAACGCGCGGCGACGGTGGGTCGGTTTTTGTACACTCGGCGTGTCAGAAGAACGATGGTGATGTGGTGTAGGTGATACAGAGCCGAGAACGAGCGTCGAACACGCGGTACCGGAATATAATAATAATAATAATAATAATATTCGATAAGAAATCGTGGCTTCCGGGGGTTTTTGTTTTGGGGGGGGGGAGGGAGGGATTGTAAAGAAATCGTTTTTAATCGAATTATCGCCTTTCCGAATCATCTCGGAAAGATATAGGAAAGCGATTCAGGACTAGAGGTGGGTAGAGTTGCGGGACCGAGTCCTGTTGACGACGCTACACCCTCACGTAGCAAATGTCACGAAGCGATTTTTGGAATTGTTCGATAACTGTTACCCAACACAGCGCATTCGCCGACTGGGCGTCTTCAAATCTGTTCACCACCCTGAACGTGCACACGGGCGGAAAAAGTTTTCCAACCGGCGTTGGAATATAGGAACGAAGTGGCGGTAACATTTGTTTTGGAAACCGACATAAAGGGATTGTGATCGCACGTCTCGATACGGCGGACGCAATGGAAAGACTACGTTTAAAAATAGCTGAAAAAACATATCCTCGTATGGGGTTTTATCGAATTCGAAAGCAATGACACATTATGTCTCATAAAATATTACAACCGCGTAATATGCGTATATTAACTGTAATGGAATTTTAAAAAATAAATAAATTTCGGTTAATTAATAACGTTATCCTATGGGTTACCGCTATCGCAGTCAAATACGTAACGAAATCTCGAGTTTTTAAACCTTTTCTTTTTTCCTTCGTTCGGATAAATATTTATATTTAATTCGTTTTTTTTTTCGAATAAAATATGCGTTTATCGTTAAACGTTTCGTTTTGATAGGGAAAGAATCGCGTTTTTTTTACACGCGTTAAAATTAATTGGACTATTTACTACAGTTCACTGTATTCGTACCACAACCACAATACATCAACGTACGGGCACACCACCGCGTAGCTCCAATCTGAATAGACATTATAATATACTACTAAACAAATACACCGAACGGTATTATTTATATTTCATATCGTTATATATTAAAATAAAGCTTAAATGAAGTTATATTTTAGTTCAAGATAAACTGGATGGATATGAGAGATAACAAAAACGACGGGAAAAGTATGGAATGAGTAGGTATGGAAAAAAAGTGAACGAATGGATTGTCCATACGGCGGAGTTCCAAGATTAATTATAGAAGGGTATGTAGATGGAAAACCCCGTAGAGGAAGATCGCGTTTAGAGTACATCGATCAAATAGAGTAAATGATTGAAGATGCGATTCGTACGAAGAAATTATAAGAAACGTACGACGAATAATAGGAAAAACGAAGAATCGCTACAGACCAATCGAACGATCGAATAATATTTAAACAAGACGTTTTACAATACGCATAATCAGGGACGCATTTACTTCATCCCTTAGAGAGGGGGGGGGGCGAATAGAAAAACGGCCCGTCGAATCTGTTGCCAACTTAGAATTATCGAAAAATTATATAAAAATAATAGGTTTTAAATAAAAAAAATGTTTTATGACATTTTAGTTTTAGTTCGATTGATTTTAGTTGTCAGTAGATATAGGTACATACACAAGTATCTAGGGGGGGGGCGATCGCCCCATCGCCCCCCCCCCATGTATACGCCCCTGCGCATAATAATAGTTTTCTCGCGATTTCGGAATCGATCGGACACGGTTAAAGAGGGGGGGGGAATTGCGAATAATCATCGCGTGTTGATAAACAAGAGAGTTGTATTTTTATTTTTGTACTCACAGTTCATGTCCACGTGTACGACAGCCGTCAGCGAAGACTGCCTTTGTCTGATAGTCCAACGACTGGGATCGACTTCTCCGTCCGCGTTTACTATTCTCCCGCCGCCGTTGTCGACACCCGCAGTCGTTGTTGTACCACCACCACCAGCACCGCTGTTGGTAACGGCGATCGAGTATTCCTCGTCGTCGTAGAAGTAATTCCACGCGCGACAAGTGAGTTCGGTGTGCAGATCGCTGCGCGTCAATCCCGTCAGAGTCAAGTACGCTTCGATGACTTCCTCCGTGCCACCGCCACCTCCGGTAGACGTCGACGAACTCGTCGTGACCGTCGCTGTGGCGTAACCGTCGGCGGTAGCCGTCGCGTCTCGTCGACGCGCACCACCGCTGACGTCGTCGGGATCGTCCGATTCCGGTGTCAACAGCCGATTGTCTCTGAACCACGCCACACGTGGTCTGGGTTTGCCTGGGCACGCGCGTGAAAATAAATAAAATGTTCGAATAAAAACTGTCTCGTCGTATGCGTTTACATAAGACCAGGGGAATGTAGAACATATCAAGAACCGAAGAATACCGAAGGCCAGTGACGGGAATCCGCCGCAAATCCAATCATTGAATCGAGAACTACGGAAGAGGATCGTTGTCCGAGGAGTGAACCTAACCGTTTTTCACTGCGCGTGTAACACTCGGCGTTTCGTAAAATTCGGTATCGCCTATAATATTATATTGGCAATTTGGTCAAATCGAACGAAATGCAGCCCCGTCGATTTCGCGCATATTGCCGCAGACTAAATCAACGTATCGTTGATTCGCATATCGCCGCGTCTCGTGTTACGAACCCCGTTTTATCGTAACAATTTCATAACGCGATTTTATTATGTCGTTCGCGTTTCTTCATGCATACAGTTTTGATTTTATTCGAAAATTGTATCGCCAACCATAAAAATTAACGTCCAGTCTAAAATTTAATCTATTTTGGACGATCGCGCGTTTTTAGTTACAGCGAAACGAACGGAACACGTTTGTTTTGTAATTGCGGAGGAATTTTTGTTATCGCTATTTTGAACTTTCGAAAGAAATTGCTTTCCAGCGTCTTAAAAAGCGTTTTCTCCGTTTAAAACTTTAACTCACATTGTACGTTATGATAGGAACCGTATGATTCCGTCGATGTCGTTTAATATTGAGGGCTCTACGTTTGTACGATATTACAGACGCTAAAAAAAAAAAAAATAAATACATTATTGAAAACTGAGATATGACGCGTTTAACAAAAATGCTGATATCAGTAATAAACATTAATTTTTTTTTTTAACTAAAACCGTATTCTACGACTGTGTCTAATAATAAACGACATTAATTTCGTTATAAATTATAATTCAATAGGTATTTTGAACTTCAGTTAAATATTAAAGTCGTGGGAAAATGTCCTGTTCCCGGTATTCCGCCGTCGACGGACGAATATATAATATTTGTGAATGACGGATTCAAGAAAACGCGCGTAAAACGAAAGCGAAAAGAACGAGCAAACAAAAAAAAAAAAATGGTCCACAAACGTAACGGGCTAATTAAACTAACGAAATATTACGAATTTACGATTGTTTTTTACGCGCTAATTTCGTCGTTTTATTGCGAATTACGCGATGAAATTATAAAACGCCGTTTCCGAATAGTTAAAACGATTGCGAGTTTGATGTTTACGAAATGACGTTTACCGATGCGTATAAAATCGCTTTAAACGCGTTAAAATCACGCAAGATTTACACAGCATTCGTTGAAATTAATCGCTTTTTTTTTACGACACGAAAAATCTATAAAATATGCGTTTGAAGATTACAATACCGTTGTATTATAATATTATATATATATATTATTAGTTTATGACCTTATCGCCGCTTTAAATATAACCGGAATAAACATATTATACGCGATTTATTAAGATTAAGTATACGACAGACTGGTAAATTTTATGGAACGTAAACGTCGATGATTCCGTTTAATAGGATAATAAAATAATAAATACGCGCAAATATAATACGCGCGCTACCGGTTTTATACGCGTAAATATTTTAAAATTATAATTAATTTCAAAATAAAAATCTAATTCGTTCGTAAAACTCTAGACCGTTTTAATACGACGCGCAATATTTTCCCTAATGCACTTTTATACTCTAATGCGTAACATTAACAACGCGTTTAAATTTACAATAACGCGACGTGGTGCGCGTATGAAATTATAAACTTCTGTACTTATTCAAATTTAATGTCACGAAAATGTCAAGCATTATAATAGTCTTGAGTATAATCCTATTTAATTTTGTTGTTGTTGTTGTTGTTGTTATTATTATTATAACGTTTAATTCGAATTAACCTGGAAAAGCACACGCGTACGCGAGTTGTAATTTTATTTTCAAGAAAAATGAGACGGGGTGTAAAAAAAAAGAAGAAAATGAAAACGAAGAAAATCAAATTACATACAGTGCAGAAGTATTTTCTCAAAAGATATACAGTTCTCACACGACTGATACTGCGTGCGCACACCGATATTCTTTTCGACGTTATATAAAAAAAAATAAAGTAAAATCGTAAATAATTAATAAACGCGCATTAATATATATGTGTGTGTGTGTGTGTTAATGCATACGATCCGAGCAAAAACTAATGCCGAACACAACGGCAACGGTATTATTAATTTCAAAGCACTTGCGGCGGGATCACAATAATAATATTTATATTATACGCGCGGTGGTATATACGAGAGAATAATAAATATTTTTGTTTTGTAATTTTTATGTGCGAACAAGCATTAACAACGCAACAACGTCGGGGGAGGGGGAATGGGAGTTGATATTTTCGACTTGTTTACTCGGTTAAGATTATGAATAAAATATATACATCACGTATAGAACGGGGACGAGAGGGGAAGGAGGATATCGCAGTTAGCAAACCGACATTCTCTTGATGGTAATAGTTTTTTTGTTGTTTTTTCTTTTAAAAAAAAAAACGGAGAAAAGGAGAGGAGAAAAAAAAATGATAATTATTTCTCGCCGGAAAGAACGACGACGAGTCGAGTGTGTAACGGTCCAGATGTCTCTGAAAGAGGATAATTGTTTTCGCAGAGAGCTGAGGAGCAACATATTATATGATGTGTACACACGCGTAAATCCGCGTCATACGGACCGCGAGAAGCTTTGTGCGTCTGTGCCTGTACCCTTTGTCGTCGTCATCGTCGTAGTCATTTTATATATATATATATATATATTATACAATACGTAAATGTTTATATTAAATTATTATTTTATAATATACGTGTGCACGCGCGATAAAAAAAAACATATTTTCCACCACCACTCTCTTGCGATTTCTATACATATTATATTATGTTTATTAAAACGATGATAGAAATAAATAAATAATTACCAGGGTAATATTATACACATTATTATTTATAAGTGAATGTACGTGGGGTGTAAGAGCGTTTATTATAAATCGACGACGACGACGAATACGGCGGAGGTGAAATATTAGCACTACGTAAGATTATTACTATTAAACACTGTACAAGTAATAATAAATAAATAATAAAACATCAAAAACGAAATAAACGAAATATAAATAAAAACTATAAATGAATACAACAAACTCCTACGAATATATATATATACATATATTTCCGTACATAATACACATTGGCTTAATTTGTGTATTCACTTATTAATATACAAATTTAATATAAATAATGTTCACCGTGGGTTTGATAATGTGCCACTCTGTATGGACATAAAATATTACGTAAAAAGTATTGCAAAACCTATAACGGATAAAGACGAATATAACGATAAACCACCACCGTTGCATTGTCTGTTATATTCAATATCGCTTATTATTGTGTCCGAAAACGGTAAAAAGGATAATAATAAGCGCCGTAAAAGAATATATGAATATTATTATGAAATATTTTTAAATATTATATTATAATACGCGTATACGCAGCAGATTGTGAATAAAATAAACTTTGTCCAGTCTGTGCAATAAGCGATCTCCGGTTCTGATCCACCCCCCCCTCCCCCATTATCTCTTTTTCAAGAAAACTCCATCTGTTTTATAATATAAATAATAACGTATAAATAAATTTATATATATATATATTTATTAATATAAAAAGGATAGCGAGCCACAGGTGTTGCAATGGATGTGATGCTTAGGTGAATTGTTTAGATAAAGTTTTAGATTGTTATTATCATTATAAATATAAAAGAAATGCGATAAACCGCGTTGGATTCGATTAAAAACGACTCTAAGAACTGTGCTATGGTGTGCAATATAAATATTATTATTATTATTATTGACATAAAAATATATCACGAATAATAATAATTATATTAATATACACAATAACGAATTTTGCGATGAAATCGCTCTTTTACCATTTTCAATACAAATAATTTTTTAGTAGTTTTTTTTTTAGTATCGCATTTAAAAACTAACGGGAAAATAGTTTTGCTTTTAATTTTTTTTTTTCGTATACGTGTGTGAATTGTTTTGAATTACGCGTAAGAAAAGAATACTGTGAAAATCGAAAAACCTTTCAAAGTGTACCAATTTAGATACGATTCGTTACCAGAGATCACCCGAGCATTCTATTTCTAGTCGAACACATATATAATATATATATAAAAAAAATGTGTAAACATCGTTGTAAAACAAATAGGTTTCTCTCTTCGCTCAGAAAGTAAAAAATAAATACTCGTATATATATATACGTATATATATTTTATACGCGAATCGAGCCAAAGATTTTTATGAAAAATAAAGAAATATATTTGTGTTAGGAGCTGTTGTTGTATTAAATTTGTTTATTCGTACTACTACGGATTTTGACCAAAAAGTCGTATATAGTATCGGGTGTATACGACATATTATTAGCGTAGATGAAAAACACAACACCGGAGCAAAACGAACAAAATTATTACGATGCGGAAAATTATGAATATTACAATAAACAGATGTAGAGTTAAAGAACTGGATAAATAATATAGCTCATCCTAGCTTCGTTCTGAATTTAAAACGGACAAAGGAATCGAGTGGTATACATATAGTGAATTAATTTTTTTTTTTTTTTTTTAACAACTACGGCGTATTAAATAGTAGCATCCGAGCGATATATCATATCTCGCGATGTGTAAAAAATAACTCTTTGAAATATTTGTTATAAATCGCAACAAACTATATGGCATAATGTACACACACACACACGCTTGCGCGCCGTAACTGCGCCGTGAGATTAAAATCGCGATTCCTGCGAGTACGGAACAGGCGATGATAGTGTTTTAACATAAATTTTTATACGGGTATAGTAATGGGACGCAGTGAAAGAGAGTGAAGGGATACGAGGGCAAAAATACGTATTAAATTATGACTGTTGTGCGAGTAATTTCAACGGACGTTATGTTGAACCTCATTCTCTCCGAGTTCCAAAAACGGACAAATAAATTTTCGAATAAAAACGTCAAATAGTTCGTTGACTGTGTGGCGCGCGTAAAATATAAAAAAAAAATTAAAAAATTCGGTTCATGTAAATATTACAATATGGCGCGAATAATAATAATAATAATAATAATATCGTAATCTTTATCGTGCGCGCGTCTCTTACGGTCTCCTATACTCGTAACAATATGGTCGGTCGACGGTCACAGACGTAACGATATGATTTATGAATAAGCTATTCCGCTGGCGTTTGTATAATTTTTTTTTTTCTGAATAGTGTAAAAATATTAGCGTGAGACGTTATAAATCCCGTTCGTGACACGGAGAAATAATAAATCCAAATTCTAAATTTTATATGAAATACTTTCTTTATTTTTTAACTTATTATATAACACACTTTACCATTATTTAAGATTTTCAGTGTTTTTTTTAAAAAAAAAAAATTGCAGAATAAAAAATACTTTATGTATATACGTTTGTTTTACGCTTTTAATATTGTAATATTGGATTTTTTTTTCCGAAAATTATATTAATAACTAATTGTACGGTTCAACACGATCAACCGATTTACATATAAATTCAATTTGTATAATTTTCTAAACTCATCGAATTCGCCGTCGATAAAAATGTATAATAAAAACAACGACGAAAATAATTGCTAAATCGTTACATAATTGATTTTCAAAAAAAAAAAAAAAAATTAATAATAATAAATAACAAAGTAGTGAAAACAAACAGGAATTTACAAAATTAAGATTAAAAATAAAAATCAAAAGGATATGTAAAAATAAATAATCAAAAAGATAGAAATAAAAATTTAGATAGACAATATTAATATCATGCCATAGGTCTTTTCATCATATGCCTAATTTCTCTGCTATTTAGTATATAATTTTTTATTTTAAGTTCCTTGTCTTTTTATTGTAATATTCATTATTTTCTCTACGTATTTTTTTTTCTCTCAATCAATTTCAATTATTATATTTTTCTGTTGTTGTATTTTTTAATTTACCTGATGATGACTTTTTGTCGAAACCGGTAGTAATAAATAACTTATACAACAAAATTTTATTTTATTTAATACTCATTGGCTTTTTTTTTTTTTTTTTGTTATATTTAAATATACATTTTGATATATATATATATATGTGTATATTTATTTATTTTATATATATTTTTAATAATAATAGTTTCCAACTCAAAGTCGGGGACAAGAATAATTATCCTCCTTTGTCTACTGCCGCACTAAGGTTGTAATACTGTTTATGCTTCAATACGATCTCCTTATTCTTCTTTTTCACTCTTTTTTCGCTTTAATCCCACACAAGTAATGTATTCCTATTATCGATTTCCTGCACATCCACAACCACTTTCTTCTTCAACTAACCGTACAATTCTATTTGCTTTCAAAACGAACTCGTTATATCCTTCTTTTTCTCAGCACGCCAAAACCATCTCAGCCCATTCTCTTTTATTTTTTCCAACTTACGATGTAATTCCCAAACTACCACACTTCTATATATTGTGTATTCCGATTTCTATCTAACCGATGTATTTATAGTAAAGCGTACACGCGTCCATCTTAACATTCTCATTCCCGTTACCCGTATTTTTCTTTTCATCCCCTTTTTTTTTTTTTTTTTTTTTTTAACAACGTCCACTACTCACTTTCATACATCGTCGGAGGCCTATTATATAACTACGCAGTTTTATGAAAAAATAAATAAATAGTTTCACTTTATATATAATAGCACTTTTTATCGCGCAATATACTATCTTTCCGTTTCATCCAGCCACACCTTATCCGACCGTTTACTACATCCTTTCCACCCATCCTCTGCCGTCTCCGGTAACTGAACGTAAATATTTTAACTCATCAATCCTTTTTCGTAATACTTTATCCTCGAGCCTAACTGTCACACTGTTGCATTTATTCGCTTCTCGTTTCCAAAACTGAACTCTAAAAATATTCTGTTTTTGACGCACTTCTTCTCGCTGTCGCGACCTACTTTTCTCCAACACTCCCACGCATTGTTTACGTTCCATAATGCGTCTCAATGTCTTCAGTATACATGATAATTACAGCTATATTTATTCGTCGGATAGTTTAATTCGGAGTACGAGTACGAAAAGTGGATTCTATTATAACGCGACTAATTCCAGGGATAATAGTGTTATTCTGACGTTATATTTCACATGCAGCCGAATATGTTGAAATAAAAAGTTTTATTCCCCTTTCATCCTCCCCGCCCCCCGGATAATCCACACGGTTTTTCGTGTTGTGTTTTTAATACAGGGGCGTGTTTACTTCATACCCTGGGGGAGGGGGAGCGAGTAGAAAACGGCCCGTCGAATCCGTTGCCAACTTAAAATTATCGAAAAATTATATGAAAATAATAAGTTTTAAATAATAAAAAAATATTTTATTACATTTTAGTTCGATTAATTTTAGTTTTCCGTAGATACAAGTACATACACAAGTATCTAAGGGAGGGGGCGATCGCCCCCCTTGTATACGCCCCTGTTTTAATAGAAATATGTATTTTTTAATTTTATTAACTGTAATAAAGTTTGGTTTCTTTAATTGTATTATTCTTGTAATAATATTATGAAATGGATTAAGAAAAGCCGGAATCGTATTGAAACAACGTTCGGTTGTTTTAGTCGAAAGAACCAAAAATGTTCTCGAATACACGAATAGGGCCTGGTGCCCGGCGTTACCGGTAGGCGAACGGGGATTAAATTACACTAGTAGGATGGAGGGAGAAAGGACGTTGTTAAGGACGGGATTAGGTGCGACTGGATGGAGCGGAAAAGTGAGAGCCTAACCCACACCCGTGTCTACAGAGACGGATTTACACAATTGTCGCCCCTAGGCAAATTTTTTTTTGGCCGCCCCATTAAACATATCAAAGAGAAAACATATTTTTAAATACTTATTTAACATAACTACTAAAAAAATAAATCATAAAGACTGATACTAAACAATAATTAATGGCGGTTATGTTAATAAACTAGAGTTAAAACTAGGTTGAAAAACCTAGAGTATTCTCAATAAAAAATTGGCCTAAAATTGCCGCCCCTAAACATTTGCCGCCCTAGGCAAATGCCTACTTTGCCTGACGCTAAATCCGCCACTGCGTGTCTAATCGTACTCCGAACAAAGTGTGGCACAATAATTTCGTCTCAGAGCAATAAATGTTCTCTGGATGATAATACGGAAAACTGGAAACTAACCTCCGTACACGCGGCAACGAACTCGAACGTCCGATCCTTCGACGTAAGGGCCGACCACTGTAGTGGTTGTGGTCGTGGTGGACGCTCCTGCTGCAGGTGCTCGTCTCTCGTAGTCGCCGCCGCCGTCGTCGTCGTCGTCGTCGTCGTCTTGTCGCCGCAATAGCTGTCGACCCGTGGCGATGTCCATAATTTCCATTCGGTCCGGCGGAACTATACGGATCACGGAAAACAGAACGCGTAATGCGGTTAATTCGATTTCAACTCGTGACCCGAGAATTCGATAAAATCGCGTTGTTTTGATCCCCCCCCTCCTCAGCGTGTCGTGCGCGGAACGTTCGCTGCCGGAAAACGAATACTCTCGTAAAAATTGAAAAACTGTTTCTACCGGAGGAAAAAAATCGTCTACGAGAAAAAAAAAAAAGAAGCGTTGTTGTAAAATTAAAATCCCTAGCGGGTCGTTGTTAATGCGCGTTGTTTGCATTTTTTTTTTTTGTGTGTTTTGCGACGTCACTGGTCAAACACATTACAACAAACAGTAATTATTACGTTGCACGACGTCTAAGGGATCTGGAGGCGTAACCCGTTTTAAGGACTGAAGTAGAATTGAACAAGCATCTTATGTTACACGTGTTCACGTAATGTACAAGACGAAAACGTCATCTTATCATTATTGTTATCCCGTTCACGGTAATCGTGTACCAACATCACCGGCTGCACTATTATTCGCGTTTGTGTGTCCGGAGAACACAAAAACACTCGTACGCGCGCAGCGCGCACAAGACGTCACCACCAAACGACGAAACATTTTCCGCTTTATTATTTCGATTTAATAAAAACGAAAGAAAATGCGATTTTCGATTTTTTTTTTTTTAACTACGTCTGAATAATAATCCGTATAAGAACGGTTTCCGTACGTAGGAGTTTGAGATTATTAAAATCGCGTTATTCTAAATTCAAAACATACACCGCGTTTCTGTTCGAAATCGTTGAATTTTGATTTTACGGTTTAGAAAACTGAAAAATGTTGAATAGAGAACGCGTGGAGAATAAGTGAATTTTTTTTTTTATACCGTTCGCTTATATCACGTCTACGTACGAAAAACGCACGGTCCCCTTAATAATAATGCTTAATAATTAATTGGCGTTAAACGCGCGTGATCGTCGCGAAAACCGCATCTCGCCCGTTCCACAATAGATTTCAGTCGATTTTACACTGTCGTTTATACGTTATATAAAACGTATTACGCGTTATAGGCACGTCGTTTATTATGTACGCCATTTCTATTACACACGCACACACACACACACATAATATATATAAAAAAAAGTTCCGTAATTTATTGTCTACTTGGGTATTCTTTTCGCGTGTGTTCTCCTCCTTCTCCTTTTTTCTCTTGCCTCCTCCGCGCGTTGTCTCGATTGACTAAACAGCGCAGTCAGAGCAATAACGTACACACGCACACGCATAAAATAAAAGAAATAATAAAAACATTGTTCGAGAGAGTTCGGAATTCCGTTAGCAAAAAAACAAAAAAAAACCTCCGCCTCGACGATTGGCCGTAACAATTTGCCATTTCGTCGCACTCCCCCGCAGGCTAACTGATATTATTACCGCGTTATATCGTTTATTTATTTATACGTACGTCCGCGGGATCGGTCGTGTGCGGCGCATACGCATATGTATATACGGTTCAACGGTTGACGGGATGGGCGAATAGAAATTGCCCCGTCCCTAAACACGGCGTGCGTTTTCATCTAGCGTTTTCGACGCGGAAGACATTCCGTTAAAATATTATTTAATTTTTTCAATTTACGATTTATTAGCGCTTTTTTTTTTAAGCCGACGGAAAGTAAAAAAATACGGAGTATATAACTTTAGGAAAAAAAACCTTATTCACATACGCCCTACCTAATTTTTTAGCCCCCTTCACCTCGTCATTTTCAGGCCGTCTTGCCAAATTGAAAATAATTTTCAATCACTTTTCCACCCGACACAACTCGGCCTACCCAACAACGGCCTTTCGCTTCTTTGATTTCCTCAGAACACTCTTTGTGCGTTATACAATTTCGTTTTTTACACGCGCAGCCTGCTCATTCCATCTCGCGCTGCTCGGTTTAATCTCGTTCACAACATATTATTATTATTATTATTAATAATTTCCTATTATATACTTGTACGTAATGAAAAATTCCGAATTTCCACGAGCTGTATACGGCTCGGTAGTAAAAATTGTCGCCCAGGGCTGCAAACGCTCCCGCCCCTTCACTCCTCGATAATACGTCCTTGCGTTCTTTTTCAATCCGGAAATTAGTTAAATGATTGATGTCTCTTTTCGTTCTCTCCTATCATCGCCCATAGTTTTTTGCACGCTTCTTATATACTTTAATTCCCGTATTCTTTCATCACTTGTTTTATGAAAAGTGTTGTTCTGGGGCTTCTCCTTAATGGTTTATCTTTTATTTTTTCTTTTATTATTGTTGTCATACAAAGTGTTATTTTCTATTGAGTATCCAATCTAAGTAATTCTTCTCGTTTCAATTCGAATTCCACATTAATTTCTGGATGATCATCTTCCTCCTAAATAACCTCATTGTTCCTTACTCTTTCCTCGTCCGTGAAATTTTTAACGCTCTTCTCCAACACCAAACTTCGAACGCTTTTATTTTGGATTTCCTTACCTTTGGTATAGTCCACGTGTCTGCTCCATATCGAGCTACGCTGCACGCGAAAATGTTCATAGGTGCTTTTTTTAGTATCCGCACTTATTGTGTTTGTTGTAAAAAAGTTCCTTTTTTTTATTAGAAGGCCCGCTTTATCTCACACTATCCCGCTTATTATTGGTGCATTGCTATATTCGTTTCGCTTGTGATTTCAATTCCCCGGGTAAATAATACTATACGAACTGTCCCCTACATTATACCATCTGAGAATATGTTCGCATATATTTGCCGCTTGCCGCATATCAGATTTTTGACTTGGTTATTTCGTGTGGTCATGATTGAGTCTCGACAAAAATGTTTGAACGCGTATTGGGAACCCATAATCGGGTTAGACAACACTAGTTCTTTAACAGGGTCTGTTCGCATTTATCGCAATTTTTTCGTCGGATTTGAATACTACAGTGTCGCCACTTCATTTTGGTACTTTTAGCAACGGAATATGCTATTATTTTTTACGTTTAACGTATACTTTCAACGACTACCTATTTAATTATTATTTTTTCCTAAATATATATATTTCATAAATTATAGCAATAATATTATAATATAAAATAAATATTATCACACACGTGTTGTATCAATGATAAGGCATTTTATTCGTTTTCGTATACAAATTTCCGTATTCGTCTATAATATATTTAAATGTTATTTCGTTACCTATATATATATACAATTATTGATTTTCATTAATGAATTCAGGGTAATTTTTGCCTATTGACAGTCAGATATAGGTCTCACGATAACGGACAAGACGATAATTTTTTGATGGGCGACAACGTGTGGCCACGAGATTCATTTTGAGGTCTCGCTCTTAATCGATTGAAAAATATTATTTATCCCACTTATGAACCAAAACCAATGCTATGTAAAAAAATGTCAAATTATTCGAAAAGAAATTTTCTCCGAAAACTTTTATAAGTAACCCCCGTGGTGAAAACTCAACGATGGCGGTTTGGACAGAGGAACGCGAGTACTGAATTTGGGCGTTGACGTGATATAAGTGTACTTTTCCTTGTCGATTTAAATGTTGTCAAGCGATATATATATGCGTTTTAACGCGTCCCGTTAGCATATTATTATTATTATCGGTTAAGCCGTTTTCGTTTTCCGCAATTACCGCGATACGTCATTGGCGAAACGCAGCGCAATCGTTACAAAACAACCACCTATTTTCGTCTTTCCAATATTCTGTCCCCGCCGCGCGTGTACGCGTTGTGTAAAAGCGTACGTAATAATTCGTCGTCGTCGTCGTCGTCGTGACACAATGTACGAGCACAACGTACACGAGCAAAGATTATTAATAATAATTTCGTGACTACAACACTACGGTCCCTGTCCGCCGGCTACGTGGAGGGATTTAACGGCGGCGCACAATGCGGACGTGCGTCGAGTACCGAAAACGGCGGGACGATTGCTCGCGTGTACCCGTGCAGAAGCGACTGCACGACGAGCCGTGTACGTACACGCGGCGATGACTACCGTGCGAGAAGCCAGTCGGGTAATTATTTTAGTACGTGGCGGTGGGGAGGGCCTCTTTCCTCAATCCGTCGGCAAACGCGCGAGACGTATAAACGTACGAACGGTGTCGCGCGCGCGTTCGTTACCGCGCGGGCATTGTCACGACCGCGCGCGCGCGCGCGCCCCGGGTAATCGTTTTTACGGGGGCGCACGCGGCCGTCGTCGTCCGAACCGGCGGCGGCGGCGGAGGGGTTTGTGCGCGAGCGTGTTTATACGACAACGCGGATGACGACAACCGCCGAATTGTATTTATTTACGACGCTCGCTACTGTATTAGTATAATAATAATAATAATAATAATATATATAGTTTAATTGTTCATCTCGTCCTATAAGTCCGTCGCGCGGCTTATTTATTAGCGTCGTCGTTTGAGGCGGAGAAAACGTTTGTACGCCCACCATCGTCGCGCGCGGCCGGGTAATTATTACACGAATACAGCAGACGTTTCGTACGGGGCGATTTTTTTCTTCAAATAATCCGTAAACCCCAACGAAAATACAAAAAAAGGAAGAAATTTATTCACAAAATATAAATTTATATATGTATATAAAAAAAAAAAAATTCGTGTCCGTTATAGGTACTACAGCGTTGTGTCTCACGACATTTTGGATTCTGCGGAGCGAAGCGAAAAACGTATTGGTTTTTTTCCCCACGTCTGTACCCAAAAAAATGTTACCAGAAGGAACGTAAGAGTCATACCTCGTTTCCCGTACCAGATTACGTCTAGTCACCGTATTTTATAGAGTTCATTTATCGATTTTCTTAAGAGCTTAAAAAAAAAAAAATTCAAAAACTACCGGAAAATTACTGGAGGAAAACGGTAAAAAAAAACCCCGCGATTCCGTCGAAATCGATGTACGTTTATTACTTCGTAATTTTGAAAATAATTTTTATAGAAACACGAAATATTCACCGAACACGTAATTCGATATTAGGGGAAAAACAATTTTTTTTTTTTTTTTCAATATCTCATTTAATTAATTTTTTTAACAATTATAGATTTTAACGTATTCGATTCGTAAAACGAGTAATTTTTATTGGTTTTATAGCTTAATAGTTTAATACAATTAACGCCGATTATAATTCCATTATACTCGATCGTTTTTTACAATTGTCTTTAATAAAAACATTTCAAACCTTTTTGCTCAGTGTGTATCTGTATTTTATTTATTTTTGTTTGTTCAAAACTAAATTGTCCTAAAGTTTTGACATTTTTACCAAATACGTAACTATTTGCACAGCATTAACGAAAACGATTTTTGAACATTTTTATCTCTACCTCTAGATTAATTGTAAGAAATTACATATTAAAACTATTGTTATACACAATACAGTACAAGTCAATCGCAAATTATTTATTCTATACGTATTAAATATAAATAATGTTACATCGATGGTCCGCTCACAATCGTTTTGTCGCGAATGCGACGATTTATCGTATGGCTTTCATATCTACACAGCAATGACAAAACTCAATATTCACTTAAGCGACATCCTTTTATCTCGTTATCATTTTATTTTTTATATATGCTTGAACACATAGATTAAATAGTAAAAAAATAATAATAATAACTAGATATAATTTTATAATAAAGTGTGCGGTATGCATTGAAATATTAAACGCTAAACTAATATGAAAACAAGTAATATGGAAAACAAACGCGTAAAACGTATTTACAATGGTGGTAATCTCCTTTGGTTAGGATGTTCAACACGGTACTATTAACTGCAATCTTCAATAACGGTGTTGAAATCTTGAAAAAAAAAGCTTTACTTTAAACAATAAAACAAAAAAAAAAACAAAAAATGAAAATCTATTTTATACTTGTACGAGGCGTACGCGTAACAGGTCTGCAGAAATATTTTTTTATTTCAACTGCGTGGAATATTTTTTGTAAACATTATGTTTTCAACGATGCCGAATCCATAACTGACTTCCATTTCCCTCCCTCCGCACCATCGCATACGGTATTTATTTATTTATTTTGCAAAATAATAGGAATTTACAATAAAAAAAATCGTTGCAGCGATGAAAAGAAATCATTAATTTCGCTACATTGTGAACTTAACTCACGCCGTTAAACTCACACTACGCACCCGTTTCGTTATACAAATATTAACGCTGGGATTTAAATTCAAATAAACTGAAAATATGAATTTTGCCGAAAAAAAAAATTTGATGCGATGGAATGTTTTTACTATATTTTCCCCCGATATTAATGAGTAAAAAAATCTATAGGAAACTGTAAAAAAAAAAAAAAAAAAGAAATCGTATGCATATTTTTCGGTTGCGGATCTGTAATAATTGTTATATAGTATTACGCACTTTTTGCACTTAAATATTCGTGATTTCTTTGCAAAAAAAAAAAAAAAAAAAAAAGAACAAGAAGAAAAAATTGTACGAATAATCGATTTGAAAGAAATATTTTCCGCTTTTCTCGTCGATAAATAAAACGGAAATTAATAACGGAATTGAATTCGCCAAGGTACGTTTGTCTATTGTTAATCGTACGAATACAAACGTATTACGAGTTAAAAAAAAACCAAAGAATTTACGCAAAAAAAGAGAAATAATAATAATAAATAAATAAACACCTCCGCGGAGGCGGTCGGTCTTTGAACACGCCGATCGTTTTTGGCGCGCGCGCGCGCCTTTCGAGCCGTTACAAACGGTTTTTGTTGTATATAAAACGTTCGACTACTATACATATATAACTAACGGCGATTATTGCAGTCACGTTAAAGAAGATGAAGATGAAGAAGAAGAAGAAGAAAAAATTAAATAACGATCCCCCGAGACGGTCGTTTTCGTCGTGTTATCAATTAATTATTTTCAGACGAAATAATCGCGAGAGTTTCCTTTTTGCAAAACGATTCGCGATGGCGCGAAAAATATATAATAAAACGAGTACAAAAAAAAAAAAATATGAAAAAAAAAATAAAATAAACGCGTATTCTTCGCAACACTGACGGTGTTAACAGCGCGCCGTGACTGCTTAATGTATACAGGTCGGCGGGATGGGCGATCGCCGAGGGCGAATTCAAACGAACTTAGGTTATGGAATAAATTACAGTCGGTTCAATTTTCGTATAATAATTATTCCACTTATTTTGGTAAGTGTGCGAGAGAATACCTAATTTTTCGTATAAAATATTTTAATTTTTAATTTTTTTCATTATCAAATCAAACGCGTGCAATGTACAAATACGAAGTGTTGGGGCTCGACGATGTTCGAAATGATTAAAAGGACCGCCGAACACGGTGCAAACGATTTGCGTGGCAACGGCAAAGCGTCTTGTGTTGATGCGGTGAAAAAACACTATAACATTTGGTAACGGAATTGTCCGAAAAATCTGAGATTACAATATTAATGGGTAATTTCGTCTCATGAGTGTCCGGAAGAAAACGCTGTGTTCGATTCGTGTTCAGTTGGAACGAAGGTATGAGGAAGACGCGACGACGTCGTGATTTTGATTGTGCCCTCGTTCTTCTGATCACGCCCGGTTAATCGAACAAAAAAAAAAAAATGAATAAAATCACGCGATCGACGAATTTTGAATAAAAAGATTTAGACGGATCAGTTATGTTGTTTTAAAAACAAATTATTTCAAATTTAAAAAGTCGACACCGTTTTCGAATTTTAAGACGGCGTCTCCTCCGTTGGATTTGCAACTCAACGCGATACGTTACAACGATTTGAAATCACGTATATCCACTCCGACGTTGGTAAATAGCAAAAAGAATTTTTCTTGTTCACCCGGCGTAGTCTCGTGGAAGACTTCTACTCGGATGACCTACGTTCCGTATTGTGCGAGATTGTCCCGTATTTCAACTTTGTGTCCCGACAAACGTTATACAGGACGCGTTTTGTCCCGTATTCACAAACCTATGCCGTTTTTTCCTTATTGACAATTTATGACTTTTGAAATTTATTTTATGTACGAAATAGATTTTCACGATATTTTCACGTGATATTATTTAATAGCGTAATATTAGAATCTATACTTTTCAGTGCTGTTTTCGGATTCTTGTTTTGCACTATAATTGCTGCGTCACATTGTTGTCGGCAACGGGAAACCATGCACAATAGTATTACATTTTCGTATATTTCAATGTTATCCAATAACAATTATTACTACAATTCCACCAGCCTCGGCTAATTCGTTATCAAATGTGTGTACGTTGTAGACAATATCTATTTATAATTATATTAATATCCATCGTCATCTAAATAAATATTTGTTGTTTTTTTTTTACACATATATAAATATTTTATTTATATTTCAAAACCATTATACGGCACACATTTAACTTTTCTTTTTTTTTATATATATTATCATATGTATTTAGTTTTAGTTAGGTAACTTATGTAATGTGTATACGCATAATCTTAATTCTTAATTAATTCGTCATCTAAATCGAAATAGAATCGTTTTCGCGTACCTCCTTAGTATTTAAAAATTATATATCACATTTTTTTTTTTTTTTTAAGTGTCCCATATTTTTATTTTATGGTCACCCTAAGTCAGACGGAGTGTTTTTTGTTGGAATAATAAAAGAAACAACTAAAACTTCACTCTATACATATTTTTTTTCTTTAAGGTAAAAATTGTATCTCCCACGTTATGGTTTATATTGTGTTCACTACAGTTTAAATATTATAAGTTATTGTCGCAAACAACTGAATATTATGTCGACGTTGCTTTGTAGTTAACACACGTAAAAGTGTAATAATTACATTTGTTTATGTATAATTCGGAATAAAAACAGTTGCGATACCTGAAATTCGCCAAAGACGTTACGGAATCTAATTAACAGTAGGTACACGATTTTCATTAAAATAATTGCTTCGCGCGCGAAACAACTCTGAAGGCTACTTAAAACATTAAATTTTTTCAAAAAATAATATTTATATATATGAATATAAATTAACATTTTGTTTGTTTTGTCGTTCGTAAAAGCTATAAGCGTATTAAGTTTTTATCGTTTTTTTTTTTTTCTTTAAATCTCACTTCCTACGAATCAAAAACAATTAAAAGAAGAAAAAAAACAGTAATTAATTTTTTTTTAAAATAGTAATTTTGTGTCATATTTTGTACACTGACATACTCTTTTCCTCCTCCTCCTCCCCCCCCTCCCCCGCACGATTCGCGCTTTTCTCGTAAACCGTATTCAGTGGCGGATTTTGTTGTTTTTTTTTTTTTTTTTTTTTGCTGTGAGAGGGGACCAAAATTTTTCACAATAATTTTATAAGCGCAATATGTTTACGATTCGAAGGTCGGTGTGTTTTTCTAACGGGAAAAATCGAGAAGTATATTTAAAAAAAAGAAAAGAACTCACGAATACGCCGAATGCTAATATGGTTGTGAGGGGGGGGGGAAGGTCGTCGAATCCGCCACTGGCCGTCATTCAATTTGTTTTTAAACTGTGTTGTTCAACGTTTTCGCGTTACCGTTTCGTTTCCAGTTCGCGTGTTTCTCCGTCAAAAGCGGACGACGGACGACGACGACGACGACGTGCGCGCACGTATTCGCGGGAACGCAAGAGTTCCCGAGATTCTCGCTAAATGGACCGCGGCGATTAATCTCGTCGACGCGATTGAAACGACCCTCCTCCCACGGGATAATTTATGTATATTACATTATATTGTTTGAGTGTTGTCGTTCGGGGTAACGATTTCTAACGGTGTGTGTGTGTGCGTGTGTGTGGATATTATTATTATTATTTTTGGAGTGAGACGCGAAGAAATCAACGGGAATAATAGATCGTCCATTTGGGACGCTGCAGCGACCGGGGTCTTCCGCAGTCCACACGACGTCTCCCGTCTTCCCTCCCCCCTCCACCACTCCGCACACACCCGCGGATCGCCGTGTCCGCGCCGCGGTGGTCCCTACCGGTCGCGATCTCGTGACGTTTTATAATCCCATCCGTTTCACAGCGTCCCTGCTTGTCGTACTCCCACCACCACCGGTGTCGCGTGCACGCGGTACACGCGGAGGAAGAATAGATAATAATAATAATCATAAAAACGATAATAATAATAATAACCAACAAATAACAACTATAGGGACTCGAGAGGTTCCTTCGTTTCCTCTACCGACTGTGCCGTCACGCCGCCGCCGGTAGTAATAGTAGTAGTAGTTGTTCCACCGTCACACCGTCGTCGGCGCCCACCCACTTCTCCAACGTCGCTATAATAATATGGTACGCCGTATATTTTCCGCCGCGTGTGTATACCAACGCCGCCGTCGCCGCCGCCGCCGGGTGCTGCTGCCGCCCGAACAAGATCGATATAGCGGCAGCAGCGGCGCGCCAGCACACTCCGCTCGCGTCGTCGTCCGTTCGTCCGTCCGTCCGTTCGTCCGTTCGTCCCACGACGGATACACGCGGTCGCCCACGCGCGCGCAACGGTCACACTGCTCTGCGCGCGCTGTCGTCAAACACCGCCGCCGCCGCCGCCGCCGCCGCCCACGATCTCGGCGTTCACACTTCTGCCGACCAACGACGACGACGACGAGTGGAAAACGGAATGCGAAAACGTCTCTCGTAACAATATTTTATATTATTAACAACAGGCCGGTTAAAACGCCGACGACGGACGAAACGAAATCTTCTTCACTTCTTTTCTCTAATACCTTCTCGACACGTCAGTCGGCGTTGTGACGCGAACACCGACGCACCACCACACACACACACACCCCTTTTCACATGCCGCCCGCGCACACGCGCCACCGACGGCCGCCAGCCCGCCCGCCCGCCGCGTCGTTCCGAGACACGCGCGCGCCGCGAAAACCCGAGCAACAAATACTCCGCGACCGGAAAAACAATAACCCGTACGCGTTGCGACACGTCATTAGCGCAATTATTATGAGAAACTTATCCCTTTCCCTCCCCCGACCCTTCCGGTATACGTGACTCCCCCGAGAAAATTCGTTAAACGTACACGACGCGCGGCTCGTACGAAACAAATCTCTTTTCGTCTATTTCGATTATTATTATTTACCCCCTCCCCCCTCGGTCTTGATTTTTACGCTTATAAATCCTTTTTCTCTCTCTCTCTCTCTCTCTCTCTCTCTCTCTTTTATAAATCAATGTTTTACGTATAAAGTACCTATTACAAAAAACAAAAAAAACAAAAATGATAATTTTAAAAAAAATTGTAGAAAAAAATCGATAAATTAAAGACAAAAAAAAATAAAAATATGTTAAAGAAATGGAAACTACAAATTCATACTCGTAATTAAAAAAAAAAAAAAATTAAATATTTAAAAAATACAATAATACGAGAATATAATATACTAATCGAGCCAATTGTGCAAAATAAAGATAATTGTTATGGTTTTCTTTATGTCTGATTACCCGCGATGATGACATTTTGTCCGAAATATTCTACGAGAAGTAAGAGTGCTTTGCATGTATTTCCCGGTAGAATATTACGTCATAGTCGATAATTTAAGCGCGTCATTTTTCGATTTTCTCAATACTTTTGTTGAGCGTTGCAGAGAGAGAGAGAGAGAGAGAGAGAGAGAACTACAGAAAAATTACGTAAGACCGGTAATAACACGGCATTTCGTCGAAACCGTCGATTACCACCGTTATTCCTTCGTATAATATTATACAACTAATAGTCGTAGAAACAACGTGAAATGTTCATCAAACACATAACTTTGGCATGACGTATTAACGACACGGAATTTTTCGAAAAATTTCTATTCTGTTTTTTTTTTACTATTTACGGCAATTGTAGATTTTGACGTATTACAACATAAAAGATGTAATTTTTGGTATTCAGAAATGCTGGCGGGTGGCAGACTGCAGATTGTCTGAGTGTACGCGATTACACTATTTTTGTTTTAAGAGAGAAACGCGGACTTTTCGTGTATTTTTCGTTTAAGAAATACATTTCAACCGAGTTTTAAACAGTACGCGCGTATACAAAAAACAGTGGGAGGGCACAGCCAGAACATTATTCGCCGCCACGGACCGAAAATAATTTGCCATTCACTCCCATTCACTTTTTCTCGTATAAAATAATATAATACCGAAAACGCATGATTGCTTGTTATCACGTAGTTTTGACGTTTATTTTTCCATAAATAAGTTTAAAAAACGTTTGTTTTCTTTCCAGATAAACCTGACTTAAATCCGATTCGAATTAGACGAAATAAAAAACGAAACAAACACAGCACGGCGGCGCGCACTTTTCAAAAATCAAAAAGCCGAAATTACAGCGTGTCAACTAAATCTAAATATTTGATGGAAAAGGCTTCAAGGCGGAAAAATTGCGGAAAGTTCTGAAATCCAAATGTGTCAAAGAATAACGAATTTTGATTACCATTATTTGCATGAATACAGCAAAGATCGCTTTGATGCTTCCACGAGTTCGCGCCTGGGGAAACGCGCCCCCTTAGAGACGGCATTGACAAAAAGCGCAAATTATCATTTCGTCACAATTCATACGCACACACGAGTGTATCGTAACGCAAAAATAAATTGAAAATTTACATTTAAAAAAAAGATTTCTTTTTTTCCAGAAATGTACGCTTTGCCTACAAACAATTTAATACAGCGCATCCATCGTATAGTCGTCGAAACGAACGTGTTTTCGCTTAAAGTGAAGAAAATAACGAATACAAGTGAATTAACTCCCAGACTGGTCGTTATTTTTAACGCGTCGTCGAATTGGCCGCCCTAACAATTTACTATTGAATTATAACGGCACTTTTGGCATTTTTTTTTCGCGTTAAAAAATATACGCGGGTTATCATCCCAAAAACGTATTATTTATTATTTAAAGTAAGACGTTGTTTCGCGGGAAGAGTTGATTTCAGTTGCACGCACTTAGAGAGGACGCCGGCCGACCAAACGAGTTAAGGACATTTATTCATTTTAACGTAGCGCTATTTACAATATCACTCGCGTGCGTGTTATACACAGCTAATCATATATATATATATATACACGAAATTATGATGTTCACAAAGCGAAATATTACTGTTACTATGCACAGAGTGACGGCCGTCACATGCGAACGTTTAAAAAGTCTATTGCGTAAAAAAAAAAAATAATAGTTAAATTTTTTTTTTTTTTTACACACACACAATAAAATATTTAATAAAAGTATACGCATAATTGTAAAAATGTCGCAATAAAAAAATACTGAAATTAAACGACGCAGAAATCAGTTGGGCCGAACGTGTCGTTGTATGAATAAATAAATAAATACGTATATTATATTATATAGAGCAATAAAACATAAATTATTACGCGTACACGCTGCAAAACCCGAGTGAAACCGGATAAATGAAATCCATTTGAAAAGTAGATATTAATATATATTTAGAATACTCGTAACGTTTCGAATTCAAAACACTATTTGATCATGGTCATTGGAACCGATTCGGGTTATAAATTCAAACTTCTAATTATTATTTTTTTTTTACGCGGCAAATCGGATAAAACGACAAAATTATTGTTTTCGTACCGTATTATTAATTTTATACGTATTTAATTAATATTAAACGTGAAAAAAAATATATATACGTATAATATAATATATTATTATATATTGAAAAAAAACAAAAAACCGATCGATTCCGTTTACACGGCGGACGGTGTTGTTCAAACGAATCGTTATGATTATTTCGTCCGTACAATTAACGATAAAAGCGAATGTTTTATAATATTATGGCGTATTATTATAACGTGTGAGAGAAAAACAACAGACGGTATGAACGTGCGGGGAGTAAAATAATGTCGAGAACGCAAATTATTTTTGCGCGGTGAAGTGAGAGTTCCTCCCCCAGCCCACAAAATTTCGATCACCGTACACAATTGTTATATTTTACTCTCTGTACGTATAAAACAGCATCTCCACACCGTGCAACGATAAGCCACGGATATAATACTTACTCTTAATTGGGCTGCGAGAAAAAAAAACATAACAAAACAGTCGTAATCAACACAAGGTTAATCGCACGAATAATTTGTATTTTCCTGGTTCCGTCGATATGTTTTTTTTTGTGTATACGAATTAATATTTACGACTCGACCCGATAGAGTTGATGATGTTTTCGGTGAGAAATTTCGACAATTTACACGGATACGGGGAGTATCGGAAAAACGGTCCGATTCGAACGAATTAATAGTACAACAACAACAAGAACAATAATAATAATAATAATAATAATAATAATCATAGTCCGCATATGCGGACGAGGCTGCGATCAAATTATGGTCCGTTGGGGGGACTTTTTTTCACCCATTAATACTGATTTTAAAATATTCAAAAAATAGAGAAAGAAGAGCTGAATTTTTTTTATAAACAATTCGAAAATTGGCAAATTAGTGAAAACAATTATCACTTTTTTTTTTATTTGCTTATTAAATTTTTTGGTAACTACCTCTCTTCTATACTTCCCCTCTCCTCACACTAATTACACAGTTCATTCTATTTTAGTCTTAGGCTTTTTGGATAAATCGCGGACGGGGCTTTTTGATGTCAGTCCGACACTGATAATAATAATAATAATTATTATTATTATTATAAATCACGCACGAATACACACACCGTAATCGGTGTTAAAAAAAAATAATAATAACAAAACGTATTGAAGTCTTAATATCGTTATTTGTTAATTTCCGATATTTCCTTGGCCCGTTTACACCGTGTTACACATCACCTCGTACATTAAAGATACATATAAGTACGCGTTTTCAAGCACCAGAAAGAACCGTGTTTAACAATAATAATAATAATTAGTAAGTTTTATGTTATGCACGACAATACGAACGCCGGAGCACGATTTTCTCGCCTCATTCTCGCGATCGTACGTGCGTCGTGCAACCGTGTCTGTCTCGCCGTAATCTCACCGAGCGCGCATCACACACACACACACACACACGCACTATACCACATCAGATGAAAATGGCCCACCGGGATTTATATACAGGCGATGTCGAAGTGTCGATAATTTAATTAAATTTCAAAAAAATTCTCGACTTAAAGAATAAAGGAAAATACGTCGCGTTATGCCCGCCGAACTGAATGTTTATTTCATTCGAAGGACACTATTATAAAACTCCTCTCTCCCCCCCAGTGAAAAATTGGAGAACTTAATTAATTTTCACTGTAATAACGACAATCGTTATTGCAGTGTACTGAAGACGCGGCGTAATACGAGTTACCGAAATACGTGTTTTTATAAATAAAAGTAAATATATATTATATATATATATTTTCGTGGAATTGAGTTTTTTTTTTTTCTACCATTTTATTACGTCGAAAAAAATCGCAAGTACTCGAAGGAGATTTGTTTTTTTTTTTTTTGATAAATCAATATTGTAAGTGTACGAAAATTAAAAAAAAAAAAAACAATTGAATACTACGCCTATTACTCGTGTGTTAGGGAGTGGAACGAGAAGATTTTTTTTTGTAAATCTCGTCTTACGGAATGAACGGCGCGCGCCAAACGCGTCTTTGGCGAATCACCGACGGCGGTGGCGGTGGCGACGGCGTCGTTTTCCGCGCGCAGCTATATAAATTAATTACGAGAAATTACATTATTTTTCAATCATTGTAATTTGATTCGGCGAAAGTTTTCAAAATGTAATTAATACCGCGAAATAATTTATTTATACTGCGCGTCGTGCGCCGAAATTAAATTCTAAACGCGATATTTTATGGAATTGCCGTTCGCGTTTAACGACCGGCACACACACACATTGCTCGCGAGCGAATAAATATTACCGTAATTTCATCAACACCGCGTGGTATACAGTACGTGTGTATATAAAAATATATATATATATAGAAAAAAAATTAATATACAAATGCGTAAATATAAATTTATACGCGTATAACGCGTGTCGCGGTATGGGATTGGAAATATTAAAATATCCAATACACAGGTGTTATTGAGAAATTCTCACAAATCGCGCAACGATAACCGTCGGAACGCGCGAGATTTTTTTATTTTTTTCCCACTTTTTCGCCTAAACTTAGAGCCGGTTCATTTGACCGGTCGAAGAAAACAAAAATCGATTAAATCGTAATAGTTAATATATTTTTATTTTCTTTTTTTTCCTAATTCCAATCGACTAATCGGACGAAATACAACGGACCCGTCGTCGTCCGATTGTTTTAATTTTTGCCGTTGACGATTCGCGATCGTATATTGCCGTATGGATAACATGCCCATCGCGCGAGTCGCGAATAATAAATTGTTATTTTCCGCGAAAATATCAATCGTCTTGAGGAGATCGGAAGCGAGCGGTTTTTTTTCACTTCGTCTTGAACACGCGAAACGTTTTTTTTTTTTACTTTCGAAACACCGACTCGTATTTTTTTTTTTTAAAGTTCTAACGATAAAAAAAAATGAAAAAAGCACGAAAGTATAGTAAAATTCACGGAGAATTTCAGAATCCCTATCGCATCATTCTGGAATCGATCGTGGTACGCTGGAAGTAGGTAACACGTCTATACCCACTTCTAATCCACTCAACAACGTTACAATTTACGTTATCTAATGATTTTAATCCTAAATGAAAAACAAAAATAAAACTTTCTTTTTTTTTCTAACCGATTCAATACTTTTTTTTCTGACGTTAAATTTATTCTCGGTTAACCGTTAACCGAAGATTTACTTTCTATTAGATTATATTTATTTAGGTCAACTCGACCGAGTTAGATTTCTTCCATTGACTTGACCACCACCACCTAGTATACGTATATACGTTTAATCCCCGCAAAAGCGTTATATTGTTCAATAAAAATAAAGTATGTATAAAACAAGCGATTATAATATTATTTTATACGACGTGACACGGCTTGGATATTGTCTGAAACACCATTTGTTGAATAAAACGTTTGCCATAGCATAGCGAACAGATACAGTTCAACTATATGATGTTATACTATAGGTAGCGCAATATACGGTACAAAATACTCTGAGATATGATTTCTCCGTGATATTATGATTATTACTACATTACATTACAAACGTGGATTTAATAGTTTTAACGTTGTATTCGTCACTCGATAACGAGTTAAAATATATAAATAAATGATACCGACAAAATAGTATAAAATCAGAGGTTCCCAGACTGTAAAACGTTTACAACGCCGTGGGACACGATGAACTGAAAAAGAATTATTATCAGTCAATTTGAAAATTTCCAACATTTTCATTCAATAAAAATGAGTTTGGACAGTAATATTATAATTGAACGAAGTACTCGTTTTCCATTCAAAACACACACACACACCTAACGCGCTTTCTCTGTTGTTAAAGCTACGTCCAATCGCCTTCATTCATACATAATCTTGCGAAGTCGAAATTTTTTACGTCATTACTATAATATTATAATGTACATGAATTATTTTCATTAAAATATATTGTTAATATTCTAATTATTCGTGTTTCATATCGGAGAGGGGGCAGGAAATTCATATTGGCACGATTCAAAAAATTTTTAAAAATTTCCGAATTAAAATAATAATTAGAATTTTTTTTTTTTTTTTTTTTACAACATCTTCACTTACCGACAACGGTCAGGTTCACTTTGGAATTGCGAGTTTGAGCTAATCTGAAATCGACTCGACACCGGTACAAATGAATCGCGTCGTTTACGCTGACCCGATCGATACGTAATTCCGACGAATAGTACGTTGTGATTACAGATTTTTTCTGATTGTTCGTTTTCGATTTTAATTCTCCTGATGCTGCTGCTGCTGCTACTTCGTCTTCGCCGTTCACGTGAAAATGTGCTCGATCGCCGAACACCCGTTGGTCGGACCATCTCTCAGCGCCCGTCGTCATCAAATGATACGAAGACGAGTCGTATTGTTGATGGGTGTGCGTAGCGGATAATCTAGCGTCGACACTGCGGTAAGAGAAAAAAATTTTAATAAAACGAGTCGTAGTTTTTTTTTTTCCAAAATATTATGAACGAAAAATAAATACAATAATCGATTACGATTATATTGCCGCCAATATAATACGATGTTGTTATAACCGCGAGCACATTACGTCATTTCGAGTTTCAAATAACGATTTGAAATCGTATTAATTTGTATTTTTTGTTTTTTGTATTCGTCAACGCGGTAACCGATATTCATTACGACGATAACGATAACACATTTTATTAAACACAATTAATAATGCGCGAACGTTAATAAAATCAATTTGTTCGTTAACGCGAGATTTGCTGTCTTCGGCTGTACGCGCACACGCGCGTATTATACAAATTGTAGACTACATTGAAAGCCGAGTGTATTCCCCGTACATTCGGTTAAAATTTATATTATTCGCTCGACTTCGAATACGCGTCCTATTTTCAACAAAAAGCAATTTCCATATTTTTTTTGTACCGACATTTATTAAAAACAAACGCTATTTTACTCGACGATAAAAATAAATGAAAAAAATCGGTATTAATACATCACTTTAAATACCGGTATGTATAGAAAATATAGATAAAACTTATTTATTTTATTCAAATTATAAATCCGAATAGTAAAATATATGTAAATAAATTTCGAAAACGGCAATAAAACTCCTATATCATATTATTATGTACCCAACATGACAATTCGCATTTGAATATTTTTCATGGATATTTCGTCGAAACACAAAAGTTTCGTTAAAATAATAATAATATTATTATTATTATTATTATTGTTATTGTTATTATACATTATAGTGTTCTACTGGTTATGCGAGGCTATCGTCAATAAATCAATGATCATTGCGCGTTTCGTCGTGAAACTTTTAAGCACCGTCTCTACTATAGAAGAACAAAAAAAAAAAAAAACCTAATAAAATTAATTGACGTGATGTTAAAAGTGTAACGTTCAAATAATTTGTTCGTTACCGTCGAACCACAAAATCTAATTGACTCGTTTAACAACGCGCCCCGTACGATTGTACCGCAGTAGATATATTAAAACATGACGTTTTTACACTGTTTTAATAATTATAGAAATTTGTCGTAAACGATTTCCATGTTTTTCTACGGGCGGATTAAGACACTATTAATGAAACGTCGTATATCCGATCCGTCAAAGTCCGGTTCGACTTGTCGTTATCGTATTCGATATAATTCGAATAATTCTCGAACTTTCCATTCAAAGGGATTGGACGGAAGAGTTATTTAGAAAACTCTGCTCTGTTTTCGTACACTAGTACTGTTGACGTTTGCGCGTCCACCGAACTCTGTGTTTCCTCCTGTTTAATTTCGGACAAATATTCGGGGGATTTGATATTTATTTATTTTTTTTTTTATTTAGAGACCAGAAAAAAAATAAAAATACCCCGCAATATATTACAAAAAGGAATGCGGGAAATTATACGAAATAATATGAGAAAAAGAATCGAATGATTCGTCCAGTTTCAATATAGGTGCTCACCCCCCGGTTCGACGACGCCGCTGGAATAATAACACCACGGAGGAAATAGTGCGAAACTAGACGTTCGGGGAGACCTGTTGGTAAATTACATTTGCTACAGCAGCCCTTGAAATGTGTTATTTTCCTTATTCAGCTCCTGCACAACCGCCACGTATTCAAGAGCCTTTCTAACGATGACTAAAATATATTATATATATATGAACCTATTCACGTCGAATTTTATTTTTTGTCCACCCGTTTTATTTATTATACACTCGTTCTGAACCAATGGAAGTACCCAATATAAATATATATATATATATGCGTTACGATTTGAAAAATAAATAAATTATAGTTCCATCGATTTTCGCGCCGCGATAAATTCATTACGACATGACCGTTCCGTTAAAGTATTATATATATTCAGTTTTTGTGAAACTTCAAATTACGTTACACTTAGTTAAATATTTTCATTTAAACGAAAAAAAATTTATAAAGAAATAGTTTTCTAATTGTTCAATATTATCGCTAAGAGAATTGTGTATTAACGATTGGGACTCGTGACGAAAATCCTTGACGAAAATTATAACAACACCTACGGAATATTAATTAAAAACAAAAATTATGAAATAACGATTATGATATTTAACTGTAATATTATAATTCAGACGTTGAAATCGAATAAAACATTACACACATACATTAAAAAAAAAAACCATCTCAAAACCGAAATGTCGTAATAACTGCCATTCCAACATAACCCCCGCGAACAAACGATATTTGCGGGTTTTGTATTTTTCGACATTTTCAATTACTGACACGCAAAAGTTATTTTCTATGTTCACGCGTATACACTGTTCACGCTTTAGCCTTTAAACTTTATACAATTCAAATACGAACGATTGATATTTAATTCACTCTCGGCGACGCGTCAACCGGAATTCGGGACAAATAATTATTTAAAAAAAAAAAAAAAATTGTTTTTCAATTGAATCATCACGCTCGGTCTAAAATGTTTATATTTCTTCAGAATTTCCGGGCACCTACTATAAAACGAATTATGCGCGTATCATAAATCACGTACGAATCGCACATACACGCGTCACGTATTACGGTTAAATTTTTCAAGACATTATATTTATATAAACGCGTATGCCATAAATTCGACGTACAGTGAACGATAAACAATGTTTGTTTTATAACACCGTCTTATAATAATGTATCCCGTGACCTGCAGTAGTGACACGATCAGAGTTTTTTCAACGTGTCCACCGTTCTCGTTTGAACGTTTTAACTAGAGAAGAAGAGAAAAGAATATCCGATATACGTACATACGAATTGTACACACTGCGAATATTGTAATAATAATAATAATAATTATTATTATTATTTAATTTTTTTCATTAAAGTTTTATTACATTGAATTCGAATCGTATGAAAATATTTTATAAACGTTGAAACGTCACACAATGGTGAGGAGAACGGTTCCCATTTTACCATCACCGGATCAGCGCGCATAGAAAACGAATTGCAAACGATTATTATTATTATTATTATTATTATTATTATTATTAAAATTTCGCGTAATATCGTCCGTTTTGTATTTCGTACCTGTATATTGGCGTTCCCAAATCGTCGCGATACCATAGGACCAGTAATACGGCGTCGCGTAAATTCGCCGCTCCGGACGCGAGAGAGCTTTCGCCGTCGAGTGGAGGCGACTCGACTCCCGGATCGGTGAGGTCGTCGTTTCCATCGGATACCAAAGAGATGTCGCAAGGCAGACGGGCTTGTTGGCCCGCCACGGCTCTCACGTGATATACCGGCACTAGAACGCAAAACGATTTTACAATAATGTATTGCGCGGTGTGTATACCACGGAGTAAACGCACATTAATAGCGTATAATAATAATAATAATAACAATAATAATAATAATAATAATAACAATAATAATAATTATTATTATTACGGTGACGATAAGAGTTTCGTTTGTCGAAGATAAATTTGACAATGAAAAACAGTAGAAAAGTACTGCGGCGATGCAACAAAACAGAAAGCGTTATGATAAATACGTAATATTATATTGTTATTACGTATAAAAAAATCGGTCTGAAACGTTTGTGGCGATTACACGCACTTTTGTGTTGCGCGACGAACACAACCGAGACAGGAGGGATACAGATTTACTGCACAGTAAAAAAAAACAACTTCTCCGGGACAAGACAACAGTTTATTGTAATAGGATTTACTGGCGGAACAACAACAAGACGCGAATGTGAGAAAATATCATTTTTTTTTCTGATATGAACGTGTTCGGGCAAAAAAAAAAAAGCAAAGCGCGAGAAACGCGTAAAAAAAAGTGTTTATCAATTCGCAAATTCAAATACCGAAAATAAATTCGATTACGATAACACGCGTTCGCGTGTCCAACACTTAAATTATTTACGAAATATTATTCGAAAATAATCCGTTTAGTCGCATATATATACGTGTAAATATGTAACAGCCGGGAAATAATTGGCTTATTTATGACGAAGTTCCGAACGTTTACGGTCAATATATTTTACACTGTCGTTTACGACACAAGATATATAATATAAAGTCGTCGGACAATATTATGTCGCGTGCACGTTACACCCGTACGTATTATAAATCCGATGTGAGATTATTTCAATAAATTGACGCGCGACAAAAAGAAAAAATCGTAATTTCCTTTTACCGATTTCCATTACCCGTAAAAAAAAAAAAAAACGAAAAAACAAAAACAAAATGATAATAATAATAATAATAATAATAATAATAATAATAATAATAATACGAGTAAGTCTGTCCGATTGAATAAATCGAAAATTGTATTTAGATTACACATTTCGGTTTCGCGTAATGATATAATAAAATAGTGGGTGTATATATATATATACAGGTACGCACGTATCGTATAAAAATATTTGTTATTACCTATAAAACAGAACAAAAATAATAAAAAAAACACCTTTTCGTACATGTAGCCATAATAATATGTCAAAAAACCCGAGAGGTTTTAACGTTTTACTTTTTTCTCCCGTAACCGTACGCGTAACGCGAAACAATATCAAACTTAAAATTGTTTTACCTAAACAGCGTTTCGTCGCTCGCGAAATTTATAAATTAGTTCCCACGAAACATAATCCGTGTTTTATGTACCACTATATAAAATATATTTCCGCGTATATTCGCATCGTATGTAGTTTAGTTTACATAATATATATATATATAAGGTCTATCCTTTACTTTTTCTCTCGTGCGATATTATGTAAATGTAATCCAAAATCTTCTGAAAACAATACGGTTTAAAGTCAAAGAGAGAGAGAGAGAGAGAGAGAAATGGACGTGTATTCAAACACCGCGACGTCAGTATATTTCTTGCGCCGAAAACGTAATGGTTTGTTGCGTGATACGTATACATTTTTTTTTTTTTTTGTTTTTTCTGAAAAATACGTCACGTTGTGACCTAACTTAACGGTCGTATAATATTCGTTGTTTGAATTTGCGAATCGTAAAATAAATAAAAGAAATTATTCGAAACGGCGATGGATCTTCTTCTTTTTTTTCCAACCTGTTATTAAATCATAGCGGACAAACGGCACGAGAGATGTTCCGCAGTCAGAGCGATTTGATGGAAACCAATTACAGGCGTGAGTTATACCGGGAAACTGCAGCGGTTTAATTGCATAAAAATCGGCTGTGCGCGTTTTTGAATTTTCTACAGGTAGGTACGTTAGGATAAATTAATTTTACACACGACGTGGCGCGCATAGGATTTAATTTTTTTTTTTTAATTTTTCTCCGAAATCCGTTTTATCTTTTGTTTTTGCGATATAATTAAATTCGTTTGTTTTTCCGAAATATTTATACTCGAACTATACGTAATTCGCTATTGTGTGTTACGTAGTATCTTTTATGTTTTAATATTTATATGGAAACAGAATTAAAAACGTTTCGTCTCTCTCTCTCTCTATCTCCGGTATCTCTCGGACGCATAAACGGAACAAAAACTCGCCGACGACGCCACCGTTGTAAAAAAAAAAAAAAAAAAATCTCCTCTCCCGTTATTTCCTTCTCGACTGACTGCTAAAACAGCGACAGAGCGCTCGTGTGCACGGGCGACAAACAGGACGCCTGACCGGACGCCAGAAGCTCGTCGTCGCCCCTGTGCGTATCACACTAGATGATTTACCGACCCTTTTACCCGAGACGTACGCGCAGCTTCCAGACGAGAAAAATAACATTACTAAATAAGATGGATATAAAACGTTTTGGTAGACGCCTACTTCTCTCCTTTATTTATTTATTTTTTTTTTTTTTTTAATATATATCTACGTTTTTTTCTTCTTCTTCTCCTTCTTTTATATATAAAGCGTTTCATTCGAGTCTGCCGCCGGTCTGCCGTCGACCGGTCACGGACGAAACTTAATTCGGTCGAACATAAATTACGTAGGAGATAATTGCCATCGCCGTCGTTGTTATAAGCTGCGCCACTCCGACAACGCGTCAGTATTGTACATTTCCTACGAAAACCTTTTGCGCGACCGTTATTCGAATAAAACGACGAAATAAAAAAAAAAAAACGGTTTATGAGCAGCACGATTACACTACGGTTTTATAATATTATTTTTTTATACAGCGGCCAAACGTATTCAATACGGCCGCCGTCCCACAACTGCAGCTACGTAACGGGCACACAAAACGCTTCGGATTCAAATGTACAGGCGAACAAGATTTTTTCGTAAAAAAAAATAAAAAAAAAACCACGCCTTAAATGTGGGGTCAATATTGGATTGCGTATTCCGTCCGCTATTGCGAAACCGCGGAATAAGCGCGAGAAAATAACGTCCGACCCGTCGTACGATTTGTAAAACTCGTAAAATCTGACGCGGCTGGTGAGAATAGTCGTTACAATGGTCGCGATGAACTGTGTGAAAAATGTTCGTTGCGAATTTTCTAACTCACGGCCCCCGCCAATCGACATATAGGAGGAATTATATAACCATTTTTTTTTTTTTTACGAGTTAAAATGGTCACAACGTTATCTGAGAACGTACCGATACAAATGTTCCTATTGATTCGACGACAACGAAGATGTCGTAGTAAAAATGTACGAAAAAAAAAAAAAAAATTCGGATTACGCTAAAGAAGGAGATACCGATCTGTAATAACCAGACCGACTCGTCGGGCTTGAATGGACGCTTAAGAATGCGGATGCTCTTCGTGCAAGAACGAACTGTCTGATGAACTCGAATCACGCGTCCATCAACCGGTTTCACATTAACTATTGCGTTGATAACGCGCCGTTTTCTCATCACATATTATACCTTTCACGTCTATGCGACGATCTAATAACAATCATGCGTGTATTTTAAAAATGATTAAACTTCGAACGGTCTTCTTCTTTTTTCTTTTATATATATATTAATTTCGGTTTTTGTGGGCGAAATATGGCCCGAACGTGGCCACATTAAGAGCGGAATACGCTATACAACGATTTCTCATTTCCGTATAAATACCGGCAAATAATAATCCAACTTTCCCTGTACCTATACGAAACCCTAAACGGTATATTATCGTGTTGTATACGTGCAGCGCGATTATAATAAATATAAACGTGCGCGTATAATATACTAGTATATTATTACGTATACAGTTATTTCAACAGTATTGTAAACGTACTGTTCAAATATCGTCATCGTGGTGTGCGCGTATTTGTCCGATAAGTTGTTTGTCGACTCGTGGCGGCGGTTTATTCATTCTTATTTTTGCGTTTCCCGATTCCGATGCAAACGAAAAATATATAGCGTATATTGCGACAATGCGTGCGATTTTTTTCTCTTTCACTCTTCCCCCCCCCCTCTCTCACTCTCTCTATCTATTTCAGTAAACACTTGCTCGAGAGAAAGAGAATTAGAGAGAGAGAGAGAGAGAGAGTAGTGAAAAAATGCTCGAAAAAGTTTCCGCCGCCGTGGTCCTTGTCATTCGATTGGACATCGAACGCAGACGGTTACGTTATACAGCATATACGGGTCGTCATTTTCCCAGTGTAAATAATAGTAAAAATCAATAAAAACGCACGCGAGGAATATTACCGGAAACGAAAAACGATGAAAAGAATTATATAAGAGAAATCGTTTTTTATGTAAACCGAGAGAGCTGCGCACAGAATCGATTTTCGATCGCGCCGATGATTTATTATCGTTTTCGAATCTAAAATAATAACACGACGGCGTAGTCGAGTTACGCGCCGAGTAACGTAACGATCTACACAATTTTTTATTTCGTTGTTTTTCGTCGATACTACTACACAAATTCTATTAAACTACGTGTATATTATTACGATACCGAGACTTTATAAACGACATACGGATTACCGGCGAAATTGTAATGCGTTCGAAACGTTTCCATATGAATTATTATTATTCGTAAATCGTATAAATTATAAGAATATTTCGCATTCTTTTCAAAAAAAAAAACAAAATTCTTTCGAAAATTATAGTATTTACAATATTACGATTATTATGTATTTAAAATTAGCTGTCAACCACAATTTCAAAGGACTGTTTTCGCATACAATTGTAATACAGTGCACATTATAACGTCCGGGATTAGCGATGGGTACTTCCCACTAAATCGATAATTAGTGGATAATTAAATTAGTTAACAAATTAGTTGAATAATGACTAAATAATTAGTTCGACAAATAAAAGGGTATTCTCCGAGGTTGGAGAAATCCTAAGTACGAAAAAAAAACCGTTTAAAACACCCGTTACATTATTATTTACTTTCTTTTTATAAGTTGATTTTAATTATTATTTTTATAAATAAACGTTATTTGAAAAATACGTGTATACGTTCAAAAAAATTAATACGAATTCAACGTTTTCCGCGTATTTATCCTACTAGTCCAGTATTATTTATCGACCGATTTACTCCTCGACTAATATTTATCCGTTAGTCGACAAATGTAGAATTTTTTTAGACAAATCGAAATTCTTATTCTTATTCCTATATTCGATAGTTTTTACGAAACAATGACGAATAAAATCGGTAGTCCAAATCATTCGTTTATTGCTAATTGCCACTGTAGTCATTGTGTACGGGCACGCGACTGTTGGCGTATGCTATATGAATACTTTTTTATTATTTATCCAGTCGGTTTGTTCGACCATTTGCAAACGGTTTTCATAAAATGTGTGAAGCGTTTTCGCGAAAACGCGCAAACACAAGACGTATTAAAGAGCAGCGGTTTCCACTAGTGGCATCCGGACTGTGCCGAGTAGCGGTCTGAAGAGGAAAAGGACGCAGCATTCGACGGACACGAACGTACTCAAATTTGTTGAGCACGAGATGTGAAGAGGTCCCCCCTTCCTTCATCGCGTACGACGACGTCGGAGACATCTGAGACGTCGTCAAAACCACGATTAATGATCGCCGAGCACACCGCCTCGCTCCGTACAAGGCAATTGAACATTGTAAGATGGCTTTAAGGAAATTATTCGAGCTAAAAAAAAAAAAAGAAACGCGGAAATAGTGTACGGTTTTGTATGCGCGAAAAATATGCGAAATATTGAAGTACGCGAAAATCAATTATTGCTTTATAAAGGGGGAAAAATACAAACGAAATAAACGACCGTTAGCGATTCTGCAGTTAAAAGATAAAACGAACGGTTGTTAACGTAAAACGCGATAAAGAAATTACGTGGTGTTCTTTTTTTTCTTCTTTCCTTTCAATAAAACGGCATCAATCGTTTGCAATAAAACAATATTATTATGTAGCCGTCAAAGAAAAATATAAAATACATATTTTTATTTTCTTTTTTTTGCAAACCGTATGTCGAAATAAAATAATAATATTTACAAAAAATATAAGAAAAAACATATCATTATCCAGCAGAATTATTCGAAAATTAACGTGTTTTTTTTCTTTTTTTCACATTCGTTTTCAATACTCGTTATTATATGAAACGCAATGTTTTCGGTAACGGATCCACGGTCTTCGGTAAACCGGAATAATATAGAAAGAACATGCAAATCCCATAACTATTCCGAGCTCAAAACAGAGGTATGTGTTGAACGCTATTGATGGACTGGAGTTTATTTTCTTTCATCTCGCGGGTGTGGGGTGATTCAAACAAAGGCCTTCATTAGCGTATAAATCAGCCTTTAAGAGACTTTTTTTAGATCGTTTCAACAGCATCCATGTGACGTACTCAGCCGTCACCAAAGTCGGAGATTAACACAAGTGCACTTTTGCTCTAAGTGCTATTTTTTCAGGGTCGGAAAATTTGTTTAAAAAGTACTATTTTAAAATCTCTCGTAAAAACTATTTCTAGAAAAATAAATAATTATAATAGTAAATTGGAATTTTCGTTATTATTTCCCGTGTGGTATCGAATTTTTAAATTATTCCAAGTCACCGTATACAACTACGACGTTTTGATTTATCTAATGTAATCCTTTAATATATGGTTCATTAAACGATTATATTCTGAAGTTCATTCGATACATTTTTAGGATAGGCAAAACCCGTCAAAGTGATAGTACAGATGGAGAAGAAATATATTTTTACTCTAGAAAAGGAAGAAAAAAATTAAAAAAGGAAACATTTTTAGTGACAATCAATGCGCTAATTTCTGAGTTAAAACGAAGAACGATTATTATTCATACTGTGAGTGAACCGATAGATTTGAATTCGTATTAAATTTTTAAAAGGAGACATCGGGCAATTATCTAAATGCCTTGTTGTTGAATATTTGTAACTCAGACGTAGAAAGCGATCGTGAAGAAGATTTGATACGGTTCGATAATACAATGACAAATATTTTGTCAGAAATGTCATATATTTTTAACATTGCATGGGAAACTAATTGAATCATTCATATAGAAGCCTTATGGAATGGAAGTGGCGATGGTTCGTTTTTTAAAACGTGTGTAATGAAAAAAAACTAATTTTAGATCATAATAATAATAATAAGAAGAAGAAGAAACAAAAAATACAATTTGTCTGTTCCGCGTATTGAACGTGAATCGGTCGAAGGATTTTTTTACAAGGAAATCCGATGGTTACATTATTATTGTAAAAAAACTAAAATTGTTAAAAAAAAATAATCCCAGTGTCGTATATTTATACTGAATTATAAGAGTTCCCGTGTTACATTTTTCATCACCCTCGACAATACGATGTTGTTACGCACAGGAAATACAATTCTCAAAAGTGTGTACGGACGGAATTACAAAGAAACATATTATTTGGTAATTTGCAGGTCTTGCTCTTACCCACCACTATTATACGGCAAAAGTCTGTAATGTTAAAATCATTACCTACGCTTCAAATAAGATTTTCCGCGGAATTCGGTATATGTAATATTATGTAGAAACGGCAGGTCGCAACAGCGTTCGAAATCTTTAGTGTTCTTAGAAAATAATAATAATAATTAAGAACGACGACATTTCGAGATTCGTTATACTGTAATAACGATTTCGAAAACCTATTTATATAAATTTATAAATCCTCGTGCAGTTTATGAATTGAGAATCGAAATTATTTTTCACGTCCGAATCGTATCCATTAAATAATAAAAGCATCGGTCGACTTTAAAAAAATAAATAAATAAATAAACGGTACAATCTAAATGGTAGCGGGGAAATTTAACAAAAATGCTCTCTCCGTTGAAAAAAAATAACCGCCGTATTTGTCCGTGTTTTAATAACCAACAATACGAAACTATTACTACGGTACTCGTTCGATCTTAAAACGTATTTACAGATCGAATAAATCGATTAAGTAAGATTAATCGAGTTATAAGTTAATTTATTATGCGAATCCCGTCATACAATAATAATAATAATAATAATAAAAGTACGTTAAATTTGTTGTTGCGATACTTTTATAGTTTATTATGAGTTTTTTTTTTCTGTAGGTATAATTAAACGTTTCAAAGTAATTAAAGTCCGTGCGTAGTAACGCGGAGGGAGAAAAAAAATAGAAATTAAATTCGGGTCTGAAAATCAAAAAAACTGTTCAGCTCATTAATTCCTTTCTATATTCATGGGCGGCGGGGGAATCGTGGCTACTAAAAAAAAAAAAAAAAAAAATGATTAATATACGCTTCCGGAAAACAATCTCGTTTTTTTTCTCTCTCTTTCTCTCTTTCTCCCCGATTAGAATAAAATACGAAATCTTTAATGTGAAAAAATAAACGCAACGAAAGGTAGTCGTCTACGCGGACGATAAAATTTTCCGATTCAATCCTTTCGTATCATATGTATATATATATATATTATTTTTTAATGTTCATACAACACGCGCGTTACATCGCCGACGACTGATTCGGATAAAAAAAAATTCGATTTTTTTTTCTTCTTTTTTTTGTAATATTTGTTATTTGTATATTTTTTTTTTCTGTTCTCCGTCGCGCCCGCGCAATGATAAAACGTCGTTTTCCCGTCATTCCACCTGTGCAGAGTTGATCGCATTTAGCATTACGCGGCACGGCAATGCTAAATGTGACGGTGACGTAGGTATAATAATAATCTATTAAGCCAGCGGTCGGGGAAGGAGACCCGGCCAGGAATCATCGACCCGTTATTCAATCTCCTTTGAAGTCGCTCAACAAGGGTCTTATTAAAAGAGCCATTTACATTATTAATAATCTTACTCCGCCTAATGATATCACGTATCTTAGAGACCGAAAGCAAAACGCGCGGTGTTACGCGATTTTGGAGAATCCGACCGGAACGAACGCGGCTCGCGCGGGGTGGTCGTTCGATATTTTTTTGATGATCCGCGTTTTGGAAACAAGTAACGCGTACGATACGGATTTATACGAATCGCTTTGTCGAAATCGGAACGTGCGACAACAGTGGAAATATTTTTAAAAAAAAAACAGCCGTAAGTGAACCGCGAAATTTCGACGCGAACATATTTTCGTTCTTTTTTTTTTTTTTTTTTGAGGAAAAGTGATAAATCGACCGTCGAAAGTCTTTTATATTCGCCGGTGTTTTTTTTTTCGTTTTTTTTTCGTTTTTTTTTTTAGAACGTATCGATCGAAATCATCTCCACGTTCCGCAGTAACGGAACGCGCGTGTATACCTATTTGTTCGACAGATTTCCGAAACGCGCGATAAGAATCGCAACGAGAAATATGGCGCGTGATGCTGTGGGAGGGGGGGGGTCAGTATAATATGTACTTCGCGAACTGCACAGGACGATAGCGTAGTGACAATAATAATAATAAAAAAAAAAAAACAGCGCACCATACGTGACATAAAAGTGGTGATTTGCCAAATAAAAATAAAAAAAGAACGGTAGACGTTCCCGGGAGGGGAAAAAAAAACTACCAGAACGAAAGAAGTCGGGGATCCGACCGATACTTGCAGTACGGCGGAATATACGCAAAACAGACTGCGCCGTATTGAGTTGGTGAACCGACGCTCATTAATATTCATTAATTCAATTAGGCGTGTAGGTACACAATCAGTTTGCGGCGTAACGACGTGACAATAAGAAAAAGAACAACCGTTTTCATATTTTAATTTCGATTCTTATTTGTCAATTACGCATTTTTTTCTTCTGAATCCCGATTCGCTGCGTGTTCGTCGCGGTACAAATATCGTCACTTGTACAGATTAGAAATTCATATTACGTGCACCTGGGCAGCGTCACGGGGACGAAAATCAACGCACAAAATCAAATATTAAAAATTCGACGAGAATATGAAACGGATAATAATTCCGCCGTAACGGAACACAAAAATTATTTTATTTCTTTTTTTTTTTTTATTATTATTATTCAAATCGCGTCGAACGAAAAATTCGCAAATTCCAATATTTTTAATCGCATATATCGTTACCGTATACCTCCTGCACAATAATTGCGTATACTGCAGATATATTGTGTAATTATAAATCAATACAGCGTCGGAACCGTCATTTTTTTTCCAAATTACATATGATTTGTAGGTGTATTCGCTACTCGCGATTTACATCCGTACGTTTACTGCGGCGTTCGTTTTTAACGTGAAGGCGAACAAAAAAAAATACGAATATATAATTTTTAATTTTTTTACCGTCTGTATTTAATTAAAAAATATAGTAGTTTAATACGAGATATTTATAAAATCGGATTTTTTTTTTTTTTGATTCTCATCGGATTTTTAGCTTAATTTCACCGTAAACTCGCGCCGAGCGTATTGGCACAAATGAATTTGCAAAAATTAAAATATTTAATTGCCAAAAAAAAAAAAAAAAAAATAGATATCGAGAAAAAAATGCACGTCCGCCCGTTCGTCGTTCGTTTTTTTTTTTTATCTATTTCAATCGTTTTTCCGTAGTTTTCTCCAAAAACCAAATACGTATAAGTAAACTGAACACATTTCCGGGTTTATACATTTTTTTTTCCTGCAGTCTCTGAACGTATTTCATATACGGATGTCTTATCCGCCAATCCGATAGAAATTTCGTCGCGTCCGAGGGGGAACGAAATTAACGAAAAATTCAAATAAAACTCGCGGACTCGAAAATTTGTACCGACTGACACGCATAATAATTTCGGCGCTCGCGCAGTGCGTAATATAATCGATGAAATTATATGCCGTATACGGTTATTTTCGCTGTTGTTGAGAATTTTATATACGTAGAGTATATAAAATCGTTGTAATACACCGCGCACTACGAACATAATCCCGAGTGCACTATATTGACATACGATAGTCCGCCGGATAGTGTTACAAAACGTGAACATAGGCGCAACTATATAAGTGTGTGTGTGTGTGTTTGGAAATATAAAACGTCGTGGCATTTTATTAAACGATATAAAATATTTATATCATATTAATTCCGCATAAATGCCGTATTCAATGATAATTACAATAAACGGTGTATTTCGTGTAAAAAACATTCGTTTACGTACCGAATAAAGTGTGCGCGCGGTATTATGCCAATAACAATGGCGTTCACGGTTTTGGCAAAAAACTAAAGAGTTATCCAAAGTCGGGCTCGATTTTTGGTAATTGGATAATTTATTGTTTTCCAATTGTCGCGTTCTCTTGCAGTACGCGAGAACGTGCCTGAACGTGAAACTTTCAAAATATAATATAATTAATTAAGCATTTTATATCGTGGTACAAAAAAAAAAAAAAAATCTTCAGAAAACTATAACGACGCGAGCATCGTCACCGCCGAGTTTGAAAGATAAAAGGTGGGGTAAATGTATATCAATAATACTTGAACGTAAAAAAGAATGTCATCTAAAAACTGTACGCTCTCGATTTTTACTGCAGAAACAATACAGATATTGAGAGCAATACATAAAATATTAAAGAAGGACACGGAAAGTTTAGAATTCTCAGCGCTTCGTCAAGTATTAACGACAGTGTGCAAAAGAAATGAGTTCAAACCAGATGACGACGTTGCGACACGCGCATTCGAAATAGATTTTCGCAAGGGTCGAGGAAAATAATTAACACTCGTCCGGACACCAAAGGACGCGTGCGGGAAATCGGAGGAAATGATGATTGAAAAGCCATATGTGGAAAAACGCATTCGATATAATTAACAATCAATGATATTTACAAAAAAAAAATGTTAATTACATTTACATCGCAAAAATGAAAAAATGGCGAAAAAAAGAATCCGGAATAAACAACACGCTAAACAAAGTCGAAGCAACAATAAACAATTGGCATAACTCAACCAGAAAACAGAAAGAGGAAACGGTTTTAAATCGTTTACCACGCGCGCATTGGACATATCAGATTCACGCACGGATTCATAATGGCGAACGAAGAAACTCTGTCGTAATGCGAATCGCGCAAAGTGAATTTAACTGTAAAACACCATGTCCCCTAACCGAATTCCACAAATACAACGAAGACCGATTCAAATTCAACATTCCCTAGACAATCTCGATGTGTTAACTGCAGAAACAAATCTCTAGCGCAACAATTTAACGATTCCTTAACCTAAAACATATATTTATATATATATATATATATTTTTAATCTAATAAATAAGAATAAATACTATATGACTATTTTTAAGAAGTCTCGTGTTGTAATATTAATAGCCTTGAAGTCAAAAATGTAGTAGGCTCAATAATAATAATAATAATAAAATCTATACTCAAATCGCATCGGAAATAAAAATATATAATAATACGAACACATTATACGCGTATAAAAATCACGAATATGTTCGGGTTTAGCGAAAAACCTCAACACTCATTCGATGTATCTCTTCGGCTTTCACATAGAATGTGAAAAATATTTCTACATCGAATTAAATACGGCGTGCAGTTTCCTGCAAAAAATATCTATTTGTTTATCATAATGTATTTCAATCCAGTCATAGCATGCTGGTGGTATATTATTGTGTTTACTGAAATAGTCAAACCAAATTCTGAAAATACGTGAATTCGGTCACCCAGCTAGTCCCACACTTCCATAAATCACGACCATCTGTACACTGACGTCGCCATTATTTTTCTCAACCCACTACTCCTTCTTACGTCTTTTTCTTTTCCCTTCTAAATCCGTTTCCACAACCACCTCTCACAATCACTAAATACACAAATTTTCAGGAGCGGCATATAAATTATGCCACTCCCAAAACGTATTCATTTCATATTCTATCCTCACTAGTTACTGCACGCACCCGTCTCAGCCATCTAATCTCCGCTACACTCATTTTCCTTCCCGTTTTCCCGTCCACTGCCCCCGCGCGCGACATTCCTAACCGTACAACGTTGCTGGCCCCAATACAGTTTTACAAAATCTACCATTCAATCATATCGACATCATCTTGCCACACGAGACAACACCTGACGCTTCTCTCCGTTTACACGTCACAATCATATTTTCCATGTCCTAGAACCGCCGCCGTTCTCTTGTACTACCGATGGTCCTTGTCGGCGCACACCTACATTAAAATATTTTCCGTTACGCACTCCTCACTCGCGTCCTCAATACGTACCTCCTATTCTAACGCATTGTGCACTCATTTTTTTCCTGAACTCATTTTTGTTCTACGAACAGTCCGTCGTACACAAAATGTCTTCTTCACTTCTGCGCCCGTATATTACAGCGACGGCGCTTCTCCGCACAGAAAATATCGGCGGTATCGGCGGCAGGCGTTTTTACAGGGAAAAAAAAAATTTATAAATAACAAATGAAGTGCGTAAAATCATATTTACCGTCCTTGGCGGAATGCGCGGCCCGAGCGAACGACGCGATGACGACAACGGCGGCGTACAGCACCAACAGCCACCAGCAACAGCTACTGGTCCACATGTGCAGATGGTGCGGCGTGCGATGATAGTGGCGGTGCTGTCTTTGTGTTGTGCGATGATGGCGGTGGCGCAACAATCTTGGGCACTCGGCGAACGACGACCCGAGCCGCCTGCAACAGTCGGTGTACCACCGATGGTGATGGACCGGTGGTTCGCGGTCGCCACCGCGTCCGGCTCTTCGACGGGCCGGATGGTGTCCGTCGTCGTCGTCGTCGTCGTCGTCCGTCCCGTCACTGCCGCGGGTCGTCCGGCCGTCGTCGTCGCGTCGGTCCGGCCGCGCCGCCGCTCCCGACGTTCCATCATCTTCCATTCGCCCGTTCTTCGCCGCAGCCCTGCGCACCTCTCGTTTCCGGTGGCCGAACACGGGCCACCTCCACCGCGGCCGCCGGTCATCGTGGCCGTCACGTACCACAGCCACCGTCCCGGTTCCGGCGACCTCTGGACGCGCGACAGTCAACGACGGCATTTGGCCGGCGCGTCGTCGCGCGTTTATAATTATTCTCCTTAAACTATACAAACGTAACGTATCTGCGCGGGAAACAAAAACAAAAACTAATATAAATATGTCGCGGGCTGTTTTTGTTTACACACACACACATACAGAGGTTCCCGAAATTTTCATTGGTGCGACACACTGCGGACAATTTTTTTTTGAAATTTAAAAATTACCAATTCGAATGATTTTTTTTTTTTTCATTTTTTCGCTACGAAATATGGATAATATTAACGTTATGTATTTCAATAAAAATAATTAATGCGCGTGTCACATACGCGTGTGTGCGTTGTAAAAATATTTGGCAAAAGAAAAGCTATCTAAAATACCGACTTCACAGGAGACAATGTAACGTAAAGGATCGGACGAGAAACACAGCGTTAATGACACTAGCGGAAATAGTGCGTATGTTCTGAATGGAAAACCAAAACGCCGTTAAACTGTTATATTTACGGTCGCAACTAATTTTTAATGGAATCGTCTTCGAATAGTTAAAATAATTTTTTTTTTTTTTCGTGTGAACACTTTTCGCCGTCAAATGCAATTTGGGAACCTCTGGTTTGGTATATAATTTTCCCCCAACCTATACCCCGCGGTCATAGGCGCGATTCTGTTGTAATTTTTCTCAAACACGGCCTAAACGAGTAGGTGTTGTTGCGTTTATGCGATTATTCGGGGCTGTAATGTCCGACGGATAAAAAATGTTTTGGAAAAATCGAAATAACGCGCTTACGCGTTATGCAAAACGTTTTAAATTTGTGTTGTATTTTTTCGTTATTATATTCGACGAGCGTAACAAAGCGTAACAAACTATTGTAAACTTGTCAATAAAACACACGTATATTATGTAATTTATTCGAGAGATATTATGTTTTCGATTGGAAAATTTCCTTTTTTTTTTTTTAACCAAATATATATAAAAATCCGCATTACGTAACCGATTCGATCAGGGCGTTTTGTTTTTTTTTTTTTTTTTTACAAAGCGAAATGATTGTAAATCAACTCGAAATGAAATGTTATTAGAAAATCCAATAAACATCTTTGCAGGGATACAACGTTTTAATAAAAATCGAAAAACTTTGTTTTTTTTTTTTTTATATTTTTTGTTTTCGTTAAGTCGTTTTAACACGCAAAAGGAAGCCACCGCGAAACTGGCACGACTGTAATATTAACACATCTTTCCAATACTTTTCCAACAAATCATACTAGGATTTGTTGGAAAGAAGTTTCCGATATATATATATATGTGTGTGTGTAACTTTAAAGCTTGTAGTACCAAGTACGTACCAAAGAAAACCTCACAAAACTCATCCGACAACAGTCATACATCGTTGTTGGATATTCGTTGAGATTTTTCAACAAAAAAAAGAAAAAATAAATATATTCCACGAGTTTGACGTATAATACCAACACTTCACGATCAGCCAGCCAATCTTAAAGAACTAAATAATTTAAAATCTTAAATGTCCAACAATAATTAATGCATGCATGTTGTTGAACGAGTTTTGTGAATTTTTCTTCGGCATACATTCGGTCTGGGTATGTATTCGGCGGCGATACAAGCCTAAAAGTCATACATCTCGAAAGCTTCTTTCCAACGGTGTCCAACAAGTCTGAGTATGATTATTGTCGGAAAAGTTTTAGAAAGCCGTGCTAACATTTCAGTGTGGTCGTTTTGCGCACCAGCACGTGGACGACAGTCTTCTTATAATAATTGTAAAATTAGAAAAATAAATAAATAAATAAAATACGAACACGCTAATCCCTTTACCGGCGCTGCGAATAGTTTTATGCCGACGCGCATAAAATTCGACGCGTTACATACAATATTATACAATCAATAATATTCGTGTGCCGTTAATCGCGATCCGGCGATTTCGACGTGGAAAATATTATAAACGTCGTTATATGTTTTTTGTTTTTTTTTTTTTTTGTAATAAAACGGTATACGAATTCGTGTACATAAATAAATAACGAAAGGAGGGAACGGTAAAAAAGAAAAAAAAACAGTGAATTATATACGCTATAATATAGTCGCATTGAGGTATCGGTTTTGGACGTTTCGGTCCGCCCGTGCAGGCGCAATCGCGCCGAGTGTCCCGCGAGGTGTTTTTAAAACGTTTTACGCAGGGACTACTCCCGTGGACGGTGGCCAAAAAAGCGAAAATTAAAATCGCGTGCCCGTTTCGATAAAAAAAAAAAAAAAAGAAGAAGAAAAATTATTCTCGAATTGGAATCGGATTTACCTTATTTATTTATTTTATTGGCTCCACCGTACGCGCGATAAAAAAAAAAACGTAATATTAAAAAAAATAAAATAATCACGTTCTTTCCTCGTCCGAGTAACTCGACGGGTGTAAACGCTCGCGCACATAATCGTTTTAAACATTAAATATCGCGGTGGTTGGTGTAGAGGGAATTACGATTGACGGAATATTTCGCGTTCCACGGTCGTCTGTTGACTTCAAAGTTGATTACACGGCATTCCGAATTGTACGCATAATACGCGTTTCCGCGGTCCGTTTTTTTTTAATGTACTTTTTACGAGATATTTGGGATTTTTAAACATTATAAATAGCGGCGAAAATTTCTCGAACGTTTCGCTACGAGTGTAAATTTTAATGAGGTGGTGCGATATACTCTCTCTCCGAAATTCCACCGGTCACGAAACATCTTCCTCTCTCCGCCGAGAAAGAGAGGAGTGAAATACAAAGGCGATATTTGGTTTTCCGGGTACTTTACACGTTAAAACGGAATATAAAAATGATACGCAATCGGACGCTTACCATCAGTTGTTACCTACACGCCATCAATTTGAAACTTTGCGATTTGATTGTACGGTTTTATTTTTCGGCAGTCACATAACCGTTCAACGGGGTCGCATCGACGCAAATACAAAAACAGGTTGACTACCGCGACGCTGTAATCGGGATTTGATTTTCCGACGGCGGGAGAAGTAAATGAAGTCTCTCGCAGTTTTATTATTATTATTACGAGTATTACACGTCCGTCTTGTAGAATTAATAATGTAAAGAATCGTATCGTTGGTTTTACACTATCGGCTCGCACAACACGGCCGAATATAATTCCCGGGTTCAAATGCACGTTGAGAATTCGGAGTGCGAAAGAAAATTGAAAATCGTTTGTCCGTGTACAAAATGTATAAATAATTATTCCAAATCGCGGGCGTTTTTTTTTTTTTTTGTTGTTTTTAACACGAAATTGCACGCGAATCTCACGACGGAGTTCGATCTCCCTAAATGTCTGTCGACCGTTGCGTTTACCTCACAGCGGCGGCGCGACATTCGAATTATTCATTCGGTCATGAAACGAGGCGTATAGAAATATTATTACGAAGAACGATAATAACGAACCGCTTGGTGATAATAGAATAAAAATAAATAAATTCGTTTTAACGGAAATGTATCAGAAAAGACTTTGTCGTTGGGAGAGCGCGCGCGGCTGCGTTGGAACTCGCGAAATGTCGTGTGTGGCGGCAGGGGGGGAGGCAAGCCCATTTTCGGTTACGCAACGGTACTATGAAAACTGCGCGGATTGTGCGCTACGCTTTAATTGGCCGACGCGCAGTTATGTCAATTGATATATTTTCGATTTATTTCCGAGAACCGTACGGGATAACGTCCTACGCGCGTAAGATTTTCACCCGCGCGAATAAATATATCTGTACGATCGAATCGCGCTCGGTTTTGCAGACCGTTAATGCGCCGTTGACGCGGTGACATGTGCGCGTGTGCGTGACACGACCTATGACCGCGTGGACAAAAAACAAAAAAATATAATATATATATACATTCATATTATACACGCACACACATATTTACGTATATATTTATAATAATAATAATAATAATAATAATTAATTAATCCGTCGTCGTCGTCGTGCCGTATTCAACAAACTCGGTCACCGTTCGCCGCCGGTATACCCACTCGGAAAACGAAAAAACAAAATTAATAAAGGCGACGTGTGACACGCGCGTTTCCCCCTTCTACGCCGTTTTCACGTGTTATATTATAATACAACGGGCGACGACGGATAGTGCGCGCGGGATGGTGGGCAACGCACTCGCAAGTGTTATTTAGGATATAACGTATATCAAAAGATAAAAACGCGCGAGCAGTTAAAATAGTTTTTCGTTTGAAACGTATAAACGAACGTTACCTTGAACGATGCGCGGTTGCCGCCGGTTCTCCGGATCCTGTTAATTAACAATCGAACTGAATTTTCATCGAGAAAATTGATCGCGGTGCGACTAGTGGTGCGGGCGGCCGTCGTCTGCGACCGTTCGGGCCGGACGCGCGTCGTTGACGAGACGGGCGAGCGGCCGGCGTGCCGTAACGGCGGCAGCCGTCGACGCCGCCGTCGCCGGTCCACGCGATTCCATCGACGGCGGCGCGCGAAAAATGTGAATAATTCTCCTCTTATCGTTTTGTGTGTAAAAATAAAGAGGAAAAAGAAAAATTAATAAACGAAATACTCGTTACTAATATTATTATTATTATTATTATTATTATAGTATTACAATAATACCGTTGTATGATAATGCGTGTGCGAATAACGCGTGTCGTATGTCCGTTTCGCGTCGCCGTCGGTCGACTACTACTATTACTGCTAACACTACCAAACCACCGCCACTACTACTACAACCACTATTATGTGTGTATACGCGTAATATAAAATATATAACCAACCACCACGCAGCACACTAGCGCACGTCGCCGCCGGAGCTTTTTCGCCGCGGATGCACCCGAAGCTGCCGGTGCTGGTGCTGCTGCTGCTGCTGCTGCTGCTACGAGGCTGTGTGCGTGCGTGTGTGTGTGTGTGTGGCGCGCCCTGCTTTCGACGGTGCCGGTGTATACCGTTGCGCAAACCGCCAGCCCACCCACCCCCCTCCTCGGGGGTGTCGCGCGGCGCGACTCCGACCGAACGCCGCCGCCACCGTACTTCAACCCCCCTCCCTCCGTCATGACCGCCGCCACCACCACCACCACCCCCGCCGCCGTAGAGTGAGAGACGGACGGACGGACGGACGACGACGGCACAGCTTCTCTAATTCAACGGCGGCGACGGCCAAAAGCAGCTGGGACCATCCCTTTATACACAAACGCGCGCGCGCGCGCGCACACACAACACCGTTTCAATCTATCGCATGTACGTCTCTCTCTCTCTCTCTCTCTCTCTTTTTCTCGTCCGTCCATCGTTTGCCATTATTCCGCCGCCGCCGCCGCCACCACCGTTGTTGTTGTTGTTGTTGTTGTACTCACTTCTACTCCCAACGTATAACTACTATACACAAACCGTCCAAAGTTATTATTATTATTATTATTACGTGAACACGGCCGCCGTCACGGTTATACAACTCCCCACCCCCCACCCCGATAGTCTATTAACTACGCGGTTACGACGATAAAATAATATATATATATATATGTATGAATATATATAGACGTCGACCGTCCGCGAACGAGCCACCCACCCCCCCGTACGTCGGAAGACCGTTTCGAGAGGCGGTTCAACGCGTGTTGTTGCTGTGCTCTGACTCCGCGCCGTTACAGTGAAACGCGCTTGAAAGAGGTAACCTCTCTACACACACTCATATTACTACTATACCGATGCCGCACTCCGTTCGCTCGGCGTAACGGCCGTTAGCTGGACCGTTTATGTGGGTCTAGGAACGCGCGCACAGATTCGTTCGGTTCTCGATAATATTATACGTATATTGTATAATACAGTGCCGCCGGTGTGTGTGTGTGATTTACGACTCTCATCACACCACCGGAAATACGCGGAAAACGCCGTCGTACGATTCTTCAAGTCCCTGTGCACTATATTTTCGCGGATGAAAAAAAAAAATTTTTCAAATCCAATCGTGCGTGTTTTTCTCCCCCTAAACCAGTGGTTTTCAACTCGAGTCGTCGACCGATAATCTTCTTAATCGTCGGCTGGGCTACACCGCGGGGGATGCCTTAGAGGTGGCACGTTTTCCAAAGGGTTCCGCGCGGCGGCGGCGGCGGCTCGTTAAAAGAAAAACAATTATTTACAATTCATTTTCGAGCGTTACGAACGACTGGAAAATTCGTTTATGAAATGTTTCGCCGCTACACATCGATAGATGTGATCGTTCGAATTGAAAATTTCGTCGACTCCACCCCGACTTAAACGAAAAATCTTCCTATAACACAAATTCGTGGCGACACGTCGAATTCCGGCCTAGTCCGAAAGACTGCAATGTAGTCGTGAAGGTGCTTGAAAAACGAATATAAACGCTATAACGTTACCGCTCTACTGAGTCCGGATTGCGCTGCGATAAAAACAGATTACGAAGAGTCTTATATATATATATATATATATGTATACCGTTTCCTAAGACACGCTATGGTACGTTGAATGATAACCGTATAGGGAATAGGTATAATAAATCGGTAACCGCGGTTAAATGTCGGTGGAGAAATATTTAAAAAAAAAAAAAAACCTATGTAGACATTTACGTGCAAACGAGCGCTTGAACACCGGTTGCGCGAGCGTAAATAATATACATTAATAATTACTACATAATGTACTTTTCAATGTTTTTTTTTTTCAAATTAAAAAAAAAACCCCGCCAAAAGAACTCTGAACCACCATTCGGTAACCACTGTTCCAAACGAATTCGCATTTTACGCCTGGCCGGTTCACGCCTCCAGAGATCGCGACCCTCGCGCTCGGCACGGGGGAAATTTTTAATTACACATTTATCCGCTCGAATATACTCATTTCATTATAATATAACAAAAATAATATTTTTAAATTATCAACGCGAGCGATATTCGTTTGATTTCGGAAAAGAGAAAATTCCACTTCGAGGAAAATAATAATTTAACGTTGTCCAATTCCGCGTAGTAGTAGTAGTAGTAGAGAGTTCGACGATAGATTTATAAAATAAGTTTCAACTCGTAGTTCTACTAAATATATATATATATATATAACACACACATTGCGCTCGTACGAGATTAAATGCCGTACAGTGGGAACGGGGAAACGTCGCCCCGTAACAGCGGGAAGTAAAAATGACAAAAATCCGTCCAACCGTTGTCTCGGGGCTACACCTCTGTGTCTTTCCGCAAAGGATCTGTTCGCATCTTTCTCTCCTCACCTGCCGCTCCGGCACTGATTGTACAGCCAACTTCCGTTAGGCAATCCGTTCGGTCCGTTACGTCTTGACTCGCGCCCCCCCCCCAAAACTAACACGGCGGTGATATATTTATACGCGAAATACAACAGACTCGAACAGTATTCGGAATATTTTTTAATTACTTTTTTTTTTTTTTTTGAAAGTATTTAACGCGAACACTCCGAATATGTTTTTAAAACACGATCATATTTCATATAGCAGTACATGCGCGTAAAAAAAAAAAAGACTTAATAATCAAATAAGTATTTCAAATCGGATCCAAATAAGTAATTATTTCAAAAAAAAAAAAGAAGAAAAATACGAGTAGCAACTACGAATAACGGAGAGCAGTGGGATTTTTGTTCAAAACGACATTTTCATCAACAATCTCGCCATGTCAATTGTTTTAACGCGACGACACGTTCGTTAAGTGTACGTCTAATTAATCCTATATGATTACGTTATTAAAACTAAACGCCAACGCCGACAACTCGTTTTAATGTTCGCAAAGTAATTATTATTGCCGTCGAATTAACTGTTCGATTAAGGCGAATGTAGAGGTAAGGGATATTAATTTTTATACAGCGGGACTCAAGCCATTCCGATTTTCGAATCCTAGTTACTTCTACACTCGGCGTCAAAAAAATCGCATCTTTTGCAAATCTGTTTTCAAAATACTCGTAATTTTAACTACACTCAATCAAATGTTAAGGTTTTGTTATGCTATAATATATGAAAGATGATATATGAGACAGTGTGATGTTGCACGGCAACTAAACCTGAGCCGTTTTGCCGTTCAATGAGTTTTCCAACGGTTTCAAGATACTGATGGCTTCACCCGAAGGTGTGGATCAGGCCGACCACGCTCCACAACAGAAAGAGACGATCGCTTTATTGCCTCGACGTCTTTACGCAATCGATTTTTGAATGCTGTAGAACTTCAACAGCAACTCCATGCAGCTCGCAGAACTACAATAAGCATCTTTATGGTTAGGAGAAGGATACGAGAACAGAAAATTGTGCCTCGTAAACCTGCTACCAGTCTAAATTAATCATTAATTAAGTTAATCATCTTTCATATATTATAGCATAACAAAACCTTAACATTTGATTAAGTGTAGTTAAAATTATTTTGAAAACAAATTTGCAAAATGTGCGATTTTTTTGATGCCGAGTGTAGTTGTGTTACCTCCATACTCGTATAAATCGTAATACCCGTGACTTCGATTTAAATTACATTTGAATTCGAGTTAATCCATCTACAGTCTCGCCGTGATGCTCGGAAACGAAAACGTATTTATTGCAAGACCGCGCCATTTACGTGGAACTCAATTACGGATTGCTCTCGCGTCCGAGTAAACGTGGTGAATAATGCATGGACAACGAAAGTCTCGTGCTCGTTTTCTCCAGACACGTTTTCTTACGTTTTTCAAAAAAAAAAAAAACGACTCGTCGTTCCGTATTTCCAATTTTTTCCATCGACTCATGCTTGTGAAAATTAATGTATTCTACACGGTAAATTCGATGAAATCTAAACAATGAACGAACAGAGTCCGATTCAAAATACTTTAATTCGGCAAAGCGCTGCTTTTGTTTCCGTTAAACATTACAAACTACCTACACGATTAAAACTTTATCCGCTAAAAGCCAGTAATTATCCGATATAATAATAATAATAATATACAAATGTAATTTTTTACAGTAATAGCGAGTAACGGACGAACTACTTTTTTTTTTTTTTAGTATTAGTTTATACATACATAAGAGATTTTGACAAATCCCATCCTCCTCGTCCCTTTATTTCGTACGAGAAAAATGCTTATTTTAAAAAACAGAATTTCGACTCTACCTGGATAACAATAGCCTCTTTTTTCCAACTAGTAAAACGTCATAAACTATTTTTAAACAAATCTTTAGTATTTTTACGCAGTAATCATTTTAAAAATGCACAGTAATATTTATATTTACTGCGCATTGTTGTCTTCATACGAAACGATTTTATGACGAATGTTTGAAATATTCGCATGCCTCTGAAACTCTTTTCTTTTTCTTTTTTAACTCTATCAAGTTTACGTACAACAATATAAAACATCAAATAGCGAATTCGTTTTTTTTTTGTGTGTGTGAATATGACATTCTTTCATAAGGGATAAAACAAAATAACTTAATAATTTTTGAGAAACCGCGAATTTTTTTTTGAAAAACGACAATAGAAGAGTGTTTTTTTTTTTAAAGTTCCTTTTCTAGTGAAATCTTATGTGCAGTTTGCAAAACCATTGCTTCGTTACACTAAAAAAAAAAAAAAAAAAAAAATAGTTTTTCGTCTTTTATAAACGAAATACAATTTTCTTATTCATACACTCGTACAGAATAAAACGCTATTTATTTCGTCTAAGAGGTTTTTTGAATGTATTTAAACGTTTTAAGAGAACGTTTTATTCTTGTGCCTGCGTAACAGTTCGAAAATGGCGCGTCCATAAAATTATGTTATGTTGCGAAACATTTAAAATTTCGTTTCTACTACTCAAGCACACAGCGCGTACTTGAGTATATACATATTCAAGGGCCAAAAAACACCACTACAAATGCGCGGTGTATATAAGTACAATATATAAGAAATAATAGTCTCCGTCTGTATCCCCCCGCGTATTTTTAATGCAATTTCGGTATTGCGCGGTAATCGAGTATTTCGAGGGGGCAGATAAAGAGAGAGAAAGAAAAAAAAGCAATTCACAACGTCACGGCGAATATAATTATTACAAGGGACTCCGCAAAATTACATTTATCCTCGTTAAACAGCTACGTGCATTCTTTTTTGTTTTTCTCTCTCTCTCTCTCTCGAAAATTTGTTATTTCAAGTTTTTAGTTGTTAAAGCTTCGAAATCCATCGAAACGCGTCTATAAAAATATCACGATATATCGTAATCGCAAGTATTTAATTTCAACTACGTTTCGAATTTCGCGAACGCGATCGAAATTTACATAATTTTCTCCTCGCACTACGTATTACAATTATTTCCTAATCGGTACCTCAACTAGACTACTGTAGTTTAAGCCCGCGCGCGTTAAACTAAAATTTGAGGCCCTTCATAAACGTCATTCCACGGGCTATATTATATCGTAATTGTATTATAAGATTTATACAATCGATCGTACTCACAGAACGCGGTACGTTAACAACATTAGAGATATTACATGAGTTTAATGTACACTTTACGAGACGCTGTTTTCGTAAAATTATATAATATAATAAAATAAATGTACGATTGCAGCAGGTTATCCTATTATTTCTACTACAACGTAAATAAATACATATTATAATACGATAAACAATTGTTTTTTTTTTAATATACAACAAATATATATATATATTTTAAATTTTTGTCAATTTGAACACGTTTTGTCGTATTGCTGATCATAGCAATTTTTCTAATATGTAACCGCATTAGTATACACACGTAATATTTATGTCAACGAAAAACAAGACTAATATTTTATTTTTACAAACGTATACGACTCGTATTCTCCATAGTTTTACCATTGATTGTAATCGATGACAATACTTTTCTCGCTTCATTTCGTCATTTTTAGTACCTAGAGGTAGTTTCTTAAAATTTACATTCACATCGGGGCCGGATCGAAAAAAACCTTTTTTGTAATTATCTTGTAATCGTGATAACAAATTGCAACACGATTGAAAAGTCATTCTCTAATTGAAAACAAACGCAAAAAACAAAAAAGATTACGTGTACTTCAATGATATAAGATCGACTTTATACTTATTGTTGCAACGAACTCTGAGTGTGATATTTAAAGAAAATTTGATTTTCAAAAACGTAGTAGATGATTTATAGTAGAAAAAAAAAGTACCAGGTTTATGATTCTCACTGTCGTTTTATTTATTTATTTTTTTTCATCTTAAAGTTTAAATTTTTAAAACGCTGTACAAACATCAACCAACCAATATAACAATTTGTTAATTTCGTGTTTTAAAATTTGACTAAAACGTGACTGTATAGTATACGAACGAAATATATCGTTGTTGTTATTGATTATTTCAACAGAAAGTATACACAAACCTCTTATAATTGTATATAAACAAATTTTTTCTTCACTATCCATTAAAATAAATAAAACGAGAACATAATTTTATTACAATGTAATATAATAAAACAAGTGAAACAAAAAACGAATCATAATTTAATTATAATAATATTTATTAAAATTTCCCAAAAAATGATGAGAATTAAAATGAAAATTTAAATTCGGAGATATTGTTTTTATATAAAATAACGAGTATACCGTCGTGCCCAATAAATGATTATATATGTGAGAAATTTCAACGAGAATTATTCATTGATTAAAATTGCACGTTGAATCGAACATTTTAATAAAAAAAAAAATAAAGAAAATAACGGTCGCTTTTGATGAATATATAAAAAAAAATAGGAATTCACAAAATACGAATCAACTTATATGGAAAAAAATGTAAAAAAAAATTGTTTTTAAATATTTCAGAATTCACGAACGTTCGATATGAAAATTACATATTTATATATCCCAATTTAAAACAATATTATATTGAATAGCAGAATAAATTTTAAGAAGTTATTGTTAATGAAAGTTATTTTTATGCATTATATTTGTTTGTATTAGAATATTACGTTTGATTGAAAAAAAAATAGAGATTTCAAAACGTCTAGTAAATATTAGTTATCGTTTTAATGATGAAAAAAAAAAATCAACAACTCGTAAAGTCAAAAAAAGTAGTGTACAAAGCAACTGAAATAAAGTACACTCGTAAAACGGACACGTTTCAAACGAGTCCCGGTGATTCGGGGTTCGTGCACGCGAGGCAATTTAAAACTTTTTATAACTATTAACTCTTGTAATAATTCAATAATTATTACTTTAGAAAACAAACGACTCTGCAAATTGTAACGAGCTTATTACGTGTCTTTGTAAGTTTGAAAATACATTCGTTTGGAAAATCCTTTTTGTGGTTTTTATTTATTGGTCAAATTAATCGATCAAATCACTATACACGGCCATAGATCACGTTATACTCGTAATATGTCTAGTTCATTTTACACGCTGGAAAATGGCCGTACTGAACAGACATTGAAAATATGTTTATGTCGTAAATTCAGCGACGATTTCGTGAATCTACCAAAACGATAGTGAAATACATGATAAAATTCATTAGAAATGTTCACTTAACAAACGGCCAAGAAAACAGCGTATTTTTTAAAATTTTATATTCAACCGAAAAATTGATCGACATGTTTTGTGTAATGTACGAGATATACGTATATATGATAAAATGTATCGACTTATAATATTATTAAAATCATCTATATTATAATAATAATGTAAAAACGTATATATTTCGAAATACGTCGCGCCTCCGGGACAACATTTAGTTTTGCCGTTAAAAACGTATTTTTCTACGACTTGGGTCAAACTATCGCACCCAGTGTCAAACCATCAACTAACTAATATAGTGTGTACTGTTATGTTAATTTTAATAAGTCACGTGCAGTTCACAAAGCCGATGGAAAGGGCAGGGCGAGATGTGGAAACAGCTCCGGTGGGCAACGGAAATTTAATAATGATATACACACACTTTGAACTTCTGAAGTTTATTTTATCTGTACCTAATGTTTACAATGATGATATTGCGATGTGAAAATTTCTGTTGTCACGTCAATTCTATATACTCGTATTTCCAAGTATAAGTAATTCACTAAAGTTATTTCTAGAGCATTTTAAAATATAAAAAAAAAACATTGAACAGTGACATAAACACATATCTCGTATATTATGTGAGAAACAAATGTAATATGCATCGTTTATTTTTGAAGAATTTTTGTTGTTTTTCTATTGAAAAAAACCTACGATTTGGTAAAATCTATTTATTTATTTATTTTTTTTCTGTAATGCATTAAATATTACATATTATAACGTGTCGTGTTTAGATGTTATCATGAGACAATCGGCGGGTCAACACGTTCAACGAATTCCAAATAGGCAATTCTGATGCGTGCACGCTTGTTACGAGCACGCCGATTATTATTACAGGCGAAATTCAAACGGCGAAACATTTTATTATTTTTTTTTTTTAATATTTTATACACACCGTTGTTATTAAAATTAAAATAATAATAATAATAAAATCCCCGTCTCGTTCGTTTCGCTTCGTTTTAATGTGTAAAGCGAAACGTCTAACGAAATTAATTTGTTTTTATTTGCAGTTCGCGAAACAAAACTTTAAACAATTTGCATACGCTCGTATAGGTTAGGTACACATACGATATAAATATAAATTATATAATAAAATTAATATTATTTTATGCGACTCGAATTCGTAACATCTTGGTAACATTTGACGTCACTGCGATAATATAAAACGCACAAACGCGCATATAATTTATAATATACTATTAACCCGTATGAAATATCGATTCGACGACAAACCGTCGCATTTCGTACACGTCACATTCATTATTTCCGTAGTTACGAAGCATTTATTTCTAAATGTGAACGTTTATAAATGCCGTTGATTTATTAATTTCAAAAAAAAAAAAAAAATGAATCTCAGAGATTCACACAAGCGAATAATTCAATTCCGAATTGTTAACAATTCAAACGGCCGAGTTGTGAAAAACAAAAATTTGTGTCGGTGCTAATGAACGTTGAACACGTAAGAAATATTCTTTGTATAGGAGATGTTGATATTGACAGTGATAGTGACGACTTTCGCCCTAATGACTGGACATAACAGTCACGAAGTACGCGCCTACCAAGATCTCATGACGCGCGGAATAATAATTTTTTCGTCGAGGTCAAATCTACTCTCGTAGTATAATTGTCGAACATTTACAACAGTTGATGATTTCCCGTTGACGTTTCAATTACGCATGAAAGTTATGTTTAAATCAATAGTATTCGATATTTCAACAACATTTTACAAGCGTACAATAAAATTGGATTGGCGATTTATCGAAAAATACATTTGTACATTGTCGACACGTCGGCGGGTTTTGCTGTTTGTCGCGCGTCTTTACGCGTTTCGTTTCTCACCATTGCCCGTGTCGCGCCGTTGCGGCCGCTTGCACGGAACTCGCGTTGAAATCACCCGTGGATTCGTACGGTTTTTTTTTTTCTCACAAGCTCTTAAATTGTCCGGGGGACAAATGTTGCGGACGAATTGTCGGCCACTTCCCGGCGCACGCGATCTCGTTGAGATTTCGCACACTCTCGGTCCTAAAAGACGGTTCAATTCGATTTTATGGTAAATCCAATATGCCGGAGGGGACCGTTGAAAAAAAAATGTTCGGTTCGAAAGCTCGTTTTAAACCATTTGGTAATTTTTTTATTATTATTATTATTCCTCCGTTCTCAACGTTGTCGTTGCGCGGAAGTCGGTGAATTTCGAAAAAAACGTGAAACCGTCGTGTACACCGAGTTTACGTGTGAAAAAAAAACCGACGACGGCGTTGTTTTTGTTTTTTTGTTTTTAATAAATAGTATCGGGGAAAAAAAAAAATAAAAAAAAAAAATCGAAAAGTGGGTGGGAGTAGACGAGGCGGAAAGAGAAACGACGACGACGACGACGACCGTGTAACGTCGCGGCCGATGACGGGCACGGTCGTTCGAAAACCGGTAAACGAAAACGCGTCGTACTTTCGCCGCCGCCATTTGCCCGTCGTCCCGCATTCGAATAAACGCGTTTCGATTAATATAATATTTTTTGTACACGGGCGCGCGCGCGCGCGCGCGCACTGGTCGTCGTCGTCGTACGCCAGCGAGCGTATCGTTTTATAATTTTTGCTCTCGACCGACGAACGGACGCGTGGCGCGCGTTGTTTTTGTATTATTTTTTTATTTTTCCACGTAAATCGCGTAGTACCTGTTTACGACCGCGTTGTCTCCGCACGGGTCCGAGACGATTTCGAGCTTGCAGTAAGGCGGATAGCGCACGAAACCGCGCGGCGTGACGAAAAACGGACGACCCGGTTTTCATCGCGCAATAATAATAATTATTATTATTATTTTATCATCATCAGTTCGAGTGGTATTCGTTCCGACGGACCGGTAAGATAAAACGATTTACAGCGTATCGCCGCGATTGTATTTCGCGCGTATAAATAAAATCGTTTTTAACGCGGTTTGCTGTTAATTTTTTCTGTTTTACTATAGCACAACACCGTATAGCAGTAAGTTCATTGTCTGTACTGGGGAGTGAAAAAAAACGTCGTCTAATCGATCGCGCGACATTCGCTTTGCTATTGAACTCGTTAAAAAACTCGTCCGACTCATCGAACAACTATAGTTACCTGATATTGAACAAGCTCCGTGCAATCGACTGGACAAGGGGTTTCAAATCTTGTTTTTTTTTTTTTTTTTTGATCGCCGAACACAAACAGACACATTTATCACCAATAAGTCGAACCTTCGATTCCGAAAAATTAATTTAAAAATGAACGATTATTTTTTTCGTCTTTTAAACGCGTCTCGCATTATTATAATTCATTTATTAACGGTTGTTTTTATTTTTATTGTATGACGTTCGTAGAAGAACAAAAAAAAAAAAAATCCGTAATTTTTATGCAAATCTTAATATTCAAATTTCTGAAATCAATGCGAAATCAGTTGTTGTTGTTGTTTTTTTTTTTTTTGTTTCGAACTCTTATAAAAAAAAACGGTTTACAGAAGAAGACGACGACGCGCAAAATCTACAATGGTCTCGCGAAATTGCGACATAATACACATCAATATTATTTATTTAAAGTTTTTACTTGATTCGCCGTGCATTTCGTATTCGTTTACACACACACAATATAGAACGAGGTTACACCGTCATTCGAGTCTAATATTATTGTATGAAAGAAAAAAAAAACAACAACAACAAACTAATGCGAGAACAACGTGATATTTTCGAAATATTCTGTAGCCCCGGGGGCCTATGAAAAACTTTAAAAAAATCGGTGGTAAAGCGACATGTCTCAATCCGGAACGCTTCGCCGCGTATTATTATCATTGTTATTACTATAACGACATGTATTTAAGAAAAAAAAAAACAATTTATTATGAAATTATTTTTTAATCATAATAATAATTATATTTATATTATTATTATTAAAAAAAGCATATTATACGTAATAAAAAAAATGTATAATCGTAAACAGGAAATCATAACAATTATATAATTACGGCGAAATACGAAATCCGTTGGTACGTGTAATGTACCTGCTGCGCGCAATGCGAACAGTGGTTATATATATATATATATTATAATATACGAGTACAACCGTAAACACGGTATACATAATATATTTATATTTATATAATATAATAATATAGTATCACTACACCGCGTTCGAGTACCACCCATATTGTATTTTAACACTTGCACCAGTTTAATCGCATTATTATTATTATATTATGTTATATACGTTTAATCGCATAGTCGTCGTCGTATAATTGTTATAAATATAAAGTAATAATAATAATATCGTTCGCCGTCGTTATAATATTATATCGTATAAAGTTTAATAGACGATATTATGTTATAGTTTTACAAAACCGAAATCTACGCGTCTTATCGCCGCCGTTCGAACGTTTATAATATTTTACAATTATAATAATAATAATAATAATAATAATAATAATAATAATAATATCATTACTTTATTGGTACGCGCGGGAGTTACGCGATATTCAGTAATACGCGCGCGTCGTACCGATCGCCCACAGTACGCCGTAGAATATTATTATAAATATACGACGTTGCAGTACAAACAAAAGGCAGTCGCGTGCAACAGCGTACGGAAGCTGCGGCGTCCCGAATTCGAGTAACACGTTTATAATATTATAACACATTATTATTATTGTTATTATTATTATTATAATTATTATTATTATTGTTATTATTATTATTATTATTATTATTATTATTATTATTATTATTATTATTATTATTATTATTATTGTTATTATTATTATTATTGTTATTATTATTATTATTGGCGAGTGTCGTTTTGTACATTCAGTTCACTTGAATTCGTGTAATTACAACCGTGTTAGAGAAAGATGGGTGGGGGGGGGGAGTAAGAAATAATACATCTGAAAAATCTGATTTATATTTCGGCACGTCGTCGTCGTTCGATTTTTTTTTTATAACTCGAAAATAAAAAATGAACAAAAATTTAAATTTTATAAAACCTACGTGATTTTTATAAATTTAAGCAGTAATTTATATTCGATATATATCTTACGATGCCTTAAGACTATTTTCGTTAACGATATTTTTTTAACGTCGCAAATTTCTTTTTTTCTATACTATTTTGCCACAAATTCAAACCTTTACTACTACCACTGGCACTTGTGGTCCGCCGGAGACGTATAAACAAAAAAAAAAACTATTAAACAACACATTTATTATTACTTACGGTGTATTTCGTCGCAATTCGCATTAATACTTTTGGGAAGTTTTCTCCTTATTATATTTCATAAACGTATAGTTTTATTATTATTTTGCTATAAGTGAACCGCAAAATTTTAAATAATCAATTCAGAAAAGTGCCGATAGTTCGCTGGTCTAATGGAGTATTAGACCAATATAATAATAATAATAATTATTATTATTATTATTATTATTTTTTGGTAAACGCAATTATGATGTATGTATTTATTTATTTATATATATATTTTTTTATCAAATAATTTTCATTCGTATCAGCGTGTGTTACAAACGCACTTGATGGTGTATTGAAACACGGGGACTGAAAATATAGTTTTTCTAAATGCGGTCAAAGATTATAATATTATTACACGTTTATATAGTTGGTTTTATTTTTTTTTATCGTATACAAACAAATAAAAGTTTTACATGATATGTATCCGGAGAGTGTTATCGGAGCGTAAATTAATAGTTTTTTTGACGTTTTATGATTCGCAGGTGTTTACTAAACTCGTGAACAAATAATAATAATAATAATAATAATATATAATCGCGTATATAATATATAAATAATCACGTCTAAACGATGTGTTTCCGACTGCTGCATAGCGTACGTATTATGTTCGTCGTGCGTTGAAACCTTCGATTCGATTATTATTAACACAAGGTGAATGTGTTTTTTTTTTTTCATTTGGCGTGTAAATAAAGTATAAAACGAGAGCGGAGGAGACTGCGCGAATACCATTTTTATTTTTTATAACATCATTTGTATAATATAATATGGACGTTTTATGAAAATTATTACCGTTTACCAAATATTACACGGACAAATATTTGTCCGTGTAATATTTGGTAGACTGAAATATTTCCACTACGAGTTTACACGAGACGTTTCAAGTATTTTTTGTTTTTTACTAAAATATAATTTTATACAATTCTTCTACTATAAACATGTTTTCAATTCTATTTATTCTTTCTACGAACTCGAGTACTGGCAAATAAATTCACAAAGGTACACGCGCGAAGTTTTGAACTTGATAATATCATATTATTAACAAGAACAATATTTGATTTTTCATATTTACGATTTGCGATTGTATTATAAAATAGCGAATGTTTTGCAAATTACAGAGTTTATTTTTATAATAATTATTTTACATTTTTCGTGATCATCGGCGAGTATGAAATCAGTTTTGCGCACGCGCTGCACAATGGCCACTCGTTTCTCAAACAAAATTTAAACTATTAAATCGGTCGAATCAATTTTCTCAATCGAAAATTACTGCGTACGTTAAATTATTACAGTGAAAATAACAGTTTGAATAATTGCGATCTATTTAACTGCTCTACATAACACATTTCTGTATTTTTAACTTGGAAAGTCAATTAGACCGTTCAGAATACGTAATTATGAACACCTATTATTCAAATAGAATAACCACCGAATCCAGTCGATATAAACAATTGTCGTTTTTGAAATTAATGCGTAACGCAAACGAATAAAAAACATTTAATATTGACTATACGGATATTAGTAGTATTTTTTTTTTTTTTAATAAACATTTAAAGATATTAAACGGTAAACTAAATGAATAATTCAATCGTGACTATTATATGATGGTAAACCGCGGGAAATTAATAATATTTATTTGAAAAAAATAAAATTCTTGTTCTTGGCGAATCGTTAAAACAACTTATTGGTATCGATGACCGATTCCGAGAATACGCGATACGAATCCAAAAAAAAAGCCATTTTTTTTTAACCATAATATACTCTCATTGCCAATATATATTGCATTAGTCTATAATGTACGGGCGACGTGGAATTAAAATTTGATTTAATCGCGCTGAAAAAAAAAACGGTTGACAGGTGACGGGTGGATTTTATTATTATAGTTAAACCTGTAAATTAATAATAAACAATCTAACGCCGTTTTTTTTTCTTTTGAGACAATAAATCAAGCGCAGTAGTGTGTTCATTTTTGTAACGGGCTATAGGCGAAAAATCGAAAATCGTACTGCGTATACTTTTCAATAATCCAGAATTATTATTATTATTTTTTTTTTTACGAATTATTACGACACCTCGACTGCAATCACAATTATTCGACAATAACTTTTAAACGCGATGACAGTGACAAAAAAAAAAACAGAACAGAAAATAAAACAATCATGACGACGACGAGAAAAAAAAACGCTAAAACCAATAATTATTGTAGCCTTAATAATATTAATATATTTAGATTTCGGTATTTTTTTTTTCAATCCAAAAATATTGTATTAATACAAATATTTACGGGCTTCACGATTTTTCGGAGGGCACCCAAGACAACCATTAAACGAAAAACATCATTGTTGAGCATTAAAATGTTACGTCCGAAATCTAGTTAATTTGTACTTATTTATATTGTACTACAATAGTTTGCGATTATTGTGGTGGGCGAGTATTTTTTAGTGAGATGTAGAGAATTTTTTTTTTTTTTTGCTTTTCATATAAGTGTGTAGTTAAAAAAATTGTATAATTTACGCGACTTTTTTTTTTTTTAAATTTGTAGACATATTTTCGGATATATAATCATATGGCATATTATATCGACAATGATACCGTATAATAGTCTGATATTTGCACGCGTATCGTTGGCAGCTATCCCGCAGCAAAAAAATCGTGACCAAATGGTTAATTATTTAATGATTTTTTTTTTTTTTTTTTGTTGTAAAATTTAATTCATTTCGGTGAAAAACGATTATTCCGATTTTCCGCACTTGGTGCGGAATACACAGAGAATTTGTACGTCGAATTTTAAGAAACGAATACATTTCTTAAATATAATCAACTGTATCGGGACTGTATATTTAATAAAAGATTACACGTTTTCTTCGTTGCACCAGAGGAAAAAATGTCTATGGGTATTTTCTTATGGATTTAAAGACAATTCAACGTTGTTATTTTTTTTTCAGTTTTTTTTCGTTTTAATACAAAGAGTAAAATTGTTGTGAGGGTGTTTGAAAGAACGCGGTATTACGGAATACTATCGATGACGTTAATTTTCGAATGCGTCGAATATTATTATATACTCGTATATTATTATATACGTTTGTTTGTGTGTGTAAATCGATTAATACGAGTGAGGTATCATAGCGAAGTGTGTGTGTATCTATTGAATATTTTTTTTACTCAACGCGTTATGTATTCGAATTTCCGATGAAAATTACAAACGTATATAATAATAATAATAATAATAATATATGTTTTAACGTTTATTATATTCTACGCGTTTTACGCGTTTTCATTCTACGAAAACCACGCGATATTGCGCGATCTGTAACACGGCGACGTGTCTCTCGTTCTATTTCGTTTACAAATATCGTTTACAAAATAACTTTGGTAAGATCAAACACATTACAGTCGGTCTACACGTATCGACGGTCACTGCTTATACGGACAGTATACGGTTAACGGTATTTTATGTTATATAGCGTATACCGTTAACGTTCACGAAAGAATTATAATATATACACGTGTGTATATATATATATATATTATACTCGTATACACACACCTATAATACATGTGTGTGTGTGTGTTTGTGTAGTGTCGTTAAATAGTATTCTTATTGATTTCGAGTTGTTTCACCGTGTGCAATACGAGTGTATAATAATTTATAAGAAACGTTTCGCAACGCACCTGAAACGCGCGAAAATTTACGACGTCTTTAGCTCGTTTTAGAGGACGTACGTCGTGTTTTAAACTCCAATAAAACCGTTGTCGGTTTTAAACCAGCGCCGTCCCCGAACACACCGTCTTCTCGATATTTGTACACGCGACCCCGCGGCTCGAGCCGAAATAGGTTATTTACTGGGCGAAATCCAAGGCTGGGCATTAACGAGCTAAGTGTTAAGTAAACGAACGCGATTTTTTTTTTTTTCTATTTTTTGCAAGTTAACTTTCAACTCGAAAAATTTCCTTTTCCTAAAAATAACGTGTTAATTCTATTGTAACATTTGACAAAAGTATAGTCGACTTTAAGTTAAACTTCATCCGAAGAACAACGTAAATTTTTGATCGATATTCAACATGTATTATAAATATTTATTATTATCAATTACCATTATTATTATTATTATTATTATTATTATTATAATTATATATACACGTAAAATAAGTGGTATAAAACGAGGGTGTGAAATAGGGCAAAGCTCCTTACGAGCAGTAACGCAATAAGAGGAGTGCTTGGGGGTGCAATGGCACCCCCAAAGCAATTTTTATTTAAAAGGTTCTATAACAAGCAGAGCGTAGTAAATCATAATTTTTAAATACCAAAAAGGATCTGAACTGTGTTTGACAATTAGTTTATACAGTACGTAGGATTAGTAAGCGTTACATAATTTCAGCATCCCCAATATTTGAGCTCTAGTTGCGTTTCTGCTTACGAGTTCCAACAAGTGAAGTGAAGTTAAAGTGTATAATCCCACAGAATTCGGAAATATTTTCGGCCCTGTAGCTCTCACATTTTTTTTTCTGATAATCTGAAGTTTTTAACTTTTAACTAAGTTAAATTACTCTCTTTTCAAAGTCAACTTTTAGATTATAAAGTTAACAAATAAACATCAGTTAAATTTTAGCTTAATTATTTTAAATTATCTTAACTTACAGAATTAAAAAAAAATGTTTTTGCTTAGCCTTGGAAAAATCAAATTTTGCTATTTCTAGAATAATTTTAGAACGCTTGATCCCAATAAAATACGAAAAGGACTTACCTCTCTCATTTTTTTTTTTTAATTTGTATTTTTAATTAATAACACATTTTTTTCCTAATGTGTTGATTGGAATCTATTTAAGGATCACTTTTTTACCCTTTCGAAAACATCACTATAAGCTGGTGCATAGCCTCTCTTATATTTCGAGTCGGCCCTGTTTGTACACATATAAACCGTAGTACTCGGATTCTGCATAGCATTTGTTAATGTTATTATTGAATTTCGGATAAAAATATCAGATTAAGTTATGAAATATTCGTTTTCGAGCATGGTTCCATAGTATTTAGAACAATTTATTTTAAACACGTATTTTATTATATTTTATTTTATAATGACCTCTTGTTTTAAACATTTATTATATAAACATTTTGAACATCTCGTTTAAAACGTGTTTTTTAGTCTTTTAAAACACAATTATTCGTTTAGTTTTCAAAAATTAGTCTAGAATATTGGGGTGACACTGTCCAAGAGATTTTAATATATTAAAAATCCTAATTATAGAGGACAGAAATTAAACGAAAATCAAGACGATTTAGCTTTAAAATACGCTGTTTTCCAACTGGTCTATGTCAGAAATTATATTATAAACAAGCCCATTTAAAAAAATATACTTATTTCAGTGACGCCGCATTACAGAGCATTTCGGCTTTTATATATGGTGGAAAACATTAATAAAACAAAATAAAGTATCTAGAGATTTAACATATTTAGTAGAGCAACTTTTCTCATCAATTTACAGTTTTGCCGTTATAGAGAGACTTTTTCAACCTTCGGTTAGGTCCATTAAAAAAAACTAGAAACCGTCTTGGATGGAAACTGGTAACTATTTTCAAACGTTTAAATAAATCAAAAAAAGAATATACGCCACTATAAATTTTATTATCTTTAGTAATGTTTTTTTCTACATTTTTATTATTGTAACAATTTATTGATGCGATTTTTGTTATTTTGTTTTGTTCTTTTAATGTTAGTTTAAATTTTGAAAACTATTATTACATATTGTACGAATAACTAAGCGAGTACCTAATTAACTAGAACATCTGAATAATTGTGAGTTAAAAAAAAAACTTATTTTGTCACCTTTATTATTATATTGTTTAAAAAAGAAGCATTCGTTTATTCATTAATATTTCACCATATACGGTGTAGTAAGATTTCGTTAATTTCACTATATTAGTTATGATATATTATTTGTAATGAATATTTCATTAAATATTCTGGATGTTACTACTTACTATTATAATACGGATTTTAAATAATTATTATTAATATAAAGTTTGTTTGAATACAAACCGCAGTTGTCCGGTGATTAAATATTAATTTAAAAATTATAATAATAACTTTAACCATTACTATGTGTCATACTCTGTCAAACTGTTCGTAATAATTTCATTATATTAAACGCAAATACTACTTTTCACAAGTTTTAATGAAAAATTGAAGAAAAAAAACTCTCAAATATAGTCAAGATTAGTATAATTAATGTTTACATTGGTTTTTTTTTTCGATTTTAAACATTTATTATACACAACCGTTAATCAATATTAGCCCGGTCAAGGCAACCAATGAAAAGCAAACTGGGCATTGCGTTTGCATATTATTTGTTTTGGCATCTTCCTTTTATTATTATTATTATTATTATTATTATTATTATTATTATTTTATCTTAGTGTTTCAGAGATAATTTGAGTAGATGTCATGAAAATAAAATTTACTTAATGCGTTATGACTCGTTAAAAGGTTCAAGCCTTTTATATTCGTACGCTATTTCACCGGAATATTTAGTATTTAGATTGAAATTAAAATTAAACAATATTATTACAAGGTCTAAGAATATATACGAATTGAATGTTGAAAAATGGAGAAAAACTGTAATTCAATTATTATAAAAATTATTTGCAAAATACTAAATTAGGAATTTTTTTTCATATATTTTTTTACCGTTTACGTATTAATTATAATAATTATATTAATCGCTAGACGCGGCCATTATTCAACGCGGTTATTACGAGTTATATAACTGGTTAGTAATATTATATATATATATAGTAAACTCTATTACCTTGTATAACAGTAGTCGACGAACATTTCTCTAATTAGTATTAAACACGCGTTTATGCGATAAAATTCTATAAATAATAATTTTCTTCGGTTCCGTTAGGTATTGTCGTTTCGATGTAGCGAAATATACACGTGTATTGTTTTTAAACTTCGTTTGAAACGAAAAAAATAAATAGTTTTAAATAATGTTTATAACTAACGAAAAAAAAAAATAACAATTAAAAATTGTTTTAAACGAATATAACGTTTGTTTCGGTTACGTTTTTTCTTTTAACGATTCCAAGTATAAAAATTAGAAAACACACTCTCTACGACGTCGAATATTTCGTAAGTTCTTAAGTGTATTTTAATTGTTATAGCGATATTTTTACACTCACCGTAAAACACAATTTTTTCGCCGTTTTTCCTCTCGCGCAAGTTTTCGTTTTTTTCGTTTTTTTTGTATTTTTCAACGCGTATTTTTCAATAGTTTTTTAATTCCATAAAAAATACCACGAATGTTATTTTAAAATAATTTCCTACGCGAATCGTGCGATTTTCGACACAGAACGAGGAAGTCGAACACATCGTTTTATCGCGGTTAGAACGCGCTATAGCAATAATAATAATAATAATAATACGCAACGAATGTCACACGACGGTTTTTGCGGTAGATTGTTGTGTCCCTGATTTTTTTTTTTTTTTTTGTAGCGTGTTTGCGTGTGTAAACGCGGGAACATAGAAAAATCGTTCGACGTTCGTCGAAACGGACACACACAAAACTTTGATTCTTTTTTTTTGTTTTTTGCCCGCCAGATCTTTCGCGTTTGGAGAATATTCCGTCGACGAAACACAACAGAAATGGACGGCGCATTCGGCCGCCGCGGCTGTTACGAAAATTCCGCGTGCGTGAATAACGACAATTTCCACCGCGACACGTCGTCCGCCATGGAAATGGGACGAATGGTCGGCGGCATCAAATGTTGCGCCGGCCATTGTGACCGGCACGACGACGGGACGCCGCGGAATTTGTCGGACGTCGTCGCGCTCAGTGCCTGTCAACCGAAATGCCCGGCCGTCAAGAAGTCGCCATGGGATCCGATTAAGACGCGGTTCGCCGTATTTCTCATCGCCTTGCTGATCTTGTGGATCGCCGTGGGAATTATCTGTGCGAAGTTCGGATTTTCTTTCTAGAAAACGCCTCGGCCGGTGGTTTTCGTAATTGTTACGCGGTCCGTTCGCATCCCCTGTAAATACAATACTCCTTATTCCCGTTTCAAAACATTAACGCATTGTTTGTATAATACATTTGTAATTATTATTATTATTATTATTATTATTATTTTTTTTTTTTTTGATATACTCGTATATATATATATATATAATTATTATGTTCAAATAAAATCTCACGTGTTTTCGCGCGCGACATCGATCGATTTTTTATTTTTTTTTTCATCACTATAAATGACGCCCTGACAACGTCGAGCGTATTCAAACGAATCTGTCGAGTATTTGGTCGTAAAACAGATTTTTTTTTCCCCCTTTTTCTTCTCTCTAACGCACATATACTAATCTAAGGTTTTCAAATTAAAGACCGGAAAACGAGAAATCCTTATAAATATATTTTTGACTCGTTGTTATTATTCGTCGACGGTTTATCGGGGAGGGAAAAAAAATTGAAACGGTAGCGCGGTCACAGGTGTCGACACTTGAGTGACACACACTTACTCGTACTTTGAAAGCAACGGCGAATCATTCGTTATTCACATATACACAAAGAAATATGCGACGACAATACGAGTGGTAATACCATGCCTGGTTTCAAAATATTATTATTCCCCGTCGATACTTTCCGACTAGCCGAGTCTAATTGATATGACTCGGTCTTTGATTCGAATTTTTTTTTTTTATTTTTCAATCCCTCTTGCTTCGTCCCTTGTTCCCCCGAGTAAAATCAACTGTGTTATTATTCCAAATTCTCTACTAACTTATCGTTCCTAATTTACTCAATTTTCCTTTTTTTTTTTTAAAAAAAAAACACTCCGTCAAACTCTAATCTATTACTTCTGGATTATCTATATTTCTATTATATCCGGTAAATTAATTAGAATTCACGTTCGATTTCGAGTTAGATTATATTTAATAATTTTATCGTGTCGTGTCTCTCCATATTTGCCGCGAACCGATCAAACGTCGATGCGCCATTAACTTTTTATTTTCGGACTTTAACATTGTACGCGATAACTTTGTTATTTTTTTTTTCTCGTCCTTCAGAGAAAACGTACCACTTTTTTTTAAATCCATTAAATTTCTTTAATACCAGAAATATAATTTTCTTTTTCAAGCATTACACTTTATACACATACATAAACGTATCGAATAAAACTCCGACATTGATTACACTTTTGATTTACAAAAAAAAAAAAAAATTGAATCTGTACACGTAGCGGCCGGTCGGTGGACCAGTCGACATATACAATACGTATCCGGGGAAGGATTCTGCGGGTTTTTATTGGATATCCATTTACCGTAGCGGAAGTTAACGGAACACGGTACTGTATTAAATGACGGAATTACGTTGGACATATCCGATTGAATATTTATCACCATATTCTCCGGTAGTTACAAATATACGGTTTCTATCGTTATTGCACCGATGTTACGGATTTCAACACACTGTCCTCGTATTTTATACGTAAGTGTGAGTATATTTATATTTTTTACAACGTGTATGCGTCGATCGGCGAGTGTAATAGTTATTTCGTATTGTCGTGGGATGCGCGAAATATAATTTTTTCTTCTTCTTACACTCGAACAAATCAAAACGACAATCAAAACGAAATATTCGCATTTGATGAAATCGCGCGGGGGAAAAAAAACGATATTAAAATATTGTGAACGACTCGAGAGATTTTTTTCTACGGACGGAGTATCACAAAATAAACACGCGAGTCTATAGGTCGGACAATATTTACATAACATCTCTAGTGTATCGTGCGTGCGCGCACAGACGATCTTACTTGTATTCCTTTTGTATTGTATGAAAAATAAAAAAATATTACGCATTCGTTACAATATAATTAATTAAAAAAAAAAACACGATACACGTGTATATTTTTTTCAGGTCGTTACGCAATAAGTGTTGCGTCGAAATCGTAAATTATATTTTATTACACGGTAGCGCGTATACGGAAATACATAGTTTGGAAATATTTTCGAATCGATAACGGAGACCGACTCTCCGTGTACCCTGCACGCGAGGCGACCGATATATATATATTTTTTTTATATATGTATGATATTTCGATTTCGGTGACTGGTGATGTTTATGGTAATATGATTGCAAAAAAAAAAAAAAAAATGGGGTTTAGGTACTGTAAGCGAGTTTTTCGTTTGTTTATTTTCACTTAAAAGTTTTACGGGTTCTTCAAGTTTTTATCTCCTACGCACGTGCAACATGTAGCGAAACGCGTGAGTATTATAAAATATATTTAAGCCTTTAAACGTGTTATACAACACACATATACACGAATAGATTATTCAACTATTAGAATTGTTTTCTACGAAAGGGAAAAAAAAGAATTTTTAAAACCATAAAATAGTTTTCTATTTTTCTATTTTTTTTTTTTTTGGCCTTCAATTATTGAAATTTTATTTACACTTACTGTACAAATCGACATAAACGTTGAGCACAGGGCGTAAACACCATTAAAACAAATACGCTTTGAATACGATTCGATTGTTGGCTGCAGATATTTATCGAAACCTATTGTAACTCGTGGTGGTCAACGATTAACAGTGAAATACATTATTTTCACGCGTGTATATAAACGATAAAATATTATCAATAACAATAATAATGTACGACTTTTCGTTTCTTTTTTTTTTTTTAGAATGAAAAAAGTTCGTCGACAAAATGTGAAATTGCGTTTTGAATACGATCTCGTTATATGTTGCATATATAATACGTACACGCACGCCATAATACATTATATGTTAATGTCCCGAACATTTTACTTTAAAACGTAGTTATGTACCAAATACGTAGTGTTGGAAAATCGATTTTTGAATATATATATATAGTTGAAATTGTTATACGATGGTTTTGGAGCTAAAAGCCGTAACGAGGCTTTTATAGCACGATCGAGCGATATTCATAAAACTATTTGAAAGGTATAGAAAGAAAAAAAAATTGATAGAAAAACTCGATGTGTTAACATACACAGCCGGCCCAATGAAAATTTCAATTTCAATATCAATTTTTTTTTTTTGTGGCAATATTTAAGACGCAATTACACAACGGTTTTTATACGTAAATATAAAAACTATAACTGTTAAATATCGGAAGACAGTATTTGGGGGGGGGGGAGGGGATGGGAAATTAATCAATCGATTTATCATAGCCGGTAAGCATAAGTACTGAAGTTTGGCATTTAATGGAAATATGGAAAACAAATAGGTTTGGCTAGTATATATAATATAGTTCATAAAAGACACAACGGCGTTCGGAAATTTATAAAATATAACATGTCGCATTAATTAACATAACATAGCGTCGTATTTAAACTAATTACCAAGTATAAAACTTTGTCTATAACTCACAAATAATACCGATAATAAATTATTATCTTATTGCAACGCTTATTGGAAAACGAACGGTTTATTTTGTAAACGGTTATAAATATTATATTGTTTCCAGCAATAATAATGTCTGCGTAGAATTTTCACATGGTACGATTTCAATAACGGCGGAAAAATGTTGTGCTAATACTGTTACTGGTCGTATAGGACGTGATATTCTATTGGAACAATTTTCTAAAAATTTTGTGATATAGAGAAACTATTGGATATCTAAACCAGTTTTAAAGTACTCGATTATAGTGTTATTTAACGTGCACGTTAAATGAGAATTAAAATTTTTTTTCCATAGACGGAACACCGGTAAATATAAATAGTAAAAATTTTCGCGAAATATATTTACTTGGAGCGAAACAAAATTGAATGATTTACGGTAAATAATGTCGCGACGTGAAAATTACGCGCCAATAATAATAAGAATTATATGAAAATTTTTAATATATAAATATATATATAAACTTAAAATGAAAACTGTTATTTCTCCACATTTGCAACGCAGGAGCATGTGAAATTCTCATAATTTTTATTCCGCTGCTAAGACCACAATGTCGTGCAAAATTCAAATTTTAGCCGTGCATGTTTCGTGTACTTATTACGTGCTAAAAATAATATCATCGCGTCGACATATTCAAATGCGTGATATTTTTAATGAAAAACATTATAAAATAAAGAGAAATCAATAAGTGAATATGCTATAAACATTAGTGCCAATAATAATAATAAATCGTTAATTAATTATTTATAGCACACTATAATGTACATAATTATACTATTATTTGAAAATTAAAAATATTTTACTGGGCTCTTTTTTTTTCTATATAAATTGTTTGCTCCGAACCGTTTATTGGATATTATAATAATTATTGTAATTATCGTCATATGGTTTAATAATTTGAAATATATACATAAGTGTCTAAGGTAAAAATTATTTTTGTGCCTAATTACTTTTAACCTGCACAGTATCTCCCTCGTTTTTTTTTTAATATAGTTTTTTTTATTCAAAATCAATATTTGTTTCACTATAGAATCTATTAATTTAAAGTGGTACGGTAATTTACGTCACACAGTCTATACAGAAGTTACCGTTACGTCATAAATTTTAATTAATAAATATTTTTGAAACACCTCTGAAATGTCAAATAACGCGCATATAAAATAATTTAATAATATATAAAAAAAAAAAATAATAACATGTAATTAGTTAACACACGATGATATTATGACGATAATAATAATGTATTAAAATGTATATAGCAACGATAATATTTATAATCTGATCGATATTATAATAATTTAGCGTTCATAAAAAAAAAAATAATAATGATACAAATAAAATTAATAATGTATTCGATAAAAATAAATCGCTTATAAAAGTATGAAATATGACAAGGTGATTAAATAATAATAATAATAATAATAATAATAATAATAATAATAATACGCGTATTAAAATAAATCGTCTAAAGTTTTAATACGATATAATTGAAAAAATTAAAAATTCACAAAGGCACGTGTAGAAAAAGGGAGGTAGGGGAAAAATCCATATAACGTTTCATTCGAATAGTTTGTCAAATTTACTTTTGTTTGACTAGAGTTATATACAATGATAAAATTAGATTTGTTTGGAAGAAATACAAAATAATATTAAAATTAATTGTATATATGTGAGTGTGTATAATGCTTAAAAATCTATAAAAGAAAAAAGTTTTTTTTAAAATTAATAATAATAATAAATGAGCGAATATTATATATTATATACACAGTAATGGTTTTTATTTTATTTTTTTTTTTTTTTTTTAACAAAAAAATTCTCTTAATATCGACTTAAATGGCAACTGGAAATAATATTATACAATATACTGTTTTCCTAAACGATAATACGTTTTGTTAAAAATCCGTGTCGTAATCGGGATGGTATTGCTGAGGTGGTTTTCTCGGGCCGGTCGTGTAAGAAGGACTGTGATGTGAGCTCGAATAATGATGATGAGCCCTTGGATTCATCGCAGCGTCTCGGTGATAATGCCGTCTGTCGGTCGTACGCTCATAACCGCCGGGTTCTGCAATGCCATAACCGCCTAAACCGCCGCCGGAATAGTATCCCGTTTGAACGGGCGACAACGTTTGTGGTGCCAACGCTGTGGATCTCCAACTATCGTAATGGCCGCCGTGCTGTGCGTCTCGCAGCTGTAATTCAGCAAAAAAAAATAAAAATATAAACACATTAATTCATATCGTGTGCCATAGACCGAGATATTTTAACAGACACTGGCAAATGGATGGAGTGTAGAGATAAAAATAATTTTTCTACGTTTACACATCACCAATAATACGATAATCTGTTCGCCACGTAAGTATTCGAAAATATTCAAGCACAACACTTATTGCACGTTCGATCCGCCCCACTGTCCGCCAATTAAAACAAAAACCAAAATAAAATTAAAATTTCATACAAATTATAAGGTTTAATTTAATTTTTTTTTTTTTTTTTTTAGCGTCATTATTTAAAAATTGTTTTTTTTTCTTTTTTGCACATCAGAAGATCTTCCAAGACGGATAATATTCGACTCTGTTCATAATCAGTTTTGAAATCACTCTCACGACTAGAAAACACTGAACGTCATTGGTCCATTGCAGAACGTGTCTTTTTCCAAATTTAACCTATAAACGACACGAGAATCCATAATGATTTACAGTAATTGCAGTATACAATCTGATATTTTTGGAGATAATAAAAAGAAGTAGTTTCTAAGGCATCGAAAAAACGAAACTCGAACTCTGTCAACGATTTGAAACTTTAACTCCGTAAAAGCAGAAAGAAGATTCAAAATCCCAAAACTTTGAATTAAGTATGTGTGTAAATATATTTTAGTTTACGGTTCAGACACATAGCGATCATATTCATAAGTAGAAGAATCAACATGCAAACTTACTTTGGAAAATGATCTTTCTGCCGAAACAGAAATTACTGGAAAGCTCGAAATGACATACGTCAATTAAGAAACGCATCTGATATATGATACTTGGATAATGTAATAATAGTTCTAACACATCTCGAATTTTGTATTTTTTGAACCATATCGCGTTTTATTTTTTATCTCTAGTTATAATTAAAAGAAAGTATAAGTAATATATTTGACATACAGTAGGATCCGTTTCGTTCCTTATTCTTTAAAAAAAAAAAAAGAAAAAAAGAAAAAAAGAATCGATTTAAGGAATTATTCCTCTTGCAATGCGTTCTAAACAACATTGGTAAGACCCAACACTGGCTTACGCGTGCATTCAGTTCATAGGAAACGGCCTCTCCCGGGACACCCTGAACAAGTGGCTTATCCGAAAGAGGGATTTCGGGTGCGGACCCTCCGTTGAAATGTTAAAAATTAAAAATATTTCCATACGATTCGAATTCAATCGATTAAGACTTTAATAAAAATTAAATAATATTATACACGTTATTGTGTATTATGAGATCTATAAATATCGGATTTTTTTTTTTTTTTTCTGAAATGTCTTATGTTCGAACAAGTACGTATACACCTCTTGAAAAAATGCTGACTGGCGCCACTACAAACGGACACCGGAATTCGAGCGTCAAATATGAGAAGTCCTTATATAATGTCGTCGTAAAACATACGGCGCGATCGCGCAAACGATTTCAAAACATTGTGTGAAATGTCGTCGTACGCTAGTATACATTTATTTTTGTTTTAACATCGTCTTGGGGGAAAAAGAAATCAAACCAAACCTTTTTCGCCGTAACGTTGTTCGGCGGCATTTTGTGTTTTTCGTGTTCGTGGTCGGACCATACCGCGTCCATATCGTACAGGCGATCGTCTAGATCGTCTTCGTCCAACATTAACATGTCGTCGTCGATCGCGTAATTATCGTAACCGTACGAACTGATGTTGTAATTGGCATTGGAATGGTGTGACGGCGGCGGATGTGGCATCAGATGTCTGGTCCCGATTTTGCTCGTGCCGTACACGCTGTGTTGATGATTGTCATTCGACGTTTGTACAACCGGAGGCGGTATTTTTTTATTGTTTTTATGACGGCTGACCAGCTTTATATAAATATATTAAATAAAAAAACAAAAAAAAATAACAACGAAATCAGCGAACACGGTAATGTTAATTTACGTTCGCGATGTACGCACGAGAACAGTGCGTTTTTTTATTACTATTATTATTATTATTATTGTCTTGTTAAACTTTTAAACACTCACCACTGTTATACCGAATATCAGTACGAACAGCAATGACGCGATGCCGACAACTACGACGGCTACGGCCCATTTCGGTAACCACACGTCGTCCGTCGAACCGGTCTCTGTCATTCCTCGCGTGGTCTTGGGCAACACTGAATATTGTTGTGTGCGGAAAATACGGGGGAAAAGAAAAAAAGAAAAAAGAAAATGAACATAAATCGAAAATACGTACAACGCGGGCGAGTGGGAAATACGACAAAACGTATATTTACGTCGGACAACCACTCTTATAACCACGCGTTATAGAGAAATTATAAAAAAATATTTGTTACCAATGAAGTCCGTACGCGATGGATCGACAGTAAACCTTCCTAATTTCAAATGGCCTTCGTAGTTATCGCCGTTACCGTACTGCAACGGCTGTGCGGACGATCCTAAATTGCCTTCTTTTTGCAACGTCTCGTGAAATAAACGTCGAATGTCTGCGGTGCTGACTGTACGTCCGAGTTGATTGAGCTGTACGAAGAAGTCGACGAGAACCCCGTTGTTTTTATCCGGTTTCCCAGCGACTATCCCATTATTTCCAGGACTAATATTACAAAAAAAAAAAATAAAAAAAAATATTTACAAACCTCCAATAATATTCAATTTTCGTTTTACGCATGTTACCACACGACGCGCAATAATCATATATAATTGAAAACATTATAACGATTGGCGAAAAAATAATATATGAAAACTAATTACGGCCGCGTACAATCGTTAGTTTTAAACGTATATTCGAAATCGAATAAAACGGTCGGGATATTTTCATTTTAAAAATGTTTTCATTTTATTATTATTATTATTTGTTTTTTTTTAACATTATTGCATTAAATCGGTCTGTATTTTTATTATTATTATTAATATAGAATTTTTAATAATACTCTTTATTTTCGATCGTTATACTTTAATACTTTGCCATTATTTCGAATTGGCGAACAATTCAATTTATTTATCATTAATCGTACGAATTTTATGAATTCGATTACTTGCAAGCCGTTTTATAATTTGTTCGTTTCTTTTTTTTACAAAATACAGAAATCGAGTACCCATTAAAACGAGAAAAAAATGTATACGTACCTGAATGAATCGATTGTTATTTTCTTGTACCATTTGCTTAACGCTGGTGATTTGCTGTATACTTTATCGAGCTATAATACGGAAAAATGATAAATTAAAATTATGTAACATTAATAATATACTCGTAGTAATATTCTGTATTTTAAAGAATTTTTTTTTTACTTGGCTTTCAACTTCGTTGGCTAATAATCTCCATTCCGCCGTATTGTGGTCTAATAATTCGGGTACCCATTTCTCGGATCCAGAACCGACTAATCGCACCGTACCGACGAGTTCACAAACCGAATCGCTTTCAGAACACTGGCCGGGCGTCGTGGTTGGGGAATGGACGGTAGTCGAAGAAGTAGTGGTAGTAGTAGTAGTAGTCGTCGATGTTGTAGTCGGTTCCGCAGTAGACGTCTTTATGGCTGTTTCTTCGGAAGCTTTGGACTGCGATAGCAGTTTCTCTATAGAAAGCGGCGTTGTCGATGGCGTTGACCAACCGGTGAACTCAGTGGTAGCCCTATAAAATAATTCGATATTTTGTTTTAAAAACAAACAATAATAAGCATAATGCGTATTATTATTTTATATAATATTATTACCTCACTGGCCATCCCTTTTGAATGACCGGCGCTAAAGTAACAGACGCTTGTATTTTTTTACTCGACGGTAACGGTTTCCTTGTCCCCGGACTTCCTTTCGCACTGTTTGGGAAAACAATGCCTGTAGTGCTGACTGCTGTCGTCGTCGAACTTATCGACGACGTTTCAGTCGTCGGCGATGCTGCTGTTGTCGAAATCGATTCATGACCGTTATTTGTACTGGCGGCATCCACGTTTTCGGCCGGCGGTTTGTATCCCGGTGGAAGTAGAGAAGGCGATAAGCTTTCCACGGGTTTGATAGCGTCCTCTAATTTGAATCCCGGCGGTAATAACGATGCCAGTGCTGAAGAGTCATCGACAAATTTAATGTTTAAACCAGGTAGTTTTGGTTTTACTGTACTAGACGTGGTGGTGATGGTGGTGGTACTACTACTACTACCACCATCGATATTTGGTATACTACTGGTACTATTGGTAACTGCGGGTAAAGGCGTCTCAGTCGTAGTAGTAGTAGTGGTGGTGGTGGTGGTGGTGGTGGAAATGATTTTAGATTTATATGCTGGAGGGGCTTTCGGATTAAATCCAGCTGGAAGTAATCCACTAGATAGTAGTTCATCGAACTTGACCGAATCGATCAAGCTCTTTTTCTTTCCGACTTGTGTTGGTGGTTTCGCCGTGCTAGTTGTCGTCGCAACAGTAGTTCTTTGTTTAGACGGTACGAATTTTCGAACGAAAGTCGTTTCCTTATCGGAATCGTCCGACTCTTCGTCTTCGTCTTCTTTTTCGTTATCTTCATCCACCTGTTCTCCTTCCTTTTCGGTTGTTGAACTTGATATAGCCTTGATCGTCGTACTGCTGCTAATGGCTGTTGTCGAGGTCGTCGTACGTACCGCGGCGATTTCAGTCGTCTGTTCATTAGTCAGAGTTGTAGAAGACGATATAATTGCATCGTTTTGTTTATCATTATTACCGCCGCCATTTCGTAAATCGGTCAATATTCGACTGTTATTAGTTGTGGAAGAGCTTCCGTACAAAATCCCATTGGAAAGTTCGGATTGAACTCTGTCTAATTTATCAATGATACTTTCGACAGTAGTTGTACTAGTGGTGGTGCTTGTTATGGGTTTATTGTTGTTAAACCTATGTTTATTTGTAGGAGTAGTCGTCACAGACGTCGGCGTCTCGTTTACCGTAAGGTTCTTATTTATCGATGACGATACAGACCTACTGGTTTGTACACTTGCAACTACGAACCAACTTTCAGTAGACGCTGTAACTGAACTGTTATCTTTCTGGTATGCCGCCGTTGTAAACGGTTCAGTTACTGTTGTAAATTTTGTTTGTTTTTTATTTGAAGGTTGTTCAGTTGTCGTGTAAGGCGTTGTTGTATATTCTTCGTACTCGTCGTATTCATCTGCCACTTGGCGAGGCACGTTTGTGACCACTTTGGGAGGAGGCAACGTACTAGTAATTGTAAACGGTGGTTTTCTAGTTGTCACGATGCTTTGTATTATTGCAGGATTATTGACAATTTTTTTCATCCGTTGTTGTTGTTGTTGTTGATGGGGAATAGAGGCCGCGGGTGAATTAAGCCTGGGCCTTATTGCAGATCTCAGTGTAGTGACTGGAACTGGAGACTGTTGCGTTGTTATCGAAGTTCTCTGTGGTAGAAATTCGCGTTTTTCTTCCAACGGTAATTCTTCTTCTTGCAATTCCTCTTCGTCTTCTAAAGTTCTCGCCGTAGTAGAAGTACTTGTGGAAAACGACGACGATTTCCTATTTCTAATGGTAGTTGCTTGTTGTCTATCAACCGTCGCTGCGGATGATTCTGGAGGCTTTACGGGTGATCTTACAGAAGTCGAAGTGGCCACAACAGACAACGGATTGTATGTAGTCGGCCGTCGATTTATTGCCGAACCCGGAGCCACGGTAGGCGAGTTTCGATTTCGGAATGAAAGTTGCCCGGGTTGTGGCCTATGCGTAGTAATTGTTGGCTGTGACCACGAACGATCGTCATCGTCGTGTATCACAGTGAATCCAATGGATGCCGGTTTGTGTTGTTGTTCTAATGTCGGAATTGCAGCTGACGGTACTGGAGCAGTTATTGGTTTTCGTTTTCCTTGCTGCGATTGTCCGCGACCGCGTTTTTGTTGTTGATTCTGTTGATTCGATCCGTCATCGTTCGCTCTGATTCCTGCAGCGGACGTATCGTCGTCGCCATTGACAGTCACCGACTCCGTGTCGGCCGTCGAGGGATTCCACCATCCAACAGATGCTACGGGTGACGGGATTCTAACACTCTGTGTGTTTCTATTGGCTTGAGACACGGGGCGGCGTGAAGATACATCACGTTCTTGACTCGACTGTTGTAATATTAACGAGGGCTGTGTGTTCTGATGTTCATCGAAATGTTCTATGGAATCTTGTTGTTCTGTACGGTGTTGTTGTTGTACAATCGGTCGAAATCGTTGTTGTTGTTGAGAATTGCCCGGAAAAAAATTAAACTGCTGTTGCTGCTGCTGTTGACGTTGAATTGGCGTTTGTTGAAAGAATGACGGTTGTGACACTGCAGATACAGTATCGGCAAAATGTAAAGACCCCGAATTACGAATCGGTTGAAATTGTGTTTGTTGTCCGTTCAAAATGAATTGCTGAGCAGTGGGTTGTCGTGAAAACGGGCCAGAATTCGTAAACGTTCCTGGCGGCAGCTGCTGTTGAGGAGGAAAGAAACTCGACGAACCAGAATTCGACAACTGTTCGGCGGAGGATAACCTCCGTTCGGGAATAATCAGTTCAGCACTATCCGTATCCTCTTGAAATTGAAATCTAGGTACAGCGAAATTTCCGTTGTTGGCTGTGGGCAAAAAAAATCTTTGCTGCTGGCCTGTAAAACGTACATAATAAAACGTAAATATTTTGGACAAAAAAAAAAAATACATTTTTATATATTTACGACAATAATAATGTTGAATTTATAAAATATAATGACAGCGTAACAAAAGCAATTATTGTGTGTCTTGTCGACTCGTAAGTATACACATATTACATATATATATATATATATATATATTTATTTATACACATATGAAAAAAAAGTGTTATTTGTCAGTCATTATTGTATTGTAGGTCACCCGGTAGTTTTTCCTGCGTTCAGTAGAAAATATGATATTTAAAAAGTGTGTATCAAAACTTCAGTTAAAATGCGTACGACGTACGTGTATTTTTTTTCAACGGAGGCTCGCGGTGTATAGAGAGAGAGAGAGTCGTGATGGAATTTCTCTTGGTGAAAATAATCACATCGTATATTCAAGTGGTGTATATTCTACGGCGTAATAATAAATTTCGCTCGTTATAAATAATGCGCCGTAAAAAAAAAAAAAAAAAACTATACACTTTATAAGTATAAAGGTATACGCGCTATAACGTTGATTCTTATAAAATACGAATTATTATACGTTATTATTTTAATTATATATATATACGTTTAAAACTATATTTGATTACGCTATAGAAGAAAAGAAACTGTCCGCGTTGTGCCAAGTCAAATAGAATATTTTATAATTGTTCATCGTTGAAAATTGTTCAACGGCTATACTCTACTACGTCAAACACGTTACTTCTATTAGAAACATGATGTCAAACGGCACGATATTAGGATTTAAGATTGGTATTGAAATGTCATAGAAATGGCCATGTCTAATTTCATAGAACTCGGGAAATATTATTGTTATTATTAAAAAACAAAAAATGAGTTACAAGATTGACTTGAATCGATTTCTGTTATTCGCATAATGTATGCTATATTGTGTCCCGAATTCGAATATTGTAATTTAATAGTAGCCCTATAATAGTCGTGATATTATTACGACTTTTAATTATTGAAAAATATTCAAACCGATAAAAAACAAAATTGTTCAATTCGGGATTAATATTAAGATGAATTAATGTTCCAGATATGAATCGTGGACGAACACAAGGTAATTATTGTAAATGAAAACAATAATGTTAAATAACGTATTTATTATATTCGATATATAATATAACACCCGTTGGTGTGAAATTAAACGAGTATTTATATTATGAATCGTTCCCGTAACTAAATTCGTATATTAATAAAATCGTGTATCGAATACAAATTAATACGCGTATTTATATAAATTAATAACCGCAATAGCAATGAAAAAAAAAACACACGTATATTATATATGTGTACGATTAGACGAAACGAGAGAATGAATATTGTCGTTGAAAAAGAAAAAGTACCGTATAAAAATAAAAAAGTAATTAACAATAAATAGCACGTTTTCAATAAATCTACGATTGACGCACTGCGAATAGTGAGCTTAAAAGTACGTATATTTTTTTATATTAAGAACTATTTATCATTGGCGTAATATGACATCGGTTCGAGTTAATTCAGTGGAGTATTTTATACAGTCATTGACAATATTTAAACGTATAAGTAAGCACGTGACTCGTGAGTGGACATAAGTCTGGACGAGCAATACATTGACAATATAAAAGAATATACTGCAACAGCCCGCGTACGTAATAACATTCAACTATATATATATATATAAGAAATCTGTAAAAATTGGGTGCGACTGTTTTGATGTCAGTACTTTACATAGACGGACTTCCAGATTTTTCCAGTCGTTTGCAGACCGCGTTTTCTATTATAACATACTCGTATAATAGTTTAACGGAATATAAAAAATAAAATTTGTTTAATATGTGATAAAAAAAATAAAAATAAAAACCATTTTTTTTCGCACAAACACGCATTTACGCGTAAAATACGAAATTTAATTCGCGCGGATGACAAAATATATACATATATAAAAGCGCGTTAAGTGAAAACTCATTTATGTTCATTTGCACCGATACATTTATCACTGTTTGTTAATTATTCGCGCGATGGCGACGACGACGACGACGACGACGACGATAATGGACCTAAAATTTGGAAAGCTAAATCACGTTTATGTGTGTAGAAAGCTGAACAGAGCGCCTCGTCGCCACCCATCTGCAGGCGAATTCTCAAAACAATAATTATAATAATAATAATAATAATAATACACGAGTATAAAACGAATTTGAAATAAATTACAGTGCTGCAAAACGCGCACGGCGTATCTCACGCGATAATAATTATATAATAACTACGTCGTCGAAAACTTTTAAAACGGAATCTTAATACGAATTTTATACGGGTTTTTTTTTTTTTGTACTGTCTTCGAATAAAAAAATATCGTCTAGTGTCGAACGCGCGGCATTAGACATCCATGCACCACCACCTGCAGGGGAGATCAAATTGCGACTCCCGTCTTGTTTATACAAAAACCAAAATTTACTTACGATTATTACGGATTTTAATTTTTTTTTTCGTATACATTTTTACTCGTATAGCAAAAAAATATCTCTTATTATATAAAATACGGATAAATAAACGAAAAATGTTTACATACAATAGACAAACACGATAATAACGAATATTAAATACAAATGAAGATAAATTTATTTGTCGCGAGCTTCTTAAACGTTTGCACGTCTCGCGTTGACCCATAAGAACGCAGCAAAGTTCGCTTGAATTCGACAACGATATAGCGACCTCGATCGTTTTCCAAAGCGAATACGCCGTACCGAGAATATTTGCATTTAATTTTTGCGCGAAATTTTTTTTAATATTTCGAAGCGTTTTAAAAACAAGTACTTTATCCGGAATTCGTCGGACAATAACCCGTAATCGAAACGTTGGACTATATAACACGATAATTCCAATACACCGGTTCATCTATTTCTTTATTACTGTTATAAAAGTTAGGATTAGACGAAATCGTAAAACGTGTTTTCTGTGCATACAATATGAAAATCACTTATTGTTTAAACAATAACAGATTGTACATTTTATTCTCTGATAGAGAAAAAAAAATGTATTTATATACGTTATTTCGCTCTCGATATCTATTTGATTTATCCCCGTGTGTTACTCGCTAACGGTATTCTCGTACCCACGATCCGTGTTCAGAACGCGTCGCGTAAAACAAATTGCGCAATTATAACGAGGGTAAATATCTGCAATGTCATTCCGACGTTATAGTAGGATAGGTTTATTCGGTTTTTTTCTACTTTTTTTTTTTTAGCTAAAATCGAGCAAAAATAAATGAAAAGTATCATTGAAACTCGTATACAGTATAGCTGGCCTATATTAACCAGATTTCTCACTCCCCCGGTCAACATATAATACGCGTATTACGTATTATCATATCGAGTGAAAGTCCTCGACAGTTGATCTACGAAGGTTATTATTATCATTATTATTATTATTATTATTATCATTATTATTATTATTATTGTTATTATTATTATTATTATTATTATTATTATTATTATTATTATTATTATTATTATTATTATTATTATTATTATTATTATTATTATTACTACTTGCAAACCGCGGCCGTGTCAAAAAAAAAAAAAAAAAATAAATAAAATTGTTCGACAACAAAAACGGTATAATATATTATTATTATTATTATTATTATTATTATTATTATTATTATTATTATTATTATTATTATTATTATTATTATTATTACATGTACACCGCGTGTAATCGTAATTTTTTTTTCCGCCGCGCTCGCATATCGGTTTAAAAATAAAATAAATAATACGTTATTTTATATAGTCCTTTATGCGTGGCATAAAAGACATTCGGGCTATTGTTAAAAAAAATCTATCGTAATACGACCGTTTAATAGATTTATTTCAGATAGCACGCGCGCGTAATAGAAAAAAAAATTATATCCTAACCGCCGCCTCCCCGGGGGAACTTACTTTTTTTTCTTTTTTTTTAATAACAATATTTTATAACAACGGAAGCGCAAAACGAAAATCCGACGACGACAATATAATATTGAAACGCGCGCGTGTGCGGATGTCGATTGTTAATATTATGTGATGTCAATGTACCTGCTGCAACAAATAATATTATAATATTATTACGTACGCGCGTTTGTGTGTGTGTGTGTGTGCGCGCCGGTCGAACGATAAAAAAGAAAAAGAAATCTAAATCGATTTTAAAAGAAATATATCTCCGGCACCGACCACCCAAAAGGCGAAAGAAAAAAAAAATTTAAACAACTCTACAATATAATAATAATAATATTAAGAATTATTTATTATTATTATTATTATACGATAGTGCGATGCAATTAAAACACCACGCTTGGTCACAGTCGGAATTTATTGTTGCCTCTGTCTCTCTCAGTTTATTATTATTATTATTATTATTATTATAATTATTACATCGACTGTATAATAATAGTTGTAGATATTCGCAATGGCACTTAAGGGAGAAAAAAATGTAAAAAAAAAACGCTTTAACGCAAAATCATAACAACATTGATTAAAATCTAACGTTTTCAACATAATATGTATTTGGTTTTTCTTTTCTTTTCAGCTAATATTATAACGTAACATTTTACGTACGTATTTTACACGGTGCAACGTTAAATTATCGATTTTAACTAACATTATATTATTACGACGCTTTAATACCGGACAGTCGTGCGTCAAATCGTAATCAAATTGTCTGTCACGCGTTGCGTTATAATGCACGCACATGTATAACCAGCAGTTGCGGTGTCATTTCAGATTTTATTTCGGCAAAATTGCAGTATTTACGAATAATAATAATAATAAACGTTTATTTCTCTCGTGGTTTTTTTTTTTACGTTACTCGTATTGAATTTAGGTACATATAGAAATCCTTGGCCGATTTAATCAAATACATATTATAAATGTAAGTATATTTTTAACATTTTTTTTTTCGTATTAAAGTTCCGAATTATTTCGATTTTTTTATCCATTATAGTAGTCATCGTTAAATTAAACCGCCTTGTATTATAATACCTTATTATACTATAGTAATTTTTTTTGATTTCAAACTTTTTTCAAAGGAAACCCCTGGGTAAATCTAGATAGTTGCGCTGCGGAACTATATTATAACGTCGTGGCAATTATCATTAAATGTTATATTAATTGCACAAATTATCAATCGAAATTGTCCGTATTATTTACCATTTAAAAGCAAATTAAAACAACTGTTATAGAAAGTTCTAACACAATACACTGAAGGAAAAACACGATAAATTATTAGTTAACAATCGGTAGAGTCAAATTTTTATAATATTAAGTATTTATATATATTTTTTTTCAACTAATCATTACATTTTAATGTATTAAAAAAAGTACTTTCGCTTATATACATATATATACATATTAACAAACACGTCAACAGTTTCGTCCGAATTTATTTTAGTGGCAATATCACACTTGATAAATGATTAATGAATGATTAAGTGGTTCGCGTTTCCCATTGATTAGTCTGAGATGTGCGTTTTTACGAGTTTTATTAGTAAAAAAGTAATTGTGTTCATTTGGAGATCCAACAGGTAAACTGGATGTATACGAATTTATAATTAATTTATTAATAGTTTCAAGAAAAACATTCGCGCGGAAAATTATTCGGAATCAAAAGAGAAAAAAATGTTTTGAATTCCATCATTTTACTTATGAAGCTATAACCGTATCCTCGTTGTCCTTTCTCCTTCGCTAACGAATAACGCCACTGGTTATATTATTGTTTAGCAAAAATTAATAACATCAATTCTCAAAACGTGGCGCAGTGAATATAAATATATACCGTTTATAACGGCTAAAATACATTCGGAAAAGGAATAGGACCGATTTCATAACGCGTTTCTACATTTACTGGTGTATATAATTTCAATCCGAGGCTACATTGAAAATATTATCAGAGATAATAATTATTATAAACGTTGTATTACCGGATACTGCGGTAACCTGATCGCAGTGGCGTAATCGTGAGGGAGGACAGAATGGTGTCGAATCGCTCACATGACTTTTTTATATATATTATATACTTACTCGTATACAAGCGTGGATGAAATTTTGAAATAAAATACAAATGTTTTCGATCGAGTTTGTACTGTCCGCAGACGACCGCTAAACTCGTGCTATAACACGATTTTATAAATTCGGTAATAAAAAAAAAAACCGCGTGTGAAGTGTGCGCGTTTTTTTTTTTTTTTTTTATGTGAACAAACGGCGGGCGAATAACGATTTTAGAGACGGACACTGGATGCAGTTGATAAAAACTCGGGTAAAGTTGATAGATATCTCGAGGAAATCAATCAACGAAATGGTACTGAAGTCAAGAAAAATATAATTTATATATATATATATATTTTAATTTTTGCGTGTATCAACCGACTGGTATTGAATAAATATAATTTTTAATTAAAAAGAAAAAAGTTATATTCGTTTATTGGTAACGAATTATTAATCCGTCCCACGATCTGATACGCGCTAATTACGCGCTACATCGAACCCGGGTAAATTAATCGATTTTATTATTATTTTTCATTTTTGCTTTTCTTTCGCGGCTTTTTGGAAGCACGTCGGTATTAATATACGTGTTATTGTCAAGCCAGACCTCGTATTAATTATTTCTGCCTTCTGGACTTCATCGACCGCGTTGAAATGTTGAATAATATTATTGTACGATCTACGAATATGTTATTGTATAGTTTCCGAGCAATAATTACTGTTCTATTTACGGATTCGACGATGAGCGCGCGTTAAGTATACTTTTATCGCGGAGTTGTCGATTTTCAATACAAAAAAACTCATCGCTCGAACGTCATTGAAATACATTGATCTGTTAATAAAACTATAATTTCTAAAAATAATAATACGCGTACAAAACGCGGTAATATAGAATGCGAAAAATTATGATAATAGTAAAATGAAAATAATTTTTTTTTTATATATATATACGCATATACGCATTATACGCGCAGTCCTCGGACGCAGTAAACGGGATAGTCCTAGAATATTTTATATAAATACGAGATTTATATAAAAATATAATTATATTTCGTAAATCGAAAGCGAATTTAAGGAAAAATAACAACGACGAAGCACGTACGGAAACGATGCGATTTCGCGAACAATGCTTTTACCACAATTTTGTCGTAAAGTTTTTACTTTTTCTCTCTCTCTCTCTCTCTCTCTCTCGAAAACTGATTGGAATTTTGAAAAAAAACGTCGTGTTTAAAATATCACTTGAGTGAAACGTCGTACAGTTCAAAATACGTATACGCCATAGTTTTGAGTAAATCTATTATCCTGAAAAAGGTTTTTCGAGAAACGTATAAAGGAAGACATCGCATCGTAAAAAAAAAAGCAATCCATTCGAGCCTAAAGAATAGGTTATTTTTTCTTTCTTATTCATTTTAAAACCTCTCATCCATTCTGAAAAATAAAAATAGAAACTTGTTTACACTAAAACTAAATAAAAAAAAATCATTAACTAACGGATTATGTTATAATGATGATCTCAAAGTGAAACGTGCGTTTAAATATATAATAACTCTTCTAAAATAATTCCGTTAATAACGTCAATGGTTTCCCATTTATCCAGTCTGCGTATTATTATTATTATTATTATTATTATTTCAACTACCGGAATTTTTTTTTTTTTATGGCAATCGATAACGCGTATGACTTTCGATATGGAAACCGCGACGTGGAGAACAACTGGCACATAACAGAGCTATATATAAATACGCATTTTTCCTTACAAAAAAAAAAAAAACATACTAAATAAGTCACGTAACGATTTTAATAATATATAATAATATACGCACGTCTCGTATACATATTATTATTTTTTTGTTGAAAAAAAAAACCAGTGCAAAACGAAAATTATTTACGAACCAACTGATGGCAAAGCGTATTAGGTGCTCGGTACTGCGTTCAGGTTGCGAACAAATTTTCAATACCGAATTATTTCCTTTGAATTTTTTTTTTTTTTAAGTCGCGTTAAATTAACAAAAAGGAAAATGTTATACCAAATGTATTTTTTTTTCGTCGCGGCAAAGCGTAGTGTACACCGAAGAAAATAATCTTTGATTTTAAAAAATATATAGTATGGCAAATAAATATCTCGCAGTGAAATAAAGCTGGGACCGAACAATTAATTCTCGTTACATTTTTTTTTCCAACAAATTCCCTCGTATATTTTCAAAACTGTACACGTTTCAAAACCGACTACTATACTTATTATTACACACCCTGCAGTGGTGGCTTCGCGAGCTTAAAAAAAGACTAAAGAAACGAACACTGCGTATGATATATAATGACGCCAATTTTCGTTTTAAAACGATGTTCTGTTTATTTTTCTGTAGACAATTTTTTTTTTTTTTTATTAGAAACAATATTTTTACGAGTTTTCACCGTCAACCTCATAATCCGTAACAAATTCGCCACGAGATCGTATTGATAAAATATTATGACGTTTTAAACACCAGCTATACCGTTGCTACTTATCGCGACTAGAATATAGTTATTTTTCTGAAATAATTGCTTTCTGCGTTTAATAAGCTATTATTTTAATTCCGTATTGGATACAACTTGAAATACGATTGATCGTTAAACAAAAAGTATTCGGAACTTTCTATACAAAGTATTAAATAAAAATATTATCGGAATGGTCGCGGGGAGTGCACCGATGGCGGGACTGTATTTTTTATGATTGTGATTAAGTGACGTTTAGGTCTATCGAATGTTAACGTTTTAAAAAAGGAAAAAAAGAAATAGTTCTCGCAAAGGACAAAAGAGAAAAATTAAGCGACACAACGACTAAATATCATAAAAATAAAATTTTTTTTTTTTTTTTGAAAATCCGAGAGGGATGAATAATTTTAAAAAAGAAAAAAAATGAGAGGGAGGAATGGAATACGTTTACGAGGAAAAAAAAAGCGTCATTTCCCATCGCACTCCGACTACTGAACAGACTACGCCAATGTCTGCAGGCAGGACGAACGACGACGAAATAGTACGTAATAGAAATTAAATTATTCGTAATTTCGAGAAAAGAAAATAAAATTCCTTTTTTTTCCCCCTTCGTTTTCAACCGTGTAAAACACGACTGAATAAATCGATGGCGGCCCGGTAGAAACGCTGTCGCGAGTACAATACGAGTTCGCGTTCGGCAAGTCGCCGCCGTCGCATGACGAAACGTATTTTATTTTTTTTTCACATTATTTCCACGATCGTTATTTTTCCTACACACAGTTTTCCCGTCATTGACGTCGCGGTTATTCTTTTTAACGCACACCGTCGACGTAACAACCGGTGCACGCCGTATATATATTTTTTTTCTCTCATACACGGTTTGTCGAGAAATGTGTCATAACAAATGTCCATCAAAATACATATTATAACACATTTACACATTGTGAAATCGATTTCCACGTGTTACTCCGCCGGTGGTGGCATATCCACCGCGGTGGCGGAATAAGCGAGTTTTTCATTCTTATAATATAATACGTATAAATATGAAAATATTGTTTTTATTATCGTGGCGCCGCGTACGCGGCACCGGTTTATTGCACAATATCGAACAAACGGTTGAAATTGCGCAAATTATTACTGTATATTTCATTTGTACTCTATATATATATATTATATAACACTGCGGTTATATACAAATAAAATATTAATGTATGTACTCGTGGAAAGGGATTTATAATCCTGTTGAAATTATCGATTTTCGATTGACTTAATCCTCGACTATATATATAATGCAGATTTGAGTAGTATTCCGAATGCTATTATTATTGTATACGGAGAACACTTTTTAAATAATTTGTTTTTTTTTTTAAGTATTCTGAATACGGTATTTGAATACGTTATTTATTCGAATAATTTTTAAAAGTATTCCGCGATTACTATTTAAAGATGAATCGTATATTTAAATAGTATACGTACATAAAAAAAAATAACGTAACTCGTTACTTAAATGTACGGAGTAAGTATTTCGAAGCAAAAAAAAATAAATACTTATTAGTTGTTGAGTTAATTTTAAACGCGGAATCAAAAAAGAAAAAAATTGTATTATTTAAAATACGTAAATATCGTATTAGGGAAACGATACGTCCAGCAATAGCTGCAGTAATAATATTATCGTGTGGACAAATTTCACGCACACACAAAAAAAAATCTATACCGCGAGAAATACGACGTTGCAGTCCATTAAGAGATATATAAAAACAAAATAAAAAACATTTTATTTTTATTACTTTAAAATTGTTCAATGCGAAAATATCGAATTTTTTAACGTCGAATGAACACCAAATGCTCATCGGCCCGCTAAAATCACCATATACACAGGACATCTGTAAACGTATAAATAACACATCACAGATGATACGCAATATTGCGGATTGTGGAAAAGTCGGGGGGAAAATATGTTAAATCGGGAAATCAAATAGTTAAGTTAGGTTAGAATTGACCGGTCGAACAGTGAAATCGGGCGCACCCATTGAACGTGAAATCTTTTTTATTTTATGAACGTCAATAAATTTTTTTGTTATAAAAAACAAATAAACGGTAACGTGTATACATTGTATGTAACCGTATCGATTGTGGTGGCCTGTTGATAATTTTTCATGAAATCGGCGCGTTAAAACAATTTGAAAAATCGCTATTGTCGATCATATTTCTCGCGCGTTATTATTTTCTCATATTGTTTTACGCTCAGGTGAAACCCGTCTATGTGTAGCACACAAAACATTCAGATTCGTTTGTTTCAATGACAACAGAGAAGAACGTTTTAAATATCATTGACGGTCTAATACGGTCTGCATATATACCACCGCCGTCTATCTCCCTGCCCCAAAACAGCGCGATACCGATTTAATAACTGGTAATTTAACCGATTAAATAACCAGAAAATATTATTTTTCCAGTGCAGGTTTCAGAATATTTTTGTTGTCTTTACAAGGCGTATATTGGTCAATGGAATTGTATTAGAAACGAATTGTTACGAAATACTATAAGTAGGTACAATATTATATTATTTTAATTAGGTAACGATTATTATTATTGCTATTATTGAGCTGCTTCGAGCAAAAGTTCCCTTCTTCTGGAAAGTAGCCAGTCTGTCCGCGATTAACGAACGTGCACGTATAGAATCTCGTATACGGAAAACCAGTGTGGTTTTAGGGGAACATTTTGTCTCATGACATGATATTTTTATAATATCGCAGTTATTTTAATACTGGCCACTATTTCGAATTCGAATCATTTACTTACTGGTTCGATCCACCATAAATTACTCTGGGACTGCTTTTCCCAATCATTTTCCTAATCTTACACGTCCTTGTGATATGTTATCGATAACCACATATCGATGGACACCATAGAGCAATATAGAGGTAGCGTTCCCTATCGCGCCCGTACGTGATCTGTGTCACCCAATCGTCGGTCATTCGTCTCTGTAAGGAAGCGTTTTATTCGCAATAACATTGTCGCTAAACAGCGTGGATTCAATATTATCAATATTATTTGGTACATTCAGTAATAACACGAAAAAAAGACCTTAAAACACGTCTCGTAGTCCACGCTCTACACTATATCTCGTACGTCATTTATTACACGATACATATTTATTTTTTTAATTATTAAGTTTATTACGATAATACGCAATAATGCGCCGGCCACACTGATTTAAGAAGCGTTTTGTCGAAACGAAATTCTACTGCAATGCCCCCCCCCACCTCTATGACGGATACGTGTAAACGCGCGTTTATTTGGTATTTAAATCTCAGAAATAATTTTTACGACGAAAAGAAACTTGTTGTTCCTATTCTAGCCGACAAATTTCTGAGCAAAATAAATGCGAATTTTTCTAAAAAAAAAAATCGTTCTCTAAACCTATACATTATTATTGTATCTTTTCCGTGATTTTTTTTTTTTTTTTTTTGGAAATGAGGAGTGATTTAACTCCCAAAATCTCGTGAATCCACCACTGCGGAAAATTAATTATTACCGTTCGAAATAATAATAATAATAATACTAATACAGTGACATTCGGAATTTCGCGTGTTACATATTGTGGTGTATATATACTGTACCTAATAATCGTCGGTATAAATAGCGTTATTATATGCCGCAACTATAGGATTAATGGAAATAAATGCGCAGTGCGGTGTTATAATATAAAATACGTGCGCGCGTCCGATGGCGCGGCATTACGCAAAGAGTCTCCCCCCCCCATCCCGTTCTCGTTTAATCGAACATAAATTCATAATATTATTGGGCAACTGCGCAGGATGACGTTATTTCGTTGCGAATTTACCGAAATAAGGTTCAACCGCCATACGGAACGGGTGTGTATTTATTCCGTCACAATATACGTACTCACTTGGTATAGGCACACAATAATATTATGACACACGAAACAATTGTTTTTTTTTTGATACTTTATTCTCGCACGGTATCTATAATATATATATATATATCCCGTTTCGTTTTCTCATTCGATGGCCCCGCCGCAATATTTATATATATATATAATATAATAATACAGGGAAAATGAAAAACTATATATATATATATAAGCAATAAAATGACATAAAAAATATATATAATAATAAATACGCGCGTGGCGTTAATAACGATCTGTACGAATGTGGCGGCGGGTAAGTGGGAACAGAGAGAAAACTTTTTTTTTATATATATATATATATATAAATTTTGCGCATTAAAAAGAATAATTGTTCCTATTACTAATAATAATAATAATAATATGTTAATTGATGAAAAACAAAAAATAGCAGCGATAAATCGGAAACCCCGCTGACGTTATAATATTATTATATAATATACCGCGTATTTCGGAATCGATTAAACACGAAATTCGACGAGGTTTTCTACGCCCGATTTTATTTTAAGAAAACAGTCGTATTATTACTATTATTATTGTTATTATTATTATTATTATCTGCAGTTTTTAACGTAGAATGAAAAAACAAAAAAAGCCGTTTAAAGCGAAGAAATTTCAAATTACCAACAACTTTTAATCGTATTCGTCGACGAAAATATAACACTATTACTGTATAATATCCCACGTATAAAACATAATCGTTGCGGAGATATTATTCGTATCATGTCGTTTGATTAGCGAGAAAAGATCAGTGGCAAAACCAGAACGATCGCGCGTAACTAGGGCAAACGCGCTCGCGCGCGCGCGGAGACAGAGAGAGAGAGAGAGTGTGTGTGTGTTTTTAACACTCGATTAATGCGAAAATAAAAGTTTGTATATAAAAAAAAAAAAAAAAAAACGATCAGTCACGAAACGTTGTATTTACGTAATAATAATTCTTAAGTTCTCTTTTCTTATTTTCTGAAACAAATATATTTATCGATTTTACGAATTCATATGGGTTGTATTGCACCGTTTATGAAATTATACGCACAAAACCATAATATAATAGACGTGTATAAAGTATTGTATTTTATACGAGACGACCGGTTGTTTCCTGAAATCAGAAATTCCATTTTATCGTGGACCACCACCACCACCACCACCACTACTACTCTTACTCATTACCACTACTACTCGTAAAACTCGTAATACTCGTACGGTATATTATACTGTACGGTCCACGGACTCTCGCAATAAAGCACCTCCGCGCCGCCCGTTAAAACAACAATTTTATTGTACGGCCGGCGATAGTAAGGCGCGCGCGCGCGTATATCTCGCAATTCCGTCGGTCGGTATTCTGTGCGAGGGCGTTCAATCGACGTCGTAACACTGCGGTGAAAGTAAAAGTATAATATATATGTGTGTGTGTGTGTGTGTGTATACCTAAATCGCGCATTCAATATAATATAAAAAAATCGTGGCAACGTCGTAATAATAATAACACATACGCGCGCACATATATAATACGTACACATGAAACTATATTATAATAATAATAATAATAATAATGTGTTATAGTGTACGCGCGGCGTTTTGTACACAGGAATGTTTTTAATGCCAAGAGACGGCTTGGCAACCTGGTCTACCTAATAATATTCTTTGCCGTCACGAGAAACACGAACCCGCAAGGACGCACCTACAACGCGTAGGTACACACTACCACTGGGCATCATGTGTGATTATATATCACACACCATATAAAATGTGTGGAGGGGGAGAACGATGCCCGTTTCATAATATGTAATAATTGTAATAATAATAATTTTTCGAATGTCTAATGATTTTTTTTTCCCGATATATTTCTATAACGCACGACGCGATTAGTAGTAGTAATGCGGGATTTAAAGAACCCACGAACCCACGGGATTCTACGAAAATCAATTTTTTAAAGGGCCTCCAAAAGCGAAAAGAAAATTTACAAGTAATACGCCGCCCGCGCGCGCCCGTCCACTCCGTTTTGACTGTTTTATGACGCGGTTTTTAAAAATTATTATTATTATTATTTCGTTTCGATAAGAGAAGAAGACGAAAAAAAAAGAAGAAATCTCGATTTTTCGCCGGTTTTTGCAATACTCGTCGTCGTGTCTCCTGTTATCACATAAGCGATCAAACGAATATTATAAAACTGCTGACGCGGGCGGCGGCGGCGGCGGCGGTTCGCTCGACGTGCGTTGGATTGAAAAAACGCGGGCCGCCGCAAAAGTCGGGCGGGTTCCCTCCCACGTGTCTAAATCCTACACCGTTAAATGATTTACGCGTTATAAAAACGACTTTTGCGAGAACGTGGTCCACGCGCTCGACGGTCGAGTCATCCGAAGGCTCTCGTTATCAGCGAGAACAAAAAAGGAGAAAAAAACCGGACAGAAAAGGGTTATAATAGATAATATACGGCCGCCGACAATCGTGGATGTTCACGCGACGTTTTATTGTACGGCGAAAAAGCGTTTTTAAACTGTTCAATAATAGCGTGCGCTATGGCTCGGATTCAAAAACGAAATGAGTTTGTTTTTTCTTCTTTTTTTTTTTTTTTTTTCCGGAATAGTCGAAAGTGATGAAGAGAGGAGTATAAAACGCTTCGCAAATATCGTACCGACGAGTTACTTTGTCGAAAAATTAGAATACAAAAAATATCGTATTCCACGTCCTTTATTTTATTTTTATGCAATGCCCGAGTTAAATAAACGAACGATTTTATGTGCGTGAGCAACACTTATTAAACGATACACTAAAAGTCTTTTTCTTCTTCTTGAAAATCATCCATCGCGAGCAAACGGAATTAATGTAATTTTTTAAAACGTCATTTTTGGGCATTTTTTTTTTTTTTTAAGGGGAAAAGTTACGTTTTTATTTGTAAATCGCGATGACGAATACTGTGATTTCCGTCACCAGCTGTTTATTACAACTTTTCAACCCTTGATTCCGGCAGAAAGTTATTAAAAAAAAATATTATTTCCTTCACTTAACGTCAATACTTGTCCTTCACAAATTCTCTATTTTCCAATAAACGACTCCCTCGTTAAATCCGTTTTAAATCATATCCATAATCCGGCTTCAAAACTGAACTACAATGGCATAAATATTGACACTCTCTATCTTAACCGTATTAATACACAATATATATATATATATATATATATATTGTTCAGTTTTAACTGAAAGTTAATAATAATAATAATAAAAATATATATATAAATGCACGCGTTATTTTCGTTTCTTATATTATTGAAAGGCGTTAATATCCGATTATACACGCATTAGGTACGACGTCATTATAACATGCAGATTATTTCACTTGTAAGTTGTAACAAACAACCATCCCCCCTCCCACCTACGTTGTCAAATATAAGTATACAATAATAATAGTGTGTAAATCGTATTCTAATGACTTATATATTCCGAGATAAATGGTAATACCATTAATATTAAAAAAAATTATATATATCATTTTATATTTTTACAGTAAACAATAATTATAAACAGTAGCTATTATAACATTCCAATACGCACACGTTTAAAATAAAATTTACATATTATTATATATATATATATATATATAATTAACCCGTTTAATCTATTTTTCATATTAATAAAAAAATATGTGTAGCTACACCCTGGAACGTTATTTATTTATTTTTTCACTAGTATTCTTTTTGTTTTTACACCGCAAACGCGTTTATAGGTGCGCGTAACGCCTTAAACGCGTGACATTGAAAATATTTTAATAAATTATTTACGGAGGACGCAAAATCATTTAAGCCCATCATCCGATAATGTATTTCGTTTAATAACAAAACGGATCGATTTATGATTTTATCTAAAATATCGTCTACCATCGCCTACAGGCGAAAACATTTTTCGTCGCGAGACTTTCCGCCTGTATCGGTCAGTATGTAATGGTCCGTATATGAACATAATATATCCCTAATAACACTGGAAGGATTTTCCGGTGTTCCGAAACTCCACTTGAAAATTGAATTCGTTCATCGTTCAAAGCGTAAAAAAGTGACACGTTCGCGTTCTTTAAATGAAAAAAATACGAATGCGTTAATTTGATCGTTCATTTTTCTTTTTGTTTTAATATTAACGAATCGCTTATAAAATGAATCGTATTTGACTTTGTTTATAAAACCCGAATAAACCGAAAATTAGTTATTCCGAGACGGGTTTATTGGAAAGCCACGTATTATTATGTTTTTATAATATATACAATCAAATGTAATGGGAATAATTTTAGAAAATGTTGTTACGTAATAATTGATATGCATATATTAATTGTTGTATTAAATAGGTACTTAAATGAATTTGAACGGCCTGAAAATCCCGTAACGTCGTTCACGTTCGCGTTCCATTTGAGAAATAAAAAAAACGAGTGATGTTCACAAAATACGAACGTGTGCGCGCGATCATGGACACGTCGCTCTTTCCAAAAACACCGGAGAGATCATATTATACGACCGATCCGCGTTTAATTCCCGTCCAGGCGTTCCCGTAGGAAGTCCGTGCAAGTCATTTTGTCGGAGTTCCTCGAGGATATGCCACACAATACAAATCGTTCGCGCCCGTTTCTCTATAATATCTTACTTGTACATATATCTAACAGTGTAATATAATTAAACAAGAGGATATAAGCGCTCCGTAATGGCTGACTGGAAGTCCTCGGAAATATCCCGAAGGAGTTCAGAGACAATATAAATTTTATTTCCAAACGCCGTTCGGCTCCGTTAATTAAAAACCGACCGCCGCAAATGTGTTGTTTTCTCGGTGGACAGCGTTTAATTAATATACGTATAGAAATCATGTAAACGTACCTTGTGCCGCCGCGGTGTTTGCAACGATTGACAGTAGAACGACAAACGCCGTCATTTTCGCGCCGCTGGTCATCGGACGACGATAACGGTTCGCGCGTTCCTTCATGACTCGTTCGGAAGAGAGAGATATGGAGAACGAGAAAAATCCGTACTCGGAGAACGGAATCGGATACGTCATACGACGTAACACACAGTTTTTCCTTGATTCCGACGATAAATCCGGCGCATCTTACGGGGCAGTTCGTTTCGTCATGATTTCGTAACAGCGTCCGCGGCAACAGCGGTCGTTTCGTACTAATACGTTTTCGTATCGTAATCGTCCGTCGTTGGACATTGCCAGCGCGTGTGTCATCGATGTGACAATGACCTTACCGGATTGTTTTTTGTTTTTTACATTACACGTCGTCGTCGCGCGCGCGCGCGACGGTTTTAACGAATCCACGCGTAAAATAAGCAAAACGTGTAAAAAGCAACAAAAAAAAAAAAAAAACCCCGATTCACCGACGTCCCTACAGGAAATATAAAAATCGGCTATTAAATACTTGCAACGTGAATAACTCGCGTAAAGAAAACGGACAAACGCGGTGTGGCGATATCGGTTTTTTTTTTTTTTGTTATTACTCTATCGAAAATATTGTAAAGAAAACATCCGTGCGAATAAAGCGAGAAAGTGAAGAAATGATGCGATAAAAAAAAAACTGCGGCGAATTAAAAGTGTAAAAAAAAAAAAAAAAAAAAACAATCGATCGTCTGTCGTATAAAGAGAACTTGTTCGAAAACACTGGCAAAGACTGAGCCAGTAAAAAAATGTGTCTGTACGCGGCGCGCGCGCGCGGACAGACGTGTTTGAATCGTGTGTACAGTACTTTTTACAGTGTACACGATGGTGGTGGTGGCGGTGGTGGTGGTGGTGGTAACGACGCGGTAGTGGTGGTGGCCGGTAGTGGTGGTGACGGTAAGAATAAGTGACTATATTATTATTGTGTATAAGAGAGCCGATTGCACTCGCCGTCGCCGTCGTCGTCGAGGCCGATCGAGGTTGTGTAACGCCGCCGCCGCTGCCACCACCGCCTTCGTCGCGGTATATAAAATGTAATAAGTCCGATAGCGGTCCGGTTACCTCGGACTCCTCGGAGAAACGACCCCGGGGCAGGAGTAGGAGACGGATTGAAATAATTTACAATGCGTATATAATAATAATAATAATAATAATAATAACTGGCGGATTTGCGCGGGTTTGGCGTACACATTTGTGTGTGTGGAGACTGTACATATGGAGATCTGGCAATACCCGTTCTAATATACACTGGCGTACGTAACAATATAATATTACATACAGTGGCGTATTTTCAAATTTTTTGTGGGGGGGGGGTCTAAATATTAAGTACCTATAAATTTATAATATAAAAAAAACACATACGAGTTATGATGTAATAATTGTATTATGTATATTTCACTACTATTATGATTTATTAATACAAATTAATAGTTTTTTATAATAAAAAAGGTAAACGACAAAAATGACCAAAAGTTAAACCCAAGTTATTTATACAAATATTGTGTATATATTTTTTTTTTTTTATAATAGTAACGTTAAAAACTCATAATATAAAATTAATATTCTCTTTCTCCAAGTTATTTACGACTTTTTAAATTTTTTTCTGGGGGGGAGTCGAGACCCGGGAACCCCCCCCCCCCCGTAAATACGCCACTGATTACATATATACGACGTATACGTAATTTTATTATTATTATTAAGATGCCAACGCTGTAAACGCGACTCTATTTGACAACGGACGAAATTTTCCCGTCCGAATTTTCAAGAAAAAAAAATAGCGATTTTAACGGGCACCAAAACGTTTTTGGAAAAAAAAATAGAAAAGTTACCGTCGTATCGAGTTACCGAGTTACTCCGATAAAGATTTTAGAGTTTTTTTTTTTTTTTTCTTCTTCTTGAGCCTCGTCGACTCCAAAATTATTATTATTATATATTAGCTTATACGAGAAAATTGTGTTACAATATTACATTACGCGAAATTCATAAAGAGGTTAGCAATATTAAAATAATATATCGTTTAAATAAGATAGTCGAGAATTTTTTTGATAACGTTTAACAATGCGTAAGACTCATTTCGTGTAAAATTCACAACCGTTAAAAACAAAAATATTACCCCTTTAAACGTTTAATAATTTCTCCGTAAATTGGCCAAAATTAGAAGACATTTTTTTTTAATTTTCAATTTATTTTCGTACGTTTTCCGCAGTGCCGCGTTCGCGCACAAACTATCGACAAAACAGTTTTTCTTCCGATTTTCGGATTGTTTCGAATTACGCGTACTATATAATAGTAAATTAGGTAATGAAAAAAAGAAATGAAAAACGTTTCGAATAAAATTCCAATACTATAAATACGATAGATAGAACGTAAAAGTATGACGAGATGATCGTCCGAACCGTTTTTTTTTTTCTAGTCGGAAATTTTTACACAGAAAAAATAAATAAATCGTTGAAAATACAATAGCTTTTCCGATTCGCTCTGAATCTAAAAATAATAATACCTTCGTACCGCGTTTTATATCCTATCGTTTCGACTACAGCGAATCGATTCCGTCGAACGCCGCCTAATACATAATGGTGAAAAGTAAAAAGTTTGACTTCCTCGTTAAGCTAATTATATAGTTTGAACATTCGAGAAGTTCGTTGATGGAGCACGAAATCTGAAAGCCTTTTACATCCAGAGGATTTGTACGGGAGAATACCAAAAACGAGTGTTTGCGTTTACGAGCTTATTTATTGTCTATCGAGTGCACGCGCAAATGGTGAACGAAATATGTCGTCACTAGAGCTATAAAAAATCATCGTATATAAAAAAAAAAGAGCTTTATAGACATTAAACCAATCATGGCAATGGCGCTTAGAAAAAAAAGCGCCATTGAAAAGTGTTTTTTTTTTCACTACGGTGAAACTGCTCAGAAAAACTGTCATTTCCAACGCTCAGGGGAATTAATACCATTTGAGATACAATGCAGAAAATAACATGTCTAACTTCCTCGCTCCGCGCTGTCAAGTCAGAAATAATATGCAGTCAGTAAACTACAGTGAATTGAAAATTAATTCCCTTAGCATAAAAGAAATTTAGTAAAATAATTATAACGTGAATAAAGCAATGTTAATACTGGTTTATTTTAATTTATAACCTCGCCTCTTCATTATTGGCGTCACATATGTATATATTATGTTTAAAAAAAAAACAAAGAATAAATAAAAAGCGTTTTTTTTTAAAAATTAATCTAAGAGCCTTATTTTGGATCTTTAAGTCCAGTCCTACATAGTAGAATCCTATTTTCACTTTTGGGAGGAAGAAACCAATTGGATAATTTGTAAAAGACTAATCATTTTTTAAGGCGGAAACCAGTTAATCGTATTTTTTTTTATCCTGGAATCAATTCCATTTTTCGCATTCCCCGTATACAATTAAACAGCGTATTGCACATTTTACAAAAACTAGTGTTTTTAACCGAATGTCGTCGTAAACAAGCGAATTAGTGATTTTATTTATAAAACACCAATCGTTCTTTATATACTATGTAAAGCTGATCTTATTATATTATAATATTATAAAACAATTTTAATTACTATTTATTATCTTTAACGTCGTACCTACTGACGTATTTGATTAAAAATCATTTTGTGATTCAAACCGTTTCCAAAATGTAGAGAAAATTTTCCTCGAGCATTTTTATATAATGTTTATTACACTAAATATATATAACGTATATACATACATAATTAAATAACATAAATATGTATTTTTTTTTAATACAATTGTACGTCGGTACAAAGTTATATATTGAATTTATAATAATGATTGCGTTCAGATTCTATTTGAACAAATCATTAACCAAAGGCTCAGTACACTGTAAGCAGTATACGACTCGGTAAATCATTGTTTATAGTTGCGTACTAATTGTATAAATAATTCAAGGAGAACGAACATATATAATATAATATATTATATTATTTAAAACATGACATTCATTGTTCATATTATCCAATCCGCCCGACAAAGAATATTGATAAAGTAAATTTTTATTGATAATCAATAATATTTGAATTTTGTCATGTTAAATATATATATATTATTACCGTAGAATGAAATACCGGTGAGTAATAACTAATTAATGATAACACATTTTAATGTGTTTTTAAAATTTACAGGGCCAAAATCGGATGATTAACTATATTTGACCGTTAAATTGAAATTCAGCGGTTTTGTAATGAACATTTATGCAACCCGAATTTTTACCAAATCATTAAAACCGTTAACGGTTCTGTAAATGTTTAATGATCGTTGGTTTACGCAACCAAGCAGTATAAAGAATTACTACAATGTTTTTTTGATAAAAAATACCAACTAAAGATGTACGTCCGGTAATGTATGAATTGGAAATCGAATATTTAAATTGATTAAGAAAACGATAGAAAAGACACGTCATGGTGTTTCGTGAACATAGAAACGTAATGTTTGACCGCCACAAAATCAGTTTTAACAATATATAAATTGCAACGGCGTGTTTATCGAGCGACAAACCGGATTCTGGAAACGACCAAAATATTCAAATTTGCACCGCAGTTTTAAATAATCGTCCGTTTCGGGTTTTCTACAACAAATTATAATACTCGCCTCATAATACTTAACGACGAGTGGGGTGGTCGATCACAACTCATTGCAACATTATAAAATGAATTTCGTTTTCTTGCCCTTCGTGGCTTCATTTTTTTCGTATATTAATAATTAATAAAACGGTAGAGGCGAATTTCAAACTTTTTTTTTTTCTATTTTACTAAAGCATTACGAATTGAATGAAAACACTAATAACACTGATATTACTATCTATGTAAATGATATATATATATATACATATTATTTGATTAAATATATTAAACTTAAAACCTTGTATTATAAAAACAGTACGCCCTTTATCTCGTTTATCGTATTTGCTTTTTCACAATTTACGTCAAAATAAAAAAAAAAACCACAATTACAATTTTATATACTCTGATTGTCAATTTAAAAAATGTTTTCAAATCCCCAAACAGTTAAAATAAAATATGAATGTTTTAATAATATATCTTATCGTGATCGCATTACAACAACAATAATAATATTAATAATTTTTATGATTATTTTTGAATATTATAACAGATCATGTTTTAGTGGCACTCGTATATCGTGTCATAATAAAATATTTTGTATTGTATATTAGACGTGGTTCTAGATTAAAAAATTCACGTAGACTAAAAAAAACTGAGAACCATCTGGGAAAATAACGAAAAGAGAGGCGAAATCGATGAGACACATTTACTCTATTCAGTTTAATATTAAACCGAAACGCGCACGCTGAATGAACACCGGAGCGATGCTGAACCCCCAAATGACTAGTAGCTGTTCTGTCATTGACTGTTACTGTCGGCAACAGTCATTTGTCAAACGTTCCAACATTTTGGTGTGGATACCATCATAGGCGGATCTACGGGGTGTGCCAAGGCACACCCTGATGTAAAAAAAAATTAATTAATTTCTATTTAAATATTATACAATAGGTTATAGCATTGGTTAGTAAACAAGTGTTGGATACTTAAAATATTTTAATTATAGAGGTTTTTATGGAAGAAAATTATAAGCCAAAAAAAAAAATGCATAAAGCGGGTAAATTTGTTTACAGCCACCCCTCTATATTATACAAAAAAAGGCCGGGCACACTCAAATGTAAAACTCTGGATCCGCCTATAGATATACCATATGCTATTACTGATCAATGAACATTAATATTTATCAAAAAAGTAGGAAAGTAATATTTTAGTTGTTTAGATTCATTTCGACTACAGTTATAGGTATGTATATACTCGTATGGACAACACAGAGTTTAACAATTTTAAATTAATGTCATAATTATCTAAAAAAAAAAACGATAAATTCTTTCTTTCGGTCATTTCCAGACTTCTCAATGGCTTCCTCTGTATGTAGCATTTTAATCTTTGGTTTTCTTCGTACAAACAATACAGTTCTTAGCAGTTTAGTTCTAAAACAACTGTTATAAATACTCTGATTACTTCATTTTTGTTTTAATAAGTGTTGGATCAAAAGTCGAAACTCCGCTAAAAACAAAAAATAATAATAAATATAAACAATATTTTAATTTATATACTATATAAAAAACAATACTTATGGAAAAGAAAAGGTCAATCTAGAACCGTGATATGTTGGTTATGTGAGTCACTGGTCATCTCGTGTGTATCATAAATATTCGTAACTATAATGTTAAAAAATCGAAATTTCAGATCGTTCTCAATCAGTTCTAAAGTATAAAACATAAACATAATAAGTCAATGTTGTTTTTAAAAATAAGAACTACTCAAATGCAGAGTAAAAATATCCAGCAAATGGGCACATAAATAAAAAACCGTTTAATTTTTTTTCTTCAAATTATATGTATTTAAGTATTTTAACGATCGAAAGTATTAAAGTATTTAAGTATTTTATCGACGAAAAATCCCAAATCAAATTCAAAGTCGTCCATCCAAAATAATTTATATTATCTCTATATATAATAACAGAACACACCGTGCCAAACGCATTGTTGTATTAAAAAAATAATTCTAAACATAGTATATAATGCGATGTTCTCTATTAAATTCATATTAAATTAGAAAAAATTGTTTTTTTTTATAGAACTGTTTAAGGTGAATATTTGATGATAACTATTGATAATTTTCGTATCCACAAACGCTCGTCACTCAATTCCTTTGATAATATTTGTACAATTATTATTTATTTTAAATCATTGGGTACATAATGTGCTAATCATTGATAAAATACGATAAAAGTCTGTAAATTATCGGAATTTTACACAAGAAACCGTTTTTAGATACTTTCGGTACAAATTTGTTTTCACACTTACACAGAGTACCTATTAAAAAAATTTTTCGATTCAAGTGCATCTTTTTCAACATCCAAATCATACGCCTAAGTCGAGTATATAAAGTAAGCCTATTTTCATAGCATTTTTATAGTTTTACTCAAATTTTCGTATCTACCCATCATTGTATAACTATACTACTAGACCGATTTGAATGAATCTTTTTTTATATGAAAGAGTATAAATCTCCCGGTGGTCTTGTCTTAATTTCGAAATGATTGGCCCAGTGTTAGACTAGTAATTTGGTGTTTGCTGACTTCGAAAAATAGGTTCGCAATCCGACCTGTGATTACGTTCCTTTTTTTTTTATTTATGTTTGACTACCGATTTAAATGTAAGAATAGGGATGACGACATGACTACTTTATAACTACAATATGCTATTCAGTTTAAGATTATGTCGGGCGGCGGACGAAAATTTATTCATGTTCACGCAAACAACAGCCTGCAATGACAAAGCGACTATAGGAGTCACTAGCATCACTTCGGTGTTCATTTACCGTGCGCATTCCGGTACAATCTTAAACTGAATAGAGTATAGTACGTTCCCCGCTTCACTCATAGTCCATTATTTTATTTTTTTTATTATTATTATTAAATAATTCCCCACGCGTACACAAAATGCGAACTATGATATACAAATGTATGAGAGCCAAAGGCGGGTAGAATTTTACAAGTAACTTTAGTAAATAAATTTTGACTTAAAACTAGTTAAATATTTCTTACGTAACGGCATTAGTCTATATAATTTAAAACGTTATTTTAAAAAATTAGTTGTAAATATGTATTTATACAAATAAAATGGACAACAATTTTACAGGATTACATGTCGTTTTCCAAAAATAACAATATACAAAATATGTACTAAATATGTAACATTTGCCTATGCACTATATTAAATATAACTCTGAAATGTGCCATTGCCTTCTAGTGCTCGTGAAGAACGCCTTTTTAATATTCTTCTTCTTCGTGTCAGTCAGCTGTTTTAAATTCCTTTTTTGAATCAATATTGGATCAGTTTTATTACTTCGTCAGTTGGTTCTTTAAAAAGGTCATCTCTACCACAATTCATGTTAGTCATACCGCACTGTAGTAGGTGTTGGTCGTCTTGTACTTCTCCGCATTCGCATTCTGCATTTTCTTCTATTTTCCATCGCGCGAGGTACATTTTTGTTCTTCCTACTACTACTCTTAGGCGATTTAAGGTTTTCCAGAGTCCATATTTCAGGTTCCTTCTCGGTGGGAGATTCTCTGTGGCTCTTGTCTATATTTGTTCGTCTGCTTTACGTCTATCTTTCCATCTTTGTATGCGTCCATCGGTTTTCGATTGTAAAGTCCCAATAGTGCTGTGTAAGGATAAATAAATAAATTAACGTTGGGTAGCAACCATAAATACCTACTAAAAGTTGGAACCAACTTATTTAACAATAAACTTTATTATTATTTAATTATTGTTATTGTTTTTTTTTAAGTGACTGAATAACAATTCAACAACTTGTTTGTTTTTTTTTTAATCCCAAAATCTAAATTGTAACTATTTACTGTTTTATTTCGAATATTCTGATTTTAACTAATTAGAAACATTGATTACCTTGCCCATCTTTCTTATAATAACAAAATATAGGTACTAACCATTTCCATTGATTTGATACTTATTATTCATTATCCACTCCATCAGTAATATTTATATAACATAGTGATTCAATGATGTACACGATTTCTTGGTATGCTCTTCTATAAATGAAATATTTTATTAAGAAAAATCATTATAATTTAATGAAACAAAAACTTATACTCACCTAGTTTTGTATAATGAATGTATTTATTTACTAGGCTGGGCATTAACGAGTTGAATGTTAAATTTAAATTAATTAACATGTTATTTTTTTTCAAATTAACTTTTAACTTGAAAAGTTAATTTCTTTTAAATTTCGCGTGTTAACTTTACGTTAACTTTTTACAAAATATCCAAGTTAAACTGTAATTATATAAACTTTAAACTATATTATAAATTATAATGTGCACCTACAGATATATTAGTATTTTTATTTTATATAAATAGGATTATACATAATATATTTTAGGCCCTGTAAGTATCTTGGCAGCGTTCATATATTTTTATTTGTTGTTAATCAGAAAATTTTAACATTGAACTAAGTTAAGTTACTTTTTTTCGAAATTATCTTTTAACTTCCAAAGTTAACAAAAAAAATATTGCTCAATTATAATTAAATTTAACATAATTATTTAAAATTTACTTAACTTAATGAGTTTAATTTAATAATAATAATCGTTAATTTGCCTAGCCTTGTTATTTGTGTTCACTGTTCATATAAGGCTCGATGAAAAATTTAATTTAAACAAAAAATAGATACAGACTTAATATAATAATATATTTCTATGCTGTTACAAACTATAATTTTACCTTTAATTCGTAATACACAAGAAATCTGTGCGAGAACGTCGTACGAAATTTAACAAACGTTTTCTCGTAAAATGTTACAAACCATCAGCCTCAAAAAGGTTTTTTTTTTAAATCGCCAGTTCCGTACTGTTTGTAAAAACTAATATGTATTTATTTACTCTTGTCTGGACTTTATAGTACTCGGACCAATATATTTTATAAATTGTGTATTTTTTATTTATTTCATATACCGTTATAAAACTCAGTAGGCAAAACAACACTTGATTTGTATATTTTTTTTCGTTTTTAAGTATTTCAAATTCATTAGATAACAAATATATAGGAACGTCATGATAACCATACACAAAACATCAAATTTCAAATTCTCATTGGGTTCCTGCGAAGTATTTTAGATAGGTGCTCTATTGATGATTATTATTAAAAACAATTTACTAGGTTGAAACCAAATTCCACATATATACCTATCCTTTATTTATTTTTAACAAAATAATTGTAATTTTTGACTTTTAATTATGGTAAAACAATTATAATACCATAACAACATCATATAATATATACATATTTTTAATTAAACATTGTAAATTATATATTTATTCACAAACGTACATAATATATACTTATAATTTATATATGTATACAATATATATTTCTAATTACATAATTTCATAAACAGTGTTGCTAACATTGGATCATTGAGCAGCTTTTCGACATTACTTATATAATACAAATAAATTTACTGTTATTAACAATAATATTATTGGTGCAATTGGAATTGAAATTAATTTTGTTTATTTATTATAGATTGGACTTATTGCTTTTTAAAACATATTTAACATGTACTTTTATTTTATTTAAATATAAATAAATAATACTGTAATTATTTTATAATTATACTTTTAAATTTGTAAAAAACACAACTTTTAATCTTTATAATATTAACAAAACATTAAATCTCGTGTTATCATTGGTAAAACCAAATACAGTGATTATACATATTATATAACTGCATATTCTAGATAGTGGCTAGTGTGTAAAAATAATAATTCTAAAAAGAATAAAGAAAAAAAACAGAGATCTCAATTAAAATCAAAATATACTACTCGCACAATTGATTTTTGTTCGGACAATGTAATGGATAATTTTATTCGTTCACAATTATATTTAAAATTTAACTCGTATTTCATTATCTACGGACGGATATGATACTTTTGGCATCATTTAGTATATTATAATTATTTATGTATATACAAACAAACCCGCGTCAGTTACGAAATTGCTTTATAGTGTACATATTTATATTTTAACTTTCATAAATCAATAATTACATTTTTTTTTTATTTTTTCTAAACTTCAATTTAAACTGAAATTTGAATTCTAATTGTACAAATCAAATTATTGTAATATATAATGTAAATAACTCAATGTCGTAATACAGCATTAATAATAATAATAATATATATATATATATATATATATATATATATATATATATATATATTTGTATATAAAACTTTGAAAATTGTAACAGTCTCTTAATATATTATATGACATTTCAACATTTACATAATATATTCATTGTAAAACATTTAATTATAGAGTAAAGAGGGTATGTCCTGATAGAGAATTTGGTAAGTAATATTTGATTGTTAACAAAAAAAAACCCCCTTATCTGTATTTACTATAATGTATGTATAAGAAATATTGATAATAGTAATAATAATAATTATTATTAAACTAGGATTAAAATTTAAAAAATAATAATAATTGAGCTGCCTGTTATTATTTATTCAGTGGCGTATCTAACTTAACTTTATCGGGGGACTTACTCAAATGAGGATCACTCAAAGCGAGAGGAAGCTGTAGGATTCAGTCACCCCGAATGAGTTAATATTTATACACTTGCTTGTTTCAATGCCCCAATATTTTCGCTCCAATTAATATTTTTAAATTATTTATCGTATTTCTTTAAACCCTCGCCCAAAAAGTAAAAAAAAAAAAGAAAAGAAAAACCATTGTAATTTTGTCTTAATAATATATAGATAGCCAATACTTATGCAAAGAAACAAGTTGATGGGAAGGGGGTGATCGCTCCCATTGCCCCTCCTCAAATACGCCACTGACATATTACACAGCCATTTTTTTTTTATTTATCAGCTGCATATATCCATAGTTCTATAAATAGGTATTTTCAACAACTATTCAAGGACAAACAAATGTTGTCAATCAGGTACATGCAGTAAATATCCAGATAAACACACAGTTTGCCATTAATAGAATAGCCGGACACTGTTTTAAAATTTGTTTCCGATTCACATTGGGCGAATAACAATATTGTAATAAAATTTAAGTAGTAGTTACATTAGATATTGATTTGTTATGATTTGGTTTTTAACATTAACGATGGCGTCATACTACGCTCTCGACGTTTTTGAGTCCTTTGATGATGGTTGTGATGATGGTGATGGTGGTGGTGATGGTGATTGTGATGCGAGTGGTAATGATTATATCTGTATTTGTTGTGAATCTGATTATGGTGAGAATTTTTATGGTGTCTTCTTCTGCGTTTATATTGTTGAGGCTTGCAATGCATGCTACTATTAATAGAACCTATTGGTGTTATATTGTTACAATCATTATCGATATTATTCATCAATGTTATTGAAGTCGACGATGTTAGTTGTGAATTATTGCCGTTGTTATTGCTGTTGCTGCTGTTCAACGATGACAGACTCAACACTGAACCCCAATCAATAGACGTGACCGTCGCCGTATTACTATTAGCCGACGTTAACGGCAATGTGTTGTCGTCACATTGATTGTCTCCGATGCCCGCGTTCCTTTTAAAACCGTCAAATGTTTGCTGGTGTATTAAGAGAGAGTTGGAATTATCACCTTCCTCGTCTTCGTCATAATCGTCCGAATGAATATAATTGTCTTCAATGGTCTCGTTCATATGGTAGTATTGAAAATGATCATTACTCGTCATCTCTGTTTCGTGACTACGAAGATTTTCCTCCCCGTCGTCGTCTTCGTCGTCGTAATAGATATCATCCAGACCCGAATCCGTTGTTGTACTGCTACCACTACTGCTACTGCTACTACTGCTGCTGCTGCTGCTGCTGCTGCTGCTGCTGCTACTGCTGCTACTACTGTTATGTTCAATTATGACCTCAGATCGGCTATTTCTGTATTCTGTAGGATAGGGTGTTGGAGATCGTCTATTATTATTATTATTATTGTTATTATTACTATTAATACTATTGTTATTAATATTATTGTTATTATTATTATTGTTATTGTTATTATTATTACTACTACTATTATGGTTATGTTGCTGTAAGATATCGATTTGTTGTTGCTGAAGCGACTGCTGTGATGTATTTGTACTGCAACAACGCCTTTGTTGAGCTTGCTGCGCTGACGCAATAGCTTCTCGAGACATTTCGCGCTCGATCAATCTCAAAGTATTGCAAATGAGCACGGACCTTCGTAGACCGGCCTCGCAACTCTGTTGAGAACTAACAGAGCCACCACTGGACTTCCCCAGTTTACGCATTGACGCGTCGAACACCAAAGCCCTATGTCGCCTGTAACACTGTGTGGCCGGAACACACCGTCCCAGTTCACAGCATTCCGGTTCGCGGTTGGTTCGCGGTTGAATCGTAGTCGTTACAGTTGTTGTTGTCGTCGTTGGAATACTACCGCCACTTCCCAAGTCCAAATAACATTTACCGTTCGTGTCGCATTTGATTGTTTGCTGTTGATTTTGCCGCCAGTGGTTCTGAACGTGATGCTCTTGAGACGATTGCAGCGTCGTCACCAGAGACGGCGAATTCGTGGAATTTGTAATATTACCACTGTTTGTCAAACTACCGGCCGGCAGATATTGATCGTCGTCATCGTCATCGTCGTCGTCGTCGTCGTCGTCGTCATCGTCTTCGTCCTCGATGCTGCAATCTGAATCGGAGCCGATACCAGTATTCATTTGATCGACGTGCAGTCGATTAGCGTCCAACTGCTCGACCATTTGAACGTTTTGTAGAAGTTGATCGTCGTCAACCATACGTCTTGGTATTTTGGACATACGGTGGTCGTTTTCCATCGACGAAGATAACCGCCTTTTACATCCAATTGAATCGCTCTGGATTTCGGCCGACGCGTTTGAATTTATCATTGATATCGGAGGAACATGAATACCCATGTTGTTCAGCAGCAAGAAACTACTCTGTAAACAAAAAAAAACCAAATACGAAATATTAGATAAATATATATATAATTTTTTTTTTAATAACATAATAAATTATATTATAATATACAATAATATCAAATAATATAAATAATAATAATAATAATAATAATCAGTGCTCGAATTGGCAAAATAAATAAATAATTCAAATTCTTGCAATTTTTTTTTCTTTTACTTAGCAAATGCGTATCAAAAAAAAAAACCCCCGATTCTCTTATATAAAAAAAAAAAATACAATGTAATAATAAAAAAAACCTCTTTCGTACAGTTTTTTGAGGGGGAGAAAGGAAGGGATTAGAACAGTTTTATCAGCCATCAATATATAAAATATAAAACCATACCGATAGATCATAATTCTTTTCTTATGGTATTTTTTTTTTTATTTATTTATTTATTTGTAATTCGTGCATTTTTAGTAAAAATATTTCGATAATCGACGCGTGTAAAATCTCTCACCGCGCAGCAGCCCCAAAACTATATTGAAAAAAAAAAAAGAACTCTCCCGTTCGAACGATCCACAGAACGTACGACGTACGCACTCCGGTTTTTTCTAAAAAAAAAAAAAGTTTGGAGTCATTTTAGTAAAATTTAGTAGCCTTACAAAAAAAAAAAAAACGTTCGGATCGCGCGGTATCCGTGGCGCTACCTATGTGTGATGATACGTTATTTAAACGAGTTTTAATGTCGCCGCACGCGTATAGATAGCGCGAGTAAAACGAATTTACTCCTCCCCCTCCCACCGGGATACAAACTCGTCGAAAATCGTTAACGTTCGTCCGGACGGTTAATTTTTTATAAATCGCTCGGGAAAACGTAAAATAAGCGAAAAAAAAAACCGAACCGTATTCGCGCATGGACATGTGACGTCGAGTTGCTGACGGTGTGCTTTTTTTTCCACACGAAAAATCGCTCGTCTACACGTGAATTACTTACTAATGATCGCGGAGAACACGGTCTGTGCACAGCCCGCGCGGATGGATAGAGAAGAAGGAGCGGGAGAGATCGAGCTCGAACGTTACGGAAAGAAACCGCGAACCACTCGATGGTTTCCAACGAATAAAACGCATCAGAAAAAAAAGATAAACCGAAAAACCACTCCGCGATTCGCCGCGTGCACATTTTTTTTTTTTTTGTACGACGCCAATCGCGGTAATTTCGCGCGCGTTTCTCGAAGAGAAATATCAAAAAGAAAAAATAATCCTCAATTTTTACACCGACGCCATATAAATATATATATATATATATATATACTTATATATTCAACACAATATCTTTTCATCGTACCTATTTAGAGAAGAGTGCGGCGTTCACGACGGCGGCGGTTAACACACTTTCACCGCGTATTCTCCACCGCCGCCGCCGCCGCAACCTACGCGCGCTCGTTGCTTTCTATTATTATTATTATTATTATTATTATTATTATTATTATTATTAAATATGCCGTTCTAATATTACCACTACTCTCCAGTCCACCGAACCGTTCTCGTTGTCGTTCTTAGATTGTATTTATTATTAGTAGACGAAAAAAAGAAGAAAAAACACGTTTAAGTATATATAATATATATTATAAAAAAAAATGGAGAACTCTTCGACCGGTCGGTTGGGTACGCGGAGCCGCCACCACCACCACCACCACGGAGGGATGAACGCGCAGCACAAAAGCTGTGTGTTTATATAGAAAATCGCGGCGACGGCCACACGTTTCTTTACTACATAACGTATTATGTATAGAGTAATATTTCGAAGGGATATTATGGAATTAGCGCGAGATACTAGTTCTTAAACCGGTCAATACGGGAAAAATGTTCTACCGACCCTGTAATTCCTATATATATATATATATAGAATAATATTGTGACGCGGGTGGAGAACTATTTCGTTTTTTTTTTGTTTTTTTTTTTCAAACAGAAACCGGGGGGGGAGCGACGCGAAAGAAATATTATTAATTCTCGGACATATCTCTTTAATACGTGACACACTTTTGTTTTTAAATACGCATTAAAAGAAATATCTCGGATATCGTATTAATCAAAACGATAATTAAATCGTGTCTTAAACGAACACGCCGCGCGTGAGCGTAACACAAAACAAATCGTTGTGAGAGGTTTTCGGTTTTTTTTTTATAACCGCTCGTGTATACGTACGACATCATATCGTATTTTATCGAAAACCGTCCCCGACTTTATATATTATATATATAATTAATTTTTGTATAAAAAAAAAACAAACAACAATAATAATAAAACGGGAAAACGACGCGCGGTTGGAAGGTGAAGAGAAAAAAAAACCGTCGTCGTCAACCGTTTCTGCTGACAACAGCCCTGCGGCGGCGGCGGCGGCGGCGGCGGTTAGCGGTTGGCGGGAACTTTGAACGCGCCCGTCTTATCTGCCGCACTGTAACGCGCGCGCGCAACCATTTTTTTCTTCTAATTTTTTCTCTTACGACGTGCTTTTAACGAAAAATCCCTCGGTAAAACCCCGTATTCAAAACGTAAAATACCTCTAAAATATAATGATGATGATGATAATAATAATAAAAAATAAAGAAACGCTCACCGTCGAATTGTCTTCGACGCCGCAATAATTGCCGTCGTCGTCGTCACTCCACATTTTCATGCGTACGACCCGCGTCGGTTGCTGCGGTTGCGACATCATCGGCATGTAATAATAGTCGTGTTGCTCGGCGTCGTGTTCCAAGTGTTCTTCGGCCACGGCTGCCGTGACGGCGGTGGCCGGCAACAGAGGCGACAGTAGACCGACCGTCGTGGTCATCGCGTCGTCGTCGTCGTCGTCGTAACACCGATTCGTCGTCGTCGTCGTTGTCGTAGACTGCCTGGCCGCCGTTTCCGCTTCTAGACGATGACGATTGTACGATGGACGATGATGGTGACGATGCGAACGTTGTTGCGCAACGGTTGCAGGTGTTGTCGATAATATTGTCGTCTCTTCGGTATCGGCGTCTGCGTCGCCGGACCAACATTATACGAAGAAAACGCGTGCACGGCGGACGTGTGTGTACGTCCGTCGGATTGGGATGGGGACTCTGCGCGACGACGGGCTTTGTCCTCTCCTCGGGGTGGTCACGGTCTTAGACGGTCGTCGTTACAACGAATACTATACGATGCGCCGTCGGGTACCGGTTGTTTCGAAAACGATCACCGATGTGAAAAATGATTCGGAAAAAACGAATACAATGAGAATGGGAGAGAAAAAACGGCGTATATACTCGAATTTCGCGCCTAACGGCTGAATGTGGTGCGAGCGCTCGGCTGTACAGACTACGTGGAACGGATCGAACGCCGTACGGCACAGCGCGTAACTCGTGAATAACAGTCTACGATGCCGTGTTGTTGACGACGACGCTGCCGCCGCCGCCGCCGCTGCCACCGCTGCTGCTGCTGCTGTTGCGCCGTTACCCCCCTCCCTCCCCGGCCACGCCGTCCTCCAACGACGAAGAACGAGGTTCCCGCTCCGCGCCGCTACGTCCCGCCCAATCGCCGTCCCAACACCGCCACTCCGTACCCGCGAACCACCATTCATCCACCGCACCGACGTATATTATACACACTCGCAGACTATATACATATATATATGTGCATTCGCACAACACATCGCGCCACAACACCGTCACAACCCCACCGCCACCGCCCGCAAACCGTTAGCAGCCGCATTGCCGCTCACCTCTCACCGTCTCGTAATAATAAGTCGCGGTCGCCCCGTTACTGCTGCTGCTGCTACCATTCGACCGCGCGCATAACCTCCGCATATATTTTCGTGTAATATTCAAACGTTGCGCGCGACCGACAACGGCGCCCTCTCGCCGTGTCCTCGTCTCACCACCGAAGCTCACCCAAAAGGCCGCACCAGAGAAAAAAAAAAACGGCCGTGCCGCACGCGCTCAGTCTCGCACCCAATCGGATGGCACGGCCGCGCGGATAAGACGCGTTTTATCACCACCACGTGCAAACCGCTTTTTTGAGCGAGCGCGCACGTTTTTATCTAATACTACTAATACGCTTTGCTCGTCGTTCGTTATACAATGCGGTTTTTTTTTTTTTTTGGTTATCATCCGTTACGCGCGATATCCAAACACACACGCGTAACTATGCGAGTTATGCGTGCCACAAACATATATATATAATCGGACCGAATTTCTCGTAGAAAAAAAAAATTAAAAAATAAAATTCGTTTCTCACTCTCTCTATTATAATACGCAAATCCCGCTAACGAGCTGAAATATTTTTTTGACCGCGGATAAAGGAATATAAGGTTAATATAAACGTTGAAATTGTGGCGACCGAGTAACGGAGAACGAAATAATAAGATCATCGCCGCCGTGGCGACCGTTGCCGCCGAGTCCCGGACACTCGTAACAACGTGACGTGGTGTACATCACACCATTACGTTAGACACAAATGCACGGTCGTCGCCCACGGGCGCGTTCTCGCCAAAAGCGTTTTGTGCAACAATTCGAACCATTCTCGGTTTACTGCAGTGTGTACACCACTTCGGCGGCGGCCGCGTCATCGGTTGTGGTCGTCAACACGCGCGGCGACCGAGGTCTCGACACTACACCATTCCCCCCCCCCCTCATCACCCCCACCGCCGATTTCTCGCCTCCTGGCAATCCACGCAACCTTCGCGCCCACTGCCGCGGCCGCCTACCTATAACAATAATAATAATAATAATAATAACGCGCGTACACCTGGTTCGTTCCCGGCCTCACGTCTTCTTCGTACGACAACTATTATACGTTATTATTATTATTATTATTATTATTGTTATAACGTACTGCGGTATACGGTATACCAACCGTATCATACCACGTACTATACCACGATATATGTATGGTCTAACCGAGATTACCTGCGGGGGTTAAATCCTGCGATGTATGTTCGAATGGATCTGCCGTACGAACAGCCGTCGGGTGGTACGCGCGCACGTTATTATTTTGATAAATAACATACGCGATCGAAACATTGTTTTTTTTTTTTTACACCACTCACAACACATGTGCACACACACACACACACACGTATACGCGTAAACGTTATATATCGTGACGCGAAAAACGCATATTATACAAAAATATTTACCAAATGCGCGCGTTACGTAATATATTTTAACGACTAATTAACATTATTATGTATAATTTATCGGGCCGAAATTTCGGTCTTTTTCAGCATCGTTTTTCCATATATACATATATATATATATTATATAGAAAATGCGATGAGTAATATAGCAACGAGACCTGTGGAGAACGAAGAAATTAGATAAAAAAAAAAAAAAAAACACTCGTATCATTTACGCACATCACGCGCGCAGTATCGGCAGCAGTGCAAAGGCTATTACGCGCCGTACCGTCCACTAAAAACAAAAAAAAAAAAAAATTGTTTTTAAACGTTAAAAAACGTTGAAATCGTATCTCGTTGAGACGGTGTGAAAATAATATGTTTTCAACGCTTATTGTTTTTAATTATTAGTGTATTATATTATGAATCTTTAGCGTTATAATATGTAAAAAATATGTACATAATAATTCGAAATTTCGGACGAGAAAATTCTATAGTTTTTCTTAAATGTAGTCCAGTACTACATATATATATATATAAACACAAAAAAATCTACTCTTCGCGCATAAAAAAAACCGAATAAGCAATAACGATTAACGCGGGAAAAATTTTAACTACAATACTGTACGACAATCGGAGAATTGATACTTTCTTATGTAATTATGTGAAAATCACTTAATAAAATATAATATATAAAATACTTTTAGAAAGTTCCTTTGAACCCCTCCCCCTCTTCCACTAGTATTTTCGCCATTGCGTATCGTTAAGAGCAGTGGCGGATCTACGGGGGGGGGGAGATATGGGATCGGATCCCCCCCCCCTAGTGGACAAAAAAATGTGTTTGCCATAGACCACATTAATAATAATAATAATAATAATAATATACGAGTATTAATAAAGATTAAAGAATATTTAAATATTACACATACTTTTATATCCTCCCTTCACCACGAAAAAATCTTGGATCCGACACTGGTTAAGATGACCATACGCTTTGTACGATTTTTATCGAAATAAATGCTTCACGCGGGAAACAAGAACTCTACAAAAGGCTACAGTCATGTGCACTCTTTAGATTTAGCGCTCAAAATAAATTATACAATAATATATTTATTAATATCTTTAAATACGCATTTTGAAAATACAATTTTATACACAAATAAATAATTCATCAAATAGAATTAAAGATATTTAAAAAAAACAGCTTCGTTATTGTATATATATAATATTGGTGATTAATTTCGTGTAAAAAAAAAATTGTTGGTGTCTTCGTGCAGATTCTTATTCGTCCGTTAAACGATTTTATCTTTCAATTTTTGAATCGCATTTTCTGTATTTTCGCGGTACGTATATATATATATATATAACATAGCACATTCTTTCGACACGATTTCATTTTCTTGTGCCCAGCTCCTAATACGCGTGCGGATTATCGTTATTATATACACGGGAAAAATCTATATATATATATATATACAGGTCGAAAAAAAAAGTGACGCGATTTTCCATAGCCGCACAATTTATACGCGTTAAAAGAACGTCCAAAAGAGATGAGGGACGTGCAAAAAATGATCGAAAAGACCAGCTATATATATATATAGGACTACGAAATCGGGCGAGAAACGCATAGGAAGACTTATATAATGATTCGGATGAAAAAACTTTTTTATATATAAAAGGATAATGTATATATATTATAAAATATATTATGTACTCATCGACATAGGATTCCACGGAGGAATAAAGGATAAGACAGGACGTTTGCAGTCCCAGTCCTCCCTTCGGATTATATTGGTAACGAATACTGTAGGTATAAATATCTAATGCGTGATTATTTGAAGAAAAATATTTTTTTTGATTTCTGAGGTTTTCTCGACCGTTGCGAACTTTTGCCGCTCACGCATCATTCTTATACATACGAAACATACCGTTTTATAATATTTATTTAAATCTAATACATATATTATATGAACTCGGATCCTATACATATATAATTATATAAATTTTAAAAAAAATGGAGTTAATTCGATTTAATAAAATACATTATACATATATTTCTCAAACTATTTACGTACTACATTAGATTGGAGAAAACGTCGGCATAAGTCTATTATGTCCGGTAGAAGGGGACGGATTACTATGAGGACAATGAAATAGACTTGGATGTATCAATAATGATTTTTGAATAATATAAAAACTGGTCTTTTACATTTTTTGAACACAGTGTTACTTTTAAAATATATTGCGTATACAATAGTAAGTTATATACCGCGTAAGGCTGCACGAATAAATACAGAATTATCGAAGAGTTCAAATGATGTTTTTAGAGGTATTATATAGGAAATAGATATGATCATTTTATTTCATCGAAATTCACGGCTATTACATATTGTAGGTCTCGCCATGCGCCTGCAACAACACAGTTGAATGCGGTCCTTTGGCTAAAGTTGTGCTGGTCGCAATCAAAAGTGTTAGACTGGAGTCTGCAAAAGGTAAAATCTGGTCAAAAAGGCCCTTTGTGTATTAGATTTCGGTAAAAAGATTTTCGTTCATCCGGTTCGATATTACTCTTTCATTTTTTCTTGTTTTTATCAATTTAACATAGCTGTACAAACGGTACAAAACAAAAAAAATCACATAAATCAAGGAAAAGTATAAATAAGGTATAAAATATATCATGATATAGTCGTATACTGCAGAATTGATTTCGACCGCCGTCGAAGATGTTCACGATGACTATGTATAGTATAATGCGATTGTTTTAAACGGCACGAAACTGAACTTCATAAAGGGCGATTTCAGTATTATAATACATATTTAATTAATTTTTAATCGATTTATTCTATACTCATTCACATTGACACTTTTTTTGCTATTTCTACAGCGACATAGTATGAAACAAATACCTACACTATTTAAATAATATACTGTAATTTAACGATGTATTTCGCGAAAGAGCCAAGACTGCAATATCAGAAATCATAATCGTTTATTTAGTATATTTGGACACTGCGGAGTCCAAAGAAAGACTTGTGCGATATAAATTTGTTCCTAAATAATTTAACGGTAATAAATCGTATTTAATTTTAAAATGTAGGAAAAGGGATCTGGGAGTCCTGTGTATAATTAGCCGAGGGACCAGTGCGCGATCGCGTGGACCTACTGTACGTTGCTTAATCACGACAGCAAATCGCAATAAGACACTTGCGATGACTATACACACGATCCGTAATGTACACACGCGCATAAAAGTAATACAAAAAACAAAGACTCAATGAATTATCGTTTATATACATTAAAAAAAAAAAATATTGAAAGTGTTGACCGTTTTCCTGGATCTGTAGACGCGAATGAGAAGTTGTAGTTTTTCTCTTTTTACCCATAGCAAGAATATAATTTCTATAACGTATATACAAATATTTAAATTAATTTCAAATATAATGTTTTAATGTATATTTTGATTCGTATACGACGGAATGAAAAAAAAAGATATTCAACGTACATTTTTAGTAATTTTTCTCCTAATTCATTGCCACCGCGCATACTGCGTTGCAATTATTCGTCACAAAAAAAAAAAAAAAAATTGGGGAAACCATTATACGATATTCTAAGGTACTTTTATCGTATTTCTATTTACACGTATAATAGACAAGTCGAAATTATGGTGGTTGATATATTATAGTTTAAATGAAATTATATTATTAATATATTCAATTTAATACCCGAAACACATAATTAAATGCCTATATAACGAAATCAATTTCTTATATAGATCTCACAGTACTTAATAATAAATTCGTATGGTTAGGTGCAAACTACAAGCTCCGTTATATTTTTTATACAATTCCAATATTCATTTTACAAAAAAAAATAAATAAAAATTTTGCATTTTTTAACTCTTCGGGTTATTATTTCATTTTTTTTTTTTTTGTGTCCATTATACTTGAACGCGTATTTTTTTAAATTATATAATCACCAACATAGTGTAATATACTATTTGCAAAATAAACAAACTAGAAAAATAAATATAATTTATAATTGTTTATATTATACATATTATATACGAAATATCGAAATCAACTGAAAAATTCGCTAAACTATTTGAATAATATTAAAATCGCATTCGATTTATAGTAATAATAGTTTGAACGAATGCGTTTATAAAAATAAAAATAATTTCGGAATAATAACAATTTTAATTACGCTGGAATTTCGCACAAATTATTAAACGGTAACAGCTTTGCAATAAATTTTATATATATATAATATTATATCGATAGAACTAAATTTAGAATTTAAAAAAACTAGAAATATATATATATACATTACTAAAACATTTTTGGAGAATTTTATTAATAAAACGATACTTCGCAAATACATCTTATATACTAATATATATTTTAATAATAAAAGAAATAAAGTATAATAATTATAAAATATTTTGATATAAATTCAGTTTTAGAAGAAAACGTTACACAAATGAATATAATAATAATAATAATAATTATAATAATAATATTTTAATTATATACAGCTTTGAAAAAAAAATATATTTTTTATTAATAATAACATAATATAAAATTGTAATATATTAAACGCCTGCAACAATTTCTTTTATTTATATTATGATAATTTATTTTTTAATATAATACGATATATTTTTATCGTGTAATTTATTGTATTTTCTTGTACGCCGCAACGATGACTTTTAGTCGAAATGCCGCCGCGCTGTAGTACATCATTATTATTATTATTTCCAATAGAATATTTATAATCTGTATTATTATCGTATAAATAGGCGAATGTGAATTTTTCTTTTTTTTTTTATATAGTAATTTACACGATTCGAATAGTACGACAAGGGAGACTGTGCAGTAATTGCAGAACACAGAGAAGTGAAATTTAAAGCTCGCGGTATTTAATTGATCTCTACACCGGCATCGGTTTTTTAATTGACGGAGATGTTTACGTTGAATGAAGTACAGTATTTTAAGTGCGGGGTTGTAACGATTTTGGCTTGTTTGATGTGGAAATTTTTTGCTTTTTTTTCTGTCGGTATTAAATGAACACATTTTTCTCCGCCGATTCCGTGCAATACGCACTGTTGCTCTTTTATAACGTTCAAAAACGTTCTGTAAATACGAAAATACGCATTTCGCGCTAGGCGGTACGGAGAACAAAAAAAAGAAAAAAAAACGCGGGACAACGCCGTGGTAACATTTCCGACGTAATAAAAATTTTGGAGAATTTTTCCGAGCGCAAAAACACGGGAGAGATAATTTTTGTGTTTTTGCATTTCGCGCGGTAACGCAACCGCGGCGCGGCGGTGCTGTGGACGGACGGACGGGGGGGAGTTTCGCGTTTCGGTTACCGCATTTTTTTTAACACGCGCGTATTATTATTATTATTATATTCTATGCTTGTGCGCCATATAGTTGCCTGCACTGCGTACAATGAGGCCTACCGTTAGGTGCGCCGTTGTAGTGCGGGCGTTACGAGAGATAATAGTAATACAATAAAATACGCGCGCGCGCGTTCCTATTATCCGCCGCGGCGGTGGCGATGGCGAAAAGCCCGCTTGTTTTCAAAAAAAAAAAAAAAAAAAAAGAGAGAGAAAAGAGATAAAAAAAAAAAAAAAAATCCACTCGCGACAATCGAAACCGGGGGATTTGTCACAAAACGTCCATCGTTTGCAAAACGTTTTGCTTTTATTTTACGCGAGACACGACGCGCGTATAAAACGTTAATTCGTTATCTCGAAGCAAAAAAGAAAAAAAAAAAAAACTTCCGCTAGTCTTTTTGCCTGTTTTATCCGTCGATTTTTATTTTCTGTTCGCCTACCCATAACCGTTTTTTTTTTATTATTTATTTGTACGCGCGAAAAACCGTATTATTACGCTAATTAATTATACCGTCGAATTTGCGCGCGTACACTCGTAATATTTATATCAATTATTATTTCGTTTTCGAACGTCGCGACGGGAAATTATTTCATTTTTTTTTTTTTTTTTTTTTTTTTATCGCCAACTCGCAAAAACACACCGCGCGCGAACGTCATTCGCTCCGGTACAAATAAATATTTCTGAAAAAATTGAAATATTATTAATATTTCAATTTAAATATCAAAAAATATACGGGGGTTTTTTTTTCCCGTTCGTATATTGTATTAAGAGGACGACGACGACGACGACGACGTCATTATCATGGTAAATGTTTTTTTTTATTATTATTATTATTATTGTTTTATTAAAGCCGGTTGAGCAACGGCGAGCGAACGTCGGACGACGAGAGAGGTCGGGTGTCGGCGGCAACACTGTTTGGTGCGCGGGCCGAAAGCGTTACGGCGGCTCGGAGGGGCGGTGGAGCGGTGCGGGAAGGCCGCCGACCATATTATAATGTATAGAGCAGCAACGGCGGCGGCGGGTTGCTATATAGCCGGTTGTTTTGTAAAAACGACGTTCGCCGCCGCCGTCACCGAAGCAACGCGGCGTCCGATGTACAAAGCCGTCGTCGCGTACCGTCTGCTCCGCGCAAGCGTTTGACAGGGCGGTGAAGAGCGGTGGTGCGGCGCGGGAAAGAACGAAACGACGGCGGCGGCGGCCGACCGACTGGCGGCAGCGTCGTCGTCGTCGTCGTCGGCGGCGGCGGCGGCGGCGGCGTACGACGACCAAAACGAGTACTCGGCTGCGCGGCATTACCATTACCATTTACCATTTTATACATTATGTGCGTGTGTGTATATACCAATATATACCATTCGCAGTCGTTTTCGACGGTGGTGTGGTGCGCGCGCGCCCGCCCGCCAGCCCGCCCGTCGACATATACACCGTGTGCCCGCACACACCGGACTCGGGAATGTCTGTAATAACGCGCGCGCGCATATTATTATTATTATTATGATTATTATTATTATTATTATTATTATTATTATTATTATTATTATTATTATTATTATTATTATTATTATTATTATTATTATTATTATTATACACGACGACGTAGTAAACTGCGCGCGCGAGAACGCCGCGGCATTGGTGCTGCTGCTGCTGGTCGTAGCGGTTGCGTTGCCCTTCGGAATTTGTTATTATGGATACAAAAGAGCGGGGAAAAGAATTTTTTTTTCGCTATTTACAAAAAGGAAAAAAAAACGTTATTTATAACGCGCGTGATTTTCATTTCGCACACGGGGCGGGAAATTTGTCCAGGAGAGAAAATCAAACATCCGGGGCGTATTTACAGGCCTGAGTAACTAATATCATCGTTATTTCTAAATTCTAATCCGCCGGGCGGGGGCGAGGAGGGAAATTACTATTAAAAAAAAAAAAAAAAAATGACTATTTATATAATTCGATACATAAATTTCGGCGGCATTTCCGTTAATCCGCCGTCGTCGTGTCGTATAACGATTTTTATAAAAAAAAATTTCTGAAATTTCCAGTAGTGGCGGCCGGAACTCTTATCAGCTCCTGATACACAGGATTAAAAGGAGTCATAAGTCTGACCCCCCCCCCCACTGCCCCAGAACTATTTATAAATCCGTGTAGTGTAGGTAGAACGCGAACGATGAGAATTTTTCGCGTTATGCATTTTTTTTATGAAAATAAAATTCCGCGCGACTGTGATGATAATACATAAGAGAGATAACGCTATATCCACACCATAGCGAAATATAAATAAACAAATGTATATTTATTAAATAAAACACGGAGGCAGCCGCATAGGGCAAAAACGCGCGCGCCCTCGTTTTTTTTTTTATTATTATTATTATTATTATTTTCGCGTACGGTCCGTGGAGCGCCCTTCGCGCGGCGCGAACCCTCCCTATAAATATTTCTATCTCGTTCCCTCCATCGACGAGAAAAAAAAAAACGCGTACAAAATCGGACGGAAAACGCGCCATATGAGTCATAACGCATCTCTCACATGCGCGCTTCGTTTTTCGCTCCGCGTGCAATGACGCACGCCGCGGCGGTGAAATTTATTATAAACACCCGGCCGGCCGGCCAGCCGCCGCCGCCGCCGCCGCCGCCGTCGTTGCAATAATTTTAATGCGAGCGACGCGCACACGACGTCTCCGGCCGGCCTCGTGAAATTTTTCCGCAAATCGTGTATCGATTTTTTGTCCGTTTTTCTCGCCGTCAACTTTTTTTCTTTTTTTTAATTTTCGGAGCGAAACGAGAAGGATAACAAAATCCGTAGCGCAAAAGTCTACAACGGCAACAGGAGTCGGCGGCGGCGGCCTATATCGATTCGAATAATATTGTTCAGAGATCCGTTTCCCGCGTTGGTTGTCACGCGAGTTATAAAAGAAAAAGAAAAAATGATTTCATAAAATGCGCGAGACGAAAACAGTCGACAAAAAAAAAAAATTGTACGATAAAAACGTAAAACTAATGGCAGCTTATACCTAATTTTTCGCGCGGGAAAGGACTCGCCGAGAACTACAGACACGAAAATGTTTCGAATGTTGTTACTATATTATTATAATAATATGACATTGCGCTGTGTTTTGAAATCTCGTATCCACGTCTAAAGAATTAAAGAGTTATTTTAAAAAAGAAAAAAACCAGTTGCATTATCGCGCGTATAGTTAATATTGTAATTTATTATGCGCGTAAAGATTTGGTGTCTTTAGTACGACTGCAGTGCAACGGTTTTTTTTTTTTTTTGTCGCTCAGACCCCGTATTCGATTTTTCAACGTTTTCCGCGGTATTAGCTAACACCGCAGCGCGTCCTCTATCGGCCGTTGCGCGAGGTTTTCTCAGCTAAACGTTTTTTTTTTTTCCTTCTTTTTTTCAGTAACTGATAACGATAATAAATTAATACTGACGTTTCCAATACAAGTAATATCACGTCGTATACAGGAGAAACAGAAAATAAAAAATAAAACACAGATATTATTATTATTATTGTAGAAAAAATAAATTATTATTGCATTTACACAACAGGTGATAGATACTGCAGCTGGTTACGACAAACACCCCCTCTCCGCGGCGAGTAGCCACTGCTGGAGGTTATATGTACGAAACAAAATTACAGATAATATTACGACGCGTTGGCTGCTATTTAGTTTCATGCAAACGCGATAATCTTCTGTAACAAATAGAATTTTTTTCTATTTTTTTCTCCGAAAATAATACAATTATTGTCTATTTAATTTCGTAAATTAAATAAATTAAGACCGGATTAAGGTGATCTGAGGCCACCGGGCCAACGTTTTCCGCAAGGCCCCCCCCACATTGCTCCGATTGAAAAAAAAAACCATTCCATAAACTATAATTTAATTTTAAATTAAAAAAAAAAAAAAAATGTGTTGCTTTACACTCGGCAAATTCATTTTGTTATTTCGATAATGTAAAATTCCGATGTCATAAGTACAGTCGTTAAATTATTATTATTATTATTATTATTATTATTATCCTGTAGTGAACTGCGGGTTGTTCCGAATTTTTACTTTATATTCTTCCGAGTCTTGAAAGTTTCTTGAGCTTTGAGAAAATTGAAAAATGAGACTTTTCTAAACTACCAGCTGCCGGAAACATATAATGACTGATGCGCCAATTTTCGGTAGAATTTTTGAGCACAGATATATGTAAAAAAAAAAAACACACACTCATCATTGTAAAACTAATACATTCCTCCTAACTCGTATATCCTACTGTAGTGTATAATTTAACTCAGTATTATACATTTTCATGAATTAAAACGCCCCCCCAAAAAAAAAGTAACGTACGACCGACGACATCGTATTAAATTTGCCGGTCTTGTAACCCAAAAATTAAACCATTTATGACTTAGACACCTCAACATCTTTAAATGATATAAACAGCCTAAAATCGAAAAAGATCTTTTTGAAAATATTCCCGTTCTAGTATAGCGTATATGCAGTTACACATTTTAGGGCCATTAGTTTCGGAAGCCATGTTTCGACGAAATCGCGTTTTTATGTAATTTTTCGGTAGTTAACGAATTTTTTTTTTTTCTAAGCGTTTTTAAGAAAATCGAAAAATAACCTTATTATTTGTAAGGCACACCAATTGGATAGAATTCACTTTCAGAAAAGTTGCCATATCGTATACTTCGGAGCGCACACACACACAAAAAAAAAAAAAAAACACGTATTTATGTTGTAAAACGAATATATACTTTTTTCGCTTAGCTCTGCAAAATCTAAAATATTATATTTCTGGCATTCTGCAATACACGTGAAATTCGTATTTAAAATACTATACTTACCTACACTTTATCGAACGTTTGAAAATAAAAATATTTTCAAAACACAAATACAAATACAAATATATACACACACACACACATAGTTTACAACACCGATATTATTTTCTCACGAAATCGGTATAGTATACGTTTTCCAACACATTGCACGCAATACGGTATATTTCGCTTCACATATATAATACGTATAATATAATAACCGTGCAGTGTTAGTAGTTTTTCGTAAATATATTTATATATGAGCAGTACCGGATCTACAAATTATGGTACCCGGGGCTGAACATAACTTTATCACCCTTATTCTATATATTGTAGTTTGCAAACAATTGTTTTTTAACTCAAATATTATATAGGTCGATTTATTATTGGCGTAGACCGCGTATTTAAGATGTCATATTATGTATAACGTACGCGGTATAGCGTTTTTTTACAATAATTGTTAATAAAATATTGTGTTTTGAAATTTAATTCGCAATATAATAATTTTGAAGCATACTCGTTTTGAGTGAATTTCACGCGTGATAAATATGTAACACGCGCGGTCTTCTTTTTTTTTTTTCAATTTTTTTTTAATGACGACGTACGAGACGAATTTATATATATATATATATACCGATTTGTACCAAATTTAAGAAATTTTTCCACTTTGTTTCTACGTTGTAGAAACGAGTTTAATAATAATAATAATAATTATAATAACTATGACTGATACGATTTTTATCACGTAACACCGGTGAATCGATAAGAAGAATACCAATAGTACAACATAATATTGTTTCGAAAAATATAATAATATAATCTGCAATTGCGGGAAAGTAACGTGGAAAATTATTATTAATAATATTTTTGTTTCGTATAAACGATTCGAAATTCGCGCGCGTTCCTCGTTTCAGCCGCGCAGACTATATAGCGCCCGGAGTACGTGCCTCTCCAGATCCGGCGTTGATTATGAGAAACACGCGCCACAGTCGCCTCTCTGCTGCTGTAGCGTATAAGAACGATGCCACTATATATATATACACACATAAATTGTGCTCTGTTGAAGTTCTTTCACTATACGCATTGGGTTATTAGAGTTTGAGAGCGTATCGCGCCGAAAATTCAGTTGGAAATACGCGTAGTATTTACATAAATTACAATTAAAATAAATAAAATTCCGCGAGTTCATAAAAAAATTCGTACAGATGTGTAAATTATGAATTATTTTTTTTAAACGTTGGAAAATTCGAATTTGCTCGAACGTTTTATTCTCATCGTGACCACTGAAATCGGCGGACATCCTAGCTATAATACGTGTATTACGCACTGTACAATATATAACGTGAACATAATATTATAAAATACATAATACCGTTTTCGGATTGTAAGAGTCGAAATTGACTTTTTGGATGGGGGGTTTTTTTTGTGCGTTGATCAAAAACCGAATTTATAATAAATATATATAAAAAAAAAAACTCGCTTATATAATACATTTTCAAAAACGTTAGAAATTATCGTTAAATAAGTATTTTCTTATAACACACACATATATATATATAATGACAAATGCAAAAATATGCAAAACAAGTTAGTTATTTCATAAAACAAATTTGTATTCATATCTAGAACGTTCTATAATCATGACATGGAAAGAAAAATAATAATAATAATAATAAAAACATGCAAACGCACGAAGTACTGACCCTATATTAATTATTATTATATCACGTGAGGTATATATTTGAACATAACCTGGTCATATTATAATATATACTCGTACAGCGTGATACAACATCGACAGGGAGGTAGTTTTGAGTGTATTATGTACTGCTGAAGTATATGTGAAGATAGAAACACCATCGATTTTTAAATTTTATTATATATAAAAATTTTATTATATAAAATAAGCGCATGTATATTTTTTTTATTGATTATCAACTATAATTTTTGTCGGATTCATGTAGACAGCAGGTATTAATAATTATTACGAAGTATCTCTTTGTACGCGATTTATTATTGGAATGATGAAGTGTAGATTTAGGTTATATACTGCTGAATTTCCTACTTGACACTACACTATTATAATGTTATATAGTTTAGCAGATTTCCACCGACATTTTATCAAGTATTTAGCTTTTTTTTTTTTTAATTATATTTAACAATATTAGTCAGTGAAAATATGGTCTCGCCGAGAGTTCATTAACTAACTAACTAACTCGCCGAGTTAGTCTTTAATTGTTCCGAATAAATAAACCCCAAACAAGTTTGTTAAAATTTAATCGGCATTTCAAAGTGCTATAAAGGTATATAGTATAGTAGATACATTATAGTACATGTTGAGTACTAATGATCTATTTTTAATATATATATATATATATTATCATTTATTGGTTATCGCGTTCCGTGATAACCGACGAGAACGGTATAATCATGGTAACCGTTTCGGTAACCCAACTGACATTTTGTCCACTCAACAAACAGAATCTAACAGTGATAATAATGACGGTGGTGAAACTTACATAATTTGACCAGATGTTAAGTTTAAACAAATCAACTAACTAACAACGTGGTGTTAAGAGTGTGTTTAACAATATTTGTTGCGAAATGTTATTAAAATTTTTTATCTGTATTTGATTGAATTTCGTCGCGGAAACTCGCCGCGGCCTGTCGAGTTCTAAGTTTATGATGAAAAGCGACCGAATGTGTTTGGATTTAAAAAATAGAAATTGAAAGTCCTTGTCTTTCGTATTATGAGTCCGGTGAATTTTAACGCCGTTCTGCATAATAACAAATGCGTTTTATCGAAATGCAAACGGATACCACCGCCGAACCGATAATTTTCGTTTGTCTTTTTAATTTTTTATATATATATATATATATATATATATGTATTTTAAATAAGGCTAATGAGTATTACATGTTGTTGCATTAAAATTTTTTATTATGGCTAACGATTTTGAATAAAAGTTATCATCAGGTGTATTAAAATGGAAAAAAAACAATAAAGATAATAAAAATGAACAAGAATGCATGTAAAGAATATAATATGATTATTACAATAAAATTACATAATCAAATAATAAAAAAAAAGCGAAGAAATTGTGTAGATGTGAATTGAATTTTAAATAAACGATTATCAGAGCTCGAAGAAACTTAAAATTTACAAATAATATTAAAACTATAAAACGAGGAAAAAAAATTAATTTCAAAAATAAAAACCTTTTTCCTCTCTAAAACTAAGACGGAAAATAGGGTATCTCCTTAAACATTTTCAAGTGGTCTCTCTTATAATATGAAATACAATTTGTGCCGCCTGTATTATGTATTTTTAAGACTATAAAAATCAATAAAAACACAGAATTATCTTTTTAAAACATTTTTATGTCATTAGATTGCTATTTTTTTTATATAATATTAACACTTATAAATACTAAAAATATCAAACTTTAATCTTTTAACTTTTAGTTTCTGAAAACTTTTGACTTGTGACGTTCCTGAAAAATAAATTTGAACTATTCCAAAGAACAGTAGTTGAGAAAAATTAATAAATTTTATCAAAAGTTCAAAGAACAAGTAGAGCTTCGTTAGTGGCTACCACCTACTTCATAACAATAGGAAGGAAATATGCAAAAAAATAAATAAATAGAAACAGAAATATCTATTGAGAAACATTAAAAAAAATAAGCACTTTCAAATTTCAAATTTCAAATCATTGTTACATAGCACCCGGCTAGATATTTTATGTCAAGCCACCAAAAAAATAACAACAATATATTGAGTCCCGAATCCTTATAATTATGGTACATATAACTAATAAAATATTATTTGCTTATATTTAAAACGTTATTAAATATTATTTTATTATTTTTAACTACTTTATAATTATATAATTTTTTAATTAATTTGTTTTGTTTAAATATGTTTAGAAGAATTTTGGATTCGTTTTTTTTTATATATGGTTTATTAATTCCTATTAGTTTTAACTGCAATATTATAGGTTCGTAAATTCTAGGATAATTAAAATTATTGTTTGGAAATTATGTAATTTAATAATATGTGTACAATTGTTTTGAAAATAATTTTACTATTACTTTCAATAGAAATAACGACGTTTAAATTTTAAACGTGTAGAATAATATTTATATAAATTTAGTTTTACAACTGAATTACATATTTACAACGAAGTTGAATAAACAATAAATTTAATAATACTTTATATTAATAACGTACAATAATTTTCCTTTAAAAATCAATTCATGTTATATAAACAATTTATTTGTTTTTTTTTTAAATTTTTTTTTATGGTTTTCGGTTATTGAGACCACATCGCCAAATAAATGTCCATCCTCCATCCATCTCTATCTTTTGCCACTATCCTCCATGGTACTTCTGGTTGGATCATTTACGTGTCCGCTCTTACGTAGTCTTCACAGTGGTCTTTTACCAACCTGGTTCTCCTCAGTTATCGTTCTGACTATAGATCTTATTCCCGGCCAAGTATGTCCTGCCCACGTCAACCTCCTTTTTTTTATTTCACTTGCGATATTCGGTCATTGGAACAGTTCTTCGAGTCCATAATTATTTCGTTTACTCCATTCTCTCGCGGGAGTGTCAAAGCACGGGCAATAGATTTTCCGTAGGATTCTCCTTTCAGCAATTTTTAGTCTTGTTTCTTCAACTTTCCTAAGTAGCCATGTTTCCGTAGCATATAGTACTGTAGGTCGTGTATATTTGTATTTTTAGGTTTGTTGATATGACTCTTGAGCTCGGTATTTTTCCAAGACTAAAAAAAAAAAATTCTCATTGCCTTATTATATTCTTCTACAATTTTCCATTTTCAGATCATTGCCTTGTGTTATTAGGTGTCCCGAGTACTTAAAATATGTAACCCACTTAAATATAATATGCATATTCATAGATTGTTCTTCTTGATATTTATTTTATTTATATATTATTATCATTCACTTTTTTTAAAATTTTTTTGACTATATGTATATTTATTGTAATTATCGTAATTTTCTCAATTTTAATTCGCACATTTTGTATGTATTGTTGTTTATTTTTTATATTTTTATCGTTATTTTTCTTTTTCATTTCATATCTAACGATGACTTTTAATCGAAAACCCACGGTAGGAAATAAACATATTTAATATAAAAAATCTATTTCTCTTATTATTATTTTGTTTTGTTATACCCATTAGCTTTATTTATATACATACATTTTTTTATTTATTATGAAAAAAATGTTTATTGTTTTGTAGCATTATATAAGTAAGTGATTCAATTTTTTATGTTGTATGTTTTCCAGTGAGATAATTACACGTTTTAATGAAAACCGCCTATAAGTATTAAATAAATAAATAGTAATAATAATTACTAATTAGTGTTGTAAGTTATAATGTTACACATATATCTAGTTAGAAGACGAGTCTATAAACATTTCTGGAGACACGAGCTTCTTGGACGTGTTCGCATATTCCATTTAGGAAAAATATATAATGCATATATATTCGCATTCTTGAAAACGCGATTTTAAGTGAGCCATAAAACAACATTAGGTTTGAGTGATGATTTGATTTTTTTTTTACGCAGAATATGTAATAAAAAAAAAAAATGAAAATGTTATAACAGAAAGTCAAATTATTTTGTATGTAGGCACTATATTAGGTGTTCTTTACGTTTTCTAACCGTAACCTAAAAAGAAAAACAGCGTATCAATTTGTGTGTGTGTGTTCATACACATGTACTTATGAAAAAGAAATATTAATTCACAATTCATTTTTCCCCCCAATTAAAATACATATCGTTATGGTTATACTTTTTTCTAATTAATTTCTTTCACTTTAATGCGATAAATAAATACCTTTGAAGTAGTGTGTATGTGTGTGTGTGTATAGTTATTAATTGTTCGACTGAATTACAAGAGCTTATATAGTTATGATTTTTTCCATTGATATAAATATACGAAACAATTTGAAACAGTTCAAAAATTTGTTTTTCAAGTATATAAATACGATTTTTTTTTCGAACAATTAAACAAAACGTGTTCGATTATGTTTCAAATAAGAGGTTTAAGTTTTATTTATATATATATATAAATATAAAAAGGGATACAAAATATCATATACGCGCATAAAGTACTTATATAGAGGTATAATTAATTTATATTAATATTAACGGGCGTATATACACTTTTATCCTAATTCAAATTTCAATGTATTTATAAAAATACGCACAACTTGTGTTGGTCATTGAATTCTGACATTTTTCACTTTTTTCAAGAGCATTTTTTTTCTCACCATGATATAAGCCTGCAGCGAGTATTTGCCAAAATTTCAAGCGAATTTCATTTTGAGGGGTTGTTTTTGAATTTATTATATTAATAATTTAATATATTTTATTAACTATTTAATTAATTTTATTTTATTTTATATATTAATGTATTTAATATATTTTATTAATATCAATAAAGTGTATTATTTATATACGCGCAATTTTCAAAATTATAACTCATTCACTCCTTATAAATATACACTATACACTATCCTTGTATGTATTTTAAACAAATGTAAACTTTTGATTTTCGAATAGCGCGATATAATTTTTTTTCTATATCGTTTTATAGAATTTTAATAAACAATTAATATAATGGTTTTTTAAATATTTTTTTATTTTTATTTTCCACACTCGCCAATCATTATGAATTAAATTTTATTATTGAGAATATTTGCAGATAATCTAAGGCGGCTAATGGGGTTTTTCGTAGTTCATATTTATATATTATATACGAAATAGTAATATTATGTCCGTGTACATAATATATTTATTATACCTTTAATAAACTTGTATTTGACAGTGCTTATAATGTATATTGGTTGGAATTTAGATGGGTGACGTTTAACTATATTGCAGAGCTAAAAATTTCTGATGAAGCGTGTCCAAAAGGGTATACCATTTTCGATAATGTCTACGTATATATTATTGCAGTAGTATATATCATTCCATTTTATCGTGTAGATATTAAACTTAAATGATTATTATACGAGAAAAAATATTCGTTGGATTTTAATAATCAATATATATATATATATAGCTGATATTGTTGTTTAAAAATCAAAAGTCGATGTGTATAATTGCAACGAATAATTGTGTACGGAGATGGTAATAAAAAAAAAGTAGCAGGGTGTTGTTGTGGATTTCGCTTAAGCCAATTACATACTTGGTAAAAAAATTTTAGAATTTTATTTTTTTATTATTAGTTATTACTATATTTTGATTATTAATTATTATTCAATTATTATTATTATTATTATTATTATTATTATTATTATTATTATTATTATTATTATTATTATTATTATTATTATTATTATTATAATTATTATTATTATTATTATTATTATTATTATATAATAAAATTGTGTGTATATAGAATTATAACCTTTCTTACAATAAACCTAGCAAATTATAAAAATTTTCAAAAATTGTTTTCATTAATATGTATTTATAGCACAACTATTTACACATTTGGTAAAAGTTTTAAGACTCTATAATAGGACCATTAATTTTGAACATAGGTATAATTTTCGATTAAAAACAAAATAAATTTTCTTGAAAAATTTAAAATTGTGACAAAAGATCTTCAAGATATTTTGAATATATATATACTTCTGACAATGTATTAAATATTTATATCTTAAAAGGAAAAATTAATTATTTTTTTATGAAGAGGTTACCTTAAAACTTATAATCGCAATAAATTGAAAAATTGAAAAATGTGATTTGACAACATTTTGTTTCCAAATAGTAAATATAAAGTAATATATTTCGAGTTTCTATATCTATATAACGATAAGTTTCAAAAAAATTACGATAATCCGTTTCGACGAAATCGCATTTTTATGTGTAATTTTTCGGTAGTTTTTCAGGGTTTTTTTTTGAAATGCTTTTGAGAAAATCGAAAAATGATTATTGCTTTTTAAAGTACCAACTGCTTAGATGAAATTTACTATCGGAAACAAACTGCGTATATGATTTTAAAGATCCGGAGCACTACTTCTGCAAGTAGAATTTTTGAATACATAAAAAAAACACTACTAGCAACACCAATATATTCCTCGTTCAGTTCGGAATCTAAAATATTACAGTTATCAATAAAAATAAAAATATAGAACAGAACACGCAGAAAAATGTCCAAAAAAAAAAAAATTTTAAAAATTAATAAAAGCGTAACAAAAATTATTTCTGAGATGCGCGTATGTGTGTATGATGATAATGATAATAATAATAATTAACGCCTCGCGCGTCGTCACTTTTTCTTTCAGGCATACTTAAAAGTCTAAATTTTCAAACATTCAAAATATAGAAAAATATTATTTACACGAATACGCGCGTTTCGAATATAATGAGAAATTCTACGGCCGCGATTAATGACGCGTATTAATATATTTACCGCTGTTTAATTAATTATTTTTATATATAAAAAAAAATTATAACGAATATTCGTGCAGTAATTATCGTGCGTGCAGATGATGTATAATATAATGACTTCGATATTATAATATATATTACAATCGAATTAAAAATTTATAATTTGTATTTTAATAACTGTTGATGCAATATACGTATAACTATATAGTCGTATATGAGAGAACAATCAAGTCTTTACATATGTATAATTATAAAACGCTGCTACTTATTCAGCGGCGCAGCGTTTAAGAGGATCAAACGCGTTAGAATAATTTTTTATCGAATTTTTTTTGTTCCAACATATACGCGGTTTTAACATATATACGAAACGTTCTCTGCGCGTTTTAATAGTTACGTTATATTTTTTTTTGAAAATAAAAAATATATATATATAATAATTTTCTTTTCATTTTTTCCCGAGAATGAAAAATCGGAATTTCGGAATAGTACTGCAGCGAGAGAAAATTATTGAGATAGTTCGGAAAAATTTGCGTTTTCCTAAACAAAGCGACGAAAACGAGAAATCGTTGAAAATTTATAAAAAAAAAAAAAAACAATTTTTTTCCTCGACGTATTCGTTTCGACCGCGCGCCAATAGCTAACCGCGGCTTTATATTATATTTGTATATAATATTAACGACCGCCGCCAAGATCAATTTATTTCGTTGTGTTGTTGCAGAAATTACGTAAAACAACCGGTGTGTGTGTGTGTGTATATATAAACGTGTCACAAGTATACTGTACGTGTGGAATTTTTTTTTTGTAGACGTTTTCTCGAGAAAAAAAGAAATTCGTAAAATATTTCAATATATTCTTTTGGGAAACGCGGGAATATCATATTTTATAGTCGGTAGAAAATCGTCGCCGTCGACCACCCAAGTGCGGCGGCAACCGGGCCGTATAATCGTATTGTATTTTAAATCGTCCTGAACGTATTATACATTTCATATTTTCTACATTTTTCTTCTTTTTTTTTTCTCATAGGTTCCGGAACGTTTTAATTTTCTCTCTCTCTCTCTCTCTCTCCTTAAAAAAAAAAAACGCAATTATTATTTGCGTGTTACGACGATGACAGCGGTGTGTGGGGCGGTTTTTGGGGGAAATATTGGGTCAAAAGCGAATGAGGGGGGAGGGGGAAAGCAAAAATAAAATAGAAAAATAGAAAATAAAAAAAGCGGTGTGTGTGTGCGGGAATTTTCGGACACTGCGTAATTTTGTCGGTCGCGCGGGTACGAGGGGGAATTGAAGAGAAAAAAAAAAAATTATCGCCGTTACGGCCGCCGCAACGCACAACGGAGGCCGAAAACGCGCGCGTGGCCGCGGCGGCGTCCTGACCGAGCGCTCGTGGCAGCCGCGTTTCATTCGTGTCGGTCGTTACGTATCCCCGCGTGTTGGCTGCACTGTTTTAATAATAATAATAATAATATATTTTACTGGTACGCGACGGCGGCGACGTCAACTATACACATACTGCTCGGTGGGCTTTGTGCATCGTGGCCGAGTACGCCGTTGGAAACCGTGTGACGGTCGTTACGCGCGCGGTATGACGGCGGCGGCGGGGTTCCGTAGTGCCAGTATACAGTGCGCACTGCACGGTTCGCTCACTCTTTCCATACACACACACACACACACACACACACCGTCTCCGCGTCCCTCCACCTCTCACTCTGCCCACTATACACACTCTCACCGTTTCTCGTGCGCCCGCCGTCGACCCTTTCACGCGTGGCAACTCTTCTGTCGGGCGAGGTGGAGGGGAAACGACCGCCGCCCGTCACTCTTCCGCCCGAGTCGACCGGTACAATACGCCCTCCCGCCCGCCACTCCGTTACGCGCGCTCGCGCTTGTAGTAGTACTGGTGGTGGTGGTGGTAGTAGTAATCGGCCCAACAACAGCGCGCGCGTTCGCAGTACTTTCCAACCCCACCGCCGCCGTAGCATTGTTACTTTTGTATAGAACGCGCGGAGGCACCGCGCCGCCGTCCTACGGTTACGGACCCGGTGGTGCAGCTGCCGTTTCGTGATCGTCGAGCGCGTTGTGGACGGTGGTGAAACACCGCCACCGCCGACTGCGGACGGGCGCGGACGTGTTGTACAGCACCGTAGGGCCCTAACGCTGCTGTATATCGTGTATGTGTATGTGTGTGTGTGTCTGCGCGCGCGCACAAAAGGGATGAAGAACGGTGGTGGTGGTGGTGGGTACCGTTTACGGGCTATGGGACGTGAGGTTGTTATATATTATTATGGACGCCGCCGGCGGAGAAGACCGAAGTGCGCGCGTTGCCGCCGCTGTACACCGCGCGGCTGCGTGCCCTGCAGTATATACGAACTCCCTTTTTTTTTTCTTCCTTTTTTGTGTGTAACGCCGTAGCCTCCGCGGGTTTGATGCGCACCGCATACCCGTCCCCGCAGCAAAACCGGTGTTGCTGCACACGACGCCGGCGGGACTCACCCCTGTAAACAGGGAGTTTCATCCCCGCCACTCGAACCGGTCGCGACTGCAACTTTGTCGCGGCGGTCCAAAATATTAAAGCCCTACACACAACCGTGCGGTTTAGCGTCGGTGTTTTTTTTTTTTTTTTTTTTTTTTGCCAACGTATCGGAGACAGAAAAAAGTGTTTTCGTTTGGAAATTCGTTTAAGAAAAAAAAATAAATAAAAAAGAGAGAACAACAACAACAACAACAACAACAAAATAATGATATAATCGAGCGAACGCGCGCCGGCATCATCGGTGTCACCGGTGATGATGCTGCCTCGTCGTCTCACGGTGAAAGCCTTCCTCGCAGCAACGCAATTGCGTCGTTTGCGCCTATCGGCTGCTGACGGTGCCGCCGCCGCCGCCGTGTCGGTCAGTGACCGGGACACGTCGTCGTAGTCCGTGTGCCGGACGCCCTCGCGCTCTCTCTCTCTCTCTCACTTACAGCTCGCACACCTAAATAACGTTATACAGAATGTATTATACACCGCAACGGTATACAACAACAACGACGAGTTTGGTATATTGTAACACGCGTATCGGCCAAGAACGCGTTGCCGTCGCCATCGCCGCCGCCGCCGCCTCCGCGTTTTGATGTAATCAACGCGCGCGGAAATTTAGGAAATAAAATTGTTTTAAAAAAAAAAAAAAAAAAAAAGAGACCACGTAGACGGATTAAGCGCGCGATGGTTGTAGTGTCTGCAGCTGTCTCCTGCAGCGGTCGCATCCTGCGCGCAGTATCCTGCTGCACTGCACCAGCACATCCTCTCGGGCCGCGCGACACTCGCGCCGAGCGTTTTTGAAATAGTCTAAAATCAAGTCTCTCGCTGCACTGCACGGCCACAAATATTAAACACAACCGATGCCAAATATTATAAACCCTGTCTCCAAAACGGTACATCGTAAATTTCTTTTTCTTTTAGTCGCAAAAAAAGTTACATTAATTGCTGGTCGAAATTCTTGACCCCTATAAATTATTATAATAATAATTATAATACTCCGTTAAATAATTTAATAATAATAATAAAAAATGTTGTTTTTGTTTATCGCTGAAAAATGTCAGTTTTTGTAATTACGCAATATTCTATTTCAAATGATATAGAAAAACTAAATAGACATATATGATATAAGTCAAACTTTCCGCGAAATAAATAAATATAAATTATTATTATATTTAAATCTTTTTTTTTTTCTAATTAATTGTATAAAATAATGAATGAATGTATAAGTGGCCGCTAATATCAACATAAGAAAGTAGGAAAATTACATAAACGCGGAAAGGATATATACCTGCCTGCAGGTATATAAAGTGTTTTTATTATTATTATTATTATTATTAATATGCTGCTGGATTCAGTGTCGAAAAGTTGAATTAATTCAGAAATGATCTATTAAGTACATAATAATAATAATAATAATAATAATAGATAATTCAAATTTCAATTTTAGAACAGATTCAGAATTCTCTATAACACAGTGCGATGTTGTCAATTTATTGATTTAATATTGAAGCGTAATATAGTAAAGAAAAACAGAGAATTAAAAATGTTCTTAGGAATTACAATAACTAATGTATTAAAAACGTAAAATATACGTGGAATAGGTATGCAACATGATTGTAGAAATTTTTTATCGTTTTTGTAATATTATATCAAATTTCATATAGAAAAATCGGTATTTGTTTTTAAATAATAGGCATCATTCAATACTACATTACGCTATATTCGTTATTTACATAACAAATACAAAATTATTCAAAACGGTCCACGTAAGATCTAGATCATTGAGAAATGTTCAATACCGCAATAATATTCTTTTCTTATACACGCATTGCGCGTTGTATTATATATATTGTTTATCGCGTATACTGGTCTCGGTAACATGTCGTCTTACGACGAGGCAAACAATTTTTACTCTAATTTTTTATCATTAAAATTTTTATCATTTGTCATTGTCCTACCATATGCAATATCGAATTAATTACGTAATAACATTTGTCGTTAGTTCATGATTCAAAGACGTTTGTTTTGTACGCGGTTATTATGAATAAATCATATGCGATTACATTCATACCGCACGTTAGGAAATAGAATTAGTGACAATACGTACACGACAATATATTTTACGCTCTGAATTTTCACAATTTATCAATAATAATAATAATAATAATTAATATATATATTAGTGAAGTCTTTCCTTTACACACGTACAATAATTTTTTTTCAACGTGTATTTTTGGGTTCATTATAATATATAAATTGTACAGAATAAATAGGTACATTGAATTTACCGTTTATTCTAAATAAACGTATTGTATTTAATTTGCTCGCCGCGAAATGTTGTGATTTTCAAAGCTTGCCAATCTATAAAAATATCGTTTAAAATTTTGTCTCTTACACGTCATGTTATATGTATTTTTTGAGATACGCGAATTACGATTTTTAATTTTGTAATTTTATTTAATGTCAAATGGCTAAAAAATATGCTTACTTTGTATATTACAGTAAAATACGAAATCGGTTAGAATTAAAGTTTAATCGACATGAATAATATAAAACAGAAATTACTCTCTTGCGCTCGTGTTGTATAAGTAGCAAAGTTAACGTAGCAAAGTTTAGAATTTTAATATCCAAATTAGCGAAAACCCTACTCAAAATCGTTTTATCGAACGCTTAATTATTTATCATTGGTTTCAAATAATTTGTTAAAAATAACAAAACTCTAAGATTTTTGTCGAAATAATTCATTGTTTTTAGCGTCACCCACAACATCCCGCGGCTCGTTACCTAATTTTTTTTCTGAAATTACAATAATTCAAAACGAAAAAATAAATAAAGTTAAATAATTAGAAATAAGTTTAAATCGTAATTCGCAAGACATACACATTTTACGGGTTTTTATCAGTGTAGTATAGTTTTTCACATTTCCTTAATACATCGCGTATATACGATTTCCAATTTACAAATGGAATCGCTTAAAACCGTTTTTGAGACTTTTGTATTATAATGTGTTTGATTGGAATTGCAAATTTCTGATTCTGTATATTAAAATACATTAAAGAAAGCAAAAAAATAAATAAATAACATAAAAATGATTTTTTGGCTGCGTAGAAACTCGGACCATTGAGAGTGTGCAGATGAGTCATATACACGTTCCATCGGCCTAATTTTAAAAGTCGTAATTCCAAAAATACGATTTTCTGTTTCATTTCAAAGATAATAAAATATAAAAGTAGCGAACGGAATACTGCACAAATGATTGTATCGATCGTCTCGCTTCGTTCGTTACTTCGGTGGTATTGTCTTGAATTTGAAAGTAGTATACTATGTCGGGCGGATTGGCAAAATCGTGCATAGTCTGAGATAGAAAAAAAAAATATTACGTAGCAGTCCGTTCGAAGGCATTTTTCCTTCGCTACGGAAAATGCAAAAATATATTTTTTATTCTTATCCCTTAATTTAAAATTTTCGAACTTTATTATTTTTTTTTTTTTTTTTAGTAAGCAGTTTAGCACGAGTTTCGGTATACGGCTTTTTTTACGATTTTCTCGAAAACTATTTGATCGTTTGAAAATGTTTATTTTGAGCGAAACGAAAAGAGTCTTATAAAAGCGTAAAAAAAAGGGGGGAAGAACATAATATAATAAAAACAATAAATGGTTCGATTTCACGTGAAAATTCGTGCATTTTATTCCGTACTTAACGTAGATAATATATATATGTGTTATGAGAACAGTGTGGACAGGACCTATATAAAATCTGAGTTCGGACGCATACGTTTTACTTTATACTCGTACTCCGATGCAATTCGGCGTGTTCTAAATTTCAAAGTAACGATAAATTATAAAAAAAAAAAAGGAAATTATTCTAAAAGTATTATATTACGCATTTGTTTTACTGCGGTCTTTATTGTGCACAAATGTGAGCTCATCGTGTGAGGAATTTCTCGATTTTTCAGTACGTCACTTCGGTACGGTATTACTATTAATACATGATAACGATTTTGAGCGGATATAAGACAGCCGCATGATGAAATGTTCGTATTTTTAATACCGAATTTGTCGAAAACTGAAAATAAATATTTTTTATTTAAAAATGTGAGCACAGAATGTGTAGCAGAATATTAATCTCGTATTAAAATTTTAAATTGCGTATTTTTTTTTTTTTTTGTAAATAATCCGTCGAGTAATTAATTAATTTTGCTGTATAATTGAAGATTTATAAACACGTTATTTATAAAAATAAAATTTGTTTGGTATTATAAAAAAAAATTATATAATATATATATATATATATATATAATTAACTTTATCTAAAATGTAAATTCCAATACAGAATTTTATACTATTAATTCCACGTTTTTCAGTTACTATAGGATTGTTTTAAATACTATAATCAAATTAGATTTTACTTGAAACGGGTTTGAAATTTAAATTCCATTGTTTATTATATTTTTTTGTTAGCTTTACACAATTCTTTCGGAAAACTATTGAGAGATTTCTAAATATCAAACAAGGTCGGTGTCCAATCTCCAATCATTATAGACGCTCATACATTAGACACTATGGAACTTTTGTAGTTATTTCAACTCGAAAACATTTTCAGATAATTGTAAAACAAGTAGGAGGTAATATTATATACCTAGAGTTTTCGTTACTAATTAGAATTTTTTTTTACGTTTTGAGCTAAGCGAAGAAGCTATTGGTTTTACGATAATATGTTGTTTATTTTTCTGTTTTCTATACGCGAATTTTCGACTAGAAAGAATGCTCGAATGTACTCGTCATGCGTTACGTTCCGGCAGTAAATCATATGCGTAGAACAACACAAAAATTGAAAGAAATACTATCTTCTCAGTAGTTTTTGAAACGTAGCACAAAAATAAAAAAAAACTACAAAAATAATAGTCATAGAGACTTGAAATTTATATAGAATATGCACGACATACACGTAAAACGTTTAAAAAAAAAAAAATAAAAATATTTTCCAATTATGGGCTATTTATAGCAGTATTATTAAATGTTGAACTATGTGAGGCATGAAAAGGGCGGGTGAATATTTTGGTTTTAACGGCTAAAAATTTTATTCAATATTATTTCAATCCAGATTTAAAAAATCTTGACAACCTCGAGTCATAGTTTTTATTTTTATTTTATTACCATTTTAAATTGTTCTCGACATATCGCGTTTTAAACCGTGAAGTTCATCAACTCAGAATCGTTTCATCGCATTGCGCTCAAATTCATAGTAATAACAAAAAAATCTAAAACTCTATCTAAGTAATAGACGTATCGTACATTATATCACTAGTATTCACGTTTGTTTTTAGTCTAGAAAAACAACATTTTCTCGAGAATGAAGCGACCATCATCACCACCACCACCATTAGAAATTAATAAATCAACGAGTATAAAACATTTGATGGGTACGGCCGCAGTGAATATTACAAATTCCGTCACACTTACTCGGTTGTTTCTGTTTTGCGCGTCCACATAAATACATTGCAGGGGTTTTATTTCAATGCTTTTTTTTTGTCGGATGTGTAAAGTCTCATGCAAACCGTTTTGAAATTCCACCAAGCCATTGAATATAACATAAAGGTATCCTATAAATATAGGTACTCATGTGAGTTGCGTTCCTTTTAATTTTTGCCACGGATCACGATGAATCGCGATCGACATAAATATTGTGATAATCGAAATTCGAAAAACTAAATTGACCTATACCCGTGAAAACCGATAAATAACGCGTACGAAGCCCGAAGGTGACAATTGCATGTAAAAGAAAGCGAAAAAATTAAAATAATGTTTGCATTTGTGTTTGAAACTTTTGCGCAGGTCGTGAACCGCGAACAAAAAATGTAATTATACGTTTTAAACGAATGGACCATTGAGTTTAGTGAATACACGTCTACAGTTATTTTCTGAATTGAAATTGTTATGACTTCATTTTATTCAACGACACTAAGTGACATTACACCGAAGCACGCCGATTCGGGCAATTAAGGGGTGTCATTATGTATACAAAAAAAAAAATTATAAAATAATATATAAATATTATATAGCATATAAAATATATATATATATATATTGGCACGATTGTAGTTGGGCGCATATAAGTTCGACATTGTATTTATCGTTTTTTTTTCGTTTTTTTGCGATTCGCGCAGTGCGTTTTCAAGAATCTCGCGTTCCTATTCGTATTTCTACATACATACATACATGTGTCGTTTATTTATTTTTTACTTTCGTTTTTCGCCAAACACAACACAATACATCGTAGCGTTTTATTCGAATTATTATCATTATTATCATCATTATTATTATTATCATTATTAATATTATCATTAATAATATTGTCTCCCGGCAGCGGCATCGCTTCCTCCCTCCCCCCACCCATTACGCACACGCGTCAAAAGGGGTTGCAGGGACGGGCGAGATGAATAGAGAATACATTGAGACGGGGACGAGGATGAGAGAAGAAGGGTTTACGACTCGACCGGGGTGAATTCTCTGCGTTAACGTCCTCCCATCGCCGCGGTGTTTTTTTCCTTTTTTTTTTTATATATATACACTTTTTATACTTGGAGAGATCTTTTTTTCCGTCGACTAACGTCGCTGCAAATATATACTCGTACATCGAAGGCGACGTTCTCGAAAACTGGATGTTGTTTGCACGCGAAAAATAAAAATACCATTACCACCGTATCGATGTCGTAAATTCGTAAACGGTTATATTTACGCGTAATCTTATTTCTAGGTTTGACCTCGACGATGCAATAATATTGTATCCCAAAGTTCGAATATCAACCGGTTGATATTCATATTCGATTCGAACAATATTTTGAATTCCGAATTGTTTCGGAATTTCGTGTTTTTGTCGAGTTTGACATGAAAATTTCGTCTTATGAGATACACAACGATGAGTAGTTACTATTATATTATATATATATATATACTGTTAAAGTTTAAATGTGCGTAGTATTTCGAGCGATCTACGATCAATTTTTCAAGCTGTTTATTGTTGTATGCGAAATTTTACTAAACCTTTAAAGTGTGAATTATATTCTTACACGTAATTTCGATTGTATTTTTTTTTTTTTTTGAAATTTTCATAATCGAAATTTCGTACTATCAGAGCGCAGAGATTCGATTGCGGCGATAATGTTAATACATTTTATAATATTTTTATATTATTATAACGAGCGATTATTCGTTATCAACGAATGGACCGAATTCAAAAAGAAAAACAACTGCTTATTTTTTCTTTCCGCGGTTAGTAACTTTTTGCGACACGTCATATTGTCATTAAACACTACTCGAAATGATCACCAGTCTGTGATGAAATATGATGAAAAAAACAAACAAACCGAATATCGATGTTTTCAGTAATTTTCGCCGCATTATACTACGCACGGAGAGAGTTTATTTATATGGATATTATTTTTCGACATTTGGAAATTTTTACTTTAAAAACAAAAAAATTACAGAATCGAAACGAAAAAATTAGGTCTATATCACTGTAAAAAAAAAAAAAAAAAATAGGAAAATTGAAATAAAATCATTTGCCACAACTATAATATTATCTGTTTATAATATTACGGAATGAATATACGAAATACGTAGTTGTAAACTATATCACAAGACGTTTTTGTTTTATTGAACAAGTTTGTGTAATTATAATAATCTATATATGATTAAAATATATTAAATTATAATAATTGGAATGACTAATACAAAATAATTCGAACATTATATAATTTCAATTCAACGGCTTTTGTTTAAAATTATATAGGAAACCTGAGTCATAAATGGTATGGACTACGTTACGTGTATTTCTATTTGATAAAATGTATTTGAAAAACTGAAAATTAAATACAAGCTCATATATAAATAACTTATTTTAATGACGTTGAAATAATCGGCTAAAACAATGGACCGTATTTTGTAAAATATTAATTATTATTATTTGAAATTTGAAAACACGTCTCTTTGACTTCGCACAAAATTGCAGATTTTCTTTTCTTTTTTTTTTTGCTTTAATATGCTGATATTGTTTTAAAGATTAAGACAACACTAACGACACCGATTCCCGACGACGATTGTTTCCAATTCCGAAATCACACAATCCCGTTTGTTTATGTACACTTAAAATATTAGACTATATTATATACTTAAAAAAAAAATGAAGTAATATATCCTTTATAACTGTATTATATTTATGTTTTGTGGTGGATATTTTTATGTTCGTGGCGTATTCACCGTGTATATATGTGATCAAAAATACAACCGTCGATTATATCGTATTACATAATAAACGTATATTCGTCATTATTAACATTTACTGTATTTCATTTAATAGTTTAAAATGTTTATTATTTTTCATTTTTACAAGTGAAAATATTATTATTATTATTTTTTTTTTTTATATATACTTGTGGCGGCCGAAACGATAAACACAATATTATAATATAATAATATATCCTTCAAGGCTTCAGCCCTCAATACAACGTCGTGTATTTTTATACGAAAAAAATATGTTACGCAATAAATAATAAAATATAGTTACACGCGTGTGTTTACGAATATGTCTATAAACGAAATGTTGAAGACATAAACCGAATATTATACGTACAGAGCACAATAGGAATTAATCGGTATAACGGCAAAAAAAAAAAATAGAATTGCCTGCAGTGACGTCGTTCGATTTATACAGCAACGTGTATTATAATAATTTATGCAAACGTTTTTTTTTTTTACTGTTATCTGTTTTTTAGTTAATTTATATTGTATACCCTTTGCACCGCCGCCGCCGCCGTCGAAAACAATTTTTTCGTGATCGCTTTGTATATAATATTTATTTTTTTTTTTTTACGCCATCGCTTTTGTACCACTTCAAAAGATGAATTACAATTTTTCTTATCGTATCGCGCCGAATTGTTTTAAATTTTTCAACGAAACAACGACATTTGTTTTTGTTTTTTTTTTTTGTTTCTTCGAACATTATCCGCCTGAACGTAATGTATTACATTCGAATTTTTATAATTTTACAATAACAAAAAAACAAAAAAATTCCTTAATTAACGAAAATTAATGCACGCACGGGGTGTACGGAAAAATCGGACGACGTTTCATTAACGTTTCTTCTCGTGTCTTTTTCGCAGCTGTACATTTGCAGAAATTCAGTGATTCACAGTGAGTTATTCACGTAACGCGCTGCGATTTTCACGACGATGAGTTATGCCTTGTGATGAATTCCCAAGATTAAATATATTGAAAATCTCATACAGGTACTCCAGACACACTGAAATAAAAATTCACTTTAAAATACTTTTAAAACCTAATGTTTTGTTTCAATCATTATTATTATTTTTGATCGCACGAAACAAATTTAGCTAATCGGATATATGACTATAATATACGCGTTTTAACTCGTACTTGCTACAACAATGGATAATGGCTAGAATATTATCCTGTATAGAATTCCTGTATAGTTTTGAATTCTTTTTTACTTTAATCGTTGAACGGGGAGGTTTTTTTTTTTATTTACTTATATACATATTTAAGTGAGATATATTTAATTACATTTAATAAGCTAAAATTATTTCCGTTTGGTTTTTAATGGTTTATAATAATGAAGAACGTTTAATGCGGAAGACATATTATAATATGTGATAGTGTACAACGCGCGTACAAACGGACAGCTAATTAAAATTATTACATTTTATAGGAATATATAACGTAATGAAATATACCTAATGTATTTTATCACATATGTTCGAAGGGAATCGTTTTGAAAATGAATGCGCCATATATGATGGATACAGAATCGATATATACAGTGTACCTATACAGATTTATGAGGAGACCAGAAGTGTGTATTTGCACAAGAGATAAAAACTCATTATATTGGATAAAATTATTTCGTTTTTCACTACGCACATCGATAAACGCATTTGTGCGGTTATCAATGTGCGTTTTCTTCTTCTATGCACGCGCGTTAAATTGTTTCAACGCGGTATCGAACAACGTATACGTATAAACATTATACATATTCGTATAATGTTTAAATTCACATTTCAGTTTTTTTACATTGTGTACTACGTAATATTTTATATTGTTATTAATAAAAAATTGTAATAACTATACTTTTTATACTTCAAACGTTATCAACGTACACGAGTCAATTTTCGTATTTGTTTTTATGGACTCCGTGTGAGCTTTGGCGTCATACGTGAAATCGATTTTGAAAAAAAAAAAACAAATTAATACGAAAACACGATTCGAAAGAAGGACTACCCGAATACTGACAAATAACTTAGTTCACAATTAATTTTTGAAAAATAATTCACACTGATCACAACAACCGTCTTCATCGATTTATATAAATAGTATATCGATGATATGATACACATGTATATATATTTTATCTCATAATTTACTGATTTGTTTTAATTTGAACACAATCGCAACAAACAGGTTTAGAGTAATTTCATTTAAGCAAATATCAATATGTATTTATATATATATATATAACAAATTTATTTTATCGAAATTCATCGAATAATTCTCTAAGTAGTGAGAGAGACCTTCTTATTAATTGTCTCCGTGCAAACGACACGGGATTTCACGCAAATATAATAATAATAAAAAAATAAGTAATAAATTAACTCGTAGAAGAATTATTGTAATGTTATATATACATTTTTTTTTTGTAACTAAATAAAAATTTAATAAACGCGATACGAAAATACAAAAACATAAAAACTAACATTAAATTTGTTGAGAATTGTGAAATGCGTGTATCGAATACCGATTCATTTGACCGAATATGTGATGAATAAAAATTACGGCTTTTATATATATATATATATATATATATATATATATTGCGGTTAGATTAGAATTATATAAGGATTACGACGAATAACTTATCACCGAACGTTCGGGTTTTTTCTTTATATATATTTAGTTAAAGAAAAAAAATGCAAAAGTTAATAATTTTTGTACCTGCATATTATATATAAATATTATTAAATTACTGTTTGTATAACATATTTTTTATTTATGTGTGTATGTGTGTGTTAGCTTTCCCGTTGAAAAACATTGCTATATGGCATGTACGATTAAATCTTATAAAATTTCAGTTCACTAATAATAATAATAATAATAATAATAATAATAATAATAATAATAATAATAATAATAATAATAATAATAATAATAATAATAATAATGAAAATGTAAATACGAATCGTATTCGTATAGTTTTTAATTTTTTATATGGCGTAATACATATACGCGCATAGGAAACCTATTTGTTTCGTTCTCGTGAAGTTTTCGATGTTGAACGTTTCGAGGTCATTTTTAAATTACACATAAATAGAAAAGAGCGCCATCGTCCGCTACATTAACATTTGTTGGCTTGATCTACATTCTGCGAGTATATATATATATATATATGTGAAACGTAACTCGATTCGTAAATCGATTCGTCTTAACATTAAAAAAGAAAAAAAATTGTCCTTATGACATATTTATATTATGAATTAATTAATTAATAAAATAGTAAAAACAAAACAAAAAAAAAATTATAAATAATTAAAATAATAAAAAAGCCTCTGGATATGTGAAAGAAATAGGAAAATAAATATAAAAAACTATAAATTATAATTAATACTCTTAAATAATATATAAAAAAAAAAAATAAAAATGAAATATAATAATGATAATTAAATATTCCAGTGTATTCAAAATATAGAAACGCAATTAAATAATTCATTAAATTTCTTAAATCGCGTAAATTTATTGTTTACAATTAGTAATAAATTAGAATTTAATATTTACAGAAAACCTATACAATTGTGTAGTATACGCTAAGTTATCCTACTTTATTTTCTCTTATGATTCCCGCAATCGTTCTTTTTCGCAAACAAATTGAATTTTTTTTTTTATAAACTCAAGCGTATTCCATTTAATAAACCTAATTAAGAGCTTTATATTTTGTACGATATCGTTTATTAAAAATAAATACAATTTAAACACGACCAACGGAGTACGTAGAAAAATGAAAGAAAATATTAAAAAAAAATTAATACCTAAGCAAATAAACTAAATATTGTTGTATGTGAGTATCGGAAAATTTCGCTAAAACATTAAATAATATTAAAATGGCATTCAATACTAATTATTTTAATTTAATTACACGAATAGATTATGTAAAATAAAACGATTTTCAAAACAATGATTTTAATTATGCTGGAATTTACAAAGTTAAATGTATACACATTTTATATTGGTAAAACGAATGAGAAATTTAATACAATACAGATATGAAGGAAACAAATGTCTGAAATGAAATTTCAAAAAAGCTAATTCAAATTCAAATATCGCGAAAAATGTTCTAGAAAATAATCGTATTGTTTCTTTTGATATGCATAATATAACGATTGATATATTTTAAATGTATAATCTAACGTTTATATGGATTTTGTTTTGGAAGAATTACATATTATATGTTGAAATGAAACGAAATAAATTTAAAAATAACATTTTATACAAAATATATATTGGACAATATTAATAACAACATGGCAAGTGTTTTTTTTTTTTTTTTACTTTTTTCCCTTAAACAAGAATTATTTTTCTCAATTTTTACGCCGTTTTTAATTTGTTGTTATTATTATTGTGTTTTAATTTTTTTATTAATTTATTAAATTAATAATATTGTTTAACTTTCAACGCCATATTTTATGTATCGCGTACTCGTATTAATTTTTAATAATTATTATAAGTCGTAATCGGTATTAAAATTAATAAGCGTTGATTTTTTCGCAATGGTGTAAAATCTATTAAAACGTAAATCGTTATTATTGTTATTTAACATATTATTATATAAATACAACAAACGGAAAGGGCACTTAGCAGCCCCCCTGTGTTCCCCCTTAAATACTCACAGCTATTGCATAACGCGTTGTATACACCTGCGCAATTCTCTCAACATTTACGAAAACCTGTGGATTATTATTATTATTATTATTTATCTATATTATACGTTAATCGTATGTAGAAACACATAATGTATTGTGAGTGATTTCTTTTTCTTTTTCCTAAAAAACTATTCGGAAAATTCAACGGCCCGAATAATTATATTATTTTAATAGAGAACGTTTTGGATATGTCGCGAGTCGTATATATATATATTTATTTATTTATATACTCCTCTTGCGATGTTTACGAGACAACGCCGTGTGGAAGAAACTACTAGAAAACGCACGATAATAAAAATATTATTGGCATGGATAGTTTTTTTTTTTTTTAAACTGACGCGTATACCGTTGAATCGCATCGGTTATATTTCGTTACTTTACGCGTTAGCAGCCGTGTACGGTCGTCGCGTGATGAAAGAACAATAATATTTTCATTTTATACATAAAAAAAAAAATCCGAATGAAAATACTGGCAGCGTGCGATGGATACTTGTACGGAAATTCGTCAATTTTCGTTCACTGTAAATTTTTTTGCCTTGACTATTTTTCCATTATATCCATGTGCACTCGTATATAGAAAAAATGCTGTGCGTCGTATCTGTTTAGTGCCCGAAAAACTATCACCGCGCATTTTATATAAATATAAGCACGTAAAACGTGTCATTCTTTTTTTTTTTTCCTAAAAAATATATATTTATTATTATATATAGTTAATATATATAGTATTCGCCGAACCAATTCGAACGGTTTTTATTATTATTATTATTATTATTATTATTATTATTATTATTATTATTATTATTTATCGAAAAATGGTTCATGAGCGTGTAGTACTCGTCGCGTAGCGGCGGAGTATCAGCGATTTTTTTCCCCCTTTGAAAAATAAATCGAAATGTTCGAGATTTAAACGGTTTTTTATCAGAAAAAAAAAAAAACTTAAAACTAACGATAATGTTGCCTACATAAAATATAAAAACTGTAACGTATAGTAGTCCAATACGGTAAATATTTGTGTTATTTCCGTTAAAAAAAAAAAAAAAACGTCATTCAAATCGTCTTGAAATTATTTGGAAAACGCGTGAGGCGTATTTCTTTGAATTTTTTTTCCGAACGAATAAATTCAAACCCATTCGCGTTGATTGCCTCGCGAAAATTAATTGCATAAATGTTCTCTAAATATTTCGGAAATCATCAAAAATTACCGGTACTTATATAAGAAACGAGATATTGAAAAAACGATTTTCTTTTTCCTTAATTTTAGGTATAAGTCAGTACACAATGTACAAAAAGTATATATACACTTTTAAAATAAATATTGTATTTTCTATACCAATCAAGAATCGACTTTAAATCAAGGAAATTTTTTTTTTTATATTCGATATAATGTCAATTGTGAGAATTTTTATTTTTTAAAAGTAAACATTATTTAATGATATTTTTAAAATGTATTTGAATATAATTGAGCGGGGGGGAAGTTATTATTTGATTAAAATAATAAATAATTTTTTTCCGTCAAGTAGAATATAAACATTGTTTTTTATTTTGTCTTCGATACGCATATATGTATATATGTATACGTATTTTTAATTGGAACGCATTTTTTTGCCCATTTTATATTTCGGCTAAGATAGAAAACAAAAAGATGTTCGAGACAAAATTTGTTTTACTGTTTGAATCGCAGGTTTTAGCGCGAAAATTATAATAACGCGTACTCGTATAATTATTTTAACGTTTAGTTCGTTAATCGTGAATTTCCTACGCGCGATGTATTTTATTATTATTATTATTATTTTCTCTCTCTCTTTCGAAGCGGTATGCCGTGCGCTAGATCGGTATTCATCGCATTTGAAACGTTTACGATAATAACATTATATATCCGCGTTGTTTGTACAAATATGACTCTGTAATGACTAATGTGTATTTTTATAAATAACCAAAGTCGTGGCAATAATACCGACGAGGTGACGAAGAAGAAGAAGAAAAAAAACGATAACTATGAAATAATCGAACGCCGGGAGTTCGAAGAGAATTTTATAATTGCGTTCGAAATATATAATTTTTTTTTCTCGAATATTTTCGAAAGCGAACAGAAAAAATGAACCGACAGAATGCTACGAGGAAATTTTAGAATTATTTCCAATAATTCGTTTTAACCTGTTAGAGTTTACGTGTACCGACGTATCAGTATTTGAAATATTCTGCAACAGTCACGGATACCGTACGACGAACTATATAACTACTGATATAACACTGATACCTCTCCTGTTTCAGTGCGCGATAAACCCGGCAGAGTGCGCTGTTGGCTACGGCAATCGGTCGTTCCGTTTTTTTTTTTTTTTTTTTTATCACACGTTTGCACCACAACGTTTGTTACTACAATATTTTATATTCTACACACACACAATTTGTATTTAAATTTAAACGCGATTTTCTTAAATATGTACAAATGAATTCCAATCGAATTGTTTTGAAAACGTAAGAGAAAAAAAATAAATAAAATATAAAAATGTACAAAATACCGCGGTACATTATCGTAAAACGTATGAGGAGGACTCGTGATATTTCTCGTAACGAAACACGAAATCGCTTCAAGCGCGAGAAAGAGTAGACTCCGTGGGCTGAAACATATTAAACATATACACGATATTTATTTTTTAAATACTTTTAATTTCTAAAAAAAAAAAGAATCCAGCGTTTTGTAAGAATACAATTTTTACCGTTTTCTAGAAAAAACAAAAAAAAAAAAATCTCCAAAAGACGTTTCGAGAAACAGCTCCGTCATTGTAATATTTATTTCGTGTGAAAATTTCGATGTCTTCAATAAAACGTATACACTGTGTGGCCCGATTCGGCGGGGTAATATTCTGTCCCCCGCAGGAATCGGTTTTTGTCCTATTGAATTTTTGAACGTTTTCTTGTATTTGTTCGCGTTCTCTCGGGCGTTGCACGGTTTCGTTTGCCTTTTCTTAGCAAAAAGAAAGAGTAAGAAAGAAACCATACACACACACACAATGCGCGTTTTTAAACGTTACAACTCGCTACGATCGTGACGATTTACAATACTTTGCGCAGTATTAGTGTGTCGGAAATGCAGCATCCCCGGCGGTTTCCTTATGTACCGATTTTACCGATACACAGCTGCAAAACGTGACAAACATTCTGTTCCTGTGGAACACGGGAAGACGTCGAAATCAAATTATTGCAAAAGTTTTTACACAACGTATTCTACCCGTACAATTCACACCTCCAATAATAATAATAATAATAATAATAATAATAATAATAATAATAATAATAATAATAATAATAATAATAATAATAATAATAATAATAATAATAATAATAATAATAATAATAATAATAATAATAATAATAATAATAAGAATAAGAATAAGAATAAGAATAAGAATAAGAATAATAATAATAATAATAATAATAATAATAATAATAATAATAATAATAATAATAAGAATAAGAATAAGAATAATAATAATAATAAAGCGGGAATAAATAATTAAAGTTTTCATTTTGGAATAATAAATAACTGTTAAGAACTCTTACGTTTTATGTTACGTAAACGGAATAAATATGTTCGAACAGGGGGCTCCGGTGTTCCTCGAGTCGTACAAGAATCATCCGGTGTAGTGGAATGACTTCACAAAGAGAAAGACGGCTGTCTCGCGACTCCCGTCATTATCTGTTCCGTGTGCATTTATATAAATATATATATATATTATATTCTCTGATTTATCTAAAATATTTTTGTTAAAACCTATTATTTAACGTAAAACACTGGCAATTAGAAAGGATGTGTCAAAAAAAAAAAAAAAATTGTTTACTGCCGTTTTTTTTTTTTAATTTCGTCTGTTTAACGCGTAACATATAAAACACTTTTTTTTTTTTGAATATATACGAAGAAAATATAAAAACTTATTACTAAGCGTATTTTTCCCTCGCGACGAGAATTATTTGAACAAAAAAAAAAAAAAAAAAAAAATCGATCGAAATAACATTAAAACTCATTTAAGTCGTTGCGTCGGTTTTAAAATATAATCATTCAATATCAAACATAAATATACGTATTAAATAATACTGACCTATTTAATGTATTTTTACGTATTTTGTTTTTTACGCGGTATTAAATTAAGGTAAACCTTCACACATAATTCACGCGAGAAACAACAAAACAACATATAATTGAAATCTAACATAATAACATGTACTTTTAGTCTAGACACGGACTTATATCAATGCGCTCTAGTGATGAAATTCGCTGTTAAGTGAATGACGACGATTTTATTTATTTTTTTTTTTTTTTGATGTATACACATTTTTTTCCCCCGTAGCTGTTCCACGATATCAAATATACGTTCTTTTGACCGTTTATTCGTCCGTGATTGAATTATTTTCGTTGCGTTCACACATAGGAGAACCAAATATAATTTATTAATATTTTTATTTAACGTTCGATCAAACGATTGTTTTTTTTTATATATATATATTATTTTATTACGACAGACGTTGTTCGTTCGTTTTTTTTTTTTATTTTCAAATACTTTCGTACGCCGTCGAATGGCGTCATCTCGTGGTGACGGAACGCGCGAAGGTCTGAACGCGCGTAGATGGTCACCGTGTCGACGGTGATTCCATCTGCACGACGCGCTAGTGAGTTATTGCTTTTATTTTTATTTCATCCTTTAGTACATTACTCGTCGCATAGATAGGACGGCGTGTTTAATCGAAAATTCGACCCAGTCCGTTTCACCGTAAAATTCGGTAAACGAAAATCAAAAAAATTAATTCAATATTTTTAATTCGCTTATTCGTCAACGATGTAACGCTCCATGGCTGGTATCATATTGTGTGTAAATACAATATGATGTTAGCATCACGTGATTCACCGCATGTCTTCGTCAATTTTCAACGGCACCGAGTGATAGAAGAACAACTTTCATCATCATTGATATTTTCAATCTGATCGACAATCGACGGGCTACGTGATATCGGTCCTTCTGCGGTTTTCTTTTTTTTGACGGCTAATTAATGAGTTGCAAATATATTTATTTATTTTTTTTTATCCAATTTGCAATTAGTCGCTTAAGAATGGCATCGATTCGAAGTTTTTACAGTGGTGTCGCGGAGTGTCATCAACATCACAGACGTCATCACCGGCGCGGTAATTCATCATTCGTATACGATACGAAAATGACGAGTGGTCATTTTACGGGGTTAATCGATACTTCTATCTAAACACGCGAGTACTATATGTTGCCGTCGTCGTTATTCACGGCGTATTCAGAACAATAACGGTTGGACAAAACAAATGCAGAATGAACCGCGCGTGGTCTTGAATTTTCTACTAGGGAAACATTTTCGATCGCGATTTCTTTTTTATCATTTACAAATATTTTTTTAATTCTATTTTTCCGTTCGCGGTGAACGATATTCGAGGTAATGAGATGTAATCGGGAGTTAAACCACCCAAATCCCTACGTCGACTCCTACCCATATATTGACGCGTAACTCGAGTTTTGTGCTATTTACACGGGGGCCAGTTTGTTAAAAACCGAAAATCAACGACAACACATTATTATTAAATAAAATAAAAATCGATATTTCGAATTATTTTATACTTTTAAAATCTCAGGCATAACAATATTAAACGCTTGTAATATGATTACGGGTATGCAAATATAAAACTGCGCGATAGATTATTTCGAATTCAAGTCAACATTGTTAATTCCGTATTATTTACGTATACATAAAAGTTGCGGTTGAATATAAAGTGAAAAAAAAAACGGTATGGATGTACTGTACGACAATAAAAGAAAGTATAATTTATAGTAAAAGGGATATTTATTTTTTTTTTAACCGCGTAGTTAAGCCCGACGTTATGCGTATGGGCGTTTAAGGGATGAAAACAAAAAGTTCGTATAGAATTCGGAACGAATGTCATACAGAAGAGATCATGCGTCTTTATAGTTGGAACAAATGAATAATAATAGTATGTTATTGGGCATGCCGAGAGAACAGGGAAGACAATGAGTTACGAGTTAAGAAGAAGGTCAACTAGTTAGTCGTAGAAGCTGAACCTACTTGGGTGGGATAAATGAGGTATATAGAGAAAGATAAGAAGTATTAGCGTGCACGTAACAAAATTGATTGGTCGCGTTGTCCGGCCGCGGTATCACTGGACTGCAGTCGGCTCGCTAACTTTTCATTGATCCGTTACGACTTATGAGAGCAAATAAATAGACTCGATATTAATCTTAACTGCGTTATATTATAACGATCGATCGTTTTTTTCTTGTAAAATCAATAGCTACAAATAACGAAGAATTTTTAGCTACGTGATGGTGTATATAGATGTATGTAGACATTGAAATTATACAAATATATCGCCTGCAATTTAATAGAAACAAAACTAAATCGTGAACCCGATTAACCGTTTAAATTAAATAATAAAAACAAAAAAAATTACTAAAGGTCATTATTAACTATACGTGCAGTTATTATCGTTTTTATATCACGTTTTTGAACGTAGACATTTTTCATTTGAGTTTTTTTTCATTCAACGTTTCCTAAAACAACTATAATTTTCAAAATAAACACCATTTCTTTACATAAATAACATTTAAATCGATAATATCAATAAAATATGATAACAGAAATAAATCGTTTGATTTTCAATATTCGAATACGCTATAAAATTTTGGTGATATTTAACGTATATTTTCTCAGTCACGTGTACAAATTTTATACGAACAACATAACACATATTATATTTAAAATATAATATGTTATAAATATTATATTTAATTTAATGAGAAAACTGAAATGTAATAAATAAATATAAAATAGTAATTTTGAAACATTTATTTTTAAATTATTTATTTTGTTAGACGTTTAACAAGAATTCCGTATATTTTAATCTTTTTTATTTGTATTACTATAGTGTGCCGAATTGCGTAAAAACAAGTTCTAATAAATTGTATTAAATATAAAGTCCTATATTTAGAAAATGTATTTAACGAACTATTTAGTACAAGACTAAAGATATTAAATCTTTCACGAATCGTGTAAGAACGTTATGTTAGCATTTCCAGTACTTAAAAAAATGTTTACTATTTTGGTGAGACATGAGTCAGATATTAAGCCTAAAATGTTATTCAAGATAAGTACGCTTCAGTATTGTTATCGTTTGACGATAAGAAGGATATCATTATACAAACAGATATTTCTGAATAGGTTTCAGGATGTTGTTTACCATAAAACAAATATTAACTTTTTTCTTTCTTCTTCTAGTTGCGTCATAAAACGAAAGACTAAGGAGAACCGCGTTGATATTGTTTTTCTTCAAATAAAACAATCAACCTGTAGCTAGGAACATATTGTACAGCTTAACACTTAGCACAACTCACAATGGTCATGAATCGAAAAATAAGTAAATAACAATAAAGTTATTAAATATTATAGATTTAATTGGTTTAATGATAAATATAAATTACCGAATTATTTATTGAACGCTATTCTTATTTCTAAAAGAACAATATTAATATAATAATGGTTTTATGTTTAATAATTCAATTAAACATGGGTTCACTAAAATCAGGACATTGTTATACGTTTCATATTATTTATTATATATTGAACAAAAAAAAAACTGTTTTCGCAAAATTATTTGAAATATTTGCTTAGCTTTGCAAAAACGTTGTATATCAAAGAGAAAGTATTTAAAATAATCGTAAAACGTCGTGGTTCACCAAGTAAATGTCTCTAAATAATAATAATTAATACTATAAATATTATTTAAAATTATTAGTATTCTGAACCAAACATAGGCGCAATTTGGGGGGGACTTGGGGGGCTAAGCCCCCCCAATGATGAATTTAGCCCCCTCAAATATTTCCAAATAAATTCACTATGTTAAAGTAAAAAAAAATTAGTGATGACAGTCTGTCATTGACAGATGAAACCACAAAAAATATATATATAAGTTATTTATAGAACATTGTTGGGTTTTACGGGTATTTGAAGGAAGTGTTTATTATGAACCCTGTCTTCCGTCGATCATTATCGCAATCGGCATCAACGCTTTTGCCGTTTATTGTTATTTTCACAAATTAATTTTAGATATTAAAATATATCCTAATTTGTATAAACTTTTATCTGTGTCTCTCGTTATACCAATTTCTTCTAGTACATGCGAAAGATCTTTCTCAGCCATGAAGAGGATAAAGAATTGGTTACGTACGTCGATGTCTCAGGACCGATTTTCGAGTTCTTCTTTAATTTATATTGAAAAAGACATTTCTAAAGAACTTAATACGGAAGATATTTTAAATAAATTTGCCCTTTCAAATCACCGCATACAATTATAAGTATTATTACATAATAATGTATATTTTACTATAAGTACTTTTATAAATAAATTAAATATTTTTGAAATTAAGTGTATTTATTAAAAATTACCAGGTTCAAAATATATGAAGAAACATACGATTTTTTTTATAATAATGTATAAAAATATGTTTTAATAGGAAGTTGTGATTAGAGGTTTTAACTGGTCTTTTTTTTGTTGGAAATTTTAGCCCCCTCAAATTTAAAACCCAAATTGCGCCTATGGAACCAAAAGAATTAATTTTCATTTTGAATTTTTTGAAATTCTTTAATATTACTTTTGACAATATTAGGTTCTTATTATAATTATTTTAACTGAAGTCATTTTTGTACGTTCTATTAGAATTGAGAGAAATATCGGTATATTTATTTGTACCTTTATTTTTTTTTAATAAATAAATGATTCATTACGTAGGTATATATATATATAAATACACATATATAATGAAACATATATTTGGTGGACGAGACTCACGAGACCGATAAAAATATATAAATGAGTCCTATGTTGGAATGAACAGTGTTAAAGAATTATATATGTATATATAACTATATATTATAAATTAATAGAATTCTGTTTTACCGTTATACATTGCGTTTTACACTCGATAGTTTATATCGTTGTCACCACTATACGTTTTATTTACACTACGTTTATTTTTATAAACGTACATTTTTTATTTTAATCTCTTCATTTACTATCGAATATTTGTTTTATTATTTATAATTTCGTATGAGGTTTGAATATTGGGAGGACGCTACACTCCTATGATTTTTATCAAAATAATTGCTTCACACGTGAAAGAACTGTTCAACTCTGAACGCTACAGCCATACATTAGACACCGAATATTTAACAAAAAATTAATAACAACAAATATTTTCTTAAAAAGTTTTAAGCATTTTAAAAATATAATATTTATCATTTTTTTTTTTCACGCACACTTAGAAAGAAGCCATAACCCCCGGATTTATTTGAATTTTATAATAATAAAAATATTTGTTTGCGCAAAGGATTATTTATAGTGTAGGGCAAATAGGTTAAACGAGTCGTAGTTAGCGAAGTACATGTAATATTACTACAACAACAGCTTCCTTCTCGTTGGATGTGAGAGTTCGTGAATTTAATCTTTAAAGCGAAACAAAGAAACTATATTGGTGGTTGTAAGATGACGATGATATTGCGTACTATATATCGCCATGATCACGACGAGGTGATCCATTACGCACGCTCACTGTTCTGTTGTAGAAGCGTATATTCATAAAAGAGGTTTTATAACCGAACGAAAATTAAAAAAAAAAAAAAAAAATTATCATCATAATATCGTGTGTACTATGCAAAGTGTTCGGTACATGTCCAAATATTTTCATCATTTTCTATAAAATATAACGACGAATAAATCGTGTATATTCGTATAAGTAGGTAATTAAATGTATATTCGACGATTTTTTTTCTTTTTGTTCTTATGAATAAGTAATTTAATTTTGAACGTCAGACCGAACGGCCGATATCATTTTTTCACGTTGTAAGAATAAATATTCAATGAATATTGATTAGCTGGTGTAATCGGATAAATGTTTGAAAACACTTTCTAAACGTAATTTACCGTCGTAGTTTGTATGCCGTTCGTAAGCACGAGGTTGAAAAATACTGTTTAAAAAAAAAAACACGCAGTTTTCGGTTCTTCGACGTTTATTACTATTATTATTATTATTATTATTATTATTATTGTTATTATTATTATTATTATTATTATTATTATTATTATTATTATTATTATTATTATTATGTTGTCTTTCGTATAACATCAGGAACGAGACTGGAATATTTTACGGAAACTCGTTCTTTTTCTAATCCGTGATTTTGTATATCATATTTGTTTTCATCGATATTGTAAATTTGGTAAATTACCATACATATATATATTTTTTTTGCACCTAATATTTTTAACGCAAAACGTTTCACTCTGAATCGGTTTTTGAATAAGGAATGGCGGATATGATTGATGACTCATTAATTAAACATTTTTAATAACTGCACACGTCCAAGCAGTTTACTTCGCACGCAATCATTCATTTAAACAGGCAGTTATATGGGTTTAGTACAAAGAATTTATTAAAACTGTTTGAATATGCGTCATTTCTATTAACACACGCACGTGCAAAGATATCAATGTAATAATAATTATTTATTAAATTTCTACGTATTTATAAGAGTATTAATACCATAGTTTTTAGACTAAACGGCACATATGAATTACTTGTACGATGTATTGTCTTGACTGAGAATTAAGGCATTTAATTCTGCGAGTACAGTAATAATTGGACAAAGATGTAATCTTACACACACTTCTTATTTCCCGCAATGATTCGTGGTTCAAAAAAAAAAAAAATAATAATAATTATAATGTATATGAATAATAAAAGGAATGGGTTGACGTATAAAATCACATATCTAAATGACGCTATTCTTATAAAAACGATTTTGAATTATTTGTGTTGAGTAAACATGTAGTTTTCATGAAAACATTGTGCGTAGAGAAATGCGCGGTTTACCATTCGAATTTATTAAACATTATTATACATATTAATATTACTTAAATACAAGTCAATAATAATCAAGAGAAGAACGATTCATTGGTTATATGTATATAAACCGCGTCTGCATGGTGTTTCTAAGAGTTTTATATTTACTTACTTTTTAAGTATTTTATACGATCGTTATATTATCTTTTTCAAAATGAAATAATTGTATAGAGCAAATCGATCTACGGACTACTCTTTAATAATTTTTGTTTACGATATTTTTGCAATCAAACCAAGTGACGCACACGTTCCGTTTTTTTGAGTCGCATAAATATGAGGATCGATGTCCATCGTCGTTTCAACGACAATTATATTGTCTTGACGAAAATGACTATATCTCATTTTAGGTGACATTATGCCGGGTGGATTCGAAATTAAAAACGTTCGTTTACCGCGTAATATAACACTAATAATGTACAATAAACATCAATAATATTATTACATTTTTTTCTAGAAAGTATCAAAATTATACAACGTTGTTTCACTCACGCAATGAAATCAATATTTTACGTATTAATTAAATTACTTTAATTATACTCTATGGTATAGTTTAGTAATTATTGTAATGTTAATAATCTCCGCGGTTGTGGCTTAAATTTAATAATAATAATAATAATAATAATAATAATAATAATAATATAATATGTTTATATTATTATATTCGTGTATGGTTCGGCGTCGTCTTCGGTGACTCGCGTAGCGACGCGAGACGAGCGAGCGCTCGACAACAGCGATTTCTATATGCCGTCCGTGGTTTTTCTTTTCTTTTTTCTTTTTTGTTTAAAATACGCACGTATTCGTGCTCTGCGTTTTAAACACACGGCTTCGTTTGAAAATGTTTTACATATATACGAATAATAATTGAAATTTGCCGACGTCGTTAATTCCACACCAGTAATTTTTTTTTTTTTACGATATTTTAACGACGGAAAAATAATCGTGTTTATCCGTGTCGAAGATCGTGAATCGTGATGCGGTATAATAGTAAATACGGTTAGGTTTCAGAAAAATAGAAAAACCGGCATCCCTGCGGTATAGGTACGTTTCGGAAGTCAGATCGAGTGTATTGACCGTGTGTACATTTTCTATCAACGATATTTATTATACGATAATCTTGGTTGAAACACGATAAGTGATTTGATTTTTACGGCAACGTAAGTATAAAACGCTCGTGACAATTTGTCTTAAAATAATTGAACAGAACGCGTAGATAACTCTGTTGTAATAATCCGCGATAAAAGCATTTCGCTCATCAGGGGCGTTTAATTAATATTAATAATAATAATAATAAAATATAGTTTCTATAATACAGTTTTGTTTATTGCTCTATTTTAATACTATAATTTCGAATAATAAACTGAAAAACTTAAAAAAATGAAACTGGTGACATTCCGCAGATCCGATCCTCTTCTCCGTTCCTCCAATTGCACACCGTTGCCTGGTCCCCGAGCACCTATGTCGCCGCAATCCCGACTCTTACCGTCCGGTCGTGTTTTTCAGTCATTCGTCGGCATTTTGCTCACCGCCCCCCCCCTCCCCAATATAAGTGGCAATGTACGATGTCGGATGATCGTTAAGTTCTCTCTAATCTTGAAATATGCTTTTTTTACGCGTTAAAATTGCGTTGTATTCATAATGTAGAAGAATGAATCGTCGACGAAGCTCATCCGATTGAATGATGATCTCAGCAAAAAAAAAAAAAAATATATAAATATAAAAACATATGTGTAATATGTAAAAACATAAAAATCCGATATCTAGCCATAACTATGATGTATAATCGTGTGAAAATAATTTTATACTGGCACCGTGCAGACAAAAGCAAAAAAAAAAAAAAAAAAAAAATGATATTTTTATAATTCATACTTGTTATCCGTGCGTACGCATACCGTGTGTTTGCGAACGAAATCTAAACTCGAAACAATATTTTGCGTTGCCGCGTAATCGCACGTTTTCTGCGTAATCGAAGACAGAAAAAAAAAACAAATATCCGTGAAAGTCCATTTAAAATTATTAAAAAAGTGCTCTTATATGATGCAGGAAACCCGTAATTCTAATTGTAAACATGCGTATCACGTATACTGCGTGTATTTTATAATATGATATTATCGTGTATACCGATCGGCAATGATGATTTTGCAGCCAGAGACGCGTTCGTGCGCAGTCCACCGCGCGTGTCTACCACGAAGTCCACAATGTCCGCGTACGACGAAACTGGACCGTCGTCTCCGTAGCCTCGTATACCTTCGTATTGATATACCAATAATATTATTATCGAATATATTATAATATTGTGTGTTTTTTTTTATATAGGAACATAACGCGCGGTTTTCGGGACGAATCCAATGAATTCGAATTGACCGATGGACGGCGACTGCAACCACAGGGCGAATTCAGTTTCACATTATATTCTATAAAATAAATAAAAAAGGCTTAATTGATTTTTTTATGTACGTTACATTAATAGACGCAAAATCGCACGTTTTTTCTATATAACATTACGTTCGCGCGCATTGAGAACATCAAAAACGTGTACGTACTCGCGGGAGTAAGGCCGACAGTAAATTTCTATTGCACGATGACATTACGCGCAATATATTTTATAATATGTATTAATAATTAATTATTTTGAATTTATATATATTGTGTTTGAATCGTCAAATTTCGTCCCACCAAATATCGCTGCTTTTTATATCGACACTTTTCATTATTATTCGTCGTCATTAATATACCAGCGTTGATTACAACGATTTTTATTATTGATATATTTTGTATTTTTTTTTCCTATTCGCGCGTTAAAATTCGAGAAATTAACGTTGTAAAAATATAATACATATTATGCGCGAACGTCATTGAAAAGGGATCTATTATTGGTAATGTGAAAATATTATGAATAGTCGAGATTTTCTTTTGTTTAAATCGAAAAACACTTTTCAGGATGATGGATTTGCCGATCCCATATGAATTGAATATTGATTTGTATGTTTTAAACAGTGCTTTTTTTTCTTCCGTCCGTCGTAAGTTTCGTAAAATATCAAAAAACTACGAACACATTTACCGTATATCACATAACACGATCATAAGTCGCGTCTGACTCGTATTCGTATATTTTATTGGGTTAAGTAATAACAATCGGTCATAACGATTATCTCGCACATTATATATATATAGTAATACAGTCGTGTAAATCGTAGGCACTTATTTTTTTATTTATGTAGTTTGATATATCGAGTTAAGTATGAAGAACGTTGCGGCGAACATAATATTTTATTTACTCGATTTTCAACAACACACACACTTACTGAGAAAGTAAAAAATTTACATCGTGCGCGCATTTTATGTGTCATTAAAAGACGCTCGTCGCGAATAATATAAAAATATATCCGTATACGTATACATCCAATTACGTGTATATATATTAAGTGTATTTTTTTTTTCGTCGATTCTTTTATCGTGCGCGACCTCGAGAATAAATTATTGGACGATATAATATCTAATATATAAATATCTCGTGTCACGGTGTTTGCGGTGGTCGCACTACTCCGAAACGGCTCGACCGATTTTAATGAAATTTTTTTTATATATATATATATGTATATATTTGGTCGGTATGAGATTAGGTCGTAAAGTATATTTTTCACTCTCCCACACGCACCCCTCGTTTTTTAATCGCGATTTTTTTATACGAAATCACGCGGTAATGAAATGGTGGTACAGCTCTGTAACCGAAATCGGGCCCGAAAAACTCATAGAAACAGAACTCTGCGACGCACAACAACGGCGCAAATTTAAAACATTACACTTTCGATTTATACTACTTACGTTCGATTTATTTGATAATCTATATGGCAGAAAAACGTTCGCCGGGTCGGCTAGTATACACATATATATATATTTTTTTTTCTTCCGAACGAAACGAAACAATTTTAAAACGATCGATTTATGGAATTATTTTGCTTTGGGTGGGGGGGGGAGGTGCAAGAAATTGGATAAAACGTCAATATGTACGATTGTCATTCATTCATGGCGTGTAATCTTAATACACAGGTACCAATATTTTGCTTAACCATATTTACATATTTTGTATATTGTAATAAAAATTTTATAAATTAGTATACTTTTATTCTCTTATTCTTGTAGTAACGACGAAGAACGTTTTGGAATTACGTAAATACGTTTATTATTATAATATACGATCGAGCCAAGAAGTATTGTGCAAAATAAAGAGAAAATATAATAAATTATTAAATACGTTTATATTTACCATCGGTTTAATATTATTTTAATGTGATTATTTTATTATTTATTTTTTTTTTTTTTTATTTAAACTATTATATTTTTTCTTTATTTTACGTAATACTGAATGCCTTGATTTTATATTCGATTATACGCACACACATATGTATATAATATAGTAAATTTGTTTTTTCTTTTATACACGCGTATGTATACATTTTTTATTAACGAGTATTAATTTATAATATTTATTTTTGTATGTATTTCATTAAAACGTTTTTCACTTTAATTTATTTTTCGTTTTACTATTTTATTATTTCGTATACGTTTTAAACGACCGCACAATTTTCAAATCACTTTTATTTTTTGTAACACATCACGCACCAGCACATACGCCGTTGTCGATTAATTTTCCAATTATTAATCAGCAGTACTTCCGATCGAAATACCGTATCGTATAGGATAGGATATGTACATATTTGAAATTCGAAAGTCGTTTAAATTAATTAATCGTTGTACGCGTTGTATTAATACGTTTTGAAGTCGGGACCGAATATTATAGAGGCGAACTGATGATTATTATTATTATTATTATTATATAGGTATGTTATCAACAGTGCCGCGACTAATATTATTGCGGAGCTCAGCACAAAGAAAAAAAGAAGCCCCTAATATTTATTTTCGATTAAATATTTCAGTATACGTTATGAGCGATTTCTTTATAGTAAAAAAAATAAAAAATAAATCCACCTATAATTACAAAACATTAATATATTCTCTATATTTTCTTTTTTTTAATTTCAAATAGACGCATTCACGTACTATAATTTCTTTTTTAAAACGCTATTTATTATATCGATCGAAGATCATTAAGAATATTTTTTTCAAATATTGTACGCAAAAGCCGACAGTATGCGTATTATAACTGTAATAAGATAAAATATCTTAACTTATTATGTCACTCTGTATATATATATATTAATAGGTTTCGATTTTTATCAGAGAAACAATTATTTTTGGTGTGTGAAATACACGACGTTGTTATTTCAATGTTCAATATTTTATTTACGAAATATATATTTATATAAAAATACATATTTTATTTACAAAACACAGTCGGTGTTGTTAAGAAATACACGGTGCCAAAATATAGCTCGAGGCCTTTTGGTTATTAATACAACATAATATAACATAAAACGTTTATATATGTATATATATTTTTTTTACATTATTTAATCGATTCACCATTAAATGCCGTTACAATTATAGTAAGTATTATAATATTTCGTTTGTTGTGCACACCGTGATACGGACATAATTACCGCGAGACGGATGGTTTCATCCATTACATACGAATTACATTACAGTCAACGGCGTAGTTAGATTATTAGATTGGGTTAGGTTAGATTGGACGAATTTGCAAACCTTGGAGCAGTTTTAAAAAACACCGTTCAGCCGTTTCGAAAATCAGCTCGGACGAACCCGGACACGCGGTTCAATTTCATTTATTTGTATCGATTTATAATATTGATTTCACGCAATCGTCGTCGTTATGATCAGTGGCGTTCACACGTCAGAGGGAAGGAGGAGGTTATGGAGTCATAACCCCATCCCTCGAAATATTTAAATCACGCGATTTATACAAAAACGTAAGAATTTTGTTGCTATAAAATGTATGTAATAGCCCACCACCTCCTGCTCTAATGTCGACTTGTCCAACACATATTCTCCATTCTTCCGCAATGACACACCACCTCGTCTCCTTCATGGGAGATCCGTCCGTAAAACCGGCTTAAAAATTAAACTACTACGGACTTTTCTCTCTTAGCTGTATCGTATTATATTCTTAATTTCCGTCAAAATCTTTTATAAATGTGTTATTTTTTTTATGTATTATAAATAATCGGTTTTTTCCACTTCTTTTTTTTTTTTTATCATATACGCCAATAAATTTCCTATCGTATACAATATAATCTTTATTTATTTATTTTCTAACTCGACCGGTTTTACGGGGGGGAAAAAAAATCTCATACCACCTGTATTTGTGCGATGACAATTTTTTTTTCTTTCGCACGATATAATATTAATAATTTGTAATTATAATTTATTTTCTATTTACGAGTGTATCGTTTAGATTACAAATTACGCGATATTCGTATATTATTATAAATTACAATAAAATAATTAGTGCACGGTATCCGACGAAGAGCATTAATAATAAACACTGGACGAAAACAGCTCTATTGTTACGCTCTCGTGTAAATAATGATAATAATAAAAATATTTAAATTACTCTACATGTACATATTTTTTTTTTTTTTTATAGTTAACTATATTATATACAGATCCATTTTATAGATCTTGTATTATTATTATTATTATTATTATGGCAAACTAAATCTCTTCCCTCGCCGCTTAGACATTTTATATACATATATATATATATATATATATAAAATGTCGTGATCTAGCGACCATCGGCGGCCTCGGGCATTGCCTCGACGCGAGCGACGACCACCGCGACGCGCGCCCGCGAGGCGCGACCCTCCACCACGTCCGTCGCACGATACACTCCCCACCACCGTCACGGCCGCCACCACCGCCGGCGCACCACCACTACACAACAGTGTACCATTACCAGAAGCACTGGTTCGCTTCGGGCTGTGTGTGTGTATACACATACACACGTACTCCCGCCACTTTTTCGCCCGTGGTCAGACGTTTGCCGCTGCCACTGCGCCTCTAGCTACAGTCGTCCGACCGGCAGTGTATCACCACTTTTCACCAGTAGTAGTAGTAGTAGTAGGCGGTAATCGCGTAGTGTGCGTTTCGGTACATTATAAATATCGCGCGCGTGTTTTGCGACGGAAAAAAACAATCGTCGTATTGAAAAATTCGTTTCGATTTTCATTCATCCGCGTGTACGTATTTTTAAATTTACGGAGTTTTTCCCTCCCATCCACCTCCCCCCGATGTCCGTTTGACGCGCGTGAGACTCGTGTTCGGCTACACGCCGGCGCATCATCGTCTCGAATCTCAATCGCCGCTACGTGTAAACTCGCGCAATAACTGATCGCCGACCGTACGTCATAATTAACGTCATTCAGCCGCCGGCCGAAGAGTCGGCCGCCGCCGCCGCCGCCGCATGTGGAGGTTATACATGCGGCGGGATAGTCGGCGGCCGCCGCAGGGTCGACGACGCGATCGACGATTACTCGCGCCTGGGGGAGCCGTCACGTCGAACGACTCGAAGCGGTGCCGCGCCGACGGTTGACCACCGCACCGCTGACGCAGCGATGATCGCCGACGGCGGCGGTAACGACGACAAGTGGGTATGGCGGCCACGACGGTGTTGGCGGACGACGTCTAACCGCCGGCACCACCTGCACCACCACCACGACGACGACGACGACGGAACCTCATCGTCATCATCAGCGGACACCGTGTCGTCGTCGGCCTTTGCGGGTACAAACGAAGAAGGACGTTGCGAAACAACCGCGATTCGCGGACAACTGCGGTATTCCGCCGTCGCGTTTTTCGCGCTTATACTGCTGTTGTCCACAACGGTCCAGGTAAGCGGTCGAGAAAATTTATTATTTACTCGTACGTTTCGGGGACGGGAGGAAGTGTTGTTTTTTTTTCGGGGGAGGGAGAAAATTTATATAGAATACGGATTTTCACGCGTTTGGTTCTCGAAAAACGAAGTGTCTTCTGCGGACCGTCGAAATCGGGGAGAGTTTATTTTTTTTTCCTATATCAGAAACGGACGACCGAGCAAACGGGCTTAACGATATAATATAATATTATTACTGTAACGGACGGACGCGTTTTTTTTTTTTTTTTTGTTTTTTTTTTTTATCGCAGACGCATTTTACGACGGACGCGATACTCAGCCGTTTTATTTTTTTATTATATCGTGTTATTTTAATCGCGCGCGCGCGTGTGTGTACAGTACCTACACGGCGCGTATTGTGCGCCGCTGTGTAAATGTCGTACGCGCTATGTGCGCGGATTATATGGCACGCATTTACACGCCCTGAGCGTATATTTGAAAAAAAAAAAAAGAAGCTATTATTATTTATTTATTTTTTTTTTTTTTTAATTCTCTCCGTTTATTTTTTTCTCGTCGAGTTGCGCTGAAAGCATAAAAAAAAAAAAACGCCGCTCTCCTATCCGCGATATTTATATGCATATCGAGTTTTGGACGACGGCGACGGGGTCTCGCGGGAGCCATCGGGCGAACGCGTTTAGAGTCGGTACACGGCTGCGGCCCGGTCGTTTAACGTCGCGCGCGACGTTCCCACGATTGTCCGCCACCGCTGACACGGCGTAGTCGTCGTATATTTAAATTAAACCAAATTTAATCGTAAATATCAATTAGGTGTTCTGCGTGCGTGTGCGTGTGTATACGACGACATCATAAATGCGCAATAATAATAATATATAGTAAATGTATATCTCCGGCATTGCAATGATCTCCGACGATATTCGACATATTATTATATTTATAGCGATAATAATATATTGCATTTGTAATAATAATAATAATAATAATTTATAACAAATTTGTAAAATTGATAAATGAGAAATTAAAAGCGGATGACTGATGGGGAGGTCTGCTAGGGGGGGGGTGTGAAAGTGCGATCGCGCGGTCTATCTAATAGTCAATAATAATAATAATAATAATTATAATAATAATAATAATTATAATAATAATAATAATAATAATAACAACAACGTAAAAGCGTAAACGACTTTAGGTAAAATTAATTTGTTTATAATATTATAAATATAGTGAGAAAATTCGTAACGATAATTTTGCGGTCCATATATCCTATTATATTAACATAATATTGTATTTAATCGGTTTCACCGACATTTGTTAAGAATTTAACTTTTTGTTAATTATACATTTAAATAACAATTATGGGTTAGTGAAAATTTGGGTTTCACCGAGTTTCGTGTTAAGCTTAAAAATTGTTTGTTAATTTAATAACCCGAAATCGCGTTATAAAATTTAATCGATGATCCATTATGTGAATCGCCTATTTTTTAATATTATATAATATCGTTTAAAAATGACAACATTCAGCAGTGATAACCAACGAGAACGTTAGAATATAATCGGTAACCGTTTTGGTAATACAACTAGCGTTTTGTCGACTCGACGAATAGAACATTTGACAATAATGAAAAACTTACATAATTTAGCCAGAGACGGTAAATTTAAACAAATCGTGAACTAAAATGCTGTTAAAGTGACTATTGACAATAGTTGGTGAAACCGGCTAATCATATGGTTTCAATCGGATAATTGTTATCCGAGTTACGTGTTCACCGAATGCAGATAAAATTATTATCAACCGCCGCTGGGATCTTGTTACAATTACTGTTTTCAAATCGAGGATATAAATTAGAGAATTATTAAAGGATAACGAGATATAATGTACTGTATATTAGGGTCTTCTGAATTATTCCTTAAACTTGTCCCTTCGAATCCCGACGGTGTCTTTTTTTTCAACTGATAATATAAATGCGTATTATATATATACGCATATAAGTTCCATAATGACAATATCACGATCGTTATTTATTTTATTTTTCATTAGAAAAATATAAATAGTAAAAAAAAGCTACAGTATATGCGTATTTTTGACTTATATTCACGATCGTTATTGTGTGTCTCCGGACGGTGCAGGTGATTGCGTGAAAATCTAAAACAAAACACGTCCCTGAGGGAGCGCATAGTAAAATGTTACTAATAAATTCATATTACTCATATTGTTTCTATTTTTGAAAAGTACTCTTTCAATCGCATAACAACAATATCGTTTTTTGCTCAGCGAACGTGCGCCGCGGTACAATAATCGAATGAAATAGTTCGTTTTTCGCGTGATTCTCTCGAAAACTTCGACGGACGAGTTCAGAAAGTTCCCAACGTTGCAGCATACGATTCGCGTATGATTTGCGTACAATATATAATAATAATAATAATCGATAATTACGTTTCCCGGCGGGCGCGACTTTTTCGACTATTACAACAAATCTATAACGGAATAAAATATGAAAAATAAATAAATGCCTCGCGAATCGCGAACCGATAAAAACTGAACGAAATTTCCGAGCCGAAATTCGCATTCTGCACTACGCGTTTCTAATAAGTCATATTAACGTCTGTCAAACGATCGATATACGACAAACTAATGTTAAACACAAATCGCGACGTGCGTATAGGTATGGTGTAGAAGTCGAAATCTGTGTTTATAACACGTATATATCGGCATAATCGTTACCGTCAGGCAAATGAAATGTTATTAAATGCGCGTCCAACACGGTCTTTAAAATAATTTTCTTTTTGATAATGAAGAGTAATAGAGTAGGGTTTTTTTTTTAAATGGTTATTATTACGTACGGTTATAAATTTTTGTCTCGCAACACATTAATATTATAAATTAAACGTTGAAAAATAAAATGATCGTTTATGTATAAAATATAATTGCCGATGTTACGAACCAGAACGGAAGTAAAAAAAAAAAAAAAAAAAAATGTTAAAGGAACTTTAAATTAATTTTTAAAATTTCTAAACGACCACTGTGTACTCGAGATAGATTTTAAATCGAATTATTTAATAATTAATTATATTAATTGGTAAAACAAATAATAATATAGGTATTTAATTATTATAATAGGTAGTAGTAGTGTTTGTTATATTATATTTATATATAATATACAACAGAATTAATGATCACGTTCATTATTGATTTACATATTATACGTTACAATTTTACGTATTTAACGATTAATTTACCACTGGGTGTTTAAAAGAGAAAAAAAATTAAAATCAGGCGATTGGACAATCTATTTTTGCGTTCTAACGTTGCGAATATCGTATTGTACGAATGAATAATGTATATTTTTTGAATTTTCCGAGTAGTCCACTGCGACTGTGAAAATACAGCCGGGGGCTGTAATCGATAATGAACTATAGACCTTTGTAATAATTCGTTTTTTCTATATACGGATTGGGGAAACAATTATAGTTTATATCTAGAAAAATGAAAAAAAAAAAAGTAGAACAAGCTTTGTATTGGATTGAATTTTTTCGACAAATTCAGTTTGAATTTCCAAGTTTTCCGGTATTCAAACCGAACTGTTTTGTGTTCGATTCGGTTCGAATGTTTCCGATAAACGAGTTCGAAAATCGAACATCACTAACGTCTGTGTAATAATATATAAACAAATTACGCCAGGCATTTATAAGTATACGCAGTGGACATAATTAGGAAAGAGGTGAGGCGGAACTTTCGATTTTTGTCAATACATATAATGAAGATGTGAATTTTACGCGCAATAATGTTGCTACGACACTGGTAAAAATACCGTATTTATAATTTTCTGGTTCCACTAATTTATCGAAATAACAATTATCGCGTTATTTATAAACATGTTAGAAATTAAATTTACGCGTTCGGTGCTTTTTGTCCACCAGCCGTGTCCCCTTGCCCCGACCATTCTGGTATTTATTCTGTCCGCGCTGGAAACGGGAATAAAGCAAAAAAAAAAAAAAAAAAACGCGTATATTCAATACGCGCGGGGAATAAAATTATCGTTGAATCACGTCGAAAGCCGTAAAAACGGAATTCTCCAAAAAAATTGCAATTTACGGTATTATATAAATACAAATTTCGAGACCGAAAAAAAAAAATCGTACGTTCACCACCTGTTTTTAAACGCGCAATACGACCGCTGCCGCCACACCGTCGTGTAGATAAATGGCCTGTATTTGTGGCTATTTTAATTATCGATAACGCCGTCGTCGTTGCACCGTTTTTTAGACGAAAAAAAAATATATAAAAATTTCGTTTTTTTTTTTTTTTTTTTTTGGTTCATCGAATGCGACGTCGTTATTTCTATAATATATTTATAATAATAATTTTTTTTTCCGTGACTTGGAGGGCGAGTAAATATTTTATTGTTGAGGTGCTACGGGCGTTCGTCGCCTTGTCGCACCCCCCCTCAATCCATACTATTTATAAAACGGACGTTATTAAGTCGTATAAATAAATTTATAGGGAGGGCAGCTGCGCACAATATTCTCCTCGTCCGTAGTACGGTATACGACGCATTCTCCGTTTCGTGTTTTACTGGCGTCCACAAAGCCCGTTCGTTTTTCATGTTTACCGAAATTGTGTTTCAAACGACGAATCATTATAAAATCAACATCCATATAATAGCGTACACACGCATATTGCTCGTTCCGTTGAACGAAACCCGCCGAAAGGGAGATAACTTATCCCGGACAGCATCGTCCTCCGCCCACCGCCCCCCGTCGCACGCGACACGAGTCTATTTGTTTTTATTATTATTATTATTATTATTATTATTATTATAATACCGCGTTCCAACACCACCAGCGCGCAAGCATTTCCCGTATAATTGGATAACGGACAGATAGTCGCGATTGTCAATTGTTGATAACACATAATAATAATAATAATATGTTAAACCAATACGTATAGTAAGATATGGTAATCAAATATTTGAGGACGGCGGGCCGGGTGAGAAATGTAAATGTTGAATTTTACATAATATTATATAGGTAAACTATGGGAGAATCACGTTCCGGGTAGTGTATTGACGTTTTTTTTTTTTTTTTCGGAGTCGGTAACATTTGACGATAAATATAATAACGTACTCGTTTGGTAAACGCAGCGATGTGTACAACTCGTTTTGAGAGATAAGAACAAGACACCCTCGTAAAAGTGTACGAGTATCTTTTTTTATTTTTTATTAGTTACTGTAGTCGTATCTGAATATTTAAACTTTTTGTTCAAAATAATTCGTACGATTAGTTCAACTGAATAATTAAAAAAAAAAAAAAAAAATGTTTTAAACCAGCGATTTAAATAATAATAATAATAATAAGTACTTTTTTGTTTGTGTGTGTCCGACAAACGTGTACGATTTAAAATGTTTTCGTCCAATATTAATATATAATATATTGTAGTAATTGCACGCGAATGCGAAATATTATCAACGCGATTTTTTTTAAATCTAATTGATTGCATTTTTTATTTCTCTCGTCCGCGCTTATAAAAAATAACGTGCTTATAATAATAAATAATATTGTCAATATTGTACAATAATATTATATTTTATTTTCCACTACTGTTGCTCGTACCAATACGAATTTTCAGTCAAAACCGCTGGTAAAACGAATTTCATTTACTGCAACGACCGTATATTTATTTACTATACTATACACTCGTTGGCTTTAATTAATATAATGTATTTTAATAAATCCGTTTTAAAGCAATGACGTCGTTTTCAATAGACGATTTCTGAAATTTACGGGTGTTTTGTTTTTCTTTCTTTCTTTCTAATTTCTATTATTACTACCGGCTATTGCATGAAATATGTTCATCGTTTTAAAATCCATCCAAACGGATCGTACTATTCGCGGAGTGGCCATAATTATTGCAGTCCACGGCCATTGAACATATTCCGTGGATTTCATAGTCTCGTCATGATTAAAATAATACTAAAATAATTATAATATTATTTATTTGTTTATATAATAATACAAATATTATAATGCGTATTGTTATTTTTTTTTTTTTATTTCAATACACAAAAACGTACTCGGTGCATTAAGAAATACTGTGGTGCGCGAAAACTTGGCTCGAGGTCTTGGGAAGAAAGAGCCCGTTCTCTCGGGGCTGTCCTGGTGGGAACGCTATTTATATTTTTTATTCGGCACTTTTTTTTCGTTTTCTACTTAAAACTGCTGATGGCGACTTTTTCCAAACTCATTTTTTTTTCGTACCTAGTCGTGTGCGCCGCGTCGTTAATGCAGGAATAGCCCCTTAGTAACTTATTTACATGGAGAACAGTGGAACATGTTCTCAGGACCTGCAGATCACGTGGAGGGGATCAATATTTTTTCGAAAAGAACAAATTAGAGAATTTTTTTCCCGAGTAAACGGTATGTATCCGTTTGAATAAGACAATAAATACAAAAAAAGTACATATTTCCTATGTCATATCTAATTATGTTCTTGGCTTCAGAACCATGTTTCCTTTAAACGCGATTCCAATGACCATAAATATAAACATTTAGTCAGTAAAATAAGAACCCACTGTCTCCAGAATCGCATCTCGTTCCTCGCATTCGTCGACTGTACAAAAACGCGCCGTTCGCGCGGGCTGGTTTTTTGATCAAATTTTCAACAGACGATTTCGATCATCCAGAAAAATTCTGTTCCATTAATACCGGAGAAGAAGAAAAAAAATAACAGAAACCGTATTTTCGCCGATATAGAGAACACAGCAGTGTCGTTGTCGGGCGCGTATATAAACATAGCGTGCTATAAACGTGCTCGCGGTACGCAGCGCAAAATTTAAGAGAGATCAAAAAAAATTAATACAATAACGATATAATATTATTATTTTCAACGATAATAATTTATTCAAATTAAATGTGTGTATATATATATATGTAATTTCTCTATATCAGTTCCGTGTTGAAACGAACGAAATTTAAGTTTTGCCCCCGCAGGCGCCAATATTCAGTCGCTATACTGCGCGGTCCTGCAGCACAGCGCATATTAAAATCGTCGTATACACCACGTGTATTAATTCGTACGCAGAGTTCGATAGCCGTTTAATCGAAAAGTTTGGTTTAAAAAAAAAATATATATATAGTTTTTTTTTTTCAAAATAAACGTTTTACACGCACACGCACGTCGGTCTGATGCGCGTAAAACGACGCGTCGCGCGTGAATTTCCTCCGAATTCTATCCGAACGGGGCCGCCGCCGTATAATTATTATTATTGGTATTGTATAATATACGTTTGTTATAATATATTATATTGCCCGGCTTTGCGTGTTGTAAGTTTTCGCGCTCTCGCCAGTCTAAATAGTAATAATATTATTACCATATTATATTAATTCTCGTACACGATAATTATTTTGTTATTTCGTCCGATAAAAACGTTTACGCTGCAGCGTGCGCGGTTTGGACGTAGCGCGTTTTTCTCTCGAGCGGACACACGCGTTTATGAATATAAAAAAAAAAATTTCTCCGTCCTTATACCACTCGTTGCGGTATAGTCTTTTACACACACACACACATATACAAATTATTATAATATTAAATAGCTGCGCGGTAACGCGGCATCATGCGACCACGACGGTTCCCACATAACGAACCGCGTGCACGCGTGTTTTTAGGCGTATTTATTTCTCATTCTAACCTGCAGTTCTCGTTATAACGATATATTATTATTATTATTATTATTATATTATTACGTATTTATATGCGCACTTCGCATACATATAAATATATATTTTATTATTGTCAATATAACAGACGAACAACATAAATACACGATGTATAATATTACGCGGTACGCCGCGCACTGACGTTGAGACGTTCGTAAATGGCGAAGAACCTCCTCTGTGTGTCCGTTCGATCACATGTGCAATGCGTCCACTACTACTGGCTGCAGTGTGACGCGAAAGAAACGGTGGCGCGGTCGTTATAACGTTATACGTACGGTATATGGGCGCGCGTACGCGTGGCCCGTTTCAGGATGTTTCGGGCCCGCGGCCAGAGCCGGGGATTAATGATATAAGTGGCTCGGGGCCGGCTCAATCCGGGGAGCCCTAATTTTACAGAAACAAAATGTCTTACATATATTATGTATTATGTACATATTTTAATGATGCGACAAAAAAGATTTATTAAAAACGCATTGAAATTTCTACTCATTATTATTATTATTTTGATAAATATTTTATAAAAATATTCGATGTGAATAACTGTTTTTTTTTTTTTAATGTTGTAGTCGTTTATTGAATTTTTAAAAATCGTGCCGTAATTAAAAAAAAAAAATAGGACAGTGTCAAATTTTTTTCGGGGCCCCCGTTCGTTAGAGGGCCTTGGGCTACAGCACACTTAGCCTCCCCCTAAATCCGGCTCTGCCCGCGGCTCTCTGATTTTATTATCACTTCGTGTCCAAAGACAGTATTCGGTTCGTCGATATTATTATAAAACATCGAGACGATTTTACGAAATAATCATTAAAATCCTTATTTGATTACATTATGTAAAAGCCGGTTTGTCATAGCACACTTTTATAATATCGCATTAAACGCGTTTCGTTTGAATTCGGTGAAATTATGCGAACGCGCACCGTAACGTTACTATTATTATATTGCAGTTAAATATTCTTATTCGTCGAGTCGACAAGTATACGTTGGTTACCACAAAACGGTGATAACCGATGTCAAATAGCGTTAAATATAATAATCGATTCGCATCTAACAGTGGATCTATATACATATTATGGCACTTTAAATTGCCGAAGAAACTTCAACAAACTGGATTTTGTCAATAATTTAACATTTCAACGACGTGTAAATTGGCTAACGAATCTCGACGAAATACGATTTTCACTGATCAATAATTGTTTTAAACATAATAAATAAAAAGTTAAATCATTAACAAATATCGGCGAAACCGGATGATTAATAATACACTAAATACATAATTTAAGTTTCTCTTTCGTTTTTTTGTTTAAGAATTATATTATACCTTAAAGCAGTTTTCGTATTTATTATTATATTTCGGTGACGTGTATTTAAAATATCTATAAAGGCACTTATCAAATATAATAATGTTTATGTATTATCCAATGATTTAAATGAATAAATCAATTGAATTTTCTTTTTATTCGTGTCGAAATTTTCCAATCAATTATTATTTAATTACACTAAATTACTCGTTGAAAAGTGAAAAAGTAATTTGTATATTTTACGCATAGTATATTATAATATCTTAACATTTCTTTTTCTATGACTTTCCCGCAGTTGTCTGTTGTACAAAATAAACATCGATAAATTAGTAAATCGTAAATTATTTTAGTTATTTGTCGTTAGCTCCACGCGTGGCGATAACAAACCTCGTGTAATTTCTTTTAGAAAAAAATGTTAGAGATCATTTTATGTGGAGATTAAGTTCTCTTAGACCACTTATGGGATTTAGATTGTTTGGTATCACATTCCCACGGGTCTATATAGATAATAAAATGTTTTCATTACTCTAAAAATCATTGGAAACCTGGGTGGAAAATTCTGGTGTCGCCAGTGCAGGAAAAATTGACTTTGAAAATTTCAATTGTACAAAAAGAAGTACAACTCCTATTGGTTTTCGTAAATTTTAATCTGATAAAGATTTTTGCGACTTCAGTTGATTTTAAAACTTACCCCCCCCCCACCAATACTTATATTAGTGTATTAGTAAAATAATTCTTTCAAAATTGATTACATTTGAAGCTTAGCTTCTACCGTCTATTTTCTTTTATATATGTCGAGTTTATTTTTCGAATTTGCTCATGTCGTATTATGTAGAGAAAATATACGTTTTACACGAAAGTGCTACGCATCCGAATCGGGCGAAACGCAATTGAATTCGTCGACTATATATTTCATAGAAAATTCTCGTTCGTCGTCTGCGCGCGAATGTTTTGAAAACAATAATTATTGTCTTCTATATATAAATATATATTGCTTGACGACGCCGCTAATGTACCAAATAATTTTGACGATCAAACATTTGTTTAAAAAATAAATAAAAAAAATATTGCTTCGTCAAAAATAATAAATATTCGCTTATAAACATAAAAATTACCGAATCGTTTCGTATATATATATTTTTTTTTTGTTTTAATCGCGTTTTACGAACGTTTATATATATAAATAAACATCTTTTTTTCAGGTATTCGTATATACTTTTCTCTTATTTGCTTTAACTTTTCTTCCGCGCGCACTGTACTATTTGTTGGTTTTGCAGAATCTACGTCAATCGCGATCGTCGGGCGCAAACAGTTTCCCAATTCATTGGTTTCGACGCTTTACTATAGACACGGTTTAGTACGTTTCCGCAGGAAAACTCCGGATAAAAGATATTATGTGTGTGCGAACTACAAATGCGGCGGCTGAACACCATTGACATTTATAAAATACCGATTTTTCATAGTTCACGCGTCGAGTCCGTCCTACAACGGATGTTTTAATGAAATTGCACTATAAAACGTATTCTCATATACGTTAAATTTAAAAGTAAGGGCATCTAACGACGAACGTTTACTACGGACGAAAATACCCGCAGCACGACCGGCGGCGAAATAATAAGTGTAAAACAAAATAGTTTGAAAAAAATCAACCCAGTTTTCTGTTGTTGCGTATTGGAATATTACGATTGTTATATAAACGATTTGAAATATTTTTACTGTGTTTATGAGTACAGTAGAACCCTTTTTTTTTTTTTTTTGGCGTATCGATATTACGATTATACTTTTTATATTTTACCTCTCTTCGGCGTTTACGATATCTTTCTTTCCGGCAGCCGGATACATATGCGACATAAGTGCCAAAAAAATGGCATAAAAAAAAAAATAAATAAATACCCGTCATAAACGCCCAATACGTACGTGTTATAGGTGTATAATTTATGTCTTTGACGCTCATGTAGCCGGCCGGAAGACCGGAATATACACGTTTCGGCGATGTATACACGCATGTATATAATATATCGCATATAATCGAATGTCGTCGTCAACGACCGCCGTTATAATATTATAGTATATCGTAAATGATTTTTATAAATTTCTATCACGTTTAACTCGTAATACTACACGCGCGCGCGTATAAACATATAACATACGAGATTGCAACCGTGAAAGGAGTATAAAAATAATAATATGTAATAGTCGGTTTCCCCCCTCACACGAATAGTTTTTGTCGTCGCACCGAATTCCGCGCGGTCGCGTTTCGCGCCCATCGCCCGCGACCCCTCGGACGCGAGCAAATCGTCCGAAGGGAATGACGACGGATTTTCGTCCGTCTTCCCACCCCAATCACGGCGGTGGGGAGAGGGCTCGTAACTTTTCGCCGCCGGTTAGGAACGTTGCGTAGCGCGGCGGAGTGTATTTACGATACTTCTCGTCACGCCGTCCGACGGCCAAGCTCCGCCCAGCGACTGCAGCGTACCGTCGTAGTCGCCACGACGGCGAAATAATATCGCGCGCCGCGGTCGTTAAGCCCGGCCCATTCGCCGGCGTATATTATTATTATTATTATTATATATATAGTACGCGTTTTATAACGCGCGCGGGCAGCCACCGCAGCCGGTACACTATTATTGTCCGGAATAGAAAAAAAAAAAACAAGTAATAATAATACGCACACAATATTTTATTTTTCTATTTCCATTCTTCTATTCTCATCGCCCCTCAGGTCGTCGTCGGGACCTGAAATGAGACGGTGGGGAAGGGGAAGGGGAGGCCATACGCATTTATCCGTCTCGCCCATTTCGTATTATAATAACACATTGAAACGCGCGCGCGCGTCGTCGTTCCGTGTCCTGGACACACGTGTATTGGTACGCGCAAGCTCTTCCCACCGTTGTCGGATTTTTCACTCGCTGTTACGCTTGTTTTCCACGGTTTCCCGCAGTCGTCATGGATGGCGGGGCGATACAGCCGAAAGTCGTCCTTCGGAGTTCGTGTGTGTGCGTCCGATGCGCCGCACACGCGTGTACTAGACGATATTATTATTATTATTATGCGCGCTTGTACACACACACACACACACACACAAGCACACAAACGATGTGGCGCACGCGAATCGTCAGCGTCTCCTTATCGCGACGATTATAATGATACAATTATACGCGGCGTATAATATAAATACGTCGCGCGAGGGAGTTATATTCAATACGCGTGTTTTTATAGTAAAAAAAAAAAAAAAATAAATAAATATATAAAATAGCGTCGTGTGCGCGAGAGAGTTATTCGAGGAATCGTGACGAATCCGTGTAACGTGTGAGCACAGTGCGTTATATATATATATATACGACGAGAACGAATGCGAGGAGGAAGAAGTGTGCAGTACACACACACACACACAACGGCCGGGCGGCTTAGAGATGGATTGCCGGGCGACGAGAGAGCTTGTGGAATATACGCGCGCGCGCGCGCCGCACGTTACGTGGGCGGCAGCGCGCGCGGACGTGGTGGCACGCACGCCGCGGAGACGTCCGCAAACGCGCGCGGCCGGCACGCAACCCGTGCGTCGTCGTCGTCGTCGTGCGAGAGTAAACCTTGCAACACACAGTCTTCGTGCGCTCCGGCACACGCACACCGGGCCACGATGACAATTTTTTTTCTCTCCTCATACGTAGTCTATGTGTGTATATCGCGAAAACGCGCGATTAAAAACGGCAGTAGTTCTATTATACACACACACACGTTATGTAATACGATCGTTTTTGAACGGTGTCGAACAAAATAGAGTTTCACGCGATCGTTTATAGCGAAAAATAATGAAATACGCAAACGTACTTACAAAAAAAAAAAAAACTCGAAATTAAAGTCTCGCGTGTAATAAATGCGGACAAACACGTACATGTTATATTGTTATACGTGCCGGTATATAATAATATATTATTTAAATAGGTATAGAGCGGTATGAGTTTTGAGATCGGGTCGTGCGCGAGACGGCGCGGCCAATAATCTTTTCAAGTACGGAGAATATATATATATATGTAACAAATCGATCAAAGTGCGGCTATACATATATATTGTATATAATGCGTACTACACGAAATTCTACGACGACGACGACGATGATGATGATGATTATTACTTTTTCGACCGTTTAGCCACGCGTGTATAGGTACGTCGGCGATCGACGACGACGAGACAAATCACCGGATCATTTATCATTTTAATTTCCATTATTATCGCGCGCGCGCGCCGGCCGCTCGCTCGATCGTTTGTCGCGTCGTCGTTGCACGACGTAACACACAATCGTTTTACGGATTCTTCAACGCCACCATCTCACTACTCGTCTCCTTTACCGGACACAGAAATAACGTGTCCGACAATTGATCGGCGGACGATATTCGGTTATTACAATAATATTGTATTGTTGTCCATCACGCGCAACGTTTTTAAAGGGTTTTTGTAACGGGACGACGCGAGAAGCGTCGTGTATATAATATACAGTAACAGTGACCGGGTTTAAACCGGGCACTCCGCAAAAAAAGTTTTTTTTTTAGTACCATTTTAACAATAATCGTAGGCAGCGTTAGGAACTGAATGAATACAGCAGAGTCTGAAGACATCACCGCTCGTTGTTTTTTGTTCTTTTTTTTTTTTTTGTAATAATTTTCAGTGTCCCGTGAATTACAGACCGCTACGGACCGCGTTGTAAACGTATTTAAACCAGTGGCGATTTAGAATAATTTCGGTAACGAGTTCTACGGTGTACATTTGTTGAATTACGCGTAAAGAATACCCGTGCGAAAAAAGGAGGGGGGGCAACGATTTTCTAAAAAAAAATCGCCAAAAAAAAAAAAAAACACATTCTCTCCGACTTTGTTATAATAACTTTACGAGTACGTATTTAGTGTTGACGCGTAGTTATTGTAACCTGCAACTGTACTGTATGTGGAAAACGTTTATTTAAAAAAAAAAAAAAAAAAAAACGAAAATAATAAAACTTGTAAGGACTTGGAACTTCCGTATGACACAAAATCGTTTATCAAACCGTCTGCAAGCGTCCCGAGAGTAATTTATAATATTGTTTCGATCGTTTTGGAATTTTCAGACACGACTGACACATTTGTAATCATTAAAATCATAAAAGAGAAACAAAATTGTAAATGTACATTTTATTTCGTGTTTTCGCAAAAATACAAACAGCAATATTATTAAGTAGAGAAAGTTATTTTACAATTATATTGTATATACATTTTATTACTAATGTCTACGTATATTAATCCCGAATATAGATAAAATATGGGGTGTCACTACAATATATATATATTCAACACTATATTATACAGGGACGTGTTCGGAATTTCATTTTGAGGGTATTTTTTTCATTTAAATTTAGTACATATCGCATATGTAATAATAAGTGTACGCGTATAAAAATAATAATAATGTCTAAAGTATCATTATTAGTCTATGTACCGATTTTATATTAGTATATAGTTAAATAATAATTATAAAGTCAATAATTTTCGAGTTGTTAGTCGGACGACCACGACGCGGTCTGTATTCCGCATTTGTCAGGACGTTGGAGTTGTTTTTGTCTGATTGGAAGATCGTTTAAGCGTGCTGAGTTTCGAATAGAGCGGCGGATCGGTAGGGGAGAGGGTGAAGAGGATACTTTGAAATGTAACTCAAGGTGATGAGTCAACGTTAGACACGTTCAAGTATGTTCCGGTTTGAAATGGTGAATAATTATATTTTTGATAAATATTTAAAATAACTACGTATGTCTGTCGAATCCATTGCAGTGGTACGCATACGTTGTTGTAAATAATCCATGACGATAATCCATTTTGAAATCGTTTTATTCTACGGACGGGTGTGCGCGCACACGCGAAAATAAGGTTTGGTTATTGATCACTGATTTATTTATTTTTTCGTAACTACAATAATTATAATTAAGAGTAATGTATAATCGAGATCAGTTTTAAGTGATACGACGAGTCGGCGGTATAATAATGTACTTATATCTTGGAAAAAAAAAAATATAAACAAAATGTTAGCTCGTATATTAATAGGTTCCTTATAGTCGTTTCTGGGTCGTGGAGTCCTTTCAAGTATAAATTATAACCGCGAACTCCTCTTCCCCGAAAATAAATAAATAAACAATACGACGTGTTATTTTAATGATAACACCAAGACTTATAGTTAATACACCGTTGTAAATAATCACACGTTTGCAGGGATAAATATACGAGTGATTTTTTTGTTGTAAATTTAAGTCCCAATGTGACTGCATTTTCCGTCGTGTTTCCATCGTTTTCGTGATTACGAGAATAACAAATAAACGGCAATTCAACAGAATTGACAATAAAACAATATTTTACTTTACCTTGCAGAATCATCTCGAAGAATTACAATTTCGAACAAATGTTTGTGTGATATTAAAACGAAAAAGACTCGCGGGTACTACGGAGTAACCGTCTGCGGAGCTTCCCGTCCGTCGGTTATGAACTTCGGCCTTTCGTCTCCGTTGCGCCCCACACGTTTTCTAATTTCTTCGAGATATTTAGTTTTTTTATATTCCAATATACGAAGACGCGTAAAGTTTTTTTTTTCCATTCTAATATTTTAAGGGCGTGTACGCGGGACGGCTTCGCGTGAGAGAAATACTATATGCGCAGTAACTCGCGATACATACCTAACCGGCAAGAAGAGACATTTTATTATTAATCACCGTCGAGCCGTAGCGGCGGCCGTCGTCGTCGAGCGCCCGTGTAAATTATTTATTATTTATACGCGGTGGCGGCGAAACGTCGTCGATTATTATTACTCGAATTAACCAATTTCGACGATGCCCGCCGGCGGCGTTGGCGTTGCGGTGGCGCGCACAACGGCGACAACGAAATAATAATAATAATAATAATAATACTAATTATTATTATTATTATATTACCCCGTTTATCACGCGATCCGCTTTGATTTCCGAATATAATATTATTATGTCGTATTTATCGAACTCGTCGTATACATACGTAATAATAATATAAATATATATAACGCGTGAAAAAAAAAATAATAATAATATCGTCGTTATTATGTACATATTTATAATACCATTTATTATATAATATATATTTAAAAACGTACGCGAAATATAAAGACACGCGAGTCCTGATCTCAATATATTTTTCATTTTCTTTTTTTTTTCACCGTGATTATATATTATTTATATAAATACGATAAACGTTATAATACAATAATTATATATCGTGTGTGTGTGTATAAACGCAATTATTTATAGAGCGTATAATTTTATTACTGTTTTCTTCTTCGCATATTATTATTATTATTATTATTATTATTATTATTATTATTATTATTATTATTATTATTATTATTATTATTATTATTATTATTATTATTATTATTATTATTATTATTATTATTATTATTATTATTATTATTATTATTATTATTATTATTATTATTATTATTATTATTATTATTATTATGTGCCTTGTACACAGCAGACACGAGACCGTATAAACTCGCGTATATAATATATACGTATATTACATATATACGCGCGTTTGTCGACGATTGACCGAATACGTGTTCGGTATACATGCAAGGAGAAAATAATATTATATATATACGATAGACAAAAATTTATAGTACGCGTTGCATTGACAGTATAATATAATAACGAAAAATTATAATATTTTTTTTTATTTTATTTACAGTTTTTGATATATTTTTTTCCGTTAATTAGAATTAGCGACGTTACGAACCCGGATTTTCTTATTTTTTTTATGTCGGACCGAAACCGAAACGGAATTTTGACGGGATTTAAAAATATATTTAAAGCGACTATGACTCGATAGATTTAATCGAAATGTCGTAGTTAATTATTAATTCGCAATATAAATCGTATTATATAGGTATTTTTAATTATATAAGAGTTATAGGTACACACGCATTGTACGTTACGATTTTACAAATCTTGCAATTAGTTTACTAACACCGGATATTACAAAAAACAAAAATAATAACGACAAAAGCAATCCATTATTGAATTCTAATCCTACGAATAATTTATATTTATTTTGAATTTTCCGAGTAACCGGCCACTTCTGACACCGTCAGAACAGTCGAGCTATGATAATCGATAATACGTTAATAATATTGGTAAACTCGTGTTGACGGTAAGCCGGTTGACGGGTAGAGGGGTATGAATTACATTCTATCTAAAAAAAAAAAACAGGACAAACTATATTTTGATTTATTTAAACCTTTGAGTTATTTTTCTTCGCGATGAATTCGGTTTAAATTTCGTGTTTTTCCTGCAGGTCTCGGCGGGATCTAAAAAGTAGGTTATTATTTTGTTCGTTTCCGTACGAATATTTCCAATATTATGAAATCGGTTCGAAAATCGAACAGTTCGCAAAATCGCAATATTACAGTTACAATATACGCGTATAAACGTTATACGACGAGATATATCGTCGTCGTGCAGGACGGCCGATACGGCAGCAGCATCCGACGAAAACGAACGCGTCGAATTCCGCGAATTTTATATTCTTGAATTCAACGCGTATTTACATTACAGTATTTATTTTACCGTTTATTGCGCTATAATAACAATAATAATAATAATAATAATAATAATAATAATAATAATAACAATAATAATAATAATAATAATAATAATAATAATAATAATAATAATAATAATGATAATAATAACAATAATATTAAATATGGCGTCCGCATATTATATAAATGCTTGTAAATAATTACACATACGAGATTCTCGTGATGATAATAATAATGATCGGAGTTTTTGTTTCTCTGTTTTTTTCGCGTGCACGCAGAACGCCCGGGCCCTGGGATTCTTCGAACTGCAGATACTGGAAATCGAGAACTATCGCGGACAACTGGCCACGGGCGAATGTTGCGGCGGCGTGTCGTCGTCCGCGGCCGCGTCGCAACAATGGCCCTCGTCGGCCAAATCGAACAACGCGCCACCGCCGTTGCAGTGTTCGGGTGCGCCGCAGTGCAACACGCTGTTCCAGGTCTGCCTGCGCGAATACCAGAGCCAGGCCGCGGCGGCCGCGGCGGCTGCGGCTGCAGCGGCGGCGGCGGCGGCCGGTGGCAGAACGACGATCGGCGGTGGCGGCGACGACGAACAGTCGGCCGTTGCGAATCACCACTACCAGCACCATCATCAAACCAACTCGCACCACTTGCACCACTGTTCTTTCGGAAACGTCACCAGCCCCGTGCTGGGCGGCAATTCGTTTACACTGGGCGGCGACGCGTCCGCCGCCGCGTCGTCCGATTCATCGTCTCCGGCCGACAACAACAACAACCGTAGCGCCGCCGGCGGCAATCTCGCACTGCCGTTTTCCTTCAGCTGGACCGTAAGTACATAATATTATTGTTACTATACATACACGTGTGATAGGTACAAACTATAATAGGTATTTCGGTCGAAGTCGCTTATTTTTCTTATTTTACGCACTTACTCGTAAAAAAAATTATAAATAATAAAAAATACGTATAGTTTTATATGATGGGATAAGCGGGGCCATAACGGTGCTCTTTTGCCGCGGTACTGTTGCATCCCGCCGATCCCTACCGTTCGTCTCGACAAACGCGGATTTTATACAACACAACGGCCGCGACCGGCAGCACTAGACGCGTATTAACGCGTTAATTATTTATACTGCAGGCGAATATAATAATAATCTTCGTTTTACACTGATATTTTTATGTATATAATTAAAACGAGTCGAAAATGTCGTATAACTATTGACCGCGAATGGTGGGGGGGGGGATTGCCGCATTATTTTTTTTTCTTTACGCAACCGCGAACAAATCGTTATTCTCAAAAAACAATTTTTTATCATACGTCGTCATATTGATATTTATAAATATAAAAATGTAATACCGAGAATATTATATTACATATTTTCACGCGGTAACTATACGTTTATACTTTATATTATATAATAAAAAAAAAAAAAATACGGTTTTTTTATGAACGAAATGAAACGATAAAACCTTATACGTACAGTATAACATCATTAGTAGGCACCGACATACATTTTCTCGAAAATTGGATTAATAAAACTTAATTACATCCGAACTATATACGCGCACGCGTTATAAACTACGAAATGATTCCGTCTGTCGGCGAATCGGAAGGTTTTTTTTTTATCACTGTCACTGACTCCTTCTCGTCCTCCAACCCGTCCTTTGTGTTTGTAGCGGCATCGCTCGGGTCCGGATTTTAATTATTTTAGTGCGCGACATTTCACGCGGCGCTCTTATTTATGCCTTACGTGCAAAGTGTAGGAAATTCGCGGGCAATTTATAATTAAGTAATGGTTTTACAATGTTCCAATTCCGTGCAAAACAGTCCAATGGACTGAGCACGTTAGAAAAACGTCCGGTGAAAGTTCGCTCGTATCCGTGTGCAAGTTTTAAATTCGGACCTGAACCATTTGGAAATGTCAAACCGTAGCGCCCGTGCGAGATTGCAAATTGTAATAATATGCTTATAGACATTCGTGTTTGATTTCGTTTTTCGTAGAAATTTAATAGAGTAAGTAATACACGCGCATTTATCGAAATACGCATTAGTTGAAAGAGGAAATGAACCGAAGAATAAACGCACAGCGTGTTATTTCTCGCCGTGATGTCTAGATATGCACAGCTGTATCGAGGTGTAAGACAAAAGTCGGATTAAAGTCTTACGGTCAGAACGATCGTGCCTGTGGGAAGACGGGGGGGGGGTGGTCACGAAGACGGATGAAAAAAGACTATAGAACGACGTTCGAGAGAATGACGGAGAATATTTGAACGTATATAAAAAGTGAATCACCGTGGAAAATAACACGAATCAATGCGGAGATTTTAATGCGAGCCGCACGCGTGTAACAGCCGAAATATCGAAGGATTATTATGGGTGGCTGGGCAGGGGACACGTATATGGAACACGAGATCACCGCGAGACGGAACAAGACCGATAGACAACGGCGCGGAGTCACGGGTAACGTTAAAATCCTAGTGACGGAGATGGATCGGATATTATAATTATTGATGTATGGAACGAAAAATATTATTACAACATACCTGTATGCACTCGAAATTCGTAATACGTATGAAGAATAGAATAATATCAATTGTGAAACGTTCAATATTATACTTTCTCCGTAATATAATACACACTTTGGCCCGATTTCGATCGAAAAATAATAATCGTACGCTATAATAATAACACGTCCTCTAAACGTTATATTTCCCTTATTATAGTATATTTTCCGTCGCGTGTCCGCGGCCGACACATTACCGCAGAGCATCTCGCGCAGTGTTCTATATAATAATACGCGCGGGATATTATAATAACTCGCTTTATTATCACGGAGTATCGTATACATTATAATACGTATACAGTGATGTGTAAATCTCGCTCGTCTAATGACCACGCCACCGTTACTGCGCGTTGTCCGTCCATCGGAGACGGCGGCGGTGTGCGTGTTTGCATACTGTACGCGCGCACTAACCTGCGCACACCGTCACACACACACACACACACACATCACAACGTACGACGACGAGTCGACGGGATCGTACGGGAAAAAAAAAACCGCCGTATAGACAAAACTCGTTTAATTCCAGAGAAGTAAACGCGTATTTAAATGTATTTATGCCCCCGCCGCCACCCGGTTCGCGCGTATATTATTCCCGTCGTTTCTCGTTATTATTATTATTATTATTTCTTTTTTTATTTTTATCCGTCTACACACACACGACATATAATACGTATAATATAACGTCGTCGTATATTATATATTTTCGGCCGTCCACCACGAACAACAGCAGCGACGATGGCGGCGAGTTTACGAGAAAACAAATTATAATTATTCGTCGGTATCTACGTAGCGTGCAGTACACGAGGCGTCGTACGACTTTAATTCGGCCGTTCCCCGTGCAGTGCAGCAGCGGCAGTATATAATATAGCGTTTTCTTAGCGTTGGACTTGGTGGTGGTGGTGGTGGTGGTAACGTGTAACGCGCGTCGCCTCGTCGCCTCACGAAAACGTACTTCTCTCTCTCTCTCTCTCAGTATTTCCGCGTAATTTTAATTAGAAAAAAAATAAATATATGTGTATAAAAAAATCCCGAGCACGACAACGACGACGACGACGAGTTTTCGCATTATCGTAGTGGTTTATTTTTACCTTTCAGTCTCGTTAATTACAATGGATTTTTCTATATACACACACACACATAAACTTATTATTATTTTGCCTTTTGTCGTGCCGTTTCTTCGTACACCGCAATTATTATTATTTTTTTTTTCCTCTCGAAATTTTCTCTTTCGCGCAACGGCTCTCTCGAGTCGACTCAGTAGACACGTATAACGATATACATATATATATATATATATACGCGGGGGAGTCGTCTTATCCGGAGAACGTCACCCGGCGCACAATAACGGATGTTTCATTCGATCGTGTGAGGGAGAGAGGAACTGGGGGAGGGGGGGGGGAAAGAAAATAGTACCAGAGATCACGACCGGTCCGACAGCAGCTGTGCGTAATCCGCTAGCCACGATCGACGACAATCATAATACATACATACACATACATATATCGATATCGATCGATATACATGCGCGCGATAACGACGATCGTGTAATAATAATAATTTTTACGAGCAATAATAACAATAATAATCCGTCGTGTACCACACTGTACGGAGTTAATCCGCTTGTTCTTGCAGTCATATCATCGTCGTCGTCGACGGACTCGAGTCGCGCGGAGACTCACACGGTGAATTTGAGTTACACACGAGAAAAAAAAAAAACGGTAACGTGCCGCGGGGTTTTGTGGATTGAATCGAATTACATAGATAAAGGGCTCAGAGTCTGTTATTACAGCTATTCGAAAGCTACGCGATGATAAATCACTGCGCTCGACAAAACGGTTCTCCGAAGACGGAGCTTCGTCGGTGTATCACGTATTGTCGAAAAATTTGAAACGGCAATTGTGGAAAAGAAATCGCGAATTCACCATTTTTTTTTTTTTCTGACTACAGTCCGATCAACAAACGTCTGACGTCGGTTATAATTTTTTAAGCCTTAAAACCAAAAATTACCTATTATTATTTTATGAATACGAAATAATTCGAAATCTACGATTGCGCGCCCGTATGAATAGTCAAAAAAAAAAAAAACAAATCCGTGTCGTTGACACACTGTTCAGAATTACGTGTTTAGTGGAAATTTCGGGATCCTACGACCGGTTATTTTGGAAAATACGATGAAATAACGATAAAATCGCGTGTTTTACGTGCGATTTTTCGATAGTTTTTTCTGACGCTTAAAAAAAAAAATTATCCGTAAAATCGAAAAAAAAAAAAAACGGTACTTCTCTAAAGTACCGACTGCAGAACATGTAATTTTCAACCGGAAAACGGCCAACGGTGCACGCAAAGATCGGAACAATGTTTCCGATAACATTTTCGGACAATGAAAAGAAAACCACATCACTGTAAAACCGATACGACTATAATAATAATAATAATTCTCGGTGCGCTCGGAATCCAAAAAAACAAAATACAAATCGATTATTCACATCGACGACGTCTCTCGATATTCGATGACGATATTTTCGTGTCAAATGAGATTATTACAACCGTATATCGCGTCGTGTATATAGCTGTTGGTGGTGGTGTTGTTGCCCTCGGGGGCCGGACGGGGCCGCCGCTGCCGATTAGACTGTGTAAGCGCGCGCGCGTGATTTGAATATTCAAATAAATCCCCCCTGCTCTCCTATCGGAATTTATACACGCGCGCGCGCACGCGTATAATATTATAATATTACGCGTTGTTATTTATAATATCGGCGCGCCGTGACTTTAAAAGACCGATTGGATTTCTAAAAAGAAATAATAAATAAATAAATCCATAATATTTATTTCGGTTATTATTTCCTCCCGCCTCCCCCCCCCCCCGTTTCGTTATTTCCACCGCGGCAGCAACCCGTGTACATACGCCGCCACGTACTCTCGTCTGCTCCTGCCCCGCGTCGCTGCAAACTGCTGCGCGAGAGTGTGTGTGTGTGTGTACTTGCGATGCCACCGCGACGACGACGACGACGATTTATCGTATTTATACGATTCCATTCGATTTCGGTATTTCTCGTCTGGTTTATTATTATTATTTTTTTTTTTTCTCAATAAAATACTCCGTCCGATCGTCTTGGGGAAGGCCGTACAGGTATTTCTTACGATTATATTTTTCGTTAATTGGCTCGGATCTCATGCCGCGCGCTCGCTCGCGTCAGATACACACACACACACACACACATATATATAAATTTTATTATTACGTATATCGCGGCAAACGGCGGCGACGGTGAAACGAGCCGGTGTAGACCGGTTGTCGCCGCGCGTCCACTCTTTTTTCCGTTCACGGTCTCGTGTCACACCGCGCACCGTTTCTCGCCTCCCCTCCCCCTCCCGCCGCCTGGCCCCGTTTTTTTTTTTTTTTTAATTTATAAATTTTTTACGGTGTACGAGGTGGCCCGCAGACGACAGGGTATAAATATAAATACATACTGGCGATAGCACCGTATAACGCATAATATTATACGGTGCGACGACGTTTCGATTAAAAACTCACCCTTAATTAAAAGAAAAAATGATAAAATAACGACACTCTACACCGTCTCCGCCGCCGTCTGCACGCGCGTCCACTACGCGTACACCGGTTGATTACCACCGCTACAGCGGTCCCGGTAGTCATTTCGATCCCTTAATACACATTATAACGGCAGCCGCGTCGTAAAACTACAATACAGACATCTGCAGCGACACACACACACACAAGGTATTATATTTAATTATTATAAAATCGTCTAAAATATTTAAGTCGTCGTTGTTGTTGTTGTTGTTGTTGTTGTTGTCGGACACCGGTACGGAGAAGGGTGGGAAGATGGCAACGTCTCGTATGCAGTCGGGCAGGTCATATTGTTTTTTCGATAGCACCCGAATTAAAAAAAAGAAAAAAAAAAATGTACGCCGCGTTTTAACGATCTCCGGATACGCATTTACGTTATATTAAGTAGTAGTCCACGTTTATTTATATAATATAGAGATAAGTGTATTTGACGCGCGTTGTTTTTTTTTTTTTTTGTTTTCTATCGGCGCCGACGAAGACGGAAACTCTTTTTTTTTTATTATTTTCTTCTTTTTTTTTTCCGTCGTCGTCCACGCACGCCGCCGTCACCGACCATCGTTAATTGGGTTTTTTCTCGCGCGCGCGCGCGACCGACCGACCGAGCACGCGTGTATAATACAGACACGGCCGCCGCCACGCATACCTGTTGCGCACAAGTCGTTCAGTCCGGTGGTTGTGCAGGGGAGCGCAGACGCCGGAATTCCGTCTATGCCGCGCCGATCGTGGCGGTGGGGTGTTCGGGTAGGAAAGGAAAGAAAAAGAAAAAAACTCCGCAGTATTTTCCGATTAATTAGTGAATACCACAACGGTTATATATTTTACACACACATAGTTAGTTCTCCGTCGCGGCTTTTCGCCGTCGTCTCGATCATCAGAGCCGCTTTTAGAACGCGAGCCGTCTATTGCGGTGCTCGAATTGGTCATTGACGTGGCTGCGGGGGTTTTTATTTGATATTACAGCGCGTACTGTTCGGTTTTCCTTACATGTCAGCAGCGCAGCTCGGAGGTGACTTTCGGTTTTTTGTTTTTACACTCGCGAAAATAAAATTGTTGTTATCAGAACGAAAACGGATTCGAAGCGTTTTATTAATGATTTTTTTTGGTTTTTTTTTTTTTTTCGGAGACGACGATTGGTCTCGACAATATTATACGACGCAACAGAAAGTATACACGTATAGAATATACAATAATAACCAGATCGCGATCGATGTTAAGAGAACGACAGAAAATATGACGATGGATTGTAAACGAGATGAGAAGAAAATTGATGTAAACGCCGAGTGCGAGATTGAAAAAAAGAATGAGGGAAAAAAGGCTTGATGTCGAGAGTGTAGAAAAAATGGCTACTGACTAATATAAATAGCAGAATACATCACAAGACTTTGTGTAGGAAGAAGTGTGTGTGTGTGCGGAGACGGGAATAGAAAACAATTATTTTCACCTATCATAAGGTTTAAATTGTTAAACCGTTGTTGGAAAGGGATGTGAGGCAATGTATGTATAGCGTAGGATTCTGAAAAATCATCGTACACGAACTCGTTGAACTATAAACTGTTACAAAAGTAGCGACGACAACGTAAATTACCGTATTATGTCAACAAATTTAATCAACACATAATATGCAAAACGGAAAATTGAAATAGCACTTGTGAGACGGTTCCCGTGACCGATATACGAACAATCATCGACTGGGCGTCATTTGTAATTTATTTTAATAACGAACGTTTGAAATATAATTTAATAATTCAAAAGAATCGCCATCATATTTGTGAAAATATCGGCCGCTTGTATTGCGTATGGTCGGATCTCGGATTCATTAGTCGGGCCTCAGAGACCAAACGTTTTCCTTCTCGTTATTTTTACAGTACTTAAATAATTACGGGGAAAACGTGTTTTTCTCATTTCTTTTTCGCGTTAATTATAAACGTTCAAATTCAATAATTTACATAACGAAACACGTCGTCGTCAACTCGTAGCGTGATCGACATTTTGTGAAAGTGACAAATTCTACAGACTCGTACAGCAATTACATATTTTATTCCCTCAACATTTTTTCACTCGTTTTCGTATTCGTTAATGAAAATCTCGAATATTCTCGATTGTTTTTAAAACATTTTCTCGTTGCCCGTGAACGTCGGCTCGTTTTAGTACCTATGTAAACGTCAATTCGATTAGATTCTCTTTAAATGCGTATAAATCGGAAACGCTATTGGTAGGGCGAGCAAGCAGAATAAAAATTAAAATTCGGCGGCGCGCAATTATATTGTTTTTTTTTTCTTTAGACGCCCGCGGATCGGATTCGGTGAAAATCCGATTTTTATAAATCCGTATACAATTTATGGACGGTAATAATATTTTCGGATCCAAGTATTACATCACAATATTCTATAAATTCCCGTGGAAAAATCCGAATTTATTTTCGCGACTATGATATATTATAAATATTATTTTATTATACTTTCGCTTTGCTTGTTCGGGCAGTTTAAATAGCCTGCGGTAACACTTTTCAGGCGTTTGCCCCTGATGTGCGAGAGGAACGTAATTAGATTAAGTTTTTAATATTGTAATTAATTTGTATTTGTAATGTGTTTAAATCAAGTTATTGTAATTATCGGGCAAGTAATTGCGCGCGAATCTCTATTTTTTTTGTGTGTCGAACTATTGAATCGGTTGGATTAGAACGGCCAAGGTTTAAATATGCATGCGTAGAGAACTCGTTTTTGTAAAACAAAGTTTCGTCGTATTGCGTAGATTATAATATTATTCGCGTATAGTAGACACAACACACGTATTGGTTTGAAACCGAAAAGATATTTGCGAAACGTTGTGCGAAGGCCGATATTTCGCAGGACGGCTTTCAGTCCCGACCCAATTTCAGTTCGATAACACATACAAAATAATCTTAATTTGGTTTTTGGTAGGAACACCAAACCCCGTCGTCTTTATTATTATTATTTTTTTATCATCTTCCATTGCGAGAGTTTTTATATTTTTATCATAGCCGATACGTATTTTTCACTACAGTTAGAACCATTTTATTTGCAGCAGATGATAGTCTGTTTGGAGGATTTCCCTGATCCAATTGGTGTTTTCGGTTCGTTAAATAGCATTACGTACATTATTAAAGAAATCGATTTTTTTGTCGTCCGTCCGGTGTGTACGAGACCGGGAAAGGTTTATTTTGTTTTAATCCTCTGAAAATTCGTATATAATAACAACGAGAATTTTTAAAGATTAAAATACAACGCGTATCGTACAGCGTGAAGTACCTATACACACGTTTCATAGTGCACCGCGCGGATTTGTCGACATGTGCACGGCGCGCGTCGCACAAGACCGCAGTGACGGCGCAGTTAATAATCCCGAGGGATTAACGATTTCGCCCCGATTGTTTCGGTTTTGCTCTCGTTTCATTCTTTTTTTTTTCCTCCGTTCTTTTCACCATTCCCCCGCGGGCCATTTCGCGATTCGACGATGACCGACGACGCACTTGACTGTAATACGTTTACACACGGTGGATGCACTCTGTAGCCGTTTTTTTTCCCTCCCCGGGACTATTGTCGTCGCGCGGTCTGTCCGCCGCCGCCGCCGCCGCCGCAGGGACGTACACATCCATCCATTCACCCGCGGTGTACGAACGGCGACGCGAAACAATACGACGATAATTTCGTCCTCGACCCCCGGTCATCTGTTGCGGCGGCGGCGACGGTGTTTTTTTTTTCTCTTTCCTCTCCGATGATCCACACACAGCTGTTGCGTCGCACACAGACCTCACAATACATCGTACACACCGCAGCGTTATTCATTATTATAATATAACGCGACGTATATGAAGCACGTGTGACGACTGTCGTCGTAATTATATCATTGTGTGTGTGTGTGTGTGTTTTTTTTCGCCATTCCTTTTTTTTCGACGAGCCACGCGCGTGATCTATATATACGATTTTTTTTTTTTTTACTATATAGCCGAGGAGAAAAAAACCCTTGTAATTTGTTTTTGTTTCAATTCATATTGTTTCCCGTCGACCCCTTACAGCGAGCGAGAACGACGACGTATCCGCATGCAACAGCAAAACGGAGCGTACAATATATTATTATTATTATTATTCTGTTCAATATGTATTTTTCCGATAGGTTTTCACGCGAAAACCGTATACGCGGACAACGTGATTTGAACGGAAATCGCGTCAACGGATTAAAAAAAAAAAAAAACTACGCGTTCATTATGATGATAATAATAATAATACGAGTAATAATTAGCTATCCACACTCACTCGTATGCCATTGTAAAGTGTGTACATCAAACAATAAGAACACTTGGAAGTCATTTGAATAATACTTTTTAACATTGGCCGATCTGGGCCGTATTCAGTCCGTTGACGAGCCCCGGTTCAAGTACACTATAACGTACATATAGTTCGTGCAATTTTCCCGTACAGGAATCAAAAAAAAAAAAACCGGGTGGTACACAACCCGTGCGGTGTTTGTATACCGGTGGCGGTAAAACACCGTCGGCGGAATCCGCCTGCCAGTTTCCCGTCGATTTGGACCACGCGTCACGTCGATAACAAAAGTCGTCGTCGTCACTCGCGCGCCGTGTCATTGTCGTCGTCCTCCCCGGCACAGTATCATTACGAGACGACGACGATGACGATTGCGGCGCCACGAAGTCGGCAAACGTAGAGTAGTCCTTCTGAAGCACAAACACACACACACAGTCGTTGTTACGCGCGATTATTGCGCACGTACTCGCGCGATATATGAAACCTGCAAAACTACTCTACTCGTATATTACTATTTTTTATTATTATTATTATTATTATTATTATATTCAATACGCGCGCGCCGGCATTGAATATATCGACACGACAATATACGCGTTTCGATCCCGCGGGCGATCGATTGAATCGTCGTCGTCGTCGTCGTCGTATTAACAGCCGGAGACTTTTTTTTTTTGCCCCGATTTTTACGTCGTCGTCGTCGTCTCGGCGAGACGGGGGAGGTTGACGGCGTACCGCGTTTCTTTTATTCATCGGCCGTACGACGCGGCGATGACGAGTGCGTGTCTGCGCAAACAGTGCAGGTCGTCGTCGTTGTCGTGCCGGTGGTGGCGCCATACCGCCGCCGTCGCCATATATACTCATTTTTTTTTTTTTTATATCCTTTCCCTATTCGCTTATTTATATAAATGCCGCGTATTATCTTTTATATAAGTATTTACTGTGAGCGCGGCGGAATCGTCGAGTCGAGCGAGCGCGCGATCGGCCCGTACACACGACCGTATCCGCCGACTGGAAAACGACCGTGGTCGCCACCGTCGAGCATAATATATTGTTGTTGTGCGTATTGCGGCGTTGTGGACGCACTTTATTTTCCCCCGGTATAAATATAATGACGACCGCGCTCGTAATAAATCAATCAGAAAAACCGGGACGGCGGCCGTACGCATAACGCGATCATCGCCGCGGTACCTAACCGCACACGCTGCACCGGCGGCTGTTCATATCCTCCTACGCCTACCTCGGTCCTTATATATTGTCGTCGTTCACCGCGTATATTCTTTCCGTTTCCGTATAACGACGTACAGTTATTACTAATACCATTACCACGTTAATACCATTATTATTATTATTATTATTATTATTATCAGTGGCGTATTTACAGGGGGGGGGAGGGATATTAGAGAGGAGATGTATCCTTGGCTTTTTTTTTCAACATATTATGAATATTATACTGTTGTGTTTTCCTTTTTTTTTTTATCGCTTTATCTGCAATAAACAAACAAAATACGTATTGCACGTACCGTCACGCGTTGTATATTATTTTTTGAAGCCGGACGAATAATTATTGCGTTAATATGATTTGAAGGGTCCGCGGGGAAAAAATCAAGAAGATCATAGTTCATTTTTTCGAATTTCGTTTTTTTTTTTGTTTTTATTTTTTTTCTGTTGGTTTCGACATTCATTGAAACGAATTTCTAGCTATACAAAAAAAAAAACATCGGTTAAGACGTTCCAAAAAAAAAAAAAAATCATTATCATATTGGTCTTGGTTTAATTACTCGTCAATAAAATCGGGAATAGAATTATTCGTGACAATATGTTTGGCGCTTAAATCCACACCGCTGGTTAGTACATGACAAGTGCGTATAGTTCAGCCGACTAATCAGTAAAATAACGTATAACGTGTCGTTATCGGTATCAAGTCAATTTGGTATACCAGAGGAACAATTCAGTCATTCGTTATAACGACGAATAACCGATATCAGTGCGATATTTTCGTGATACTACAAACTGACGTTTTCGTGTTACATTCGGAAATATTTTCCCACCACGAATTCTTCTAGTCGCTGTAACCTTTCGGACCACATGGACCCCAAATTCGTAATTAAAAAATGCTGCCACTTGTACCGAATTAAAGGAAAAAGAAGATAATTACGTTTTTAAAATAATGATTAAAGAACTTCCGTTTATTATTGATATTAATTACACATAAATATAATAGATATACTCGTATATATAATAAAATTATAATGTTTTTTTAAGTTCCGAGCGGAGTCAGGAATGTATTGGTTTTACAATAATGTGTTTTTTCTTTTATGTCTGTACCCAAAAATTCTACCAGAAGGAGTGCCTCCGATCTTTACGCGTTACACTATTTTCTGGTTAAAAATTACATCCAATCGGTACTTTAGAGGAGTCATTTTTCAATTATCTCAATACTTATTTTCAAGCGTGCGAAAAAAAAACTACCGAATAATTGCGTAAAACGCGGTAGAAATGGGATTTCGTTAAAATCGATTAATATCGTTATTTCTCGGCAATTCCAAAACTAAATGGTCATGGAAACCTAAAATTTTCACCAAACATGTAATTGTAGACTGTATTGACGACACGGATTTTTCATAAGATTTCTTTTAATTTTTGGCTATTTATAATAATATTGTAGATGATTTTGTGGTATATTAAAAAAAAAAAAAAAAAATCTTGAAAATCGTCGAGTCCAGATATTTCTTTTTACAAACCACGTTTCAAACTTTTCGACAGAGTGCGTATTACACCGCGAAGCGCCGCTCAGAGAATCGTTTTATCCAATGCAATGATTTGTCATCGCATTGTTTTCAAACAGTTATACGATTATAACGAAACTGTAAAATCTTTATCCAAAGTAATTCGGCGGGGGCTCGTTCATTTTTTTTTTTTTTTAAATGTCATTCCTATGATTTCTATACACGGCGCGGACGGTTAAAACAATATACGAAATAAAAACGAAATTGCGAAAATAACGTTGAAAATTTTTCGAAAATTCCCTAATGGTCCAACGGTTATCGGCCGCCTGGTCCGATTCCCCCCCGGTGCAGGTCGACTCGCGTACTCGCAACAGTTTTTCTTCGTCCCGTATTCATTCGGCCGTCGTTTGACGCGATATCGCACCAACGGCCCCGCGGGCACCGCGTATATTAAATAATAATATCTCATACATAATAATAGGTAGAGGAACGCCAGCAGGCCCGCGCCGCGACCGTAGTCGGCGCACTACTGTACCGCAGGCCGCAGTTAGCACCTCGTTAGTAGTGGTGTACCGCGGTCTGCGGCGTGGCGCGGGATAGCGGCGGGGGGAATCTCTTAATTTCCTCGCGGCTGTTGTCGTTTATCATGTCGCGTCGTTAAACCGCCGCCGCCGGCGACCCGGACGACGACGATATAATGAATTAGGTGGCCGCCGTCGTCGCCACCACCGCGGTGTGTCGAGATAGGCTCCTTGGCGCGCCGCAGGACCATCCAGCACGGGCGCACAATAATAATAGACACACGGTCCGGACCGGGCAATTAGTCGTATGTATATGACGTATAGAGTCGTTAGTAGTACCGTGGTCGGCACGTCCAGCGTAGAGCGGTAGCGTGACGTAGCGGAAAAACGCCGGCACCGCAGCCGCCGAGGTTTTTATTATTATGATGACGGCGGTGACCGGTCGGCGGGCCACGGTACTGCTGTTGCTGTTGCACGCGCGTCTCAATACGTCGGTGACGCGGCGGAAAAACGACACGTTCGGCCCGCGGTGAACGCGATGAGCACGACGAACGCTGCATCGGCACGCGGTGGTAATGGTGGTGGGTGGACGGACGGTTTTTTTTTTTTATACCTTATTTAGCCGCTCGCGCATGCACTGCTGCAGATGCTCAGGTGCGATTGTGATGACGTGACGAATCTTTTTCGGGTACACGTGCAGCAGTCGCTTTGTTGTTGGCCGGTTTTTCTGCGTCAAACCGCGCACTGTTCTATACGCGTCGCGCGGCTGTCGCGATTTATCTGATCCGCAGAAGTGGCCCCAGACTTTGATACGGACTCGTTAACAGACCTCCGAGTTTGTCGCGAGGTCTAGTATGCGAACATTTTCTCTCTTCACGCGAATCGTAATGAAATTAAACGTTTCGCGCACTTCAAGTGTACCGATCGACCTGCGAGTGATGGCGATAATGATTCTGAAAACAGATCTGTTCAAATCGTCGTGAAATTTGCTATATATAAAATGATTCCACCACTTGTTTCATTTTTTTTTTATCCTTAAGATTTTCAAAAATTGATCGCTTGCAATTTTTTTTTTATTTTAAATTTGTTCGAGTAATTTTTTAAGGATTTAAAAAAAAATAAATTATAAAAAGTACGGGAAAGAATCATTTCTATAATAAAATTCATGACGAATTCAAACCTGTTTTCAGACTCTTTATCGCATCACTTGCAGATCGATCGAGACGTCGGCAGTGTGAAAACGTTTATTTTCATTATGATTCGTGTGCGCAGGACGAAGAGAGAAAGTACTCGCTTCCAATCCCTTTGACAAGAAAACGTATTTTATTTATTTTTTTTTTAAATAATTTAATTCTCGCGTAAGCGAAATCGCAACTTGTTTTGACGTCAATGATGACTTTATGTACTTTTTCATAAAACCCGGATTGTACGATAATAAAAAAAAACAGAGCAATTTTCGTTGTGCACACATCAGTGAAACGCGCGTCATCGGTATTTTAGTATATATCTCAGTTTGGAGTAAATACGAAAAGCACGCACTGCAGGATACGACGATCCGAAGCAGAAATGAATCCGATACCAGAGCGTTTTTTTTCAAATCGGAGCAAATCCTACGCTTATCAAGTGCCAAAAATTATTTTTATCGATTCTATGTACCGCCAGTCGTTTTGAATTTTTCATATTTCTACACAAGGCAATGCCGACGCGGGCAAACGGATTACGACGCACACATTGTCGCTTGTTCCACAAGTGTATAATTTGGTTTTTTTTCTTTTTATACACCACACGATATAAATAATAATAATATTTACGCTGAAAATCAATTTTATTAAGAAAGAAAAAAACAGAGTGAGTGAAAATTATGTCACGATCGACCTGTTGCAGGCCTGTTTACTCTGAAGCGCATAGTACCTACTATACGTAAGTCTCGTCGATCTCGAGACGGATATCATTCCACATTATAAGTAATTATTTCCTTATGACTATCGTCCTCCTCCCATCCAACACGGTGTTGTAATGTAATTATATATATTTTTTTTTTCCCAAACCACCTGCACCGCCACTGCAGCATAGGCGTAACTAGGTTTTAAATTAAAAGAGGAGGAGTTCGAATGCTCAGTTATTTTCCCACACCCCCCTGTAATCGAAAATTATTCGTTTAAACGAAACGCATATCGTCGTCGTCGTCGTCGTAATAACACGCGATTAACCACATTTTAATTATAAAATTCTCTCATTTATATGTGTGTGTACACATACATATATGATGTGTTGCACCGGCGTTATTGAGTGAAATATGCTCGAAACGTAATGTGTGGTTTGTCGCGCGATAAGAAAAAAAAATCTAATTTATTATTGATATCGGACTCATACTTTTTTTTTTAACCTATTGGCAATGGATTGTCTTGTCCATCATACACGATAATTACATTTTAATTTACGTACAATTTTCCTCTAACCAAGGTGTACTGACGGTTCAGAAAGACGTGTTTGCTTCGCAGCCCCGTATCTACAATCGTCACTGCGACGATCCGCGGTTCGACTCGAGACCCTGCAGGGACAGACTGTTCTGACTGCGCGTTTTGACTTTCTCGTTTGTCATTCACCTCTCGTCTGTGTATCGATCAAATCATTGTCTGCTGCAAGAAACACTGGCCGCAGACCTTTGTGCGACATCGGCCACTATTCGTCGCGATCGTCCGTCAGTTTAAGATGTTGCGTGACCGGTGCCCTTTCGTTTGTCCATCTTGGTAGCGTTCTTTTCGGACGGTATTGCGCGCAGAGGACTAGTCGTCCAGCCCGATTAGGTAGCTGTTTTCTCTAACGGCTTTCCCCACGAATCGGCCATGCGCAGTAGGACGATATGAGCTCGCCATTGCTTCCGGCTGATACTCGTATTCGAGTGAAAATCAATGAAAACCAATAAAAATAAATATTATTATTAACCTGATTCGCCGATATTTTTCGGCGTCAGATCATTCTTCGGATCGTAAGACAAACTGAACCATAGAGAAAACGATCCGACGTCGAATACACTTCCATGTACTTAAAAAAACACAACGAATTATTGCAGCGTATATACTGTGTGCAATCCACAGAGCGCAACAGCTTTCACCCCTCACCCCGAGTCGATAACATATTTATAACGTACATATAGCCTGTGAAATAATAAAAATAATAATAATAATTGCGTACCGGCGATATTATAGATATTACGTATTATTGTATACATGAAAGTCGTGTCTGCGCGCGGATTCCACGCGTAGGAGGAGTTCGTCGTTGCCGCAACGGGCATTTATATGAAATGTGTGTCGCGCACGCTGTATCGTTGTTGTATTATTATTATTATTATTATTATATTACAAGAGAGCATAATAATACATAAAATATAGTAAATATTTTATGCGCTCGATCGTCGTCGTTTGCGCGGTTTTCTCTCGACGACGACGACGACGACGACGCGATGATTTATCACCGCCGGGCGATAGCGTATATACTGTCGTCGTCGTCGTACAACGGCCGGCGTACGTTGCGTGCGGAGTTCGCGCGCCCGCGACACCGCTCCGCCGCCGCGGTCGTCTCGACGACGACGACGACGACAAAATGTAACGTAGTACGCGCGCCGGCCGGCGGTTCGCAATGAGAAATATTGTGCAAAAAAATAAAATATAAAACGCTAGTCGTGCTCGTGTTAACCGTAACAGCGATATATCGCTGCTACGGGCTCCGAGTCCGCATAATACACGCAGTACACACTATAAACGTGTATCGGGTACGAGGGATAAATAACGACCAGCGTGCGCGCTTCGGTTCTTAGTATACCGCCGTACGAAATTCCCCTCACACACACACACGTGTGTGTACGTCGTATATTATATACATAAAAAAAGATTTTTTTTTTTTTTTAAATTAATCCTTTACAAATCGAATTTATTTCCGTACAAAAAAAAAAACTCTTCGGGAAAAATCGAACGGATTCGGATGATGTGGTCGCGGGGCTTAGCGAGGAGACCGAACCCGACTTGACTTCTTTTTCGTGTGTGAGTCACGACGACGAGTTTACCGAAAACTCCGAAATGCTTCGGAAACCTAAAGTGGAAATTGCTCGCTGAACTCGGATGTGACGCAACGCGCGCGCTATCCGGTGAATTTCACGGGCCGAATAAACGCGCGTGTAGGGAAGAACGTGTTGGGGGGGGGAGGGGGTGGGTCATTCGCCCGATATTGTTTTTCACATTTAAACCTAAACTTCTCCCGAAGATAATGGTACGGACGTTTTTTTTTTTGTACACGAATAAATTCGATTTATAACGGATTAATAAAATCCGGCGTTCTTTTCTAGACACTTTATATACTACGAGTATATACACACACGCGTTTATACATAATATTGAATGATTATTATAAATTCACTCTGCGCGTTATTTATACCGTCGCCGGTGCACCTGCCGCGCGCTATATTACAACGATATTATATACCGGTTTTTTTTCTTTTTTTTTTTAATAAAAAAAAATAATATTAAATCGTCATATCCATTTTATTTCTGTTACAGAGATCGTTCACGTTCATATTGCAAGCGATGGACTACAACAATTACACCGGTAAGCACAGTCGATGATATACGAATGAAAACTATACGCGTATCATACACGAGTAATGTTACGCATATATTATATAGCCGGGGCGATTCTATTAAAGTGTAGTCATATGGAATCGGTAATAAGGGGGAGAAGGAGGAGGATTCGGCGGCGGTTTCTCAAAAGGGCTTTTTACTGTTATAACGATATTAAAAAAAATTATAAGAATCGAATGATATCGTAGTGACTCGGCGGGGGTGTTGTAATTAAAAAAAAAAAAAAATGTAGAAAAATTAATTTCTTTTTTTTTTTTTTTTGAATATTCTAATAAAAAAATAATAACAACGAAATTTCGTTTTAATGAATCGACGAAAAATTCGTTTAGATAAATTCGCTCGTAAAGGTTTAAAAACGAGAAGAAATTATGAGCAATTGATATTGCTACGTGTGTACGCGTGCGGTATAAACAAAAAAATTGATAATAATTTAATTAGATTAAAAATTTAACGAATATAATTTAAAACGAATTATAGTTTATGTTTTAATTTTCGTTTATCGAAACTGATTGCAGTTTGTACAGACAAAAATTATAAACATTTTCGGGTATTGAGAGATATTTATCGTTCAATTATTATCCAACGCGCTTGTAGCGCACGAATGCAAACGTCGACTTTATTAATATAAATAAGCTATTAGGAGTTATAATAGGTATCGAGACAATTCGTTTTAGACCGATCGCTAATCCTATGGTGACAGCGGGATTTCAGCTGACCTATTCCACGCGTAATATTTGCAAAATCGTCCTGTTCCTTAAGCTTCAAATGTATTTTACTCGCAGTAAACGGATGAAAAAAAAAACAATAAATTATAAAGGAATTGAAATAAAAATGATTTATTTTCGTAATTCAAGAGTAAGCAGTGTGAAAAAAAGAGAATTTGTTGCGTTTTCGGTCATTTTTTTTTTTTTTTTAGACCGTGTTGACGGTCGCTCTTCGAAATTATATAATAAACCTGTGTCAAATGTCAAAATCGATATTCATATTATAATAATTGTATTGTCCATATAGTCCGATCTCTTTAATATTCTTAATATTTATTCGCGCTAGACTCCTACTGACAACAAACGCGAAGTATGTCAGTAAAAGAAAAAAAAAAAATGTTTGCAAAATTATCGAATTTACCACGAAAAGAAATGTGTTGTTTTTTTTTTTTTGAGAATAATAATAGGTGCGTACGTTTTATTTATTTATTTATTTTTGTATTCTTGTAGTCATATTAATGAGTATATAATAAATATATATAACTAGCGCGTGAAAAATAAACGATAATGTCGCATTAGCACTACCGTTATTATTAAACCGTCGTCGTTATGTACGCGGGTCCGAAAAAGAGAGAGAAATACACCCACACACATACGAATACACAATCGCACGCATAACGCACACGCCCCGACCGCGGCGTGTAGGTAAACGCGCTGTCTTCTTCGCGTTCGTCGTCGACCCTCGTCAACGAGAACGGCAACCACTCACGAGGCGGCAATCGAAGACGTCGTCGCCGAGTATTATTATTTATTATTATCGTTGTTGTTGTTGTTGTATAATACAACGATGACGACGTGTGTATTAATATCGGTCCGTGTACATATTATTATTATTATTATTATACCTACTTTCGACAATATCGGTCCGTTTCGTCGCGGTGGTTACGCCCGGAGCCGCCGCGCGGCGCGACGTCACGTCCGATTCCTCGAACAGTGTGTGTGACTTTCGCCCAACGATGCTGCGGTGCTTACCATCCCACCGCTCGACGAATACGCTTTACTACTACAATATTATTATTATTATTATTTATTACGCTTATTATTATATATTTTATACGTACATATATATATATATATGTACTCTTCGATCCGATTCCAATTTCCAATTCCGTGTAGGAATGCGACGACGGCCGGACGGTTTTCTTACATACTATTGTTGTCATCGTTATACATACATATATATGTATGTGTGACTATTATTATTATTATTATTATTGAAGATTTGTCGTATTCTTTTTGTTTTCACACACACGCACACGCACACGCACATTTATACGACGTGTAAAATGTATACCGTGTGTGTGTGTGATTGTGACGACGATGCCCATTGTTGATGGACGACGTGATAAACGGCGTGAACAACGGAACGGAGGAGAAAAAAAAAAGGGTAGCCAAAGCAAAACGCCTAAGAAACGGACAGAGAATGAAAAAAAAAAGTAAAAAAAATAAATTATCTCAATCAATTCCACGCGCGTTGTTATACTATTGTTATGTCCGGGCGCGTGTGCGTGTGTGTCCGCGCAGTTGTTGTACACCGACGGGTACCACCGAATCGAATCGTCCCCCGGTGGGGTGGCGGCGCGTCCACCGCCGTCACCGAATAAAATACGACGACGAATGTGTGATGATTTGTGTGAAAGATTTGTTACGGTCGTGGTGTCTGGTGGCCGTTGATACTTATACGTACTGTGTTACGTAAGCGCGGCGTGCAAGAGGCGTAGAGAGAAAATATCGGACGGATTTTCGTCCGGGGGGAATGGGCCCGGATTATAAGGGGAGGGGGTCCGAGCGTGCAACGATCCCGTATAACGTTATCGGTTTAAAATCACATATTATTTATGAAATAGATGGTTTTTTTTTTTTGATTTTACTCAGCGTAAAAATATTTCGTTTCAAGACCGAAAAAACGTATAATATTTTTGTGAAAATATTATAATTACATAACGTGCGCGCGAAGAAGAAAATCGCGAAACAAAAAAAAAAAAAAATTTCCCCGTGGCAATAAAAATCGGACTGTGCCGTGGTCAGTTTAGACGAATTCCGGGTCGAACCACACTCGTTGTTGATATTAATAATAATTGGAGACCGGATTTTTATGGTTTTTCTTTTCTTTTTTTTCACATATTTTTATTCGGAGTACGCGCGGTTCTTAATTTGACCGGCTTTCTCTCGACGATTCGTTTTCCTGCCAACTGATATAGTATAAAACATTTTATCGCATATAAAAAAAAAAAAAAAACAATATTTCGATGTCACAGGTTATATTTCGTGCGATATTACGTATGTTTTATAGGAATACACTGAGATATAATTTGAACATTTCGCGAAACAAAAAAAAATAAGAACTGTGACCAGTATCTGATCAGCGGGGAAACACCGTGATCGGGTGAAGTTTACCGCCGTTCAACTCTTAACGCGATATACCAATGTCATTTAATAAATAAATTTTTTTTTTTTTTTTAGTACACTTAATAAAGTAAATTATACCAATATACATTACCTGCAGGTACATGGATTAAGTATGGCGGTTTAAGTACTTTTTTCTTTTCGAGATTAGGATTAATTCAACTGTCTTATACAACTTTTATAAATCTTTACTTATTTATTTGTTTTTTTTTTTTAATAAGAATACACTTTTATGAAACATCACATGTTTCCAAACAGGAATATTTATACGTATAAGAGATTGTTTCGATGAAATTGTAGTGCTCAAAAACATCTTATTTTTAGGATTTCAAACGCATACAAATCCGGTTTTCACTTATATATACTCAACACATTTCGTTTTGAACTGGATGAGAGATAATATAACCGCATTATAATAAATAGTGTAATAGCGGTTGAACACTTTTTGTTCTCAACTAGACTGTTTGCGTTAAGTCCACTAATGGTTTTGAAGAAAGTACATTTATTAGAGTACAAAAAAAAAAAAAAAAACGGCGATTCAATAATAATAAAAAAAAAAATTAAACGAAGTATTAGGTTTCAAGTGATTTTGGAATCAAATTAAACCAGAATTCGATGTAAATGACGTGTACGGTATTTTTTTTAAAGCATGGCCGAATACAATATATTATTAATATTTTCCACGACAATGCTATTAGGATATCGTATCTCACACCGTTGCCAATAATTGCAGAAAGAACATTTTCGAAGCGTTAAAAACAAGAATAGATCTAAGACGAGTTTTTTTTTTTGTGTATATATATTTATAGTCGTATTTTTTTTGAAATACTTTCGAATTCGTCGATTGAAAAATATTTTGATTATTGTATTTTTAGTAGTATAACTTTTGTCTATAGATGAACAAAAACGAAATTATATTACTATTATTCACTCCGTTAGGTTTTTTTTTTAATAAATTGTTTTTTAAACCAGTGCTAGATCGTATAGAATATTTAATTTTTTTCTTTTTTCATATACGTTTTGTAACGATAAAAGAAAATTATTTCGGGGGGGGGGGGGGAAAAGCACTCAGTGTACATACGAACAAATGAATACATTGATTTTTTTTTATAATCTATTCATTTCGCAGGCGCTCTGTCCGTCATCGAGGAGGCCACGTACTCCGGCATTCTGTTGCCCGGCAACGAGTGGAAGGCTCTATCCCATCTGGGACGCACGGCCCGCATGGCGTACCGGGTGCGAGTCCGGTGCGACCGAAATTATTACGGACAGACGTGCACGAAACTGTGCAAGCCCCGGGACGACCGGTTCGGTCATTACACGTGCGGCGATACGGACGGCCGGAAAGAGTGCATACCGGGCTGGCAAGGCGAGAACTGCGATAAAGGTGAGAGCGTATTGAATGCCGTCGTCGGACGGTTAATTTTTATTTATTTTGTTTTTGTTTTTTTCTATTTTTCGATCGTTGCGCACAAATAAATTGAACTGTATTGCGTGTCGTACTCGAAAAAAAACAAACAAATAATAATTCTATCGCGTCGATTGTATTTTACAATTTACGCCTGGAACCCACTGGTCGCTTGGCGTACAGGAGACCATGTAGTTACGCTCCAATATACATATATTTATCCGCCGTAGTTCTGGTCAGTGTTTTCAACTCGAAATGATATCGGCGCAGGATTTTTAAATACGACGGCGAACCACCTGTTCAGAAGACGTTTCACCGCGATCATGTTCTCGGCGTAAACACGTTTACGGGCGTTTGAAAATCTAACGCGCAACGTACAAAATAATAATAATATATTTCATACGCACGGTATTAATAAATTCAGGTATGCTCGATACCGTATATAAACAGTGTCTCAAGAACGATTGGAATCATTTTTATTTGTCGAGCGACCGACCGAATCAGTTGATTTCAATAGCGTTATTGAAATCAACTGATTATTTTAATATCGACGACTCGCCTATCCGAAGAACATTACCATCGTGTGTGTTTGTTTTATATTACCCACATTAGTAGTATCGTGTTTGATATTTCAACGTATATGTGCTTTATTATATAAAAAAAAAAAAAGGTATCTATTTTATTTATTTATTGAAACATATAAAAAATTGAATTATTGTGAAACACAAGTTTACTAACCACTGTGAATTTTTTTATAAATTGATATATTGCATTAAATTTCTTAGGTTTTTTTTTTTGGAGGGGGGAAGAGTTTAGGGCCCATTTAAGGAGAATCGGCACATTTTCTTCGTGCGAACCCCATACCAAATGTGTGCACACGTCTTAGAAAAACGCGAAAAAAAAAAAAAGAAAAAAAAAAGAGAAACTCTATACTGTTTTAAAAGTGATTGTAAACACGAAACACGCTCATCGCGAGATCGAGGACAATGTATCAATCCAGGGACTGGAGGAGACTTTTTACACGCGTTTTATTAAAAATACATCAAAACGGAAAAATGTTACAATTACAGATGTTTAGAAAAAAAATAATATTTTTGCACTCAATCTTATCATCGACCTGTTTATATCAATTACGAGTCATTACAATACGGTCGTAGGGCTATTATCACTTCGTTCTCGTAATTAATATAATAAGTGTTATTATATTACATATTATTACGGGCTATCGTCGGCTAGCGGCTGCCGGATATCAATCTTATAATACCTTCGTCGCTTATGACCGACCAGCGACTATCTCGGATTTTTCAGAAGGAAAAAAAACCAGTTTTATTGCAATCGCGTGTACGCGCTTCTTGTTTTTCACCACTTTTGCGCGTTAATTAACGTCGTCGTTAATTTTCTCCATACGCGCAAAACGAATTAATTACAGATAATTCTCGTGATACCGTATGAATATTTTATAGGCGCCGTGTATACAATTTTGTCAAATGAAAATATTGTAATGTGGGGGGGGGGACATATACCTCGTACACGCATTAAATTGTAAGGCTATCTATCAATCGACTATTACGGACAACGCAATAACTATAAATCGTATATTAAAAAAAAAAATAATACACAGCCCACTTATTTCAACGGAGTAAATTTATTAATAAAAATAATAAGAATAATCTTCCACGTCCACCAGTCCATCCTATTAAACTAATTAAATACATCTAGAGGCGAATTAAAAAGCAACTAATTTAATCGAAAATTTTATAATAAAATTTATTTTGTAAAAACTTACCTGCCATAAAGATGAATTGAAGTTTGCTAAAACGATGTAAAAAAAAATAAATAAATAAATAACGCGTATCATCGGAATATTAATGAAATATATTTTATAGAAATATTTTCTTCGTTGGAAAAATGTAAATAATAATAATAATAATAAAAAAAAATTGACGATTAAAAATTAAATTTCAACGAAAAATGATACATTTTAAACGCATTATCCCGCAATAGGTATATCACGGTATACCTATTATTAGTTCATTGATGCGGTCAAAGAATTCTCGTACTGTAATGATAGAAAACATCGATTTTTTTTTTAATTTAAATTACTATTGATCTACATGATACGCATACGATCGATGATAAAAAAAAATAAATATTGGTCCTAAAATTATTATGTTTTTAGATTATATGGCTAGATTTCTCCGCGAAATCATAAATAAACCGTATGTGACCAGTACAACTCAGCCAAAAAAATTTATATAGGGAGAGAGAAAGGTGGTATTAAGTATATTTCTTAAGCGACGATATATGTTTCGTATAAAAATTCTTGTCAGCATTTAACGACTTGACGAATTTTCTTGTTTTTTTAAATGTTTTAAATGTTCCTCTGCGCACCACACTTGACCGTGTGGTACTCACGTTCAGAGCAAAATACGAATTTATATTTATGTGTTTTTTAGTACTCGAATTTGGGGGATACGCTGGGGGACGGAGTAGGAATATATTATTTTTTTATTTGCGTATTTCCAATTAATTTTTGAAATTTCAATAGTTTCCACATTGCATTGAAGTAGATTTCTTTGTAGAACGCTTAATTTTATTATTATTATTATTATTCTTACCAGAACATCACTTTTTTAATTTTCCCATTCCGAGCAATGCTCTACAGTACACAATCAATATTAATTATTGTAATAATAATAATCGCTTATTTTTTTTTTTTTTGTATATTTATATAGCCGTATGCAAGACCGGATGTCATCCTGTACACGGAAAATGCGATTATCCCGGTGGTTGCGAGTAAGTATACATATATATATTCTTGTTTTATTTATAATTAATATAATAAAAAATAAAATTTAATATATCGCATAAATAAACCTACGCGTTCGGTTATTATAAAAAAAAAGGGCGACGATGTAGACGAGTATTATATTTTGATAATAGTATAATAGTGATAACGACGGGATTATATTGATAACGCGTTGTGGGCGATGATAACGATGAAAAAACAAAAAAAAAGAAGAAGAAAAAAAAGATATATTTATACGTACAGTTCCATTGGTTTCTCAAATCAAATAGGTGTTTGCAGCTCGATTTGTTACGCAATGTTTTTTTTCTTCTACAATCGACTCAATCCTCGCTCAATGTGTATGTGGCGCAAAAAAAAAAAAAAAAAAAAATTATTTCACATGAAAATTATAATAAAATTGTTTTATTGAAAAAAAATTTCGTATTGTTTTATAAAAAAAATAATATAAAATTAGTAAATTTTTCAAATTAAATAAAAGTATTTTTTGTATACGATTTAATGAATTCGCCATTCAGTGTACGTCATTTTTCAATTGTTTTTTCACTGCAAAAACAAAATCAAAAATATTTACTCTAAACAGACGAAAGTATGTGACCGAAACGACAAGTTTTTTTATTTTTTTGTAATTTGCATTTTTTTTTTTTTACTTGTTATTACGTTCAGAAATGGTATCGCGTACTGAATTTTCGCATTAATTTTGTTGTTATTTTTGCAAGAAGCGTTTTTATATCTCGTTAAAAATATGGAAAAATCGTTCTTTTTTTAAAAAAAAAAAAAAAATTTGTTTTTCGAACAAAAATATCAATCAACTATCACAACGAAATTCGGCAAATTATTTACCGGATAAAACGGTGCTGATAGATAAGAGAAAAGATATATTATTTGTTATTTAAATTATTTATAAAATACGATATATGAGAAGAAACGATGGAAATCGTTTACTTTTTTAATTGGAGGCAGGTTAATGTGGGTGTAATTTCAGGGTTCGCAAAAGCGCGATTTGGAAAATCGACGAGTACGAAACGTCGACAATAATTAATTATCGATAAATACGGTTAAAATATTATAAATTAGAATATTATAATGTATTGCGATATCGTAAAACTTATAACAATTAATTCCTTTTTTTTTTCTCGTTATTATAAAACGAAATAATCGGGGGGGTTTTTTTTGTTATAATCGCAATGTCCATATTTTTCTCTTAAGAACTATACTAAATAAAAAAATATATTACACTGTATGCGCAAGAAGAACATTTCCGCGATTTCGAAGCACGTTTTGGATTCGGATCCTCCCTCGACGTTCATTATTATTATTTTTTTGTATACGTATATAGACGAGGTTTTCCACGAACTATTGATTCGAACGTGTTATTTGTTTTCGTGATTCCGTTATAAGGAAAAAAAAAATTGTTCATTCCTACGTGCGGATTCATCAACGAGACACGCCTGCGTTACCGTCAGACCCGCATTTAGCAGCCCCGTGTAAACGAATTCAGACGCCCTCCACACCCTATTTCAGTTTTGTTGTGCTTTTCGCTTGACAAACGACGTTTACATAGAGTCGACAGAAAAATAAGTTAAATTTGCAAAACAAGAATTTAAATAATAAGAAATATTATGATTTTTTTTTTCTCATTCAACCGTTATGAGGTAGAGGGACGACACACTATTCACACGCCACGTGCATGTAACACGCCGTTACGCGCGTTCACACGCCGCGAATTTTAAATCGCGTGTTAACCCATTTATTTTTAAATAATAATCGGTTTTGTGATCATGTTTATAACACGCAACGCGTTTCCACTCAATTGCACCGCCACGCGTTTCAAACAATTTAAAAAAAAAAAAAAAAAAAACACGTGACGATGATAAATGACATCGTTTTATTCCGAACGTTCGATGTTTGACAACGTCCTCCACATACAGCAAAGGAAATCGAGGAAATAAGTTCAAAATGAAATAAGAACTCGTTTTTCGTTCTTTTCCGCGTTATCAACATGGCTGAACCCATAATTACTCGTGGACTCGTTTAAAAACGCGACTCGCGGCACCGGTGGCCGTACGACGGTCAGTCCCCGCGGTCGGGCCCGTTGCGGGTCCCGACTGACGCCGCCATCCGACCCGTCGACATCCCCCTTTCGCGCGCCTCTCGGTCGTGTGTACACGACATCTTTTTTTCTTCATATCCAATAATAATAATAATAATAATAATAAAATCGTCACATCGCGTATTCTAATCACGAATGACGATGACGGTCTCGCGTAGGCAGGTACCGCCGCAGCACGTACGCGCGCGTGTGGGTATATCGCGTATTTATCGTAAACACGACAACGACGACGCCGTCGTCATAAGTAGGTACGGGCGTTTCGTACTACGTTTCGTCGTTGGACTGTGGCCAGCAGCAGAGGAGAGCTGTCCGTCCGCCGGTTGTTCACCAGCACGGCAGCACCGGCACACATAACACACACACACCCGGGTGGTTGGGGCGGCGGGGGCGTGGGAATCCGACGACGAGACGCGACGACGAGGTTTTCCAGAGTAATATATGCGCGGGACCGGAGGACCGTCGGTGGCCGCGACGACAGGCTGAGGGGAGGTGGGGGGGGGCAGCACGCCGGCCGAATTTTAATAATAATAATAAAAAAACGCTCGTCTTCGTCATCGTCGTCGTCGGCGGCGGCGGCGGAATTTCGTCGTGTGTTTACGCGCGCGCCCCGTACACAGTTCTCACACACACACAAACTCGACGGCGTCCGGTGAATACGAAATGGCGACGGCGGCGTGAGACACTATCACCACGTCGTAATAATATTATATTAATTAATTCGATACGAACGTTATATTTTTTTTTTCCCCCGTGTAAAAACGAATATTTTATACGAGACCGTTTCTTCTCACAGTCCCACACCGCGGCCGAACCGAATAATCCGCATAATATTTATATTATTATGTTTATTTTGCCCGCCGACAGCGCGCGGGCCGGTTGTCTATTTTGCGCGTGTTGATCATACGTGCAGTATCATCCGTAATACGCGCGCGCGCGCATCTGTCGCGGAGCAAACGAGCGCACAATATAAACGACGACATTATAAAATAAAATATGTATCGCTTATGTACGTATATTATAATATACTCGCGTGTACACGCGTAGAATATTTCATTAAATCGTATACAGCAGACCTGGTTGGTGGGCGGGGGAAATGAAAGCACTCGATTTGTTCTTGTAAACGACTTTGGTGCCGGGGGACGGAGTATACATTTTTAACTCGTCCCGCCGATTTATATTTGTAAATCTGTTTTTTTTTCTTTTTCCATCGTTTCGTGTAGTTTACTTTTTATCATTTTCTTTTCTATCGTCAAACGACCGCCGAATGTATAACTCGACTTTTAACTATCCAACGCGGTTTTATAGTATTCCCATGGGTATACTATACGCGCATACGACGTATACTCCATCTATCTCTCGGGCTCTTATCGAAAGACTTACCGGTATTATATACACGCTCTCGAGAGATTCGTCAGGGTTAGAAAAATAAAATGTATATAAACAGAAGGATAAATAAATTATATAAACATCGGTTTTGAGATCGCGGTCTGCTGTTTGTTTTTGTTTTTCTGAGATGGATGTTTATATTTTTCCTCCAACAGAAGACCGTCGCTTTGCAATCACATCATTAATAAAGATATAAACGATAAAGAAGACAAATTACGAACAAATCTCTTTTATTTTTATTTTCTTCTCAACTTATTTAAAATAATTCTATATTTTTCGAAAGAAATTAAAACGAAAATCAATTTCGTTATCAATATAAAAACTCGCTATTTTTTTTTATCGCAAAAAAATAGCATATACTCTCAAAAAATAAAATAAAATAATGGGAACATCGCTGATTATATACTCGTATGAATTGTTCATGGAGACTGTACATTTTTTTTAAAACTGCTCATCAGTCGTCGTCGTTTTTTTTTTTTTATTTACATATATAAAACGTGGCGATTACATATTGTAATACGTGTTGAAATGTATCGCGACATTGAAAAATAAATGAAAATGAATAGGTGTCGGAAAGGATGGCAAGGCGAGTTGTGCGATCAGTGTATGACGTATCCAGGATGTAAACACGGATATTGCAACGGAACTTCTTGGCAGTGTATATGCGACGTGAATTGGGGCGGTATCCTGTGCGATCAAGGTGAGCGTTTCATTATTATTATTATTATTATTATGTTTGCAAATGGATTTTGATTTTTCTAGTATATCGAAAATAATATATTAATAATTTACACAATATATTGGCCATATGAGATGGCATTCAATTATAATATTTTTTTACTAAAACGTGTATAGAAAGAAAAAATACGAGTTTTACAATCGAAATTATTTCACGTAATAACGAACGCCCTCCCCCCGTATGTTTCCAGCAGACTCGGGTGAAATATACTTTTTAAAAGTATTCACAACGCATTATATTCCAAAATAATTAAAAAAAAATTATTGTTCAGAATATGAATACTTCATAACAACATTAATTTCAAAATATTTTGAATACTTCACAAAAAGTTTTCCAAATACTTTTAGAATACAATTTTTTTTTAAATTATTTTTCAGTAATACGAATACTTATCGAATATATAGTAATTATATTATATAATTGAATATAAACCGATATGTATTTGGAAAAGATTTAATATACATATATATATATATATATATTTTAATTCTGTATTTATAAATTAACACAATAACTAATAAATAAATTAGTTATAAAATAGATATAACACAATTATCATATAATATAACATAGTGCAATCGGATATGCTTGTTTATCTGAATGAGGTTGGGTTCAAACACCGAATATACCAAGGTTAATGATAATATACACTTGATGACGACGCCGTTTCAAATACCTCCATTCCTGCTAAATTTTACTCATGCTTTTTCTGAAATAATTATTCAAGTAATTAGTTATTGTTTTTATGTTAGTACTATTTAAAATGTGATTGAGTTTTAAAAAGTATTCGGAATACTACCTAAGTGTGATCTCCAATGTCTTCTTACACCGCACACGTTTGCACGAAGCCACTAGAATGCGTTACACGCCACGCGGTTTCAAAAACGCATCCAAAACCACCAAGTAATAAATCCTATACATTACTCGTATCTCCGGATTATTAACGATTTTCAAGAGCTCGCAGGAACTTTAGACCGTAGACGTTTAAAAATCATTCGTTGAATGATTCTATTTGAATCTCGAGCACTCCGAAAATAATTGTTGTTTTTCGCGCGCTCAAACGTTGTTTGAAATCTTTTTTCCAATAACAATCGTCTCGTTTCTGGATTATGGGATATTTATATACGAGAAACCCGTAAGTATATTATATTGTCTCGAGGTGGAATTCGTGTACAATACGCGTAAATAAAAATAATTTTCAGTCCAACGAATTTTCGATATGTTGACATATATTTTAGAAATAACGATGCACTAGATTAGCGAACATGTATGTGTGTAATGTACGATTTTTAAGACGTGGGGCGTTATACGTACGGCGCCACCGGTTTAACAACAGGGAGAGGTAAAAATCCTTCATTTTATTATTATTATTATTATTCGAAACTATATAAGCCGTAAATATATGATATTACTGCGGGGCATTTTCTATCGTGCTGTGTGTGTGTGTGTGTGTATATATAATAAAAAATAATTCAGAGGCGCCGAAGCGAATGTGATATGATAAACATATCAGCAGATATTGACATATATGGATTTACAAACGCGGCCATACGTGCATAATGTGTAACTAAGAAATCGACACACACACACACTAAACGCGTGTTATAGAATAATATAATATCGTCGTAGATATTTCAAATATTCACAGTGTTTTTACCCTTTTATTCGCACGGTCCGAAAAATCATATTTTTTTCCTATATATATATATATACACGCACTATCGGTCTATTTCGAGTCGATTGTCACACGTCGTGCATAAGAATCCCATTTATATTAAACTGGCATCGTATTCTCTATTATTATAATTATTATTATTATTATTATTATTATTATTATTATTATTATTATTATTATTATTATTATTATTATTATTATTATTATTATTATTATTATTATTATTATTATTAACAGCTCGTTTTATCCGCATGGACATTTGAACATTCTGGTCTCTGGAAGATTAGTCGGATTTTTTCCCCTTTTATTAAAATCGTTTTCGACTCGACGGTTATACATAATAGGCGATTATATTATTATTATTGGTTATTATTACTATACACGGCAGTGGACTCCGTTCGTCGACGGCATTTTTTTTCTGTTTTTTTTTTTTTTTGTGATCGTTGATGATGCGTATCCGAATCAATTACACCGCCGAATCGGTGTATTATTTATAATATAGTTTTCGATCGGTCAATAGGTGGGGGGTAAGAGAAAAAAAATTTGGAGAAAAAAAAATTAATAAAGTGTCGATGACCGTGACGGCGGAACCTATAGGGGACGGAGCTTATATAAAAAATATAATCCCGTCGTTCCGCACGACGACGATTGTCGAATTTTTTATTATTTAGTAATTCGTACACATACGTGTTTGGCTTTTGATCGCGTGGTCTTTTTCGTTTTTTTTTTTTTTCATTTTTATACAATATATATATATATATATATATACATGGGGAAGGGGAATTGTCGTAATAATAATCGTCCCGAAATTCGCAAACGACATTATTGTGTTTTTTTTTAACGGTAATTTATTCATCGCCCTTTGCCGCTCGCATATAAAATGTGTACGGGAATAATATACACTTGACACATTAATGTTATACATTTCATCGCGTTGAATTTATCATAAACATTTTTTTTTTTTTTGCTTATAATAACGCGCGCCTATACGATTTATATTCACAACGATAAAATATTATAATATACTACGACGTACGATCGATTTTTTTATAACGTGTACGTTTCATTATTATACAATCGAGTCGGAGCAATTATTTTCTAGTTTTCTTTTTTTCTAGAACTATAAAGCTTTTTTTATTTTTATTTTTTTAAAAAAAAAGCTACAAAATTCATATTATATAGCCCCATAAAAACTAGAAATTATCGACACAACGTTTATTTATTTTTCATAATATTGTTTAATTTTTTTTTTTTTTTCAAACACATTTCTTTCGTAATTTATATAAATAATCTTGTAAATACACCTATTCGCACTCAGAATACCAATTTTCAAATATACCATAGATATTTATAAAAATATCGTTCAAATTTTAAACAATAATTTATAACGCTTTCTTATATATTAGAAAATTTTGATTTTTCTGCGAGGATTTTGAATAATTCCACGATTTTTTTTTTTTTTTACCGAGTTGTTACAAATCTTTTACTCGGATTTCATAGCATTTCGGTACCTTTTTTCAGTATTTCGTTACACGATTCCAGTGAAATAACTGTTTCGCACGCATAGACAATTTATTAAATGTGTAACATGTCCTCCCATGACTAAAAATTGAAAAAAATAGGGCACACCGTGTCACTCGGGATGGTGTTTAAAACGATTTTTTAAAAAGTAAAATGAAAATGTTCAACGGTGTCGTCAAAAATGAAAGGCCTATTCTTTTTATATACATAACGATAATTATATTTTTAATTCCCATAAATAATTATTTAACACGCATACGAGTTATTCGGCTCGTATATTATATAAATAATAATAAATATCCTATTGCACTGAAACGAACGAATAAACAACAGACGATGTTACAGTCGTTATAGACTATATTACATATTGTCGTAGTAGTCTTTAATATATAAATAATTTTTTTTTCCTTTTTGTACTTGAAGGGCGACTAGATACTGAATTTTAGTTAGGATTTTAACGTCACTGTTTCAACGACATCAAAATAACAAAAATAATAAATTACTATTTGGGGAAGAATAATATGTAGAAATAGAAGAAATTTATCTATAATATTATAATAACATAATAATACCATAATTATCCATTTAAAATTTAATTTACGTTATACGTACAGTTTCTTCGTTTATATATATATATATATTTTATTTTTTTATTTTTTATACTTTCATCTCGTTTTTGTACATATCCATTTTCCATTTTATACCCGTCGATGACTTTTAACCGAAACCGCGGTAGTAAATAAACAAATTTAATATAAAACTCCGTATTTATATATATATATACTTTTTGTAATATTCGTTGGTTTTATTACATGATTTTTTTCATTATTTACCAGCGTATTTAATTTTCAATTGTCTTTCTTATTTTTATTTTTAATATATTATTAATAATAATAATAAATTATTATTTTCGGTATACATTATTGGTAGTCGTCAGTCGTATACTCAATGTTTCTTCGTTATCACCTCGTGATAATTACTATCTATTTTCTGATTTTTTTTTTTTTTTGTCAATTTTCCGTTTCCGCCACATAACATAAATATATATGTAATACGACAACCAATCGTCGTACTAATCACAGTCCAGTAATTTTTATATTATTTTGTGAACTGCGTGTGTGTGTGTGTACATGCAATAGTATACGTCCCGTGACAGTGTTTACATATATATTTTACGGTCGAAAGAGAGACGACGCAATATGAAAACGATGCGTACGTATAGGTATAAACGCTTTTTTTTTTCGAAATAAATAAAAATATAAAATGAAAAAACATGACGGTAAACCGCGCGTGTTTAAAAAGACGAAGACGTTTATTCGTCGAAACCCGTATTCCACGTTTTGCACGTTGTTTCTTACTTTTCAATCGGTTTTCAACAAATTCATTCGCAAATTCAAACGCCTCTCCGTGCCATCCGTCATTATAACTCTCTGCGGGAAGTGACACTCTTGCAGCGTCTTTCATTATACGGCCGATGCATTCCGTTCTAGGCCTGCCTCCCGATCTACCGTGTTCCTTCTATCATTCATTCCTCCTTCAATTATTATTAAACCGTGCCTCAACGTGTGCCACCTCCTTTCCCTTCCGCGCATACACGTATTATTATACAGATTAAAACGATAAATAGTAATTTACTTTGCGATCCTTTCCCGCGTCTCTATTTTTTCCACGTTATTTACCACGCGTTATAAACGTTCGCGCGGTACAATCGTTTTGGTGTATAACACACTTGACCCGCAACAGAGAACGCGCTCTCTAACAGCAGCGTGTAACGCGTCGTGTCATTCATCATCGCCACTGCCAGTCGCCCGCCCACCCGTGGCCTGCAGCCGATAAAACGCACGATTTACAAACGTTTCGCGCATAACCTACGCGCGCAAAGACGGGGGGTTTTTTTTTTTTTGTTTATTACGAGTATTTCGCCGCCGTTTCGATTTTTCGAAAGCTTTACGCGAACGGACGTTCGTCACAGATTAGTCGTTTCGCCAAAAACTGTCTCCGATAAAAAAAAAAAAAATGTCTTCTTCGAAACAATATCGTATTATTGGCAGCAGCACCGATCACGAGGGGTTTATCAATACGGTACCGGTTTGCTCGGTACACAATAAATTATTATCGCTCACGGCAACCGCGCGCGTACGACGCCGCGGCGCGAATTTCGCTTGAAGCGCGTAAAAATTCGGTATCGCCGCCACCGCAGCGTATTAATTATAACAGCAATGCCTGTGTATAATAATAATAATAATAATAATAATAATAATAATAATAATAACGGTAATCGCACGCTGCAACATAATATACACACGCGCATTATATTATAAAACATATTTAATAATAAATACGTTGCACGGGCGGTTATAGAATTTTTTATTTTTTTCATTTTGTCGGTCTCTCGCGCGCCCGTGCGCGCACCTATAGGTCGCCGCGGCGTCCGCGGGTAATAATTGTATTCTGGGACGGTCGGATCACGATCGTACGGCGGCCGCCGCGTTGTGCAACACGCCGTCGCCGCCGCCGATGAAAACGAGTTTTCTAAATCATGAAACGACGGCTTCGACGGAGTGCGAGCGTGCGCGCAACAACGCCTATATAAAATAATATTATATATATTACGCGCATTCTGTAATACTCTCGTCCGTCGAATTGATCACACACAAGAAATAATAAAAGTAAACCCGTTGACTATATTTATATACTATGGTTAGTAAGCTATACCCGCCCCTCGTACCATCAGCAGCACCACTACCACCACCACCATCAGAAGCATCAGCAGCAGCAGAAATAATAATAATAACAACAACAACAACAACTACCTGCACGCCACCGCCGCCGCCGATATCGTTGTAATTACAATAATCTCGATCGCGTATAGGTATATCGCGCGTACGCCGAAAAAATAAAAATACCGTGTCTGTTTTACGGTACGCGCGGTATATAATATAATATGCGAGTACGACGCGTATAATGTAAAATTATACTCGCCCGCCCATCCATCCTGTATACACGTACCTATTACGTACCTCCTCCTAGTTGCCTATATATTCCTTACCTACCTACCGATTATAATACGACGTCCCTCTATTACTTATCGGCTATCGCCGTCGCGTCGTGCCAGGCAACACCCCGGCAACGTGTACCACCTACATGTATACCGTTCACGGAATATATCGCGCGGGGCAAGACACGGCCGGTAAAAAACGGTGCGGTGCGGCACGACGTCCCGGTGCCCGGACGGAACGCTTGTCGATGCGATTTGTCCGTTGTGCGCGCGGACCGGCCCGGAGCACGGCTGCCGATAACCCCCTTCCTCCCTCCCGCCGTGTAATGTTTAGAGAAACAAAAAAAAAAAAAACCTATAGCCCGGGAAGTCCTTTTTCCGCCCGTGTCCAGCGGCGGGAGAAACGTTATGACGGATGTGTTAAACGGAATACACGCAATAGGACGTATGGAAATGTTTAATTAGGAGAATGAGCGCTGGAGAAATCGTTTGAGCGCGCATGTCGAGGGGCGGAATCGGGACAAAGAAAAAGTGCCGTTATGAAGGAGATTGGCAGAGTGTAGATGAAAAGATGGTTTATGGAGATGTGGTGAGCAAAAATAAGAATAGCCAACACTACTCGCGTGGGATAACGGCGGCGGCGAAAAGACAATTACAGTGAGGCAACATTTATATTAAACAAACTGTTCCCCTAGTCTTAAGAAAAGAATGAAATTCTTCTAAATACGAGTTCCATAAGTATACTCGTATATCACACGAAACGTAAAATAAAATTGTGTTATTATTATTAAAAATCGTACACCGTACAAAGCAGTATAATGTATTTTGATTACGAATGTTATAAATACGGGAAAGGATACGAAATGTATCATTGGGGATTACTCGTAATATTGTAACAACCCTTCCAACATTAATATCAAAGTGATTGCGGTGATACTCGTATTTTATACTTTTATTATTAATATTTTGGTTCCTATTCAAATAAAAACAACGTATTTTATAACAAAATTTCTAATTTTCTTCGTTTTTTAACTTATTTATCGAGTACTTCATATTACGTACCATGTTTTTATTTAAACATCCGAATACGAGTAAATCTTTCTTCGGTGATCTAATTTAACCGCATTATACCGGTTGGTAGCTATTGGTTAATAGACCGACGAATATTATGAATTATGATAAATAGTAACACGTTTTTTTTAACGTAAAAAAATATTATTTTTATTGTTTTTCATAATTTCTTATTATATTTTTGGTACATTAGACAATATTTTGTGTAAAAAAAAAAAAAAAAAGCCCGCGGGAGAGGATCTACCGTAATTACATCCCTGTACAGTTTTAATAGTTAGCTATACAAATATATAATATTTGAATTAACAAGCAGCATCCGCACACGAAAGCTGAAATCGCACGTCGCGTGTGCTACAATATTATGAACACTACATACCTATAATATTACAGGGCCATTAAAATCTGCAAAATATATTTCGTATTTGTTAAAAATGTGTACAATTTTTTTTTTTGTTTTCCTTTCGAGAATCGATTCGTATAGATATTAAAAGGATTATAATATTATACGTGTATATGTTTGTCGACTGATTATTATTATTATTATTATTATTATTATTATTATTATTATTATTATTAATATTATTATTGCGAATCGATATTAATTTCGCGCCTCCTGATCTGCTTTTGTAATGGACTCATCCGTTCTCTGTCGTTTCAGACCTGAATTACTGCGGTACACACGAACCGTGCCTGAACGGTGGAACGTGTAAGAGCACCGCTCCGGACAGGTACACCTGTTCGTGTACCGAAGGTTTCGGCGGTGCCAACTGCGACGTGGTGCTGAACCCGTGTGCCACCGAGCCGTGCGCCAACGGCGGCAAGTGCCGGACCGCGGACGCGGTCGTCGGCGGTGCGACAAACGGTGCCGCCGGTTCCACCGTTGGCGGTGCAGCCACGGTTTACGGATCCGCCGCTCAACCACCGCTGCTCGTGCCCAAACAGTTTCATTGCGAGTGCCGGCCGGGCTGGACAGGCAGCACTTGCAACACGGGTACGTGTATATGCATACGAACGCGAATATATAACGCTTTAATTACATAATATTACATTATGTAACGTTCTCGGAACTGATAACGAATCGAATTTTAATTAAAAATAATCGTTAAAAGAGAAAAATTTAAAAAAAAAACGACTTTTTTTCATCGCGATTTCGTTTGATAAAAAAAAAAAAATGAATAATTTACTTAAAAAAAAAAAGAACGAATTTTGTATTAATTATCGACTAATTATAATGTGAATATTGAAATCGGAACCCGTATATGAAACAGATGTGAATGCAAACGATCTCTTATTAGATTTTCGTACAGGAATTATTAATTTAAAAAAAAATTGTTTTCGATTCCGATTTTCGTCTTAAAAAAAAATATTTATGTACATATATATTTGTTTTTATAACTATTAATTAGATAAGTTTGCATACGTAACGTCGAATACCCGAGTGGCTGGTTATATTATACAAAATTCAAACCATGTACTATATAATATTACGAGGCCGTTGTTAAAATAAAACTGTACGAAATTATATATTTAACTCATATAATGACACACACACATATATATAGACTTTAATTTATGGTAATACAAAAAAAAAAAATTATAATGGACCTTCTCACGTTTTACACGTTCATAATATTTATAGTATAATACAGGGAGATTACATAACAGAAATTTCATTACCCATTTTACTATATTAAATGTATATCGAGAAGTTGGTTTTATCGTGTATGCGTACTGTATAGGTACGCATAAACAATATATAAATTATGACGTGACCGCGTGAAACCAAAACCGTAGACACGAGTAGAGTTACACGTATTAGATATATTAAAGATTAAAAGTTAATTGACTTTAAATAATCGAATTAATGCGATGAGAATATCGTGTTAAACGCGTTTGTGATCTCCCGCCGACGTTTGCAGACTCTATTTTTTTCCCCCCGATAAGTCAATTTTAATGGAAAATGCATTAATGAATATCTAAAAAATAAAAAAATAATAAACAATTTTAGAAAAAATAATACTTGAATCTATATATCTTATTACAAAAAATAAATAAATGCATAAAAAAAATCAATCGAAAGATTCCGGATTTCAATTTTACGCAGTTACATTTAAATTTGATAACTGCAGATCAATTAACCTTAACGTCTGACAAACAAACACGGTGGTTCTGTTTTAAAGCCGTGCAGACAAAATACCGCGGACGATTTTCCAATAATTGATTACTCCTTTTCACAAATTCGCCTTTGTGTTAAAATGTTTAAAAAGTACTTATTAGGCAAAAAACGAAAATAAAATGTCGCTGCTTAAAACAACTCACGATATTATCTAATAACAGAGCTGGGTTTTTTTTAAGATGTATCTTTAATTATTAAAGAGTTATGAAATTATATATAAAAAAAAAAAAAAAATAGTCAAAATCGTATTATTAAAATGCTCTTAATTTTTTAATTGTAATTTATTTCGCGTTAAAAATGTAACGTCTACTAGATACGATTTTCAGTGTTAAACGCAAATACTCAGTTGTTTTGTTTTTTTTAGTCCTCCGATTCGGTAAAAATTACAATAATATTAAAGGGGCGTGCAAGAGTAAATCTATTATTTTCGTTATTCATCTGCGTATCTCAATTATTTCTTTTTTTCTTTTACTGGACACCGTATAGTCCTCACGCGTTATATCGAAATAAATTTCTTTGTAGAACGCTCTCTCTCTTTTTTTTTTTTTTTTATTACTAAAGCTCTTATTCTTTAGTTTTCCTCGATTCGAACATTGGATCTATTAGACACTCGCATGTACAGATCGTTGGATCGACTGCAGGATATCGCGAACATCGCGTGCACGCGCGCGGAGACTTTGACGACGGCCACCGTGGCGCAGTGCGGAGCAAAAAGGACGCGGCGAACCCACACAGTGGCTGTCGGGCTTTTACGAGTGGGTACTCGTGTTGGCGATTTTCATCGTCTTGTCGTGTAGCGCGCAAGTACTTGTGTTGGATTAGGTGCACTGGCCGCGCGGTGAGATTCGGTGTGCGTGTATGTGTGTGTGTGTGTGTGTGCGCCGTCACCGCACGAACGATGACGAATTATTATTTAAATCACGCGCATTATTATTATTATTATTCAAAATTCCGATTCCGAAATTATTACACGAGCGCGAGCAGCGCGCGTGTGCACAAAGAGAAAGGACGACGATTTGTTGTGTTTGTTTGTTTGTGTGTTTGCGTGTAATGGTGGCGTGTGTAGTGTACCCTATATAGTGTCGTCCCGCGCGACTCTCGTCGTCGTTATATTGTTATTATTATTATTATTATGGTAAACACACGGCGCGGGCGCGAGCGCGTTCGAAGAGTGCAGCCCGGCGGCCGTTTTATCCGCAAAGTCATTACGACAGTGTGTGTGTAAGTACACTATAGCGCGCCCACTCTATATAAATATAATTATTTTATTTTTTTTTTTTCAATAATGTGTGACTGTATGTGCGCGCGCGCGCAGTCGAGATGACATTTCGGTATGTCACACGCCGCGGCCCGTCGTCGTCGCGTTATAATTATTACGACCGACGACGCGGGCACAATATGATGACCGAGTGAAATTAAATAAATAAACGTTTTTGACTTTTTGTCTTATATTTTTAACGTGTAACGATGTCCCGTATAGCAGCGACGGCCGTTTTGTATATAAATATAAATATTATTATATTACGCTACGCGACCGTAGCAGATCGGGGGTGGACAAAATAATTTTATTCGAGTGTTTGAGTACATATTTTTTGTACGTAATAACACACACACAGACACGCCTACGCTCGTTAAAATAAACGAAAATCCTTGAAGAGTTGTGTATTTGTGTCTAGACGTGACGGTTGAAGTTTTCTTTTTTTTTTTCTCCCCGATATTACGTGATAGTCTGCAATTTGACTACATCATTGTTTTCCATCATCGTCGCCTACTTTATTACTACCGAAATCGTAACGCCTACGCCGCGCGCGCGACTCTTATTCCGTTTTCCATAAACATTTTTCTTTTTCTTTTTTAATTTACGCGCTCTGTTTATAGATTAAAAATGTTGAAGAAATCCTGCAATACCTACCGCGTTAATTTTCGACAATTCACTGTATACACTACACAACAATATAATTACCACCGTCCAATAGTGAAAAGACAGTGAACCGTGGGGTGTCGCTCAAATGAATTACTCGCCGATTAAAATTTAAGAGTGTTATCATTATACATTCAAAAGCTTTTGATAAGTCATTGCATCCGATAGAACGATTCTGAGCGGTGCTTCGACGTTGTTAAAAAACTTTTTATTTAATTTTTGAAAATTTTTTTCCTTCGTGTAATATAAATAATTACATATTTAACGAATATTTCAAGTTTTTATAACTATTAGTCTCGAAATTAGGATAATCGATTTCGACGAAATCGTATTTTTACCGCGTTTTTCATGTAATTTACGGGTGTAGTTTTTTCGTACGTTCAAAATAAATTATTGAGAAAATCGAAAAATGATCACTCACTCAGCGAACGATGTAGATACGGAGGCTATATTTTGTTTGGAAATATTTTCGTGGGCTCATATTTATTTGGAATCGTATGTCGTCGGAAACATATTTTAAAGGAAAATATTCTCTTGGTTAAAAATAAATTGTCGGAAAAGCATTCATTCGGAAATATAATTACGTGTTTGTAAATTGAAATTTCAAAATATATTTTTCTGGAACCGTATTTTGTCGGAAACTTATTTAACGGGAAACATTTTTTTGTCGGTAACGTGTTTTTCATGAACTTATAATAATATATCCTACGGCGTTCTAATCATCAATAAGGCGGGTGAGTTATAGCAAAAGCAAAAAAAAAAAAAAACCGAAGTGGATGATTTTTTTTTCAACGCGTGTTACACGTTGCGACAAATACGTTTCTGACAATCATATTTCAAAAGAAATATGGTTCGTGAACACGTATAGTTCCAATAAAATACGTTTTTTCGACAAATCATTTTACCAGAAGAATACTATTCCAAACGTATATTTTCCGACATTATCATACACGTCCCCGTATACGCGGGGTGTATCTGCGCAAGGAGGAGAACCGACGTCGCTGGTATAACAATATAATAACAGTATAGTAGTATTAATATCCAATTCATGACGCCTACACACCTGTCAACGAAAATAATGCTTACTACACACGCGCGTGAGCAGATAACATCGTTTATTTATTATTTTAGAAACGTTTTGTCAAACAGATACCGCGGAACTATAGTGTTTATCTTTCGTATACTCGCCTTAAATATATATATATAACAAAAATACGGAAGTCTTCCATCGGGGAAGTCGTTGTTAGGTATCGTTCGATTTTTACTGCGGTTGTCGACTGTTGTTCTGTCGTATTTAAACAATTAAGTGTTAGGCCTGATTTTTGTCGATTTTCATGTCACATAGATTTTGGTGTGAAGACACAATCGGGCTGGTTTGAAATTAACAATTTCAAACGGTATATAATGTTTTCAATAATAATAATCTCTATATAATATGCGAATTGATAAAAAACAGGCGTCGCGTATTTCATTAAGAATTAATCTGGTAAAGAGGGGCGATAAATTGTGGAAAACACGTTCATGCGTACGAAAATCGGAATCGGTAAACATTTTCACGTGCGTTTGGGGGGGAAGAGGGAAACGCGTTTATCCAAACTTTTTGAACATCCGTCTACGTAATGTATAAAAATCGAATGTATTCGTTTATAGAAATCGACGAATGTGCCATGCAATCGCCGCGGTGTTTGAACGGAGGAACGTGCGTGGACTTGGTGGCCGACTGGCGTTGCGCGTGTCCGGACGACCGTTGGCGCGGTCGCCGATGTGAAATCGGTACGTTGTAGTACAAGAATAATCTATCACCGACGCATTCGCAAAACCTTTAATTAAATATTTGTTTCTGTTGTCGTCGTTTTTACCATTTTTCTTTTCGTAACCGCGTTTTTAGACGTGGACGAATGCGAACGACAACAACAACAACAACACAGGGAACGACAACCGGCCGAACTGCAACAGTGCGGTGCGAACGCCGTGTCGTGTAGGACGACCGGAGGAACGGGCGTGACGACCGCGGAATGCGTGTGCAGACGCGGCTGGGCGACCGCGGTGACGACGAGAGACGGCAATAACAGTACGCTGACGACGGCCGCAGCCACTGTCGGGTGTACCGTGAACGTGGACGATTGTGCGGGGACGGACGTGAAATGCGCCAACGGCGGCACCTGTGTAGACCTGATCGGAGGGTACACGTGCGCGTGTCCCGCCGGCTATACCGGTTAGTTAGTTAGTTAGTTAGTTAGTTACTTGTTGTTAGGGTACAGATTATTTATGGGGAGTAGTAGGGGGGGTCGACTTTCAATTATCAGCTATGAATAGGCTGACGTGAAAAAAAAATTGTTTAGTGAATCGGGAGGAGTTGGAAAAAAAAATGTCGAGTGAATATAATTGTAGGATACATTTTTGTAAAATTTTAGCACAAGAAAAAATTATTTATCCTCAAGTCTACACGTTTTTATAATGAGGTGTTGAACTCGCACTTTTTTTTTCGTCGTGATAAACCGAAGCGTACGTGTATTAGGAATGCACTCAAAGTGTTGTTATCGGCGAAAACTTTGCAAAAAAAAAAAAAAAAAAAAGAAAAAAGAATATTAAAGCGCGAGAAACAATATTACGCGTATTTTATTTTCTGTTTTCCCGTCCGTCTCGTTCTCTACGAATCGCTGTATAACGTGTGTTTGACAACAGGCCGGAATTGTAGAACGCAAATCAACCCGTGCGACGGCGGCGGTGACGAATCCGGCGGGACCGGCGGTGGTGGTAACCCATGCAAAAACGGCGGTGAATGCGTGCCGGCACGACGATGGCGCAGCAACGGATCGTCGACGGTCGCGGTTAAACAACAGCAACCGTATTCGTGTATATGCCCGTTGGGTTATTCGGGCGAGAACTGCGAGGTAAATAACACGCGATAGCCCAATATTTTTCCTACGCGGTGGATAAATCACGGCGCGCTTCAGGGGGACACATCACTTCCCCCCGGGACAGCAATCCTCCTCCATGCATCCGCATCTTTTTATCGATTTTATTTAATTGACTGTTATTACACCTACAAATTTAAAACGTATAGTGCTTATACATTAGACGGCTCTATCTCCATCTAACTTTAGCCTTCGCGGCCTACATTTCGTTCTTAAGTAGTTTGTGCGGATCGATTAGTTTCCGGCGGTTCATCACGTTGTCCGATTCTATCTTTTTTAGCATTCCCTCCCCCCCCCACCGATTTTCCGTGTTCATATCCACCAACGGAACAGTGCGCGATCCGCATCGTAGGTCCGCAATGCATTTTGGATCGTCCAACGTTTTGAAACTGTGGTGGAGACCTAATGACGGAAACACCCGCGGGTGGCCGGTCAGAAATTGCCGAACTTTCTCGTCGTTCATGTTGTTTACATCGCCGATGAGTCCGATCGGTCCTCGTCCGATTCGTTCCTCTTACCATACCTTAACCGAACGAAACCGAAATGTAATCCGTTTCTATCCCATTCTCCGCGTGACATTATCATAGCGTATTCGTCCGACGATGATTCGTCATCAAAATTTATTTTACTCTTCGTCCGTAATTTAATTATTACGTTCTTCGTAATGTTCTACCGCTTAACCTAACGCGCGACGATTGTGTTGGACAGATCGACAGGGACCACTGTACGCCGAACCCTTGCCGGAACGGCGGCCAATGTCTGAACACGCCGGACGATTATTACTGTCAGTGTAGCGGCGACGGTTGGTCGTGGCACGGTAAAAACTGTACGCTGCCCGCGGCGGACGTCGGATATCCCAGGACGACGGCAAAAACTACGGCGGCGGCAACGATGACGATGATGACGATGACGACGACCACGACGACAACGACGACGGCGAGGACGACGACGGTCAACACGACTCCGTCGCCGACACCTGCACCCGCACCGCGTACCGCGAGCACCGCTGCGGACATCTCGGTCCGTCGACCCGGCACCGGGACTACGGCGTGGAATCATAAACGCGGTGACGACACAAACGACAACAGTAAAAGTGAGTGTTCGCGAACACAGGGACAGGGCAGTGTTATTCATTTTGACGTGCGATTGGACCTAACAACATGATTCTAAGTAGAAAATCAAGAAATGCGCGTGGTAATATTAAGGGTGCAGAGGATTTTAAATCCTACCCACTTTAAAAAAAAAAAAAAAAAAACTTTAAAATAAACACTGGGACAGGGTACGTGTCTTTTCCTCCCGTGCTCTTCTCATCCCACAAATTTCCAAGACGCGTCTGAAAAATTAATAAATAAAACGAACCGGCAAATTATATATTCGTAAATATACCCGTGGCGCGTCATCACCACGCGCAGCCGTCGTGATATTTTTTTAATGGGATAAAACATATCGATTTTTTTCTTCATTTTTCACCGTAATTTATTATGTGTATACTCTGGAAGGAATAAGCCCGTATTTTATATTATAATATACGTACAAACGAAATCTCGTTACGAACGCGATAGCAGCCGCGGTGAAATCCTGCACGGAACGCGCGCGACCGGTGTCACGCTGAGCTCTCTCACTATAAATATTATATTTATACGTAATAATAATACGTATAAATATTGCGCGCCCGCCAGTCTATAATGCGCGGCGATGCGTTCGTCAACGGCGGCGGTACGCACGTCATCGTATTATTACAAGTCGGTCTGCCGCGTCCGGATGATGTATAATAATAATAATAATAATAATATTTGAATAATGTAAATTCCAAAAACCGCCTACGAAACAACACAAAAATAATAATAATAATATATCGGCGGACACGATATAATATAACCGCGCGTATACACATCGAATAACGCGCATCATCGCACATCGTTATAATAATAATAATAATAATAATAATAATAATAATAATAATAATAATTATTATTATAATGACCGCGCCGATCCGTTTGGTGAAAACGCGAGCGCGTTGTGTGACGTGTATGCATACGCGCGTGCTGTACCTACGGCTCGTAAACTCTTGACGGCGGCGGCGGCGGTTTCTCTTCGGTTCGACGTGCTGCTGCGCGGCCGTCGTTACTACGGACCGCGGGGGTCTAATGGGAAAACGTCGTCGTGAGTGTCCGTCTCGTTCTCCACAGCACGCGTGTCTGTGTGAGCTGAGTGTATAAAGCGCGCGCCCCGGTTCGAACTGAAAAACAATCGCGCGGGGCAACGGCGGCGGCGGCGGCAACGGCCACGCTTAAGCTCTTACCCGTATCACCTCCCCCCGGTGACCGTGTCGAGTCCGCGGCGACACCCCGCTGACCGCAACGGCGGTGACGGGCTCGCGCGTGCTTTCCGTTGTTTTCTCGTCGTCGTCGTATTATTATTATTATTATTATTATTATTGTTGTATAATATATTACGATTTGTTCGTAATTTATGTGCGCTTATTGCACGAGGCATATTACGTCGAGGTTTTCGTATAACACACACCGAAATAATATTAAATGGGTCGGATATAAAGCACACTCGTCTTTCCCGACTCGGCCGGGCCGTCTCACAAAGAGTCGTGTCCCGACGCCTTACTTTGTTGAATATAACTAATAAATCCCAAAACCATAACCCTCGCGACATCGTCACTATACGAAATAAATTCGATAACGAATAGAAAAAAAAAGATTTTTAAATAAATCATACGTCAATGTTGTAAATTTCGTTTAAATAATCCCGATACAACTCCGTTCACTATAGTATAGACAAGCGTCTGGTCTGAGTTTAAGGCAAAAGCCGTCCACTCTTGTAATACGCAATAATAACAAGAGACATTACGCGAGCGCACCGAGCACCCCGAACGTCGTATGCGTACACGGTGAAAGGGGAATTGAAGCAATTTTTCCGTCACGTTTTTTCTCGAAATTTTTTCACGAAATACACCACGAGTGATAATTGGTAGAAATCATCACGTAACGAAAAAGCATTATGTCCTCTCCATGCGAATTTCATTATATACGAGTGTGTGTGTGTATGCGAGTAGTGATGGGCGATTCTCTCGATATAGCAAAACGATTATTTTAATCGAAAGCAAAAGATTTCAATCGTATCGTACGCATCATTTTCGCCGGTGATCTACACACGTGAAATAATAATAATAATAATAATGCAACCGATACTTTTTATTGCGAATTTTATTAATTTGTTTCGTTGATTTTTGTCGTCGCACAGCGGTAACGGTAACAATAGTCGAGCAACGTGTTGAGAACGACAATGGCGGCGCAGACGCGACCGTGTGCGGCGGACGACGCCGCTTAAACTACTGGACGGCCGACGACGGATGTAACGAGTGCAAATGCGCCAAATCGCTGGTAGACGAGAAAACGACGTGCACGAATCTGTGGTGCGGACCATCGTCCTACGATTGTCTCAACGGCGTAGTACCCTGTGCCGGCACCAATCAGGTAACCGTTCATATCATATTTTATTTATCCGGAGGAGGGATCGTTCACCGCAGTCTACGACCCATGTGAGCGTGTGAATTTTAATCAATTCTGCTCGGTTCGTGTTGATAGTTCACATTGATAATATTATACGTATAATGTACACAGTGGTGTCACAGTAGTTAGTCTCTTCCTCCTAGTCGGTATAGGTGTCTCAAAATATGCTCGCGCGGATTAACGTAGGTGAAAAAAGTTCACCGCGTGGTCGAGTGGACCCTTGCAGTGACTACACGAGATCTGAGGCCCGTGAAATCGTTTTTTGAGGCCTCTTCGTTTTATTCTACACGATTAATGTGTAAATAATATCACCTCGTTATTTCTATATACCCTTTCCATGTATATTTTATTGACTGATTATATTTAGAAAATCGAGCGCAAAACTACATATTTTGTAATAAAATAATTTAACCGAAATGTAATTTTCCCTAATCTATTTTATATTTTGCATACAGCAATATTAAAAGCACTCATCTGAATTTAAATTGACTTTAGGAATGTAGCGATTTTGTTCACATTTGTTTTTTTTTTTTTTTTGTGAATTCGTCTTTTACAGTCATGAGATTATATCATCACCCTAAGGCCTAAATATATTATTAATTTTATACGGAAACATTGCATTAGGACTATTTGTAAAAGTCTAATATAGTGACTAATATTCGTATTTAACAACGCATGAATCTCGATGTCCTTTGGAGTCACATCTTGCACGTCCAGTAGATAGTTGCTGATGTGAGGGATCGCGAACAGATTATGAAATCGTTTTCACCGAACGTTTTATTAGAAATTATTATTCGTACGTGTACAGCATATATTATATGTACTTTGAAAACGTTACAACCGATTATCACTATAACCAATCATTTATTATAGAACGCGCGTATACTCGTTTTTTTTTCATTCCCCCTCGAAGATTAATATAATGCCATTAATAATACGCTTTTTTAAGTCGACGTTCTAAGAACAAATAATTATTCTCGGTCGATCTTCGTAAAAAAATATAAATAAACGTTTGGCCTGCACCTTATCCATTTATAGCGTGATCCTCAACGGTTGCAGAGATGGTCGAAGAGGAAATGTTTATGGGCATACTTTTCGTGAAAATCGATTCGAATAGTTTATATACGACGTTCTATCGCGATCCAAGTACATTAAAAAAAAAAAACAAAAAATGACAAATATCGGCTTTTGAAAGTTTTCAATTTAGTATATAATTATATAACGGTTCGAATTTCTCAATTAAAACTAACACTGAAGGTACGCATTTTGCTGCAGTCTCTCACTCTACAATAGGTATATATATATATATAATATGTACAAGACATAACTTATTTTATAAAATTACAAAATCAACAAAGCCATTAAAAAAAAAGAGAGAGATAAGATGTAGCGAGGCGAGTTTTAGAATTCTAAAATGAATTCGATTCAACAAAACACTTCTGAGCGGAATTCCGATGTAATATTATTTATTATTAAACACGTAATAATACATTTTGACATTATTTACCGTTTTGAGCACAATTTGTCGGTAGTTTTTTGTGCCTCGTTTAAAACCCGTATGGTAAAATAGTTTTTCTTCCGATTTCCGTGTCGTTTCCATTTAGAAAATTACTGAGCAAATCGAAAAACGTTTTAAATAGAACACCGACAATTTGTTATAGCGGAACGTAACGCGTGACACGAGATCGTCCGTGCTTTTTTTCTAGTCGAAATATCGTACAATGCAAAAAAAAGTATATATATATACACCGTTGGTAAAACCCAATAGTTTCCTCGCTTCGCTCAGGATGTAAAAACAAGAGAATTACAGAAATCAATGATAATATCGTATTGAAATTTGGTGTGAATAAGAACGTAGAAATCGGCAATTTGTTGGTCTAGCGCGTGCGTGTAATAATATTATTATTTTTACTGCAGGTGTGCGTGCCGATATCGGACGACGAGGAACTGTTGGACGACCGGGACGTGCATGACAACAAGGCTGTAGAAGACACCGGCACGGCCGTCGTCGCCAATTCGCTGCTGTTGTGGCAACAATGTCTGCGGCCGCCGTGCAACGCCATCGACACCGCGGTGGAACGCGATCGGGACGACTCGCGGTTACGTTACGGTTATGACGACGGCGACGAAGACGGAGACGAAGGCGGCGGTAACGCTTACATGGCGGTCGGCCCGTGGCCGAGACGCCGTCACCGCGGTCTGTGCGTGACCGTGGTGGACGAGGACGAAGAGGACGATCACGGGCCATCACCGGTAACGTCGACGACGGTCGTCTGGCCGCCGGCGGTTCGACACTGTTTGCCGAACGGCAAAGGGTATGACGCGACGCAGCGACAACACCGGCGTCAACGCAACGGCGTTTGCGGCCGTTTGCGCGTCACTCTGGACACGGCGCGGCTGCGGCGCGGCACACGGGTATCGGCCGTCTGTCACAGTCTCCGGCGTCTGTTGGCTTGGAATTGGGTCCGTGACAAGGACTCGGTGACGACGGCGGGCCGAAACGAGGCTGAAAATCGCGTGTACGTTATGTGCGAGCTGGACGCGGATCAACGAGACGATGCAGACGATCGCGTCGGTCGTCGTCGTCGTCGTCGACGTCGCGTGGCCATTCAAGTGTCCGTGGTACGTATTGCACACACACACACACACACACGTATACAGTTTTCATCACTTTACGTTTACGTTGCATTATTTACAAAATTATTTTTAATATTATTAATATTTAAATTGATTATTATAATTTTATTGTTGATAGTTTTAAGCAATTCGTAAGGTATTTAAAAATAACACGCACGATAACATTTTTCATAAATTTCATTCGAGTTTTACGAACGATACGATCCTATATTTATATAAAAAAAGAAAAAATCGGAAAACCAGTATTGTTATACAGTCGGACAGTGTAAATATAATTCAAATACAAAAAAAAAAAAAAATACACACTACGACGACGGGACGAATCGAAAGCGGTTTTAAATGTGAAAAAAGAAATCCGAATTTGAAATACACGATTCCGTGAATTTACAACAATAATTATAGACGAAATTTCTTATAATTCCTTCTGTTTCCCAATAGATAATAATAGTAATATTAACGTGTAATGTATATCTCGTTTTTTTTTCTATAAAATTTCGAAGAATCGAATACTGCAGTGCGTGCTATTTTATGCGTTAGAAAAAAAAACTCCAATTTATTCCAACACACTCGTTGATTTCTTCACTCGAAAAAGAACTATATAATATATTATTTAGAGAAAAAAAAAATAATATAATAACGAAAACGTGAAAAATACGTAATTTTTTTTTTCTTAACTACCGTTAGACTTAGAACCGTATAATTATGTAGTTAAATTTCGTAATACTAGTGTACCGTTTATTGTTTTATGTACAAAATAATAATCACGTCATGTCAAGAAAGATACGCGTAAGTGCAGGTTATATAGATGAACGATTATCGTGTTTAATTTCTTACACGAAATCGAACGAATAGTATTTTCGACGTATTTTTATTTTATAAATTATATATAAATTACATATACTGTTTAAAATGTATTACAGAACATAAGAAGTATTACGTTTTAAACATATTATGTACTGTTTAAATGTAATACTGCGTAAACACCGCGGTTACAGAAGAAAAATATTGATTCGGAATAGATTTTATTGTATAAAATTTAATATTTCGGTAAAATTATCAATAAATCGTCGAAATCATTATATCCAATCGCTATTTTATTATTAATTCGTTATATTGTTATTCCGTATTAAGACAGAGTGTTCTGATAATATTTTAATTTTTCGACCAAATATATACTAGTAATAGACGTTTGGCATCGTTATGGATGTGGCTTAATATAGTGAATTACTTATATAAATAATAGTTTCGGAGTTTTTATATTATTATAAATTTGAAATCAATGACAATAATAATCATTGCGTTCGATAAAAAAATAAGCGGAGATTCTGAGCGGAGCCCAGGTATAATATTATGTATTATTATATAATGTATATATTACATTCCATTATAATCCCTGTGCGTATAATTTAACTTTGTATTATATACATTTCCACGAATTAAAGCTTAAAAATAAAAAAATAACTCGAACTAAATAGCATTTCATTAAGTGTCTTAAAATCAAAATATTAACATTTTTAATGATTATAATACTCCAAAATCTATAAATAGTCGTAAATTGAAAAAAAATTGTTTTTTTTTCGCAGTAGTACCTATAGTACACAAAGTTACATATTGTTTAAATATTTCAAAACTCTTGAGTAATTGTTTTCAAAATTATCGGAAGAACTATTTTAACGAAATCTCATTTTAACCGTTTGTGCAGATTTTTTCAATAGTTTTAGAATTTTTTTTAACGCTTTTGAAAAAGCACCAAAAAAATAAAAAAAAAAATCGAAAAATGACTGCTTTAAAATACTACGGAGTAGATAAAAATTTTCTTTAAAAAAAAAATAATAAAAAATTCGCTACGTTCTTTAATACTTCGAAGCACTTGGAAAAATTTGCAATTACAAACACAAAAAAAAAAACATACACACGACGCGCATCGTTGTAAAACCTGCGATACATCATTACATTCGCGCTCCGTTCAGAATACCCGAAACACGGCGAGAGATTGAACGGTGTACTTAAATCCGCGCGTGTGTCGAATCGTTTTGTGCGCAGACTGTCGTCGGGACCGAACTGCAACAGCGACGGACCGCGGCGGACGACGACTTTGCGATAACCGTCGGACGCGCCGTCCAGACGCTGTACAAACGATTGGAGGCAGGCGTAACCGGATCGCCGGCCGTCTCGACGAAAAAGGTGCCAGTGACGACGGGCGGTTATCGCGCACACGCCGGTGCCGCGGCCGACGAAGACTACTACTACGACGACACGGCTGCGCTGGCGTTCTTGACGGCCGCCGTAGTGGACGTCGTGGTCGGCGGCAAGCCGACGGAAACGTCGTCGTCGCCAGCCCCGGCCAATTCTTCCGGGCCTCCGGACGACGGTGAGTGCTGTGTATTAGACGTTATGCATAGCGTTGTATTGTTATACACGTGTATTGTTATTTTTCTATCCCTGCGGAACGATACGTCATCCCGAGAAGGCGAACATAATGCAAGACTTTGCACTGCAAACGGGATTTCGCGGTAGTGTAATTGAAAAAAATTCATAAGAGCTTGTGGGAGGTGTGGCTGATTCACACAAGTCCGATAACGAATCGTCGTAATTCTCGTATATACTATAATATATTATAACGGTGTCAATATTTCAAATAACAACTACTTTTGCAAATTGTTCGAATCACGTTTGCCGTGCTTGGTGTACTCGGTTTTTTTTCCGCGAAAAAACCGACCGTTTTTCAAATATAAATGTCGTCACTATTATTATTATTATTATATTCAGTGATCTCGTTTTACGTACTACACTGTTCGTTCGTAATTAGAACGGAGGACTTTTAGCATTTGCGTATCCGTTTTATAAAATCGCGAAAATAACGGAATAAAACGCAATAACAACACGTTAGTAGGGTAAAATGAGCGGTTCTGGATCCATCGTAAACCTCCTAAAACCTGCACCCACCATCTGGGTATGGTCAAATAACGTTTAACCTTATCTACTATTAAACCTCAATTAGCCTCTTTGACTATTGATAATTGATCAATTAAATTATACTTAACCTCAATTAATATCTAATTGATTTCAATTAAAACTTAATAATTTTTAATTATCTCATAATTGATCGATTGAACCGTACTTTATTTCAATTGACATCTATTTGATTTCAATTAAAACCAAATAAATTTCAATTAACATACAATTATTTCGAATAATACCGTTTGTAGTCGATAATTCATTAATTATCACATAATCGATTCGGATTGACCGGCGGACATCACGAGAATGTCCCCCCTAGTGCGGTTTTCGCAAACAACTCCATCAGCATACTCACCTCAAATCGTATCTCGACCACTCGTATTCCCATTTCGTCACTACTGGTGATATTATTTTCGTAAGACGTACTCCGCCACGCAATAAGCGGTAGACCCTGCCCCACCGCCGTCGGGAGTGATAACACGTATACAAATATATGTACGTGTAATAATGCTACTGCTGTTGTTGCTCTCGCTGTTTAAAAATAAAATCCATCTGATTAAAATTCGGATTGATTAACAATTAGTACACGAAATTTCTGCTTTGTCCTTTACCATTATCACAAATTGTGGTATACATTTCTCGATTTTTTGTTTAATGTATATAATTTGCTTACTTCATTCGATGACACTTTGTACTCGTGCGTTCATAATAATTTTACTTATCGTCATGTTATTCAGTTACATTCTTCGTCCTTTAAAAATATGGCTGGAAGCATGGGCGCCACGAGGGGGGTGCAAGGGGGTGCACTTGCACCCCCCTGGCTTTTCAAAAAAAAAAAAATTAAAAAAAATTGAATGGTATTGAAAATATTTTATTTTGCATAATTATCTATATTATCTCTATTATCTATTATAATACTTATTTTACCTAATTGTCTATATTATCTATATTATGTATTATAATACTTATTTTTTAAATAATAAATGTAAACGTCTAGGTTTTTTCATATAATTTGAAAAAATATTTCTACGTATTTAACTTAAATAATTTAAGCATTAATTATAAATCAGCGTATACTATGCACGATGCACCCCCCTGACAAAATTCCTGGCGGCGCCTATGGCTGGAAGTATCGAAAACAATGCGAATTTATTTATTTTTTTTTTTTTTAGAGCTTTACAAGGCTTTTGCCCTATTCATTCATATATGATACGTGTATCAGCTACAAAGCAAATTGCGACGATATATAATTATAAAAATTCCAATCGTCGAATACAAAAGATATTATATTATAATAAGGCCTTTTTAATATCATATTATATTATGCAGCCAGTGGGGTGGGGGGGTTTTGGGTGTTAAACCTCACCCCCCCCCCACATTGCTTTTATTTTACGTTTTTACTGAAATGGGTCCTTGTATGGTTCATTAAGTATATGAGCATTGAGCAACAAGCCTAGCGAAAAATGTAAAAACCTAAAATTTTATTCATACTTAACCCCCCTCCTCCCAATTGCATAATCCTGGCTACGCCACTATATGTAGATATACTGTAACTATACATATGTAATTCACGTTTGAAAAACGAAAAATTCAACAAAGTTATTGATAAAATGGATACAAGAGTGGGTGGGGAATATTCCTTTAATTGTACCACAAGGGGCTTGTGTTCACGAATCGAACATCTTGGACGTATACGTTACAGTAAAAAAAAAAAAAAACATTTCCAATATAATTAATTATTATTATTATTATTATTATTATTATAGTAATGTGTGTGTGTATAGATTACCGGCAGTACTATTACTATTGGACGGGCGGTGTGGCGTGCGGAGTACTGGCCACCGCAACGGCCGCGTTCCTGTTGCTGCGTTTCCGTGCAGGCCCCAGGCGGAAAGTCGGCGGCGGCGGCGGCGGCGGCGGCGGTGCGCAGGCAATGTCGGCCGCGGCAGTGTCCGCGGAATCGACCGCGTCGGGCGGCGGTGACGGTTTGATGTTGTCGCTGGTACGCCGGCAAAACGAGGAGAACCTCAAACGTTTGGTGACGGGCAGCGATTACGGTGGACGTAACAACTTGTCGTCGTCGTCGTTGAGCTGTTCGCGCGTCAGCATCGTACACCCGTTGTGCAACGCGGCCGTGGCTGATGACGGGTGTTCGCCACAGTTACAACGCAAACAGGCGGCGGCGGACAACGAGGACATCGAGAAGGGCGGCGTGGACAACAAGCAGACGAACGTCGTCGTCGCGTCGCTGCAACAGCCCGTGGCCGCAGTCAGGTCCGTGGCCGTGGCCGTGCCGTGCACTAGATTGCAGCAGTCGTCCGCGGACGCGCCGCAACCGGTGTTATTGTGCAAAAAGACGTTAAACGTGGACAACGACCAACAGCAACGACGACAACAACAACAACAACAACTGATGTTACTACAACAACAGCAACAGCAACGACAACATCTGCACCAACAACAACAACACATAGCCGCGCAACAACAATACGACCGTCGTCATCACGAGCAACAACAACAACCGTATCACAACCATCACCACCAACAGCAACACTATCAGACGTTGTCGTCGCAGACCGCTTCGATTAATAACAACAGCAACCGTAACAACAACAGCGGCAATCCGGCCGAGGAAGAGGGCACGGTGCCGCCGTCTCTAACCGTTTTGGTGTAAGAACGTATAGGAAGAGAAGAGGAGTGGCTGTGTTTCTTTTTTTTTTTTTTGTGTCTGTAAATACATTTTATATAAATGACATGATTATAATATTACTTGTAATATTAATCGTAAATTAGTATTTTTCATTTTTTTTTTTTTTTACAATTTTATTATTATCATTATAATATATTAGTTCGTTTAACTTTTTAAACATTTTTTTTTTTTGACAATTTAACTACCGGCGGTACGCTTGCCATTACTTATATAATATATATATATATATATATATATGTATATATATATTATATATATACATATAATATATATATATATATTATATGTCGATAAGAAATAATTGTACGACGTACACGCGAGACGGTCGTCCGTCCGAATGGAATATTTTGTACGTCAACTATTTTTTTATCCTCAATTATCATTTATGATTATTATTAATTATTATTTTTTATTATTATTATTAGTATTATTATTATTTTACTTATCATTTATCTATATATAATAATACTGTATTACGGATGATAAAGTTTTTCTTTTCTTTATCTCGTCCGTGTCGCTACGTTTGCGAGTTGTGTACCTACATATGTAATATGTTTATACATTGTAAGATTTGCAATAAAATATATTTAAAAAAATTCTTTGACCAGTACACAGTGTTATTAAAAATTACTGTTCATTCACACGCGATATACGTATTGGCTTCCGAACGCTTAAAACCAGGGGGTGGATAGCGTCACAGGAACGCGCTTCCCGGTGTTCCCTCATAATTCACCACCCTACAATGACTTCTCAAATGTGAAAATATTTCAAAAATAAAACCGAATTTATTACTTAATAATTTATGAATTTAGATACTTTATGATTCGGATGAGTTTTTTTTTTTTGTAAAAACAAAACGATTGAGGTCTGATTTGTTTATTGTTTTATCTTTTTGCGATTAATATTTATTCAGTAAGCGCTCATTCTGAATAGTTGTTTGTCGACCTTTTATAGCTATATTCGCGATGGTCGTGATGGATTTCATCATCATTATTATTATGTTTTATATGACCGTTATCAATGAGAAAATAATATAATATGCCATTATGTATATATTTTTAGATATTTTAACAAAATGTTGTTGAATTGGCTAATGAAAAACTATCTCATAACTGTGATATTGTTATTAATGTAAACCTACTTGCTAACATAGCAGTAATGAATGGCAAAGCATATTCAATTTTTTAAAAAAATTAAAAAAAAACCAATATTCCGCTTATGAATATAATCATTGGTTAACAATTTTATATAGGAATCGGTTTTTGTGTAATTTTGTAATTGAAAACAATAATATATCCTAAATTTATTACAACAATAAATTTATATATAAAAAAAATAGATATGATAATATCTTAAAGGCTTAAATGACATTTAACTAACGGACTAAAAAATGTCTGATAAAACGTCACCAAAAAAAGTACGTTTTTAATATCTGTTACACCAACTCACCATTTCATGGTGTTCTAAATTTAAATGCAACTTATTACTCGGGAAATATTCGTCAGATTTGAAATATTATAGTACATGTAAATTCCCATAACAACATATTTTCTTAAAATGTATAATTAAAATTCCAGATTATAGTTTGTCTAAAGTTGATAGAGAAAAACAAAAGGTTAAAATATTAAAATTATTAAAAAATATTAAGGAAAATAATCAAAAAGTGTTCATAAAATACTATAAAAAGCATATATTATTTATGCATTCCAAGACAGATCATGCGGAGCTCATAATAAAAAATAATCACTTATTATGTACTTGTATATTTTCTAAGTTTTTTTTTTTTTTGATTTTTGTATGCATCCCTGCAAAGATAACGGTTTAAATTTCATTAGAACTATAATATTACAACATTTCAATTATTATTAAAGACAAAATCACGATCATAATAACACGAGTTTTAATTTTGTAATCTGTTTTTTTTTTTATAACGAGTACTTACGAATATATTTATACTTTACAGTGATATAGGCAAGAAAAAAAATGGGTTTATAATCAATAACAATTGACCTCGAAGAACATTAAGTATCTGTTAAAAAGTAATCATTTCCTTTTGTAAACACTTTCATTAAATATTAAAATCCGTCTTTTTTATATTTTAAAAATTAACTATAGAAATTTTCAAAAACAATTTAAATCCGAATTGGTTTACAATAATGTATACTACACATAAAATTTATTGTAAGACCTTAAGTACTAACCATTTCAGGAGCTGGTCAAAATGAAGTGGTGAGGGGATAAGTATCGTTGTCGAATCATGTATGCTACACAAGGGGCAAGTGTATGCTTTTTATCATACACCTGTGTTAACATATTGCCTACCCCAAAATAATTCTAAGACATCTGTCCGTTTAGTAGCATACCAGGTACGGATCCAGGCACAAATTCATTTAAAAACGTTTACAATATTAAGGGGGACTGCAGATGGTTCAAATTGAGGATAGGCAACAGTACTTACTCAAATTTGGTACACGTGTGAGTGTGTGAGATTGTAAATGATCGTTAGAGTGAGTGTAGATGAGATTTTAGTTATTCTCGCACACAACGGCGGCCGCGGCCGTTTTCACGCACGTGTCATAGGCACATGTCACCATTTTAATTTTCTTACAAATTTTCTTACGCTTATTAATTTGCTAAACGACCCACAAAAGCTGGACAAAATTGTGCGACTCGTGCAGTTTGGACCCGATTTCAATTATTTTGAATACAGATTCGAATTTCCAGTCGTGTCTTCTAGGTTTTAATCGCGGCGATTTCTGTTGTTCAAACTTGTTGTCAAATTCGTTATTCGTTGTTAATAAAAATAAATAAATAATTTTTATTATTTTATTGTTTACTACATATTCAATTAATTTAATATCAAAAATTAAAAATTAATTTAATATCACCAGTAGCTGAAACCTAGAAGACACGACGAAGAATTCGAATCTGTTTCAAAATTAAAATCGGTCTGACACAAGCTTCACAATTTTGTCTAGCTTTTCGGTCGTTTCACGTGTTTTTTCGCATCGTTGCAGCCACCTTGAACACAATATGAATTACAGTGATGTGGTTCGAGATGAAAGCCCAGAGAGTGCATGCACGCGCCATAGTCCAAAATGTTTTTAATTATATTCTATTTGATCGATTAATTTATAAAACAATATTCACAGTTGCATTGTTCACATATATTATCGACGGCCTAATTCATAACTATCATAATTCCAAATTACGCGTCGTCAATAACGCGACTAAAATCTATTAGTAAACAAATACATGTGCAAACACATGCAAACATTGTTACGGAAGTAACGTCATCAATCACGTGACGTTGCCAAGTAATGTTAAAGTCAAGTTAATGCGATTAGCGTGTAAACGTAAACGTTCAATCCTATGACGACCGAGTTCAGTGACCGCAAGACGTATCCACGTATCTGCATATACTTTGTTTTTTCACAAACCTCATGATTTTTGCAATTTATTCGTCGTAAACATTTTGTTTTTCGCAAACGCTGTTTGTCGCGTCGGTTTTTAATTAGGCGACATTTCTCCAATAAAAACCCGTTTTCATCTATCATTATCCTGTGCTAATGTTTCTCCATTTCGTATTCCAATCTCTGCCGAATTCTTTTCAATTTTGTGTATCTGTCTTTTGTGTTTTGGTCTGCCTAATGGTCTTTTCCCATATGGCTTCCAATTTTTAAGACCGCTTTTATTATACTTTTTGATCTTTTCACATAACAACAGACTCGTGCGATTCTCCCTGTATTGTGATATTGGATACTATAGGTCAGACTTTTCGTATAGCTGTTCCAGTACTACATTTCTTCTTATTTCACATTGTTTTGTGATATTATTCTTTTTCGGTCCGCATACTTGTTCTACGTTCAAGGATCGCTATGTTGTATTTATCCCCTTTGGTCGTCGGCCGTGTTTCACGCGAGCACACAGAAGAACTGCAGTCTGTTGACTTAACCACCTCGGTGCAATGTATAATGTAATTTCTGTAGTGTGATGTCGACAAAGTTTTCTTTCCCAAGAATTTGTCAGAATAAGATTTTGGAAAGACGTGCCGACGTATTATTATTCACTGGCCGTTTTGATGTTCTCAAAGTTTTTTTTTTTTTATTGTGTTTTCAGAGAAATTATTACGTTTTAATGTGGATATTACGATAAAAGAATGTTTTTTTGTTTTTTTTTTTTTTTCCGTGTTGCGCGGTGGTGTGCACTCGGGGACCATTATCGAACGGTGTGGCGACGACCGCCGCCGTTACGCCGGGCGCACGACGACGGGAGCGTTAAACCCGGCGAGTCGCGCGGGGACGGTATTTACAGGCGAGCGCAACCGTCCGTCGACCGAGCGGGTGGACGGGCGGGCGGGCGCGCGACAAACGGCCCGTGTCCCGCGGAACGAGCACGCACACATGGGCCGTATCGGGCGTACGGCGTGCCCTGTGCACGTATTGTCGGTCCGTCCGTCCGACAGCGACGGTGGCAGCATCGCGACGCAAGCGGCCGTCGAAGATTTATTGCCGCTATTATTATACACGACAATACGTGATGCGCGCGTGTCACTTGTTCGTCGCGCTCGCGCGTACATTATAAATGTATTTCAGGAATCGCGTCGTCTAATTTTTGGTCGGTACCGGGTTTTAAAAAAAGAAAAGCATATAATATGTTATAAAGAGGGCCGGATTTAAAGAATATCGAGCGCCGCGGCGCATGTATAATGAAAACGGGCTCCGCATATACAGCTTTCTACGAAAAGTCCGAAAATATACTGTGAACTTATCAATCTTTCAAGCCTTCAATTAATTCTTATAAAAATAAAAAAAAAATTTTTACATAAGTTATTTCGTTTAAAAATTCAAATAATTCGAAATTATTTTAAAACTGTACGTGTATAATGTGATCGAGTAATTTTACTTAAAGCATGTAATTACACAATTGAATATTTTATAATTCTCGTATTACACTTGTATACATAATATATAGTCTTATTTAAAACATTATTCCTTTGCTTTACCTTTGGCAAAAGTCAATGCAGTTCGGTTAAAATCAAATTAATGGTAATAAATCACGCTCAGAATTTTAAATGTGCATTTTTTTTTTTGTTTCAATTCAATCTTAAACCACAGATTGGAAATGGTGTAGAATTAAAACTTAGTATCGGAACGTGTTTTATCAGAATAATTTAACACGTTTTATTAGAAAAATTACATAACATTTATCAACAGCATAATTGATATCTAAACCTAAGAAAGTTACTGGCCAGTTAATTTTATTGAGATCAAAAATAATACCTGCAAAATTAGTTGTTTTAAAATTCCAAAATTCACTTTTATGGTCTTGAATATTAATAGAGCGTGGTTAGAAGTGATTAATAATGGAAGGTGGTAGTTGTCGACAGGGACAATTGGATCTGATGATAAAGTAACAGAAATTATTTGAAACGGATGAAAAAACTAAATCTAACAGCGAATTTGAATAATTACAAACGTGATTGAATTGACGAAAATTAAAAAATGAATATCCAAGGGAAATAGTGTCTGACTGAGCAGAAGAAGGAGAAAAATTAACACCAAAATTAAAAACAACGGGACAAGCTGATGGTAAATTAAAGTCGCCGCCTACGATAATAAATTCGTTGTCGGAGTATTTTTTACGAAGAAATTCAACTGAACGTATATGGTTATCATATAAGTCTGGACGGTGAAATATAAATCCCGCCTAAAATAAGCTTCTTGTTCCCAATTGAAACTGAAACGAAAAGTTGTTTGATATTGTTTATTGGCATAGATAACGCTTTTGCGCCGTATATGTTTTTAACTGTAATAAGAATGCCACCACCTCTACGGTAAGGACTTGTATTTTCATTCCTATCAAAGCGAAACAACTGATAATAAGCTAAACTTATTTCACTATCACGAAAGTCAGGTGTAAGCCATATTTCAGATAAAATACAATAGTCGAAATTAATTAGAAAGCAATTATGACGTAAAATATCTAACTTTGTGCTTAAACCGCGGACATTTTGGTAATAACCAACACAGTCTTGTCAGCTAACTTATTATTAAAATTGAGTTTAGAATTCGAATTATAGGTATATACAAAAGAGTTAGAATTACTTTTTGGTATTTGACGAGCGTGTATTATTCAGTTTTTTGGAAGTATCTTTGGCTGACCTCCGATGTATCCAATACGAACATTTGTTTTACCGCGAGTTCTCCTATCCGAAGGTTCGTCTAGAACATTCTTTCTCAAAGTGGGCGATAACGCCCCCTTGTGGGCGTTAGTGGCCTTCAGGAGGGCGGTAAAAGGCCTAAAGGAGTTTGGGGGGCGTTGAAGCGGTCTGGGGGGCGATAGCTGATTAAAAAAGCGAAAAATGATGTAATCCCGCAACTTTACCCTGGATTATGGTCGATTGCTCAAAGATATCTAATAACGTTTCCATCATCGTATTTGTTCGAACGTGGATTTAGTGCTGTAACAACACTAATAACTAAAAAAAAGAAATCTGCTCCTTGTTACCGAACGTGGCGACTTACGACTGTATTTAAGTAAATTCGGGCCTGATATAAAAAAACTGGTTAAACTACATCAGGTTCATCCATCAAATTAAGTAAGCTCGATAAATTTAAATTCAAAGATTTGTTTAAATTTTAATAAAAATACATTGAAATTCGATTAAGTATGCGTTTTAATTGCTCTTATTAAAAATTCTCGTTTAAAATGCAAGTTTGAACTCTAAAATACAATATGGCATGTTTAAATACAATAATTGTAATAACTGTTTAAAGATAAACAACAATTGGTAAGTTTAAAAATTTTTGGGGGGCACTAAAAAAATTTTGATTGTCAAAGTGGGCGGTATATGAAATATGTTTGAGAACCTATGGTCTAGAACCACTTTGTAATGTTGTTGTTGAATCTTTGTTTTGTCGATATCGATGTTTAGATGTTTAAACCCAGACAGATTACGGAGACCAGACTTTGCTTTCAGAATCGGATAAACATTATTGACATCAGGTAGACTTACTCTCAGAGGACGAGGTTTGCCATTATTTTTACCAAGGTAGACGAGGCGTTTGCAAATAGGTTGAGAGAAGAAAAAACAGAGTTTACTAGATTTGTGTCGTCAGAGGTATTGTTAAAAGTGTATTCAGAAGCGTTGAAAATGATAATATTGCATTTACGACGATCTCTTTCGAATACCTCGTTAAATAAATCGGTTTTTTTATAATCCAAAACTCTCTTATTTAAAGATTTCAAGGTCTCGTCAAGTTTTCTTGAGATATTGGTCTCTTGTTGTAATTTTGGATTTTAACAATTTTACTAATTTCACAAGTTCATCGAGTCTTTCACTATTAGACTGTTTTAAAGCAGGCGGAGTCATTTTATTTGAACAGCTCAAACACTTTTACAGTTTAAAGTCAATTGGTAAATTTGTATCGGTTATAAAAACGCAGCTTTTGTGTAAAATAAAATAACAACATAACTACACGTAATAGACAGCTGGTCTTCTATTGATATTTAATGAACACAAGACACATAGAACCATTACATTATAGGTATAAATATACGACAAGTGGTTAACCCATTGTAATCGGATGAGACGCACAACCGACAGACACAAACGTCGCGCGCGAGATTTATTAGTAACTGTATTGTATTATTTAGCTTATTTAGCACAGTATTTCGGAATATTTTGTAAATTGCGAGAAAAAAAAATACCAATTAATTTAAATTATTAATTTTAATATTACGTGAAAAAATATTTTCCGAATCATTTAACAACCATAATTTTTTTTAAGTAAAAAAAAAAAAAAAACGCGCAGTGGTTGTTATCGCAATTATTAGTGTATAATAAAAATGTGCGAGAGTATATACTTCACTATAATTAAAACATACCGAAGGAATATATTGTATTTTTTATTATGTTTTAATATAATATATGTTTGTACGTTATTATTTTATATTCCTACTATAACTGGCATATATATATAGTTGGTATATAGTGCGATTATTCCATTATACAAATACTGCAGAGTACACCTCACTCAAATAATTATTTATAAAGGATATGCGAGAAAATAAATTATAACACAAAAATTATACGTATATACGTAATATTTTAAATATTAATTTTTCACGATTTTTTTTTTCAAGAGAAATATACGGTTTTGTAAAGAATATTCGTATTTTATGCGTTTAAAGAGAATGTAATTCCGAACCACGTATGTATATATATATATATATATATATATGAGTACAGATTATATTATAATATTTTTATTCGTTTTCTTTATCTACATATAAAGAAAACGATTGTATAAATCGTTATATAATAACGTTTGTATAAATGTTTGACCCTGCAATGTATACAGCCGGAGGAAACATCACTGATGAAAATAATATACGGCGCGCGAACGCGGTGGAAAATGTGTGTGTGTGTTTGCGCGCGCGCGCGTGGGGGGGAACAGCAGACTACTGGCAGATCTCTTGTTGTATAATAGGGGGATGTGTACGCGCGTAGGCGGCCGTCGATTGGCAGGCGGTAGCGGCGGCGGTCTTATTCGGGTTTCCGGCGCCGGTAGTCGTCACCGCGTTGGGCGGGGTCCCGGCCGCGTCCTGTTCCAGCCTCCCGCGCTCACGCCGTTGAACCGTTGCGCGCGACGGTCACGGGGGATTCCGCCCGGACGAACGTTATATAGTAACACAAAGCGCGCGCATACACACACACATATTATTATTATTATTATTATTATTAGTAGTAGTAGTAGTATTTGTGCGCGTATCGTCGCGCGTTTTTAAACAGTAGCTGCAACGACGTGCGGCTGGCGCGACTCGTCTTCGAACACACCGGCGCGTATTGTTTTATCGGCACCGTGTACGAGATCAATTCTCTTTTTCTTTTTCTTTTTTTCACGCCGGTATTATCGACTGTCGTAACGTAGCATCGTGCCGGCGACGGTCGACCGTGCGGATCGTCTTCGACACCGAGGCCGGTTTATACGCGGCGACACGGACACCACGCCACCCGTCCGTAGGTGGTGGCGGCGGTGGCGGCGGCGGCAGCGGTGCGTTCATACGCGCGGCGGACACGGTTCGTTTGCCGCCCGCGCCGGCCGAAACGCCACGGGTGCGCGCACCCGTGTCTTCGCGCGCGAGATAATCGGCTGACGTTGACGTGACAACCGCGCACCGTAACGGACGTCACACTCTCCCTCTCCATTCCGGGGGCGGGGGAAAAAAAAACGTGCGACATTCGCGACGGTGGAATTCGAGAAAAATTTTTTCTTTTCCCTCGTAGTTATCGTCCGACGTTACCGCCGTTGCGGTCGCGCGAATTAACGCCGCGCGCGCGCGAGCGCAATAGTGCGTCGTCGTGTCCTGCAGACATTAGTGCGGGCCCAAATGGAAATCGTTCCCCGAACAAGGGGTGCGGCGGCGACGACGACTTAACAGGTTGTCGTCGGGGGAGGGGGGCACACGCGCCGCATGGACTTGCAGTTTCTCCAGCACCAGCAGCAGCAGCAGCAGCAGCAGCAACAACACCGATCGTCGTCATCGGCCAACCATCTCGGTGAGTACACAAAACGCGACGATAAAACAATTATTATTTATGTACGAGTAATTAACCGCTCTTTACACTACGTACGCATAATACGTATAACGACGATTGGGGATTCGTATTACATTGCGTGAATGCGCGGCCGAGAGATCGACGCACCGCAGTGTGTTTGTATGCAGATTGAGATTGGTGAACGAAAAATCCGGTGGATCGCGGAGAAATGAAATTTTGTTCGGGCGCATTTATGTCGTGAAATAACATGTATTATGTGGTGAGACGTAAAACGGATGCTGCGCGTACCCCGGTGCTAACGGAACGATAAGCGAATATATAATAAGCCGACCCAATGCAGTTTGTACCCGGCCGTCGTCGAGAACGTCTATAAAAATCGGCGGTACGTCTGTTAAGAGAAATAAAAAAGTCTATTAAAAAAAAAAAAAACACGCACGCACGCATTATGGCACCGGCCCTCTATTATTGTTAATCGTCAATAGTTTGTATAAACATTTCATAATCTAATTAATAATTATAATCTCGGAAATGTCTTATCAATCGTTACCTATGGATCGGTTCATCGCATGTAGTCTGCGCGGCACTTCACGCATCGATAGAGTCGGCCGGGGTCCACTCGTCGCGTCATCCGCAATATATTATATTCTATATTATAAGTAATTAACGTAATACAACGTTTTAGTAGCAATATTATATACTAACAACCCGCTCGATTACGAGTTACGTACTTACGTCATATAAGTGTAATGAAACGAAATAATTAGGCCAAAAAAAAAAAATGAAATACTTTGGTTTTTTTCTTTTTAATTTATTTATAAACGCGAATGATTTTCATATAAAATTCGTTTGCGTTTAACTTATTGTAACAAATTTTAGTAATTAATCGATAAACGTGTGTGTGTGTGTAAAATCGAACCAAAGAGTATTGTGTAAAATAAAGAAATATATAACATAGAGAATCGTTGTTGATTTTACTACGGGTTTCGACAAAAGCCATCGTCGGATATATAAAGCGAAAACAGAAAAATATACAATAATCTATTTACAAAAAAACGTGTGTTTCTGTGTGTGTGCATGGGCGCCCATAAGAAAAATTTTAGAGGGGGGGGTGGAAAGGAGTCTTCAAAATGTTAATTACTTAAGTAAAGGTTTAATGTTATTTCATGAATTAATTTAATAAGGACAGAAAAATAAAATATGCGCAATCAAATGTATTATTCGGTAAATAATAACTGCAAATTTCTTTGTTTTATTCCAAACATATTTATCACTTTCAAAATGAAATTATCTTCGTGCATGTTTACTCTTTCACGATGAACGCTCATCATACGCAAACCATTCAAACGATCTTCACCTGTAATCGAACGAACTTTCACGTTTTTATACTCGTCTTAGTATAGTACACTACCAAACCTTTCTATTGTGTACGTTTGTTATATGGAGGCAGTGATTTTCAGTACTTAAAAAATTGAAGGATAATACTCAAAATGCGTTTCTATTTACACGTAGTATCTCGAGGGAAAGGTGTTTAATAATTAAAACGTTAAAAACAAAACATCATTTTTCATCAAACTCAGAGACAATATTTCCACGCATCGTTTTCTTATACATCAGTGTTTCTCAACATTTTTACTGCGACAACACCCTTTTTGAATTTCAGTTTTTTTAGCGACCCCTACATATACTTTTCCTATATTCTTGCATGGATGATTATTAATAATGAATACTAGAGGTACTATATACATAAGGAACATAAAATACATATAATATTACAATATTATTTTTAATTTAAAAAAATGGTAATTTGTTATAGTTATTATACCATAACATAAATAATAAATTTTAATTTAAATATCATTTTTAAAATTAAGATTCTTAATATTGTTGCTTTGATCTGAATTATTTCGTCATTTCTTGATTTATTAGAGTTTGTTAAGCTAATTCTCGTATTTGTTAAATTTTTTCAGTTTCAATTATGATTTAATTAAAGCTCCCACGTGTACTGCAACGATGGCCTTATCATAGGTTGTATAATATATAATTGACGATTATTTGTAAACTCTATAATAACGTCGAACAATGAGCATTGCCAATAGTGTGATCACCGTTTTAAATTATATTTCGATAATAATTATAATATATACTCGTATTATGTAATATTTATTGATTTTATTATTTTATTAGTTTATTTTTATTATTTGAGATTTTTAATCTTTTGTATTGATTTAAATCATATGTTAGCGACCCTAAATAAAATTGATTGGCGACCCGAGGCAGGGGCGTATACAAGGGGGTGGGAGGGCGATCACCCCCCTAGATACTTGTGTATGTACCTATGTCTACTGACAACTAAAATTAATCAAACTAAAACTAAAATGTAATAAAACATTTTTTTTATTTAAAACTTATTATTTTCAAATAATTTTTCGATAATTCTAAGTTAGCAACAAATTCGACGGGCCGTTTTCTACTCGCCCCCCCCTCCCTAGGGGATGAAGTAAATACGCCTCTACCCCGAGGTTGAGAAACACTGCTATACACCACACTTTATTAATATACCAATACTGCGCAGTAAATCTATAAGACCCATAATCGATATGAATTGATTAATTTCTTTTTTTTTATTGAAACCTTGTAAAAAAAACAATTAGTTTCGACGGTTATTATAACATTTTACAAATTACATATTTTTAAATACATAATTAATATAAAAGAAAAAAAAGAGAACAAATAATAAATAATAATATAATAATAATAGAAAATAAGATGAGACGATTACCATTCATATAAAAGCAACCCGGAGTTGTGGAAAAAGGATAACGTGGCGAGGATGACAATAGGAGATTGAGAAGAATGTGATGGGCATTAAAAGGAACTTTGAGGAAACTGAGTAAGGAATAGAACCGTGATCGCTCTAAGGAAAAATAGGGACAAGCGAAAAGGATATGATTTATATCACAGATGGCAGGAAAGTCGTAGAAGGTACAAAGAAGAGAGTCATTATGGGACATTTTAGAAGAATGAGAAGAAAATAGGGTGTGACCAAAGCGAAGACGGGAAAAAGAGTTGATTGTTTGACGGGATACTTTGAGATAAAGGGACCAAGGACGAGAGGGGATAGAGGGGTTTAATTTATTTCTTATATAACTATATATTGTCGAAACATTTAATCAAAAATATTACGTTTATATATATATATATATAAATTATAGCAATAACTATTTAAAAATAAGCGATTTTTTTTTTTTTGGTAACAATACGACGTATTCATTTATTTGTTTTTTTACTTTTGACGCACACGCCCGCGCCTACGATTATTATAAAACGTTATTTCTACTCGCGTGTTTTTCAATCCGACGAATTGTTTTCAGAAAGATCGCCGCTGCGCTGCAAAGAAATATTTTATAATCTTGTTCAAAGGGACTCCTCGGGTATATTAACGCGTGTTTACTTTTCATAATCGCGCGTGGGCGCGGTATAACGCACGAAAAACAAACGTAATCGTAATAATCATAATCGCCTGTGTAATCATTTATAATTATAGCCCTGTGGCAATCGCGCGCGCGCACACACACACACATTTGTCGTCGCGGATGTTGGCTCGACGTCTCGCGCCCGGCCGTGTATTACTGCACGCGCTACGCGGTCGTCGTGTTTTTTTTTCCTCGTCTTATTTTTTTTTTTTTTTTTTCTGGCCAGATATTACAACGCGACGGCGGTATATAAATATAGTACACCGGCGGCGACCGCGGCGTCGTTTTTTTCCTCTTATTTCATTTTAATTTTTTACGCGCGCGGAAATCGAAATCGAAATTTTCACGCCGTCCGCCGGCTTCGTTAAGAATCGTTCGCTTTTCTCGTTTGGTGGTGGTCGGTCGCGGCGGTCGTTTTTTTTTTTTTTTTCGTCTTTCTCTCTCCGGCGCGCGGCGCGTATTGGCCGGCGCCACTGTTCCGATAAACAACAAGGGCACAAAGCTTATATATTGTCGAACGGCGCAGTGGACGCGACGACGGCGCGCGGTGGTGGATTTAAAAACGATCGCGCATCCTGCTGCAGTGCAATGGCACTCGACGAGTAAACGAGTAGTCGTGTTTGCGTTCGTCGTTTTGTTTGCCCCGATTTGTTTGCCGCCGATTTTTGTAACATTACCGGGCGCCGCCGTAATGGAAAACACCGGTGGCGGTTTCAAAAAAAAATAAAAAAAATAACCACCGGCCAACGTTAAATAGACTCGTATTAGTACCTCTTATATTAGTATATTAGTGTACACTCTTAGTATTGTCGTGTTACCCTTCCCCCTCCCCCCCCCGCCCCCGTTCACAGGGGATTGTCGAAAACCTTTTAATATTTGCACGCGAATATATCTCGCGGAGGGCGGATGCTGCGTATTCTTGCAAGACACCGTCGCCAACGGTCCAGACCGCACCACACGCATTAGCCGCGTTAATAATATTTGCGTACTCGAAAGTGTTTCGGTGAAAAATTCGTGAAATCCGATTGGTTTTGTATACACTTTTGGCGACCGTTTGTTTGTGCGTGTGTATATAAACGCGTATACGGAAACCGATTGAGCGCGCCGACTAAAGAATAATAGGTCTGAAGCGCGGAGCTCATAAAAAAAAATTAATTTCGCGTTTTACGCACGTGCGGTTTTTTTTTCCAACGCGTTTTACTAGGTACACGTTAAAACGAAAAACCAGCGCGACTCGCGGCCGTCTCTCTCCCGGTAATAATACTATATATTATTACATTACGCATAATAATATATGTATGTATGTATTGGAACGTCGTCGTTTTTACTATATAATATTCGTAATTATAATATATTGTTACGGTGGTGAGAGGAAGGGATCCCGTACTGTGTTTCACCTCTCACCGTCGTCGTCGTCGTCGTCGTTCCGGCGGTCTATATATGTGAAAACACGTGTAAAACACGGAGACGGCGGCAATAAACGAGACAAACACTCACGCGCACGCACAAAGACGACGACGACGACGACGACAACAGTATATAGACTATATTATATAGAGATTGCGGTGGCGGGCGCGCGCGGTCGCGTATATAAAGAAACAAACCGGCTAATTATAATGTAAATGTGAAAATGAGCGACCGCCGTCAAAGGGACGGCGGCGGCGGCGGCGGTGGCGGAGACCACAATTATATTACACGAGTATATAATATACGTCCCTTGCCGGTCCCGCCCGCACCGCCGCCGACTCGCAACTACCAAAGAAAATACATTACTCCACCACAGCCTCCGCCGCCGCCGCCGCCGTCTTTGTTCTAAAGCCGCCGCCGCCGTTACGGTTTCCCCTCGACGTGCTCTCCGCGCTCGCGGGCGCGCGCGCGTAATATACACCGACGACCGGCTGAGGTTGTCGTCAAATTAGTTTGCTGCTGCCAGTGTACATAAAATATAATATACGCCGTGTATACGCGACAGTATATTATAGACAACAGTAGTAGATCATGTCGCATCGTCTCGTTTTCTATATTATAGTCTGTTTGTGTGTGTGTCGTTTTGTCGTGTTTGTCGCCGCCGCCCAATTAATTATTATTTTCTCCGCGTTTAAAAAAACTCGCGCAGCAGCCGTATTTTTATTTATCCGGCGGCGCGCGCATCTTCTTCTTCTATAGAACATTACGCCGCGGTGTTGTCTTCGTCGCGGTTCCGGTTCCGGCGGTGCTCGTCTCTACAAACGGTTACGAGGTGTGTGTGTGTGCGCGCGCGCGCGGACCCGTTCACAGTGGCCGCGGCGAAGGGGTTTCCTCTGAAGATGCCGACGGTTCGAGATCTCGAAATTGGAAGCTGACGTTGACGCGGTTGTGTGACAATAGGTTTGTTCTAACACCGATACATAGGACTAGTTGTGGCGATTGATCCCGTGATTGATTTACGCGCTGACGTAGAGTGATCGTCATTGACTCGGTTGCAACGCATTTCGGACCGTCCACGGTTATCGAATAGACTCGAACGATAATAATCGATAAGAAATATCACTCAATTATTATTAATAACATAGATAATGAATAAACGATGACGGTGTCTCTGAATCTCCAGTCTCCTCCACGTCTGAATCGTTTTCACTGTCAATCCCGAAACTAGTATAATATGATGTGTTGGAACGACCGTCTGACAGTTTGATTTCGTGTTTTTGGTCTGTTGGGACGGCAAAACTGTGCTACACATGCGCCCGCCAGTTCCAGTATCCGCCGATAGTTTGACCACGTGTTGGAACAAACCTAATAAATCGCACTATGTAGTCCTATTGCTACATATAGCGATAGATAATTTTTTTTACGACACATTATCCGCATACGCGTATTTATTTTTTAAATAATTTCGAATAAAAAAAAAAAACGTATATCAAAATTCGTCAACGATTTTTATACACTGGATTGATCGTCCTCCGTTCCGAACTTTGACTTCTTCCAGATGGTAATATGAAGTTTGTGCTTTACGAGTATCGTTAGTGGATGGTCATAAATATGAATGTGTCTTAGATTTATTGATCTATGCATGTACTAATGTTGAGTGATCGTTTGATCGTTCTTTTGCACTGAAAATCGGATGATCACGTCGGTTAGGTGCTGTCCGTAGTATACCTTACAGTATTGGCATCGCGTCGGATGACCTCCTCGAATGTAGACGAGTTCGTCAAGTTTCTGATGGCCATTTTGCTGACAAACGGCTCGGGTTTTGTTATTGTCCCAAGGGTTATGGATTGAATTATTTCCGTTTGGTATCGGATATGTCGGCTGCGCGTAAGTCAAAATCGGTGTGATGTGTATCATGTAGATTGGGAGTTTTGTGTTCGTCGACAGCTACAGTTCTTTTTAGTTGATGATCGGGTACAGTATGTACTCGGAAGCGTTATTATTTCGTCTACGAATGTCTGTCGATGGTGATTCCGAGATGTTTCACTTAGTATAGGACCAGTTGTTGTCTTTGCACGTTGAATGTAGGTTTTGTTAATGATTACACCGTAAAATACATTTACGCACGTATCGCGTGTATTCAACAAATACATACATGACTCGTTGGAATTCGAAACAATAATAACTATAAAACGTTGGGCTGCTACACGCGATAAGTATATTTTAATAACTTTAATATTATTGTACGTCTGCGGGTATATTAGGAATGAGATTTTTTTTCTATATATATATTAGGATTGGACGAGTTTTTTGTACATTCCAATATTTTTAAGCGACTTCAAAAAACGAGGATGATCTAAAATTCGATTTGTTTATTTTTTTACGTTTGTTTAGCTACTATTCCGAACTACTGAACCGATTCGAATGCATTTTTTTTTAATAAAAACTCTTTGCTTATTTGACATTTTTTTAATGTTATTTGCAGCTCTTTGCTTATTATTTTTTTTTAATATAATAAATTATTTATAATAAAAAAAACCCCGGAATTCACCACGTGGAGGTAGCTGCAATTCGAGTTCTACTCCTACCTAACCGCCCAGCCAAATTTAGGAACAGGAATGACGATATGGCAATCAGAAAATAAAAGTGAATCTGTTTTTTTTATCATTATTATTATTATTATTATTATATTTCACGAATTTTAATGAGAGACGATTTTCTCGTTCCTCGGGAGTCAATCGTTTACAAACCGACTGTGAATCAATGAGAAACGATATTCTCGTTATTCGCGAAATTTTCGCGTCTGAAAAGCGTTTTTGGATGAAGGAAACACGGTGTTCTCTTTCGCATTGCGTTTCATTTGATAATTTCAAACTCGCATTTACTAGGAATCTCTTCGCGACGAACGTCTTCCTTGTTCGGGAAAGGCGTTTAGCGTTTTGCGTTTCGTTGCAAACGGTCTTTTTTCTTATACTCGCGCAGCAACCTATTGTTGATCGACCCATATCATTACCACGCGTAAATTGAACCAAAAACTATTATAAGTAAAAAGTCGTAAATAAAAATCGTATAAAAAATAAATATTTTTTTTTTGGGAATAATAAATCGAGTTAAAAAAAACGTACGAAAGATTGTGAAATAATTCACAAAAATTTTGCCGAAGTCCGTGCCGGATTTCAAACTGACACACACACATAAGTATCTTGTTATTATATCGCTTCCAGACCAAATAATACTTTTAAAATACTTTACAGCATAGTAATATTGTATATTTTCTATATTGGCATATAAAAAAAAATAAATACCACCCGTCGTTACCGGGCGCACCACAGTGCCGTGTGCGCAGAAGCATTTTGTCAGGAACCGAGGAGAGAGCAAACCGCCGCTGCTTCTGCGCACACGTGCGAATATTTTCGGACGTGCGCCACCCTAAACATAACGCTGTTATCTAATACACGCGTATTATAATAAATGACAGGCTGTGCATATCTATTCTAGTCCGTCGCTCGCCATAAGTCGTCTCCCGTCAAAAATCAGAACGGTGTATAGGTTAATAATATTACGTTATATTACGCGGCAGCTGCGTCGCGTCTTTTGCCGAGGTCAATAATTAAGAACCCTGCACAATATGTGCTGCTGTTACGCTATATATATATAAATAAATAAATAAATATATATATATAATACATAGGGCTTGGACGCGAAAAGAGTGGTCCTGCACCACAGCTCCTCATTATCTCAATCTGATTCTCATTATCTCTGAGAAAGTCTTCCTTATACATGTTGCGTATAAGGGGTTAAAACGAAACGAAAACGTCTCGTTCATCGCGACCGACTCGCTACTTACTCGCATATTTAGGCTCGTTTCATCAGGCCATTATTTAGGCCCGATTCAGGAGGCTTGCTGAGTGGGCTGGAGCCCAGGGGTCCCCACACCTTTGTAATTGTTTTACAGTTACAGATAATAAAAAAAAATGTAAATTTATTTTTCCGTATAAAATTTAATTTTTATCAAACAAATAGGTACGACGTAATAAAAGGTTTTGTAAGAATAAATTTAAAAAAATTGCGGGCATTCCATTTTAATTATTATACTCATACATATATTATTAGTTTTATGTTTAAGTCACACTATCTTCTAACCGATTTGTGTTTTTAGAACGCAATTCCATAATATGATATTACTTACCCGTTTTGATTGCTTTTTTTTATTCGAGCGAATTAAATAAGTAAATAGTATAAGGTACTATTGATGATATTAAATGTTATTTAATAAACAAAACGTGTATTGTCCTGTTTATTTATTATTGGGGCTTCTGCATTATATTCCGCCTATATAGGCCATCACATACGTAAATCCGGCCTTGCACCGGAGTATACTTCGCCGATTCCGCGGATCCACTACACCGCGGTAAAATCACTTTTCAATAGCATTTGGATTACATTTTCCGATTACTTCGTGACAATAGTTTTGTGAGTACTTTACAAAAAGTTTTTCAAATACTTTTAGAATACTTTTTTTTTTTACTTATTACTGATTTTCAGAAATAAAAATATCAAATATAGTAATTACATTATTATTTAATCGAATACAAACAGACGTCAATATGTGTTTAAGGCGATTAACGTTTTTTTTTTAAAATTCTGTTTTAATAGTTTAACACAATAACATACAGTTTATCTATAATAATACACTAACTGAATCAAAGAAGATTATTATTTACAGACTTTTATTCCATAAACATGTGCCTATAATAATTAATTATAATAATTGAAAAAATATTCACCGACTATTATGTAGATAATAACGTTTATTAACCAGTCATAACTCGTATAGTAATAGTTTGCAATGAACAATGAACGTGAATATTAATTAATATATTATGTAAACAGTAAGGTATGAAGATTACCATTTGGTGTTATACATATATTTTAAAATTGAATTATTGTTTTTCTTCATTTCTTAACATTTAATTCATAAATATTCTTAGAAATTATAATATATATATATTATTTAATATTAATTTTTTTTTCTAGATACATATATTTTGGCGAAATAGCATATTATATGATTTCTATAATTTCTATAATTATTAAACGTGAACCTTTAAACCAAACCATAACGCATTAGTAAATTATATTATCATAATAACCTCTACTCGTTTATCTGAAATTCTAGAGTAAAAAAAAAAAAAAACGAAAAAGAAAAATGCCCAAGTAAATACTTTGCAAATGCATAATTTGCTTCTCATTAGTCCATATTGCTGCATTGACCAGGCTAATATTGCTTAACGATTGTGTATAGTAATTGTTTTAAACTCAATCAAAAACAATTTAAATGGTCTCCAAGGTTATTAACTGTTTAACGCTAAGAATCCAAAAATTTCCATTATTAGCTACCACCCTCGTTGGTCGTATTTCAAATTTCCGTATTTCGGAAACCTTCGCGGGGCATGCACAACAACTCACTAAAGTTTCGTTACAATCGGATCAACAGTTTAGTAACGCATGCGAGATACACAGACTGACTGAAATTCATTCACTTTTTTTTATATACCTGTTTATTATAGAATAATAAAAGCTCCGTGATAAAATTATTATATAAAATAATAATATGTATTATCTTTAAACTAAAAATATATAATTGTTATGATGGTTAACGACCGCGGTTCATCGCGATTGCCGATAAAACATGAATATAAATATATCGCGCGTGAACAACCACGATAAAATTATAATTATAAAATAATGACGTCATGTAAAATATAAATATAGTGCATGCATATTGAATATTTACATATTTTTAATTAAATAATATGCGTATACGATCTACAAATAATTTCGAAAATTAGTATTTTAATAAGATTTAAATTCTCTACTATACATATGAGAGCTTGTATATTACAACTGTGCCAACTGCAGTATACGTGTGTATATATATATATATATTATATAGATCTCACGGATGAAACATTATAGATATTATTTAACACGTAATTTTAATTGTTATTTTTACGAAGCGTTTAAAATTTAAATTAGATACTCGTAATATATAATTATACAGAACGGGTCAAATTAAAATATTTTTTTTTTTATAGAAACCGTTTGTCGTGCACACTATAAATATGCACGGAGATCTTACAAATTGATACTTGTAGTAGTTTCCAACTGATGATGATGATCCGTGTAGACTTATCTCACGCCAGGCGGTCCGTGGTTTCAAAAGTTCTTCTTTTTTTAAATTAACGTCAATTTTTTAATTCGAATAAAAATGTCAACTTAAAAATTAAATAATAAACAATATCCCGTTGTACATAACCAATGATGTGTGGAGTAACATTCTATTTCATGTTATAAGATATGCGGCTTATTTTGAGCGACAACAAGAATCCCACTGCAACTGCAGGTCAAAAAATTACGAACTAATTATGTAGTCAAATTGATTAAGTGTTTATTAATTTAAATTTTCTACTAAATTTGTCCGCAAATGTCAATGAATATAAGTTTTAAATATTTTTCCTCGACATCCACTGTCGTATTGTTTATTTCCTAGAGTTACGAGTATTATTCAATACATATTAGGAGACAGGGGATATAATATTAAACAGTGGTCCGGGGTAATCGAAAACGTGCAAAAATGGTTGAAGCCGTGTTTGAAAATTTGTACAAGTGGTCCGCGGCTTGAGTTGAATTGCAAACCATTGCTGTAGCCAATAGTAAACTACTTTTGGTATACAAATATTTTTTGTCTTAATATCATCCCATAGGCGTGTAACCTACAGGGGACAAGGAAGGCTTTGGGAAGCTTCGCAGCTATATTGGAATTATCTGAAATAATTTAACATTGTTGACGTGCGTTCACACACGGAATTTATAAAAATGACTTTAACAAAAAACAAAAAAAAAAAAAAAAATGATTTTGTCAAAGGAAATGTCACAATTAATTCGACGTAATACAAATTATATAATATACATAGAAGGTTAAAAGAAAACCATTTATTTTGAACCTTATTTGTTGTACCTCAGCGAAACGTACAATGTATTGGTTTTACAATAATGTGTTTTTATTTATTATTATTATTATTATTATTATTATTATTATTATTATTATTATTATTACTATTATTGCGTTGGTATGTGAACACAATAATAACGACCGTATAGGAGTGGCTCGATAATATTTATATGCGTTACTTTTCGGTATCGGCGAATCGTGCACAAATATTTTATTTATAGTTCGACTCTTTTTTCGACTTTCACCAGTGCACTGGTTTTCTTAAGCGAAAAACTAGTAACATTTTCGACACATGCGTTTTAGAATTGAGACATGGGAAATTTCTATATTTAAGAGCTAAACATTAATTGTTATTTGCGCTTAAAGATATAATATTTTAACAATAGTGAAAAATACATTTAGGTAGATTTTTTTTTTAATTTTAGAAATTTGAATTTCAAAAAGGAAATAATAAACTGAATTTCTTCCCAAAAATCGTTTTTTTCGAATGCAATTTTTTTTTAAATTTACAACGCAATTACATAATATTATCTTACTCGAACTTGTAAATTTACACTTTTTACGCATGTGGTCATATAGTAAGTGGAGGATCACATACGACTCACTCTCAATCGAAAAATTGTTTGGACTGGATTAGAATCCCTCCACCCAATTTCAAAGTCTAATTATTTCTCGCTTTTTTATTAATCAAGTTGCCTATATATATATACGATATAATATAAATGTAAATAATATATATATATTATTTACACGTGGCATTATAATTAAAGAATTCCAAACAAAACCTTCGGGATTTGGCTTTCGACTAGTTCTCTTTTCTCTCTATATTATTAATATTGTAAAATTCTTTATTGTTTAGAAAACAAAATTTGAATTCCTTGATTTTTTGCCAATTCATTAATAACGTTTTTTCTATGTTTATTTTGACGTTTAGAAAGTTAGGCAGGTTCATAAATTAGTCAGAAACAAAATAAATATGAATTATCACGCAGTTACGCGCATACGTGTATAAATATAAAGGCGACGTAAATATTATTACAATACACAATATTACGTCATATTAGAAATAATAATCAACTTTATGTTAAAATCAAAATCAATAATTTATAATCATAAAAATGTACTTTTTATTCTCTTCGAAATTCGAATGAAAACATAAAAGAATTCTAAAGAATGCATTCGATAATATAGGAGAACTACAATAATATTCCTTAAAGAAAATACGTATGGACAGAGAAATAAACAGTGATTAATAATTAATATACTACACTACACTATTATAATTGGCCTATATAACTGATCATTCGTGAATTTTGGCTTAATAAACGTGATAAAATCATTTTACTTAACGATCTTTTTGAACATGACGAAAGGATGCCGGACGAAAAAAAATGGTTCTCTGTACCCGCTTTTACAGACTTCTTATAATTTATGTATATATGTCTATTTTCTAAATCCTGAAAACGTATCGAATAATTTCGATATTGATGTTAAATGATAAATGCAATATTGTTTCTGAGACGAGAAAGCGATTTAAATGGGTTTCGAAAATTGGAAAAATTTATTTTGGAACAGACGGCGCTTAAAGGTCAAATTCAAAACATTTTGATTGTACATATTATATGAATTTATGTAGTTACGTTATTTATAAGCAATCAAACGACTCATACAATCGTAATTTACACAGGTCGTTTTAGACATACGTAGTTTGAAAAATATATATAGGTTGCAGAGGAAAGCGTGACAAACAGTTAAAAATAATATTTTACACAATATTTTAAATGTGTAAAATAATATTTTACACATTTTATACATTATTGATTTTCCAATTAACGCAGTTACAATTCGGACAACAATATTTTTAACTATTTTTAAATGTTAAATATTTTAACATGTGTACAAAATGTGTCTCGAGACAATTAATTGGATACAATTACGAAGAGAAATTGCCCGTAACTTGGCAATGGACAATGGATTCTGCAGTGGACCGATTATCTCGTGTAATTTTATTTTTGAAATAGGCTATAACGATTTTCCAAAAGACATCGATCAAGTAAAGACCAAACATATCCTTTAAGATGTTTCCATGGTACCAGGGTCGTTGCATGTTTCGTCCTCCCATGTTTACCAATCTTAATTGTAAGAATTGGTGTAGAATTTTTTTTCTCAAAATTTGGTCAAGTAAAAAAGGTTTTTAATTATTTAATTTATATTAATAATAAATGCTTTGAGCATCTATAGGGCCCTGCGTAATATGGAAATTCTATACAGTTTATTTGCTAAATAATATTTTTATTTTAATCTGTTGGAAAGCAATACGTATATAAAGGGTTTGTGTTTGATTGTACGCGTATAGGAAAACAATAATTTTATGTAAAATAAAAAAAAATTGCCATACTAGGGCTTGTCGAGGAAATTTTTTTGATTTGACTTCAGAAAAAAAATTCTGGGGCTTCACGAAAAAATCTACCCCAAGTCCCGCGAAAAATTCCCGCCGGCGCTGAGAGTTCGTTATTTCCCACAGTAAAATCCCGTTCACAACTCGATATGCATATCTGTCGTCTTTGCCGTATAATTCTACGTTAGAACGTTTCTAAAAATATTTTAAACAAGAACAAAAAAAAAAAAATATAATAAATTACGTAAATATTTTTTTTCAATCCGTAGATCGGTTGATTGACGAAATAGCGCGTCTCTATCCTAGGCGACATCTTTCAATTCCCTAAACGGTTTCTTTTCCCATATCCAACATAAATTTCCCCCCCCCCCCCAGCTTCCCATCGCGGTTTCATCCCGTAGTCGTTATCTCTAAATAATAATATTTCTCATATATTCGGTCACCCATATCGAATCTCTTATCCTCTGATATCCTCCGACAATAACAACACTCCTTCGTTTGACACTCGTTGTGTCCCGAGAAACCGTCGGATACCCTCTGCCAGCGCACCGTGTTTCAACAGACAACGTGCCGCGCTCTCTACATTCATTATACATACGAGTGTTTTTATTACGTAACGTTTTTCTAATGTTTATAGGAAAAATAATAAAACGCGTACGATCGATATTTTACACATTCGATTATGTTATTGAAAATTGGCCAAGTCGCTTATTGCATCTGAATACACGCTGGAATCTCTGGAATCGGCCTTTATTAATTCCGTTTAATTCCTGCAGTCGCGCCAATAAGATAACCTAACAATAATATATATATATAAAAAAAAAATAAATATATATATATATACTCATATATAGGTGTACACTGTACAGGCATACAGAGTGACAACCGCGGCGACGTTTTATTTTTACGCGCTGTGAGGACATTATTAATCTTCTTACGGATCATTATGAATCTCGGTACGGTCGAATTGTATTGTAACCGCGCATCTCTCACTCACTCACTCTCTATAATATATACGCACTTATATATAGACGCGACGGCAGCCATCCGAGTCCCTCCCCGCACGGCCGCCCGTTACAGCCCCACGCACGCAGCCCGTGTAATGGATTCATAAATGACGCGTACCGCCCCTCGCGACGTTGACGTCGGCTACACGCACGCACACGCGTACTTACAAACGCTTATTATTATTATTATTATTTACACACACCCACGGACGGACGCGCATACCGGATAGATACATAGAGCCGAGTCGGCGGGTAGGTGAGTAGAGGGCGATTGTAATTATTTTCTTGGCTCGCCCAGCCAACACGCTCTGTCCGTCCGTCCGTCTGTCCCTTCACCCGCCCCACCAACGAGCGAGCGAGCGAGCGCGACAATACGACCTGCGCGCACGTACGCGCCTCTTTCCGCCGTTTATTTATACATTTTATACGCTCGCGTGAAACGCGAAAACGGAAAATAAAAACAAAAATCTACTTAATAATAATATTACTTATTAATAATAATATCGTCTCGACATTATCGTTTTTTTTTTTTTTTCTTTGAATCTGCGATCTCGCGAGATGTATTTCGTTGTTCAGCAACGCGCGTTATTACACCCCGCATTAAGGATGATTCACACTGAACCGACACTCACAGACCGGCACCGGACCGCACAGACCCGTACCGAACCGACATTTTAGGGAGTATTCACATAGTACCGTTTTGCACCGACAGACACAGACCGTCATAAATGAAAAGTAATTTATTTATACGCACAGTTAAGTAAACTACACGTAGTGCAACGAATCGTGCGACGCGTAATATTAATTTTAAAACCATGTTTAAGCACTTGTCCACCAAACATTTAGCCATGATGGCAATAGCCCTAGACGAAAGATTCCTTAAAAGAATAGTCACTATACTTTTTGTGACTGAGATCATATAAACAATTTCTAGCTCTTACTAGCTCAATTAAAATTTCATTGTCCATTTTAATTAAAATATAGTTGTAGATTTGCTAACCAACTACACCACACAACAAGCCTGTACAACACGTACCTTGTATTTTGAACGTACTAAAAACGTATCAAAATTTAATATTGTTGGGTATAATATTATAATGTTTATAAATTTAATTATAGATATCATAAAGAAAAATAACGTCGTTATCGCGTTCATATCCCACCGACACGGACAGGCACCGACAAAACATTCTTTCATACAATGTTTGTCGGTGCGGCGCGGTCCGGTTAGTGTCTGCGCGGTGCCGGTTATGTTAGATGTAAATTAGCACATTAATTTATTATTGATTAATAATTTGTCGGTTCGGTACGGGTCTGTGCGGTCCGGTGCCGGTCTGTGAGTGTCGGTTCAGTGTGAATCATCCTTTAATTGGCCGCTCTCCGTCACGCGATTAATAAACGCGCGCGACACGCGACTGCGCGTAAGATTAATAAATCACACCGCGTCGTCGTGATCTTCCTCCCCGTACACTTCGTTCGTATATGGGTAACGCAAAACCGTACATCGTATACGAACACGGTAGAAACTCAATATCAAAAGTGGGGGATATATATCTATCGATAAATATATCGATCGTAAAACGATGTTATATAGATCACGGCCGTATTCTGTGGGAGGGATTTCCACCCCCCCCGAAATTTCGTCGAAAAATATTTCTGTTGTTTTTTCCTTTATGTCTTTTATGTGTTCCTGAAAATTATGTAAAAAAGAAAAATGTATATTTTGACGTAGGTTTTTCTTTCAATTTGAAAGCCAAAAATCGAATGTAATATTATAATAAATCCGTAACGTTATCGTTATCGCCAACCGAGGCGTATGGACGCGCCAATATGAATGTCGCCGTTACACGGTTAATTTACGTTATTTTTAGTATTTTTCGTATTTCGTTAGTGCACCTTCGCTAGTGTATTTTGAATAATAAATTATAGCAAATTTGTATCCGTATATACTCGTATATATATATAAAACAGTGATGCGTTTCTATTTAATTCGAATTCTTAAAAATAAATAACCCGTCGTCGTCACACGTGCTAACGCAGCGAATCGAATTATTAAGTCTAAAGCGCGCGGCGTATAATTTATTACGTTTTAAGTAATTTTTTTTTTTTTAGGTACCCAAATTGAAGGAATCGGAAAAAACCGCACAGAAATAATAATAATAATAAAATACGCCGTTCGTGCTAGGAATATTCGCACGCCTCAAAAATCATAACATATTATAATATATATATATATACATACCAACACAAACAATAATAATCGAATGTGTATTTAAATTACGTACTTAATGCGTGTACGAGTTAATATACTCGTATTTGTATTGCCGCGAGGTTTTTTTTTCTTTTGTAACGCGAAATATGAGTCCCGTTCGTCGTCGTCGTCGTGTGTAACCCGATTCTTCTCAGGCGGCATATTATAATATACCACAGTAGTCTAAACAATAATAAAATATATTATATATATATATATATATACGTATATTAAAAATTAACGATATTCCCGTGTAACGTTTATAATATTATGCGGTACAATACATAAATATTATGTCACAGATATATTATACATACTGTAGATAGTATAATATACGTATAATTAACGGTACACGATTTTTTTTTTTTTCAATAACGCCGACCGCCGCCGTTTATAACGGTCGATACGACGTTTACTATATTATAAAAATATGACCTAATTTACGTACGTTTTTCATTTTTCGCAGTCCAGACAATTATTATTATTATTATTATTATTATTATAATTATTATTAGTAGTAGTTGTAGTAGTAGTATTTGGAAAATTTGACGAGAATTTTATATTTCGTAAAATCATCCGACTAATGCATAGCGCTTAACTTCTACTCTTTATTTTTCATTCTTAGGTATTTTTCTGATTTTATCGCTATTGATGTTTTGAGTCACCGTTACGACTACAAAATGTATAATATATTTGTATTATAAATTTTATAAGTTATTTATACATATTTGTACGTTTAAAAAACGTGCAATTTGTGACACGATTTATATATTTTTTTAAATTACATGACGTAATAAATAAATGCGATAAATATTTATGGCGGGTGTATACGTTTGATTTCAGAATTATTACGTCGCAAGCACCATCAGATGTTACTGGAGCCCCAGCAACACGGCGGTGGTAATGAAAGCGGTGACGGGCAACAACAGCACATGGTCCAATTGCACCCGCATCAGCACCACCTGAATCGGCAACACGTACAGCAACAAGAGCACCAACTCCAGCAACAACACGACAACGAGCTACAGCACCAACAGCATCACATGCAGACTCAACAACAAGCGCAAGACCAGTTACAAAATCACCATCACCATCAACAACAACATCACCACGACCACCACCAACTCCACGACCTGCACAATCATAATTTACATCATCAACAGAACTTACAGCAACAGCAGCAACAACAGTACGGCGAGGTGAACCAATTGGGCGGGGTGTTCGTCAACGGTCGGCCGTTGCCGAACGCGGTCCGCGTGCGCATTGTCGAACTGGCTCGCGTGGGCATACGGCCGTGCGACATTAGCCGACAGCTTCGCGTCTCTCACGGCTGCGTGTCAAAGATTCTCGCCCGATACCACGAGACGGGCAGCGTCCTGCCGGGTGCCATAGGCGGCAGCAAGCCACGGGTGACCACGCCGAGAGTGGTGGCGTACATTGGCCGGCTGAAGCGCAAGGACCCGGGCGTTTTCGCGTGGGAAATCCGTGACAGACTGCTCGCTGACGGCGTTTGCGACAAATTCAACGTGCCCAGCGTGTCGAGCATCAGCCGAATTTTGCGCAACAAAATAACTACGTCGGGCGGTGCGGGCAGCGGTGTAGTGGTGACCCAAACGGTCACACCGCATCAGACCACGACCGCTGCCGTAACCGCTGTCTTACCTACAGCGGCTGGCGGTTTGTCACCTACTGCCACGTCGCACCACCACGTGTACGGCTCGTATCACCATCCGCCGCCTTCTTCGCCGCCGACCGTAACGGCGGCATACCAATTCAATCATCAACACGACCAGTATCATCACCATCAACATCACCAGCTGTACCAAAACCATCATTATCAACAGCACCACATGTGCTCGCCGTCGCCCGTTCTGCCCACCGCCACCATACTGTCCACGGCCACTGCGGGCTCGACGTGCTGTTCGCCGCCACTACTAGCGTCCACTACCGAGTCTAGAACAGTATTTGCTAAACATCCGCCGACGTCGACATCTCCGCCGCCGCCGCCGCCGCCGCTGCCACCGCCACCTCCGCCGCCACCGTTGATGCCATCGTTACAACCACCGTCTCAACACTGTTGGCCGAGTTCACACGCCGTCACCGACATACTGGTGGCGGCGGCGGCCACGGCTCAGCAACAGCACCACCACCATCACCATCAACATCTGCACCCGTCGCACACGCACCACCACTTATACTCGTCACAACACCATCCGAACAGTCATTACAGCAGCAGCGTTGTCGGTGGTGGTGGTGGTGGTGGTGGTGTTGCAGGCGGTGTTGCGGGTGGTGGTGATGGCGGTGTCGGCGGCGTCAGTGATTCCCCGACCGCTACGGCTGCAGCCGCTGCCGCCGCCGCCGCAGCGTACAACACGTACTACAACAGTTATTATCACCACGCGATGGTGTACGCGGCAACGGCGGCGGGCAGTATTGTAGCCGCCGGCCGCCACCCGCCGAACCATATGGGCGCAACGCCACCGTACACGGCCGTGACTTCGGGCGCATGGCCCGCAGCCGTAGCGTCGACGCCTCGACCTGCACAACCGTCACCGAAGACACCACCGATGACGTCAACAGCGACCGTGACGTAGTGAGAATACGACGAGAACGTTGCCGTCAGCAAAACGAATAATATTTTTCAAAGACGGAAATGATGATTTTATTATATTCATTCGTCCACAATAATCGACCGCGTGGTGTGCAAGAAAAAAACCTCGAGAATATGCGTTTGAAAATCAACATTCTTTTTTTCATACAATTGTTCGAGTAAATTACGTACAATGTATAAAAAAAAAAAAAAAATTGATCGACGAAATCGAATACACCATTTCAAACAAACGATCCTAAACAATTGCAGTGTTTTACGCGAACGAATAGAAAATATAAACTTCAACTATATGTATACGCATATAAAACTATACATAAACTACGGATGCGGTACAAAATATAATACGAAACCGGAATTTATTAACTTTTTAGTTAGTTGACAATATTCGTCAGTGTCGACGACGACGATTGATCAATAACGGATAATGCGTAATTCAATAATAGGCGTCGTTTCCTAATAAAACAAGACAACGATGCTGAAAATTACAAACGATTAAAAATTATTAATATTATTTAGGTTAAATTATAATATATTTCGATTTATTGCATTTATTTTTTTATGTACGTGAAATGTCTATTTTATTTATTCAATCGCCCTTGTTTTTATACGGTGAACGTTCGTGACCGCTTAGTGGTACATAATACAGCAAACACATGCACATATTTTAATAATTGTACACCGTGTTTTTTTTCAGCGGCATCTCGTAAAACCCATTGTGATCTCGTAGAAATGCCCGTTAAAAGCAGCTGCTTCTCGCGAAAAATTATTTCTCACCCGTCTTTCTAAATAAGGTTACGACCGTTTTGAGAATTCTTTCCTTTACTTCTGTCCTGGCGTACTACAACGGTCTAAACCAGAGACAACAAGCACCGAAGATCTTACACATCGAGTCCTGAGTACTTCGTATTAATTATTTGCTTACAGCTTGTCCGACAATCAAACCGATTAAGACGCGTAGGCCTCCAACTTTGTAATACGGAAATGTTGATAAAACCATTGAGATTTGCACACAAAGCAGGCTAACCTTGTAGTCGACAAATGACTACGAAATAACGACAATTCCTAAATCATCGTCTTTTCCGATAACATATGGTATTTCAGTGAGAAATAATATTATACGATGTATGAGACCGGCACATTCACATATTTCAGTGGATTTCTATCGAAATCCAGCAATACAACATGTTATTATCTAAACAATTATTTATAAAAAAAAAAAAATTATTTATGACAATAATAGTACTTTTAATAATTTATTAAACCTGTAAATAAATTAAAAATTGAAAAAATTCGCGATAAGAATTGTTTATACGCGTGTATAATATATTAAAGGTTTGCCTTTACGTTTGTCTCTTATTCTGCTATTTGTGCAAACCAAATATACAAATACAAGTCCTCTGTCCTTTTCATTCTTCCGGTCTAATTAAAGAAGTATGCTTTATTAAACTAAAATGAATACCAAAATATTATAATAACTTTTAAAATATTCTATAAGAGACACAATGATATATTATTATAATATATTTACATTGTTTTACACTTATCTAAATAATGCGCCAATTATATAATTTCTACACGAACAAATGAATGACAATTGATTTGCGTTACAATTACCTAGTTGTAATTATAAAAATTACCCGGTAATGATATACACGCATACGTATATATGAGCCTAAATCAAACGATCGCAATATCTCGGACGATTTTTGTATTCCTAACTATATTGTATATTACATTTAATTTTAAGAAAAATTTATATAATATTATATTTTTAACGTATATTTACAGCGATTTATTTTTCGAACTTTCGTATTTATTCGAAAAATTCGGAATAGACTTCATACCTATAATTATTTTTAAATGGAAATATCATAAATACAAACTATATCGACTGATAAAACTACTTTTGTAATTTCATCCTATTCTTTTTTTTTTCTAATTACCCACATACATTATACGTACATACGAATAATGTATTAAACAGCTTCATAAGAATATGTTTACACTCGATTTGCCTCTTAAAAAAAACACAAACGAGTATATGTTTATATTAGAACCATATTTTGATGATTCGTTGTTATTTTATATACAAATATTCAACCGTTAGTCTAGTACAATAATAATAATAATAATAGCCACCAATAATTACCGAAAAGGGGTAAAAATAACGAAATAATATTTATGTAACCATTATAAAAATATGCGATCGAAAAGATTAAATTATATTTTATATTAAATGCCTTTGTTAAAATATTATTCTAATCATTATAAATTATATACAGCATAGTGTCTCACGGAAATTTGACAAATACTAAAATATGTTTGTTCTCTTCAATATTATTTAATCATTTTTTTTTTTTGTGTATAAATATATTACGAAAAAATATGTGAAGGATTTATTTTCATCTGTCCGTGCGGCATTACGCATTTATGATTGTACGAAGTTTCGGTTTTATTTTTTCAGTCAGAAGACAAACATATTACACACGTGTCACCGACACACCTAAATATATTATAATGTGTATATATAAATATACATATTATACTGCCATTATATTTTATATATATATATACACGAAAAAATACACGTTGTTGTACATGTCTTTATTTGTTTTTTTTCGCCCGAGTATTTATAATAATAACAATAATAATAATAATAATAATAATAATAATAATAATAATAATAATATATTTAACATTTTATTGCCGCTTCGGCTTTGTCATAAAACTATATACGTTTATAGCTATACAGTACGATATAGTCATATATATATACTGACCACGTGAATATATTGTGGTGGCGGTTTACTATAACAATAATAATAATAATAATAATTATAATAATAATTTACAATTGTTATAATTATTATTATTATTATTATGTATTTGTATTAAATGATATAACGGATCCGTGGATGTTGGTTTGAGTATTTCATTAAAAAAAACAGGTGCTTTAAAATTATATAATACTTATATGTATTATTCGTTGACTTTGAAAGCATACGATAAACTATTTTATTGGAAAAAAAAAGGAAAAAAAACGAAAAACTGAATTACGCGATGTTTTCCAGTTCATATTATAATTAATTGAATATACGATAAGAATAATATATGGTTAAAACATTTCAAGATAACGCGACTATATATAGATTGTTGGATTTTCTTTTTTTTTTTACAAAAAAAATTGTAGTATATATGTCCGTATACGCGTTACGCATCGATCATCAGAATAATTGTATATTATGACTTAGGTTTACAAATTATATAATAATGATATATCAGTCTCGTAATAACATTCAGAGTCGAAATATATAATAACATAAACGAGAATATAATATTAGGTACAACTATTTTCATTCGTTGTGATATATTTCGGTGGTAAAATCAATGCATATCTTAGTGAATAGAAAATATAAACGATTATCAAAAAAATAAAAAAATTAAATTTGTCTCCAAATTTTTAAACATTATACGTGATTTGTAAGTTTTAATTAAAAAAAAAAAAATTACAAATTTGATCTGAACAAAAATATCGTAATTACGTGTATTTATTAGTCGGAGATAATCGGTGATTTTATGCGGATATTATAACGCATCTACAACTTTTATATATAATAATATTCGTGTATAGAATAAAGTTTCAATTAAGCTGGAATAAAATTATTCGCAAGTATATTTTGGATACTGACAGATTATATGAATGTGTTACAATAAAAGACGTTAAATGTATATTAACGTTATTATTGAATAATTAACGTTTATAAATAAATAAGGAATAATTTGCCAAGTTTTATTTTCTAAGGATTCACCAAACCCCGTATTCGTTAATGAAGTTAATTGTGTTTTAATCTTTCAATTTTATAACATTATTTATTTCCACGTGACAAATAACTGTGGCATTTTGCATTGCGAACATTCCCAACTACTATAGACAATTAATATGCATTCGTTCGTCTTACACTTCATCTTACAATGACACGTCCACAACACCGATACTACTGCAGCCTCGATGTGTTATCCTGTTTTCCTCCAGACGATTTTCGCGAAGAGTTTTGAGGTCGAACGAAGTAGTTTCTATTGCACGGCGCAAGTTGAGATCTCGTATATATTATTGTAAAAGAAAGGCGTAACGATAGATACCGTGAAAGACTAACAGAAACATTGTCTACAGTAAGCACAGTAAACTACAGTGTCGCGCAAAGCTCACCGATCACGAGTGTAGAAAAACACTATCCAACACCGTTGGGATAATTGATGACACGTATTCAATCGTGTGTAGAAATTAACAATAATCAAAACACAAAAATAATAGTATAAATCACGATTATATTACTATATTGCTATTAGGTAGTTAGTAGTACGTGTGCTATAATTAGGTAAAACAAATTGTCGACTCTGTTAGTGGAATTTTAACGAGAGAAGAATTTTCTCTTTTCTATCCATTCAAATCGTTTACGAATAAAGCGATTCGAATCGCTTTCAGCTATATCGTCTATATGCAATACACGAAAATATGTGAACGCGTTCTGTACGGAGAAATTATTGTTAATACAAAGTTTGAATTCTCAAACATCCCCGTATTAGAATTAAACGTTTATCGTTCGGATACGTTGAGTATATTATTTCGAAACTCAAATAATCAATAAGAGATCGTTCGTCTGACCACGGCATATTCCATTAATAACGAATTGTATACTGTTATTACTTATTTTTTATTTATTTATTTTTTTTTTTTTTTATCTGGTCGATTGACTATGGACGTGGTATGCGGTTAACGTATTTTCGCACAACCATATATTTAAAAAATAATAATAAACGATATTGTTTTTGAAAATTTGGTATACATACGATACATGCATTTTTTCTCGCAATTGCCGTCGAAACGATACGTGGCGCGACATCTAGTGGCGCAAACGTAACACCATTTGTCGTTATTTATCAATAGATGGTGTCGTCGGTACGACAAATACGTTGTTTTCTTTTTTTTTTTGTTCACAGACGAGGCGTTTATATAGAATGCCCAAAATTGAAAAATTTAACAAAAACAAACAAAACAAAAAAATTAGCATTAGATTTATTCTTTTTGTCATTACTTTTTTTTTTAATTTTTAAACTTAGAATTTCTTAAAATTAAAAGAATTTGGTGTACATTTAAAAAATACAATCTTTGACACCACTACGGACAACCGTTATGGACGACTATTCAAGAACCATTGATATATACTTATGTATTATATTATACACAAACACAATTGTTCTTTCATTAACAGTTTTATTTGATTTTTTATTTTTTAATTTCGATTAACTACACTAATAACTGCAGTGTATGAAAAAATAATCGATCGTTCGTTATCGTCATCAATGAAATATGTGATTAGGTATTAAAAATGTTATTTCGAGTATTCGATTACCTCGAGTGATTCCCGCGGTGGATTAAACTGTAATAACTCGGCTATCGAAATCATATTACGATCATATGCTCCGCACCAACTAGCGTCATTATTATTTCATTAACTATTACGTATTATTTTAAATGTTGTGTATCAATGTAACATAAATCGAGCATCCTTGAAACGTTTGAATCACTCGAAAGTTATACGGAACGACTCGATGAATCATCGCCAAAAGCAGTTTTAATCATTACGTACGTTTCCGTCGTATTTTCACCAAGTTTGAAACAAAACTCGATGCACACACACGTTCATTAATTTCGGACACGTCGAAAACGGCAAACGAAATAAACTGACTCGATTTAATCGCGTGTAATATTAAACTGAAATAAAATAGCGATTTCTGGTATTGTTTAAAATATTCACTGATATACCTGTATGTGGGAAATACATCATTTTTATAATCTAAAACGTTTTTGCGTATAGATTAGTCGTTATAACATTTGTCCTGGTACTTAATTGAACTCGTATAGTGATTACCCAGAACAAACAAAAAAAAAAAAATGTATTGTATTATAATAATAATAAAGTATAATATCAAGTAGTCGTATCAATAACGGTCATAGTGTAAATAATATTATCTCTGATGTAAGTATGTAGTTGTTTAATTTCTCGAGGATCCATCGAAATGACCCTCGTTGCGCATGATATGGACGTAATGAATAAAAAATAACACTGCAGTTCATATTATATTTTAACTCCACATGTCTTTTAGAAAAAAACAAAAAACGATGACGGTAGGATTTTTTTTGTGTAAAATCAAAAATAATAAAACGTTTTTTTTTAAAACGAAGTTTTATAAAAAAAAAAGGGAAAACGTCCTTTTTTTATATTTTATGGAAGAAGGAAATTATAAAATTATGATCTTAGGCAAGGAAAAATTAAATTTTGCCTACATATTAACCTATTTTTACTTAATCCGGCCTTGAGTACATGCGTAGACTTTATATTCAAATAGTGTATTATTTATATAAAGATAAATCTGTATTCATATATATATATATATGAATGTCTGCAGTCTGTCCCGCATGCGTTCCTAAACTGTTGATCCGAAACTGTTGTAATAAAACTTTGGTGAGTTGTTCTGTATACCCTCGCGAAAATTTCTGTAATATAGAATGTGCGATTCTCTTGTTTAAATTAATTTTTTCGTTTTAAGAATATAATAATTATATTTTTCGTTGAAAAAATTACACGGGAACAGTGATCGTTGCTACTATACACTGTTTCACTTACGTTTAAGTTTACACAATAAACATATACCGTAATAAATCATTAAAGTAAAGCTTCTTCATCTCGATTACTACTAGTCATCAGTTATTCCACTGTAGAATTGTTGAATTGCCTTGAAGGGATGCGTCACTGCTCATTTTGACGTTAAAAATTAGTGTGTGCCTATCGTTATTCTTCTTCTTCTTCTTCTTCGGAACATCAATCCGGCCACTGCTTCGCAATAAAACCAGGCATACAGTGAAGAAAAGCTGATGAACAATATCTTCGAGGCAACAATCTTAAATGGAAATTAAAAAAAAAGACGGTACTGTTACCAAGAATTCCGTCGATTCCGACAGATTTGCTTTTAAACTCCAAACGCCTGCGCAGTTTCCGGTGGCGGTTCGCCTTTGCAATGGACCATTGTGGCAATAATTGAAGGACAATCGTTACAATTTTTGTACAGTTCTGTGCGGCATTGGTCACGCGTCGGTAAACCTTATCGAATTCTTTTATATTTTTCATTGCGCATTATAATATTTATTGTTGTATATCGTTACACATCAAAATGTCATATACGAGACACAATGTGTAACAAGAGTATACTTGAATTAATAGTTATATGAAAACCGTTTTCGCCCCCTTCTATTTCGGATGGGATCCTTTAGAGTGCGCGGGCGCTTTAATGAATTTTCCCAGACCGCTTTTCTCGTACATAATGTAGACATTCGAAACGGCCCCGCGCGTGCAGTGTAATTATCACACTGACGAACACATCTCGTGAAAAATCCTTTTGAGCCGTTTTTTTTTTTTTTTGAAAAAAATAAAAGAGTAAAAACAATTATCATATCATTGGCGAATCGTACTGCGTGCACGGTGGCGTGCTCGCGTGCGTCGTGCAGCGCGGTGTACGGCCGGCCGGCTTGTGGGAATACGAAGTACTCGGGACTGCGGTTCGCGTGAGCGAGTGTCGCGGCGAACGTGCGTGCGGCGCAACGGCGAACGTGCGAGAGGGACGACGACGGGATAGAATGAGTGGAGCCGATGAGCAGCAGGAGACGACGGCGCGGACACGAGGACCCGAACGTGAGACGGACCGGATCGCAGGAATTGTGAAGGCCGCGCGGCAAATACGCGGCACGCGACGTGCAGCGGAAACGCTATCGCGCGTCGTTCGGTCGCGGCGACCGCGGCATAAATTATTATTGTCGGCCCGGCGGAAAATAATTTATTTACGCGCGGCGGATACGCGCGGCCGATACGTTATTGAACACGAGGAAGACGACACGCGTCCTTCCGTCCGCGACGACCCTTATAATACCGCGCGACACGCGCCCTCACACACACGGTCCGCGGCGGCGGGTAATGAAAAATTAATTGCGCTGCGGCCGACGATAATAATATTATATAATATTATATACGTTACAATTATTATTTTTATCATTATTATTATTATTATTATTATTATTATTATTATTAATATACGAGTATTACGCGTGGCGTGTGTATACTCTCTCTGCAAGCATACGCGCGTGCAGGTTTCGTCGTACGGATTATTATTATTATTATTATTATTATTATTATTATATACGTGGTGGTGGTGTATTCAATTTCCGAAAAAATACAAAACGCTTTAGGCCGCATATGATATATTGTGCGTTTTATTTGCGATCCGTGTAGCGATACAATACTAAAAAACCTTCGGGACAGTTGACGTAGACACAAGGCCGGTCGGGAAGGACGCGACCGAAACGCGCGGGTTGCTTAAGGGCCCGCGAAACCGTCCTCGCGTGCTTACGGATTGTTATGACTGTGTTGAATGCGTGTTATAATTTGTAATGTTTAAAAATCAAAAGCCGCCCGTTCCGGGTACAATCTACTGTTGTACATTATATTGATTACATACGCAATTACCGCACGTTTATCGCATTTATATGTATAAACGTAGGTTTTACTCCGCACAGTACGCCACATTGCCTTAATAAAACAAAGTAAAAAATAAATTAAAAAATTTAGGGCTCCGTAAAATGGATATTTTCTTGGGGCCCCGCAATTCGTAATGCCGTCCCACTGCAGGTTGCAAGGGGTTTTTAACCCTCAAAAACCCCCGTTCTTGTGGTATAACATTTTGTTGTTCTCAAAAGTCCCTTTTAAAAATACTCACCCCCTTCATAAAAATCGTATCTATGCCACTGTTTCTCGGGGTAAACCGCATATAAAATATGTTAGACATATTTTGATTGTAGTGTTTACGAAATTTTTTTTCTTCAAAATTAGTGTTTAAAAAAAAATACTAATAAAACAATTTATCTCGAAGCGAATTTTTTTTTCTAGGTTTTTACATTATTTTTTTCTCGTTTTCGATTTCATTTATAAATGCGTATTAAATAAATAACCGCTGCGAGTTTTCCTATATTATGTCAATTAATCCTTACGTTTTATATATATATACTCGTATATAGGTCGGCATTTAAATAAGGAACAACTCAAACATTTGCCTATAGTCTCAGATGATTTAGCACTGTAAACTCAATACCCTCAGAGTGTCAGAATTCTGTTCCATACATGCGTCATTCAAACGTAATAAATTATATAGACGTTTCTTAATTCCGACTACTGATCGATCGATCTAATCCAAGAGTTCGTGAAAACTGTTTTAAATTCATCGTAAATTTTACATTAAATCGACTTCCCACTTTTAAAATTTGTTTTTTTTTAAATATCGCATATTTTGAATTTTTTAATTTTTGCTATTTGTTCGATTAGTTTCCTAGGACTCCATTATGAGGAGAAGATTTAAAAAAAAAAACAAAGGAAATTATATTTTAATTACAAATAATATTTTTTGTATTTTCGCCTAATGCTGCAGTAGCGCGTTCTCTTGGGCATTTGCAAGGTTTCGTTTGTTTGTGTAGCGTCCACTTGAAAACAGATTAATCACTATTAATTACGAAATAATAATCAAACACAATCAACAGGAATTATCAAACCCTATATTGATAAAGAGCGAATTTTAAATTATTAATGTCAACACTTATATTGTTCGAAATTCGATTAAATTATTCCGTCCTGCAAATGGACGATCCGATCTAATTCATTTTTAGATGCACCACATGGTTCATATCGTTTATATTTCCAGCACGAACGATTGAACAGACGAACGATAATAAATATATATTTTTTTTTAATTGTTGTTGTCCTACAATAAACTGTGTTCACTGTTTCTTATCATTAATACTATTGACAATAATAATTGTCTATTGGACACAAAATATAGTAATGACGTCACATCTACAGTTCGAATAATAGTTCGAACGATCATTGTCCATTCGCCAAATCGATATATTATTATTCAGTTTAGCACATTATATATATATATAATATCTTTGATCATCTTTATGACATTTGTCCGCAAGCGACAATAAAACATGGTAAACAAAATTGTATATAATATATATCGAACGAGTATATGAATTTTTAAGTATACAAGTAAGGCTTGTGTTTTTTTTATGTCTGCAAGGGTGGTGGTACTACCACAGCCAAATCGATATACGCACACGGTTCTTTTTATTTTAAAGTTGTTCTCGTGAATAACGGTTTTAGTCGCGTAGTTTATTTTATATAACGAATTATTAATATTCTTTGTCGTATGTTTGTGTTGTTTTTTTCTTCTTATTTATATTATTATAATAAGGCTAAAGATATAAACTCGTCGATTTAGTTACGTTGAATTATGTTGTTTTTTTATGAAAAAAACTTCTTTATAAATATCATATTATATACTCATATAGTCATATGTTATCTGTTCCCGAAACCTATTATTCTATACGTCAATACATCGCTACGCGTTTTTCTACGAACAAATTAATTTGTATTTAACCGCACGAGACTTACGAAAATAACCTATTTAAAAACAAAAGCCACCGAGAAAAGCTGAGTTACGTTACGGCTATAATATTATACATAAAATACACACACGCCGTTCGTGCGACATCGCGGAGATGACAATAATAATAATAATAATAATAATTAAAACACGATCAGTTTGCACCGGTCCAGCTGATGCGCAGCTGCTTCTGCTACATCTGCTTCTGCTGCTGTTCAGCGGTGTGCTATACCTGTATATAGGTGTCCGCGATGTTTCATTGTCCAGTCCGATATAACATATATTAAGCGTTATTTTTATTAACGGATTTACAATAATACCGTTATATATTGCCACGGCAGTGTCGGCTTAAAAATTTCAAATTTTTCATATATATCTAACGTATGATACCGAATTACGAATTATTTATAAATTATATATTATGTTGTCGTTTCTCTTTAGTTAACGCTCACAATATATAAATTATAAAATATACAGTATTATTATTATAACATTTCTGCAGTCATGATTGATTATACAAACGATCAGCGTTCGTTAAAGACACGTTCGAGGGAATTTTATTAGTCTTAAGACTTCAAAATCGTCGCCGATTTTGCGTCGTGACCGCAGTCAACGCAGAGACGTACTTATGAGAGTGAAGGCTTATACTCTCTTCGCGCATTACCTAATAGGAAAATTAAAAACCTCAATTTTTTGCCGTTTAAACTACATATATACCCGTATATATAGGAAGCTAGACAATTATTAATAATGTTTCAAGCTTATAGTTTTTAATCATCTGTTCTTCCGTGCTATTACATATTTCTATGATAACAATTATTGTGCATTATATAATACGAGTTTGATAAGCCTTTGGCGGGAAGTACCCCTCATAATTTGGAAAATCGAAAAAATCTAGTTTTTCGCTTTTTTTTTTTAATTATCAGATCACTATCGGCGCGGATCGAAAACAAGCCGAGAACGAATTTTATCGTTTGTAAAAAAAAAACGGGAGTGAGAACGGATGAAAAATCTGGTCGTAACGGCCGATTTTTCAGTGCTGCTAAATCCGTCTAAGTGATGGGAAAAAAAATTTCACACGTCCGTTTGATTTGATAAAAACACGTGCCGATAAAATACGAATAGATTATCCTTTTTTTTTTTTGGTAACAAATAAGTTGTCGATCACGAGAGCAATCCGTTAAACGAATAATATTTGACATACGACCGAAACACAGATCGTAAACGACGTTTCGAAATGTTTTACGAGAGACAAAACGGTGAAAAAGTCCGACAAAACACGAAATTCTTACTTTTCGATTGGTATCAAACGTTCAAAATTCTCACGTATCGTTCAATAATTAAACCGCAATACCTAAATATTGAATATAAATTATTTGTGCCCGTACAATTATATAATAATATGCACGTTGTTAAAAGAAGTACTTACCTCGATTGGTTATAAAACTATATGAATAGTAGTAAAAAAAATTTAACCAGAATCTACGGGGAAGGGGGAAAGGCCGATTTCTTCTTGCGCCCCCTCCCCCTCTTGGATCCGCACATGATCGGTACAATATGCTATTTATTAAAATAAATTGTTGTATTTATATATAAATTTATAGTTGAATTGATTGTACATGCATTATATAAATCGTATAATATTGGGCATAAATATATTTCTGTATATAGATCTAATAAAATTCATTATTATTATTATTATTATATATAGTACGCAGTACCGTGCGCAACGCGGAATGATTGAAATTAAATGAATTTCATTATATTATTAAATTATATAACATTATTATTATTTAATATTATAATTTGAATTGCCAAATAAAAACAAAACCGTAGAGACAAAGGTTCATACTTATTCTTATTTATACTTATACATATATACATATGTAAATAAGTATACACAATATAATAATAAACAAAATTAATGTATACCGTTACTTGAACATCGAACTAATCGTATGTATATATATTATATATATATATATATAAACGAGAGTACATGAGTACTTATTTATATTGTATACGCAATATACTTTTGTATATTAATATAAAATATTACGAGTATCATATTAAAAAAAAAAAAAACAATATTTGAACAATTTGTATAACAACGCGCGTATATAAGTTACAATTATATGAGCAATTATAATATGAGTATCGTAGTTAAATTTAAAATCACAATATATGCATTGCGCAAATATAATAATTATAATATAAACCCCTGCTGGAGTGTTTATACTATAACCGTGCCTACACGCCCATTCCACTTGTTAAAAACGATATATTTATTATTTCGAATTAATTCCGCATAATATACAAACAAACATTTTATTGTTTTTAATAAATAGTAATTACAACTTTACAAATGTACAATAACCATATTATGTTCGCCGCTCGTGACAACGGAAATAAATCGTTTGCTAAAGTATACATATAATATATTATATATTATTTTAAACGGTAATATATACAAAAAAAAAAAAAAAATAATAGAAAATCACTGTATAAACACACACACACACACACACACACACACACACACACACACACACACACACACATATACACTCGGCGTCAAAAAAATCGCACCTTTTGTAAATTTGTTTTCAAAATAATTTTAACTACACTTAATCAAATGTTAAGGTTTTTTTGCTATAATATATGAAAGATGATTAAATAAACTTAAAAAATAAATAAATGGTATGTGTTTTTGTTTATCAGTGTTGAGAAAAAAATTAATAGTGAAAGAAGAAAAAAATTTTATTGGGACAAAATTTTACAATCAGAAACAAACAATAGACTTTATATAAAAATAAAAAACTATTGCTTAATGGTATTTAAAATCTAGTGTTACCTCTTCTTGCCTAAATTACTACTTCTATACGATCTTTCATGGATCTTATCAATCGTACCACGCGTTCTTAAGGAATGTTATTCCACTCCGCAACAATAGCACCATGGAGGTCTTGGAGGGTTGTTGGGGCAGGATCACGTGACCGCACTTTTCGTTTTAAGTCGTCCCAGAGATGTTCAATTGGGTTGAGGTCTGGACTTCTCGCCGGCGACTGCATAACAGGGATCCCAACCTCTTCTGTATAATTTTTACAAATGGATCATCCTCACGACCTCTTGCTCAATAATAACACACAATAATAATAATAATAATACACACACATAATAATAATAATAATAATAATAATAATAATAATAATAATAATAATAATAATAATAATAATAATAATAATAATAATAATACATACAATAATATAATAATAATAATAATAATAATAATAATAATAATAATAATAATAATAATAATAATAATAATAATAATAATAATAATAATAATAATAACAATAATAATAACAATAATAATAATAATAATAATAATAATGGTCACGTGATCCTGCCCCAACAACCCTCCAAGACCTCCATGGTGCTATTGTTGCGGAGTGGAATAACATTCCTTAAGAACGCGTGGTACGATTGATAAGATCCATGAAAGATCGTATGGAAACAGTAATTAAGGCAAGAAGAGGTAACACTAGATTTTAAATACCATTAAGCAATAGTTTTTTATTTTTATATAAAGTCTATTGTTCGTTTCTGATTGTAAAATTTTGTCCCAATAAAATTTTTTTCTTCTTTCACTATTAACTTTTTTCTTAACACTGATAAACAAAAACACATACCATTTATTTATTTTTTTAAGTTTATTTAATCATCTTTCATATAATATAGCATAACAAAACCTTAACATTTGATTAAGTGTATAGTTAAAATTATTTTGAAAACAAATTTGCAAAAGGTGCCATTTTTTTTGAAGCCGAGTGTATTATATAATATGTAATATAAAGGCTGATCTCGTTGATTTTAATTGTATCGTTTCAAAAGAAAACCGTATTTTAAATTCTTTAAATATAACTATTAAAAAAAAAAGAAAAGATTTTAAAACAATTAAATGAAAAAAAGAAAAATCGCAATAATAATATTGTAAATACTTATATCCGAATCAGGGGCGTATACAAGGGGGGGGGATGGGGCGATCGCCCCCCCCTAGATACTTGTGTATGTACCTATATCTACTGACAACTAAAATTAATCGAACTAAAACTAAAATGTAATAAAACATTTTTTTATTTAAAACTTATTATTTTCATATAATTTTTCGATAATTCTAAGTTAGCAGCAGATTCGACGGGCCGTTTTTCTACTCGCCCCCCCCTCCTAGGGGATGAAGTAAATACGCCCCTGATCCGAATAGGATATTTTACGAGCGGTGCACTATTTATTATATATTATATATAGCTTTTAATTATTTATCAATTTACTGAAGGATCGTTTAAATCCTGCTGGATTTACGGGAACGGTGTGAAATATTTACGTAATAATTACGCGTGTTTGCAGCGCGCGGTTAAAACGACCGTGACAATCGCGATGATGGAAATATAAATAGAAGTCCGAGCGACGGTCTAATTTATAATAAACGAATGGCGTGTATAAAATGTACGGGGGGGGGGAGTTCACTACAAACAAAATGTGTACACAGTATTTTGAATAAATTATTTATACGAAATCGTGTTGAGAAAAAAAAACAGGGTGTGTTATATCGGAATTATTCGATTGATTTTTAAAAAAGGGCTCCGCTAGGATCCTTGCAGAGCTCCGGGACAACGGCCGGCCACTGCCCACGCTTTGCCCTATAACATAGCTACGCCACTAAACACATATGTATATTGTGTATATATTACATATACCGTGCGAAAACAGAGCGAGACGATCCGCTACTTCCCGGTCGGAAAGCTCGGTGGCGCATACCATTTTTTCCTTAGGGCCGCCAACCGATGGTAAGGCCATTCAGGCACACACATCACCGGATTTTCACATAGACATATGGTACGTCATGTATATGTATATATGTATAAAAAAAAAACAAATACCATGAATATATATAAAAAAAAAACTATTTATTCTAATACAACCAGAAAGAAAAAAAAATAAAATTCACAAAAAAAAAATAAATAAAATTCACAAGAAAAAATAATACTAATAATAATAATTTTCATCAATAACCTCCGGAGGGGTGTCCCACGCTCGTGGACGGGGACAACAATTTTAATTTTATTTCTTTTTTCACGGTTTCGACAATAACCTCAGAAGGGGTGTCTCACGCTCGTGGACGGGGACAACAATTACAATATATATTATAAAAAAATTAAAAAATTAATAAATATAAAATAACATTATACATATAAAAAAAATCGTATAAAGGAAACGAGGAGAAAGAGAAAAATAAATAAATAAATAACACTGTACCGGCCTAACAAATAAGATAAAAGAAAAAAAACTCACCCATATCACCTTCAATGTTCTCACCCGTCGGCAAACATTTGCCGCGGGGAAAAAAATTAAAAAAAATTACTCACTCATTTTCCGGTTTTGACAAACAGAAATATATACCGATTTTTTGTGAGGACAAAACAAGAATGAGAAAACTTTTGGCCGATACCTTATTACGATTAAATATATATATTCCAATTAACATTAAAAACAACTATGATTGAAATATGCACACCGATCGGTATTAGCGGAGGTGGGCACACAGTTATCGTCACATTAATCGCAATTGTGGCGCGGTGCAGGCTTCTTAAAAATAATTAAATATTAATATTTCATTAGCAATTCCCAATGATTTGGACGTTACAAGAGTTGTCGGTGTATTGTCATAGTTGTATATTTGTTATACAAACTATACCGCGGTTGACGACAAATTAATATAAATATGTATATATTAATATATCGCCTTGTATATATAGGAGCTGCGATGTAATTAAATTGGTAATAATAATGATAATAATAAAATCTCACTGAACCAACCTTATATTATAACGGTCCGATTCGTTCGGCGTATATGCGCACGCATTTGACCTATATATATATATATATGTTTATTTATGTATACGCATAGATATATAATTATAATATGTTAACATATCATATATGTATAATACATATATAATAATATATAATACATATATTATGTACGTATAATATATATTATATATGTATAATTAGTAAGGTTATACTTAACCTAACTAATACATATGTAAAATACCTAACTTAACGTACATTTGTATATATATATATTTATATTTTTGTATGTATATATATTTGTATTAAATCTCTGATAAAATTAATAAAAATATTTAACTATAATAAATAGAAAACATTGACATATACCATAGTATATATATATATATTTAATTTTGTTTTTCGATATATACATGATAACAATATATGCGTATATTTTCTTCTATGTACATAATACGCAAATATAAATTAATATTCATTGTCAATTAATATTTATTTTGAAAAAAAAAAAATTCTTAAAAATAAAATCGTTACGAATTTACAGTAGGTATACTGTCTCTTATAAGTGAATAAATAAATAAATAAATATATATATATATATATGCGTATGAAATAGGTACCTGATGTGTGTGTGTGTATAAAATATTGTCGCCGGTGGTCTTCAACGTTTATGCATTATAGTTACTACTCCGCGACGCCAATCGCGCACATCAATTGCAGCGGTAGCGGCGGGTAATTCTACAAGACCATTCGCGCATACATGTCTGCATATATATATATTATATATACGCACACGCGCGCGCGTCGCAACGATACATTTCCTTCCCGCCAATACTACATCGTATATAAATGTATTCGAATAAATTATATTATCATAGTAATTCTCGACACTGTATTAATAATATTATAAAATAAATACATATAAGACGTGTGAATGCGCGAACGATAATATTGTATATTAGTATATATATAGTAACAACGCGTTGCAAATATACGAAAAAGAAAAAGAAATTACAATAACAACGTGTATTAATGTAATATAATTGATGATGGAAAAACAAAACAGAAAAGAGCTCTATAATAATAACGTTATCCCCGCGCGTTTTTCATACGATACGAAAATATGTATGTTATTGTGATTCGACGATGGCTGTACTGCTGTGACGGCGCCGCGATTACGATGTGATGACACGGACGTAGTAGTAGTAGTAGTAGTAGTAATAGTGGTGTCGGCAACAGCTGTTGTGCAGCATAAGTGTTATGTGATATTGACGGCGGCGGACGAGCCGCATTTTGTGTGTGCTGTGCCGGCGGCGACGTGACTGATGCGGGGAAAAAACGGACAGAGGAAAAAAAGCGGTCGTCCGCGGAAAACCTCCATCGAGAAGGGGGGGACGCCGAAGACGGACGGCGTGCGCCGGTTGGCGGTCGCTACGACGACGTCGACCCGGCAGGGCGCGGCGCGTCGACGGTGGGAGGGACGGGCGCGGCGCGTCAACGGAGGGAGGGACGGGCGGGCGACGCAGCCGCCGCTCGCGTTCGTCCAATGCGCGCACGCACGACCGTATACCGCCGTTCGCTCGACGGCCGCTCCCTCGTCGTACCCCACCCGTCGCGGTAACAGCAAGACGACGCCGCCGCCGCCGCGAAACCTGTGGGCGGGCGGGATGGCTGGCGGGTGCGTGCGTGCGTGGCGGACCGCCGCCGTCCCGATATCCTGGACGGGGTCGCAAGAAGTGGTGGGGCACATTCTCTCCGGTCCGGTCCGTTTAACTGCTATAGTAGGCAGTAGTTCGCCGCGATCAGCCTTGTTCGAACCAACAACATCGTTTACGTATAAAATATACGCGCCCGCGCGCGCGTACACACACACACACACACACACACACATACACAAACAAACAAAACGCACGCACGGAAAAACGCGATCTGCCGTTGCCGTAAAAAACGCGTCCGCGATTCGAGTATAGCTAGTAGTAATATTACAGTATATTATATATATATATATATTAAAAAGGTGCGGTTTAAACGGTGCGCACGTCACGTCTCCTCAGCGTTATCACGAGAAAATATCACATCGCAGCTGCTGCGGGGCTGTGTAAAATCGCGTCGTTCCGACACACGTTTCGATCGTTTTCGCGCGCGTGCCGACTTCCACGGCCGCAGCCGCCGCCGCCGCCAAAACACATCATCGGCGGCAGCAGCGAACGTTATTCGTGTATTCACCACGGGAATAATGTACGTCGTTATTGTTCATCCGCCATCGTCGCGGTCATCGAGTTCGCGTTCTGCATCGCTACTGATATAGAGAGAGAAATTATAAAAACATTGTTATAATAATATATTATTACCGTCGTTGCCGGATAAATAAACGTCGGTGCGTCGTCCGCGAACGTCCAACGCGCGTATCCTCACTATATTAAACGACCGACAACTATGACAATGTTATCGTCACAGAAATTGCTGTATTCCGATTCTGCGACTGTGGCGGCAGCCGCTGCCGCCGCTATTTACGGCGGTAACTCGTCAAACGCTGGTGGTGGCAGCGGTGGTAGCGGTGGTGGTGGTGGTGGTGGCGGCGGTGGACCGTCTTCGACGCCTTCGCTGTGCTCGACGCCGCCCCAATCACTACACCAACAACAACAGCAGCACCAACAACAACAACAACAACAACATCAACAGCAACAACAGCAGCAACAACAACAGCAACAGCAGCTCGTGTTCGGTAGCAGTTCCTCGGCGACGACCAACATGCAACAACAGTTATACGGAGGTATGAATTCCGCGGCCGTCGCCATGTACGGTTTGAACGCTTCGGCCGCTGCCGTGGCCGCGGCCGCAGCCGTCGCCGTCGGCGGCGATCCGTCGGGCGCTACGAACGCCGCCGCGTTACAGCGGGTACGCACCGACAAATCGTACCGCCGGAATTACACGCACGCGAAACCGCCGTATTCGTACATATCGCTCATAACAATGGCCATACAAAACTCGCCGGTGAAAATGCTAACGCTCTCGGAAATCTATCAATTCATCATGGACTTGTTCCCGTTCTACCGACAGAACCAACAGCGGTGGCAAAATTCCATCCGGCACTCGTTGTCGTTCAACGACTGTTTCGTTAAAGTGCCCCGCACGCCGGACAAACCGGGCAAGGGCTCGTTTTGGACACTGCACCCGGACTCGGGCAACATGTTCGAGAACGGTTGTTACCTGCGTCGGCAAAAACGTTTCAAAGACGATAAAAAAGACGCCGCTGCGATCCGACAACACGGCGAAGGCGCTCACAACCAACATCACGGCGGCCACAACAACCATTCGAAAAGTTCTTCGCCGATGCTTCACGGCGGCGGCATCAGCCAACATCAACTCGGCAGCCAACACCAGCTCGGCGCCGGTGCGGGCCATCATCACCATCAACACCATTTGGACACAATGTCCAGCGCGATGTTGGACAAAAAACCGTCGTTGTCCGTGCCACCGCCGTCGTCGGCGTCCTCGTCGTCCATTCTGACCTCGGCGGACCATCATCACCATCATCATCATTTGTTAGGATTCCAACACCATCACAACCAAAAACTGACGGCGAGCGCGGGCGGACTGATGTCGTCGGCCGCCGCCGCGGATTTGGGTTTCGTCGGCGGCATGCACCATCAACAGCATGCCGCGCAACAACAACACGGGAAACATCACTTGTTGTTACACCACCACCACACGCACGACCATCAGAACAACGCGGGTCACAACAACGGAAATCATCAAGACGGCGATCACGATCACTTGCAGCATCACATGCACCATCATTTACAGCAGAACAGCGTGGCCGCCGGTAGCGTGGGCGGCGACGACGACTCGTCGTCCATGTTGGTCGGATCGTTATTGCAGCAACACCATCAGCAACATCACGCGCAACAAAACCACCTGCACCAGCAGCAACAACAGCAGCAACAACACAGCCCGGTGGACATATACACCGCAGCGGCGGTGGCCACGCATCACCAGCAACAACAACACCAACACCAGCAGCAACACCATCACAGCCACCACCAACAATTACAGTTGCACCATTTGAAATCGTCGGCAGCGGCCGCCGCCGCCGCAGCCGCAGCCGAATTCGCCGCGTCCAGCCATCCGTTTTCCATAACGCGACTGTTACCGCCGCCGCCGACGGCCGCGTCGGACAAAGCGTCGCCGTCGTCCGTGGCCACTGCTGCGGCGTCCTCGGCCACGGCCGTGTCCGCCGCGGAGAAAATGTACGAGATGGCTGCCGCCTCGCAGTACGGCACCACCGCCGGATACAACGATTATTATCATCCGCACGCGCACCCGCACCATCATTCGCATCCACACAACCAGCAAGCGTCGTTGTACCACGCGGCCGCGGCCGCGGCAGCAGCCGCCGCCGCCGCCGTACAAGCGTCTAACGGGCCGCAATCTTCGTCAACGTCGGCGGCCGCCGCCGCCGGATCGTCTTCGCCGTTGTGACATAACCAGCTGCAGCAACACCAACATCAACACCAATATCCGCCGCTCGTTTGAGAATCGCGGGGGATCCGGGACCCGGTACAATATACATACATATAAATATATATAAACGCGATCGCGCGTATATTACTTTTTATTCTTCGGTTTTTTTTTTTTTGTTTCACGCGTTCCGTATCAGTCGCGCGCACTTGCGCGACAATACATATACGCGACAAAAAATTTCTTCTTCTTTTTTTTTTATACTACAAGTAATCTCTCGAGTACTTATATATAGTACCACTTATATGTATACTATTAATATATATATATATAAATAATATATTGTATTTGATAACGTCATATTTCGTTTTAAAATTATTATCACACACACGCATATAGTATGTGTGTGTATACAATATAATATTTATTATATATATATATATATATAATGTGTATGTATATATATATATATACATGAGCGTCTAAGAAAATTAAAAAAAGTACATAAATTTAGTTGTATGTGTATATATATATATATATATATATACTCGTTAGAACGCGTATAATATGAGTGCGATGCGATGCAAAATATCGTTACGTAAGTAGTTATATATTTATACGATTTCTTTTCCCGCCCCCTGCCCCCTAGTGCGCACGCGTATATTTAATATATTAATTTATACATATATATATATATATGTATATATTACGTTTCGTATACGTACGTATTTATAATAATATTACGTAATAAATGTTTAGAAAAACGTTTAGAGATTATAATATTATTATGAATTGTGTTGCCGCGTTGTTGAACATTTACGCGTCCGTCGCATATTCTATAATATACGTTTAGCACAACGCGCGCGCGGTATATAATATTGTGGCGTAAATATACACCAGATATTCTTGTATGCGCGTAGAACACACAATATTATCGGCAGACTTGTAACGAGAACTTTTAATTTTTATTCGGAATATATACTCATTGAAGTAATTGAAAGAAATAAAAATCCATACGGAAAAAGATACTTTTATTCGAATATTATACTTTAAATTGCCGGTCGTATATTTTACTTCATTCGTTTCTCAAATAATACACTCACCGCTGTCTAAAATATATAAATCCGAATTTCACATCGTTCGTTTCCAAACATATTATAATTATAATAGATTTATACAGAAATCGATACTTTTTCCATACAAAATAATAATATACGCCAGTAAAAAAAAGTATTATACCTTTTATTCGAATACTTTACAAGTCTGCAGATTAATTATCACAGCGATCTTCATTCCAATGTGTACTATATCAGATTTCCGGTACTATCGATTTTGACTTTTTTATCATTTCTGCGGATAATACAATTAACTATATATATATACATATATATTTATGAAATTAATGCGCTAATATTTTATTACGTTTATAACAACGACTAATTTTTTATTTTATTTCATTTTGTTTATTATGTTAAAAGACATCAACGCCATTTCATATTATTTATAACGGCATATATTTTATATGTATATAATTATAACGGTATCGAAACGCGTGTAATATATGAGAGTCAGACATTTGAGAGCATTATAATGCGTATTTAGGTATAAACGATTTAGATACAGTGTAAAATAAATGCCGCCACGCGATAGAAAATTTTTGATTAATCCTTACCAAACGCCGTACCAAGTGTAAAAGTGTTAAAAATTTTTCTTTTTTCTTTAAATTTTAAAAGTGTGTCATTTGTATTTTTTAATAATTAAAAACGTGCGCTATAAATGTGTTGAAAAAAGTTTCTTGTTTTTTATTTTTTTGTGGAAAATTCGGGTTCGATTATAAATATATACGCGCGCGAGTGTTGGTTTTATAATATATATTTTTTTCCGACAATATATGAGTATTATACTGGTAATAATATTCTTATAAAAGTAAAAAAGAAAACATCGCGCTCAAAAGTCTATAATAATTATATAGGATATATTATAATGTTATTTAGGATAAATAATGATAATTTTTCACGCTCCAACGGCAGACTAAAAGAAAATGTTGCTCAATCTTTTATTATTTGTACGGCCATAAATAACCATATACTCAAATAGCTGACGCTCATATACAGGCGTCGATTTGTATGAGTATATATCAGGACCTAAAGTATTCGTGTACATTATGAAATTGCCTATGTAATAATAATAATAATAATAATAATAATAATAATAATAATAATAATAATAATAATAACAATAATAATAATAATAATAATAATACATACTCGCATATTTTGTCTTCTCCGTTCCAACTATATATTATAATCAATAATAATATTATTATCTTTAATACAGGATAATGGTACTAAACTATTATTATCGATTTTAAAGACATAAAGACATTTAATCTCATAGCTTATGTTCTCACGTCAATTTTCTTCTGTTTTCTTCTTCTAAAATTATAAACGAGTTATATCTGTTAAAAATAAAAATTATAAAAAAAATCGTTATAAGAAAAAAACACTTACGAGAACTGCGCGTAATATGATTTTGTTATATATTATGTTTTTTGATACAATAAACCGGAATACAGCTTTTTTTCTCAATATACATATATATATATATATATATATATATATATATATATATATAATTAATGTACCCGCTATACACTGTAATTTACAATATTTTTACTATTTAAAATAATTGTTTATTAATTTCAGCTATTGCGCTGTTATAAAATAGTTTCATTCCACGCTCGAGTGTTCAACGCATTCAAATGTATTTTAAGGTTTTGTTTTTGTTTTCAAATTCTATCAAATCGAACGCAATTCGCAGTTTTATTTTTGGCATTATCCAAAAATATTATTTTTCTCCTGAAACCAACTATATGTAGTACTTCCTTTTTATTTTAATTTAGCGTAATTTTCTTATATTTCATACTATATTTGGCCTTTTCGTGCAATACGCCGAAAGTATATATTGCAATAATATTATACGCGCGTATCGATGAGTTTTTATGACGGATTATTTATCTAAAACTTCAGCCCTTTTTATTCTCGTAGCCCTGAATTTGTGTCCTATATATTATTAAACTAAAACCCGTTCTTACCTGTATTCTAATACTATAAATATACTCGGTTTTGTAGTGTTAAAAAATAGACACGTACGATCGAACGTATTGCATATAATATGTATCGTACAACGCATGTTACGCGCGATAATTATATTTAAAAAAAGAAAAACTCTCAATTTTCGAATTCGATCGACACACATATATACGAACGAATCGGTTAATATTTTAACTGCAATTATTATAATAATTTTTTTTTTCAAACAACGTTGTACGGCGTTTTTTTATAAAACGATAATAATCGACCATCCCTTCATTTATATATATATATATATTCGGGCCCTGATATACACAAATATATAATAGTAGATATATATATATATATATATACTTATCGAATATACATATTATAATAATACAATATACGTACGTTGTAAAATAGTCGTGTTTTTCGTCGTCATCGCACTTATAGTACATGGATATTATATATATATATATATATATATATATATATATATATATATATAAATATGTACGCGTGTTCACTGCAGTTATTTATATTGTTGTAAAATTTATGTTGTCTTGTATATATATACATATATATATATAAATTTGACTTGCGTATATTCTCGTCATCGTACCTTATATGCGTGTATATATGTTAATATATTATTATATGTACCTAAATAAGTTTTTAAGAAAAAATAAATTCATTTCGATATTACGTGTATATTTATATATACACAAATTTATTTAAACGCATATTATAAAAACGTGTTTTATATCTCACCAACCCACGTGCAGGGTATATATAAATATATAATATGTGCATTCCTCCTGATCTATTTTTTTTCTATATAATATAATTATAATATGACTATTTTGTGAAATAGTTTACCAAAAATAAAAAAGAAAAAGAAACGACGAACGGTATTCAAATTTATATAATATACGAAAAATGGAAAAAATAAATATTATTTTCACACGCATACACGCGTAATACCTATATGAAATGTGCGGAATATTGCAGTGTATTCGCGTGTATCGATGTGACGTGTAATTTTCAAAGATACGACATAATATAACGTTATATACGTTTGTTCGGTGGAAAGAATTGATGATTTTTTTTTAAAAACATTTTTCCGACCACTTGACAACGAGTAGAATTTATACCACCTCCTCCTCCTCCTCCTATACGTTTAGATATTATATTGTTATTATTTTATTAAACATATTATATACTAAAACACATATTTTATTTTATTACTTTATTATTATAGCTCATCGCTATATATATAGCGATATACCTTTGGTTTCGCTCCGGTCATATGATATAATTGAGACTTAATTATTATTATAATATTTATATACAAGTTTATTATTTCTGTTTGAATTGTCCGACGCGACAGTTTATACTATATAATAGTAACATTAATATAATCATATTATTATTATTATTATGATTTGCACTGGACTATATACGTCGTATACCAAGTTATACGCACGCCAGGTAGGTACTGTATATTATAATATATAAATATCGGTAAAAAAAAAATGTAATGTGAAAAAAATTACATAAAATATAATCTTGGCGAAAATAAATAATGCACATATATCCGCATAAATCGCATTCGCTCATGAATCGATTTAAAATTATACGAGGATATATGTAACTATACTGTTGATACGGTTTATTGTGGTTTTATTATTATTTTTATTTTTAATGATTGCGAAAGAAAAACAAGAGCTACGATAAAATTTTTTTTTCTTTTTTAATTTTTCTTTTTTTAATATACGTGCGTCATAGTTTATACGTTTTTTCAAATATTAAATAAAATGTCTATATTTTTTAACATACATAGATACATGGTTTAATGTTTAAGTTTTTCTCACTACGTCTGTGATCGAAATTCGTATATTTTTCTATTTCTTTATATTTTACTTTAATCAATAATCATATATGACAATATATACAAGTGCTGCGGAACGCGTTACACTATTTCAAGTATATATTATATAAGTAATGATAGTTTAATTGACAAAATCAGTAGTTCGATTTCTAATGTCCGCGTTTTAATATGAATTTATTATTATTACTCTTTCTTTCTTTCTTTCAATATATCATATGATATATCAACAAAATAATTATAATAATAAATTCATGCTAAAACATAGTATAAATAATAACATAATTAAAAACAAAAAATCATATGAAAAAAATACAAAATGGATATAGGGAAATGAAGAGCGTTATAAAAATTTCAAATTTATTTTTTCATTTTATCAACATTAACGTTATAACACGCACAACAACAACGTAATTTGTGTTTAATATATGGAATGTACATATTATTATTATACAATCGCGGTCGGCGATATTTATAAATAAAATTTACAATTTTCAAATGACTTATATTTAAAAAATTGAAATCATCTCTTATTATTAATGACGCTACAGATATGATATGCACAAATTATTATTTTTACGCTTAATGGATATTTATTTTCTTATCGCGAGTAGGTACAACACACAAAACCGTGTATCTATTTGCATATTATTTTTTAGTACATATTATTAACGAACCTTATACGGTATATTGACCGTGTAACAAATGTCGTACAATATTATGACGTGTAAAAATGTTACGTATATAATATTATGTGTAACGTGTTGGATAAAACGGACGCCTAAGGCTGAAAGGAGTCTGCATACAGAGAGTATATATTTGCAAATGTAAATGATAACGCAATTGACTGCTACAGTTTGTGCGATACGCTATTCATAAAAAAAAGAAGAAAAAAAAATGTTAAATTTACGCACATGATACTACGATGGATTTTTTGACATATATTCTATACAAATGGAAAATGTATACATAATATATAAATACAGTAAAACCTTATGTAGTTAAACCGATTAAACGAAAACTGAGGCAATAATTGAATACTGCACAAATATAGTTTTGTGTGTGTGTTGTTATAGGTAAATCACCGTTTAATATTTAGGTTGCAAAATGTCGTAAGTATATATTGATACAACTTATATTTATATAAATTATAATATTAACATTAAACGTCATCCATTGTATTTTTTTCTTTGATCATTCATTAAAAATGTTAAGATGAATAATTATAAATCAATTGCATCGTAATAATAGTAACTGAAATTAGAAGAAATTCAATACCGGAATATTTTAATGATTTTTTTTTTATTTTAATTCAACATAAATATTTATTCGTTTATAAATAAATATATATACTTTTTAACTTCGACTCACATTTATTAAAAAAAAAACATGAATACATTTTATAATTACAACAACATCAACTGTACTCATCATAATATACTTCAATACTATAGAACAATTAGTAATATATTACTATAAATATTAAATATATATAATATCGGTATACTTGAGTAAGAATTTTCAAATTCGTAGTATTTTTAATAATATAATAATAAATTCAATAGTTTTAATAATTGCGTATACATTAATATATACAAGTTCAAATAAATTGCTCATACATTAAAAAAAAACCTATAGCGATCAAACGACATTTGAGATTCGTCTCGAATGCACATTATAACCAGCTGTATTCTATATAATGATAAAGTAATTTATATGTATTAAAATGAATAATACACACACACACACACATTGTAGTAGAATTATATGTTTTACCGGTTTACACTGAATATAGGTGAACAACTGCAAATAAATAAATATTTATAGAAAGAAATACACGTATTTTTCTAATTACGTATTACGTTACAATATTATATATATATATATATATAACGGTTCGACGGCATTAAAATGTATTATATTTTTAACACACAGTTATCATTAAAAAATATTATCAGTTATCGGTACGCCAATAAAATATAATTGTCTTATACACTCTGTATAGCGTCCTGATGATTTTCGAGAGACTGTATGATATTTTTTATTTTTATCAAAACAATATTGATTCACTCGGGAAAAAAATACTCAGCCGAAGTTTACAATCATACTTATTAGACACAAAATAAATTACAATACACAATAAAATACGCACATTTTATTTTTCAAACATCATTAATTCTTAAAAAGTTATAAACGCTTTAAAAATACAATATTTATCGGGGCCACAAGTTGAAGGGGGTCACAATGTATCGTCTCATTTTTTTTTTTTAATATAAAAACACATCAAAATCACGAAAAAGTTTTTAGATTCTGTACGAAGCGAATAATGTATTGGTTTCACAATGATGTGTTTTTTTTTTTTTATATATATGTTATATAGATATACCCAAATATTCCTGCCGGAATTAATGATCCAATCATTACAGTCACACAATGTTTCTGGTAGCAAACTGCGTCTAGTTGGTACTTTGGTTATTTTTCGATTTTCTCAATACTTTTTTCAAGCGTCAGAAAAAAAATTATGTAAAAACGGGGTAAAAATGCGATTCCGTCGAAATCTATTAATCGTTATTCTGAAACTGCCTATTGGTTATAGAATCATGGAATATTTATCGAACAACATTGTTTTATATTGAAGAAAAAAAAATTTTCAAAAACTCTCTTTATGAAGAGAATTAGGAAACAATGTGTAAAATTTTGACGTTTTTAGGTACACTAGTAGCCTACGGCGTGAAACGGTTTTTGTCGTAACCTCTATACAATGTTTGAAAATTTTTTTGTTATTTCACAAGACATACCGCGTTCTCTCGGCTGTGGCACGGTTTCGTTTGCTATTGTGTGTAGCGTCCTCTCTTAAACGTGACGTATACCGGGACAAAAACGCATATATAGGTTATGTGAACGATAAGGTTTCAAAAGTTATCTAATGAAAGTATGAATATATCAAAAAAATATCGAAAAACGATTAAAATATATGTATATTTTAAAACGTAACGACGGTTACAAAACGTTCAACTACAATACATATTATAAAAGTGGATCTAACCAAATTTGTGTGGAGTTTAACAACGGATACGTGCGGCCTATGAATATTCGAGAGTGCTAATAATTTATTTAAGACGCTCGCTTAGCCCACACTTGCAGCGTGCAGTGTGTTCCTTAAACCTAATTAGCTGTATACGTGTCGTATATAAATGTCAATAAGTATATTGGCGCGTGCTTTATGGTACATTAACGTGCAAGATTATCCGCCGAGTCGACGTTTTGAGATATACGCGTGATAAATATAAACGAAACGTTTGTTTAATATTATTCGCAGTTAAATATAATATAAAACTTGGACGTATAATTTATGTTTTCGAATAAAAAGTAGGAAAAGAGTCCGTATTCGTTTTTCGACATCGATGTGTTTCTTACACTGCGGGTCATAACATTATCGAAAATTCGCCCGACACCGAGAATGTTCCCGTGATGACATTATGAAAGAAATCGTTGCTTTTCGTTGTGTTCCGTACTGTATTTAGTTGTATATACTGCAATACCGTATGAATTATAATTTATAATAATTCTACTGATTCGAATGTTGTATAAACGATAACCGTATAACCGTATGCGTAACGCGCGTTACAGTGTTTAAAAATTTTTGTTTTTTGTGCGCGCGAGCGACAGAACAGTCGTTTATAGCGGCGAGTGCTTCTCCTCGCGTCCATGCAGTACACCGGATCGAACGAAAACCGCGTTAAATCGACGTCGACATTCCTATATGTCGATTAAATTCAATAACCGCAACACACACACACATATATATATAAATACGTTCGCTATTTACGTAATAAATAGGAATAAATTAGTGAAAAGTGTATTTTGTTGTCAATTCCCATAAATCCTTATAACGGCGAGTAGCGCTGTAGCGCGTCAATTCATAAAAAGATTCTGACGAGAGGAGAGGAACGAGCGCGATTGTCGCGCGCGTATATACGGTCTCGCGTATTATTATACGTATATGATATAAATAATTATGTCTTCTTCTTCTTTCGTGCCGTTCAGACCTCGGTCATCCAAAAAGCCACGACTGCTGCCGCTTTGTCATTTGCCAGGTGTAAGTCATTTTTATCACAAGTGGCCACTATTAGAGGGCATTGCAGTAGGTGGCTCATTGTTTGCGTTTCGCCACATTTACAGTTGGCAGTGTCTTCTTCTCCTAGTATGTTCCATTTTTCGAGTGTGGTTTTGCATCGTCCGAGACTCCTGTTCTTAAGAGATTTAACGCTTTCCATTCCTCCCATTTCCAGTTCTTTCCTTTAGGTAGATTTACTTCTTTTAATTCCCTCGTCGTGTTTTGTTCTCTCTATTTTTCCATCTGTTAATTCTTTCTTTTCCTGGTGAATTTTTTATTGGTTGGGTCGTAGTAAGGAAGCTCTTTCTGGATTTAAGAATAATTATATACAGAACGTGGAAATTGGAAATCAAAAGCGGCCGGCGGCGATGATTTACGTAATAATATATAATAATAATAATAATAATAATACGTGTGATGCGCGCAACGCGGTTTGTTGTCGACGACGACCATGGGACCATCATAATGGTGGCGGCGGCGGTCTCTAGGGGGATCCGCCGGCGTTCGAATCCGTGCAGCTCGGGGGACGGCCGTGTGGAAGGACTCACCCCCTCGCCGTACAGCGCAGTATAAACGCGAAACGGGCACCGCCGCCGGGCCCCGTTCGAGTACGCGCGCGTATAAATAGAGCCCCAGAGGCTGTAGTACAACCGAGTCAACGTCGGCGGTCCGGTGGTGGCGGTGGTGGTGGCGGCGGCGGTATAACCGTCCGCGCCGCCGCCGCCGACGATAATAATAATTAATTCATCACCGCGGACCCTGCCAGCTCCACCCGTTGTCCGCCCTCCGTCCACCGCGGGGTGGCGACGACGACGGGGCGGCGGAACAGATTGGAGAGATCAAAATAATAATAATACTACGCCAGCGCACACCAGCACCACTAAACACCGTGTGTATACATATAACCGTATAATATGTATAAACGGGTGGCGAACGCCAGCGCCGCTCACATAATATACCCGGCCGCCGCCGTTTACGCGCCGCTAATCATTATTATCGTCGGAACGGAGACCGGCCGAGATTTTCAACGCGGCGACGGGTGGAGACGGTAGGTGGACGACGGGACGAATACCCAGTGCAACAGCGGGAGGATCCGCCTCGCCGCGAACAACGTCCGTTCGTCCGCCTCGCGCCGCTTTTCGTACGCGCGCGCACGTGCGGCGGGCGACGGCCGCCCGCGTTTAATATTATATTATTATGATACGATGCGTGTGTGTGTACGCGAGCGCGCGCGCGCTTTGGCAACCGCGCCCGGGGAATTCGCTGCAACCGGTGCCCCCGACGAGATTCGTATAATAATAATATCTGAAATAAAAGTAAAATAAATAATAATACTAATAATAATAATAGCTGAAATAAAAGTAAAATAAATAAATAATAATAATAAAAAAGGTATGAGCCGCGCGGTATGTGGTTAAGTTGTGGTTGACACCGCTCAAGTGAATTGTCTCGGATAAAAGCAATTTTAAGAGTTTTGTTATTACTACATAATATAATGTATTTGACAGCGACGCGATAAATCACAGACAAAACGATTCTATAATCGAATGTGTTCCGTTGCTCTGTAAATACGTTTTGTTAAGATTTTTTTTTTTTTAAAGTTCGAGTAACAAACGTCTGACATTGTTTTAAAAACGCTTTGGGCCTTAAAACCAAAAAATCGCCTCATTATTTTGTGAATACGAAATACTTCAAAATCTACAATAATTGCATTAAATAGCGCAAAATTAAAAACTTTTTTCCGTTCTTGTCGTTTGTTTCAAATTTTCGTGACAATTAATTTCGAAAATACGAACAAAAAAAAAAAAAAAAAGGATAATCGATTTTAACGAAACTGCGTTTTCGTGTAATTTTTTTTCTCCTGACGCTTAAAAATTATTGAGAAAATCGAAAACCGGCCTTTTTTAAGTATCAGCTAGACGTAATTTTCAACCGAAAAATAGTGCTACACGTGAAGATCGGTGAAAGCACTCGTTCCGGTAGAATTTTCGGGTACAGACATTAAAAAAAAATCATTATCGTAAAATCCAATACATCCCGCGCTCCGCTCGGAGTCTAAAATGGATACCCCAGTGAAAGGAGTAAACAAAGCAAAAAAAAATTTCGTATTCGTGTATGAAAAAAAAATATATATACAACAACTCTTAAATATATATATAATAATCAGCCTTTTGTTATATTTATACAAGAATTTATCAATTATAATATATCGCGCAGAAATAGGGCGAGTGTATATTGCAAAAAAATATTTCTTATACGCGCCCTCGTTATGAACGTCAGATATTGAAACTTTTACCGATTGATTTTCGGTAAATATTATAATTAATAATCAAAAAGACTGTACGGTACGAGAAAAAAAATCTCGGAACCGATATTATTTTTCAGTTTGTGCCTTTACAAACGTGTTTAATTTTTTTAGAATTAATGTCGGCAAAAACCTGGGAAATAATATAAATAAAACGATTTGCAATTACGACTACACCAAGCATAATGAATAAGTACGACTTTATAACAAGCGTGAATATGTACATTTGGAAGAAAACGGTACAAACAGCTAAGCAAGAACGCGGTCGTAGTACATAAAAGTGTATTATATGTACGCGTTACTAGGCGTATTTACTACTATTACTGTGATATCACAAGAAGTAGGTGTTGACGGAGACCGTATTCGTTTGGATGCACTGCTAAAGGCCGAGGACACTTACACACGTACTTTACTCGAAATCAATTTACACTGAACACTTTTTTATTATTTAGGTTCATCGGCAATAATTCCGGAAAACGGAATTGGTATATTCGGTAAGTGGTTTCTCAACTATCTTTAACTGACGGCACCCATGGGGTTAATAAGACATACGATTGTTTTAAAAAAAAAAAAAGAAAGTGTCTCACGAAGAACTTATGCAAATGCGTCGTCTGCGCAGCAGACGAGTTTTAAGTAATTCTATATGTGTTACAGACACCGCCGCAATCATACAATGATAAATAATAAATAGTATTTATGTATAACAGTATAATATTGAAATACGTAATAGTTTTCCGACCAATCGGTAAAAGTAGGAAAATGCAGACATTTGCCGACGACGTACGTTATCGCTACGCTCAAATAGACACATATATCTGAGAGTTAGAAAGTTGTTAAGCATTGTTTAATTATTTATAGGTATGTAGTGCCAATTCACATTACGCATAGTGTCGTAAACGAAAAAGAGAAAATGAAATGAATTGTGTGCGGTAAAGGTACAAATACTAACAAGTTTCTAACAAATGTCTATTAACACTTTTAGAATGTTTTTAGAAACTCTGAGCTTTATTTCGGTGCTACTCTGAAGCTGGCATCACACCTCTATAATTCGGTAAGTTATTTAGTCTAACGAATGACAAATATTATTATAGAGGGACATTTGAGTTATGTGTGCTATGGCATTAACATCACGTAGGTCACATACGTCATTTACCGAGTATATCAAGCTACTGTCTTACTGTCGCGGTATTCGTATTTTTACCGTAACGCATATACTGCGAGTTTGGGCATTAACAAAAGTTAATAAGTAATATAAAGTTAAAATTAAACGAATTTCTTAACATAAAGAATAACGATATTTATTTTATCTCGAATTATTTTTATATTTCTATTTGGACCAATCCTAAACACACTGGAACGAAAATCAAAACGAACGATTAATAAAAAATACGTTATGTATACAGCCAGTTTCATCGACGTTCGTTTCAGGAATTACATTGCTCTGTTAATCACATTTAACAATTAGTCAATTTCACCGAGATTCGTTAGTTATTAACACGTTGTTAAAATTTTTAAATGCTTGTTAATCAACTGGTTGAAAATATTTAACCAGTTCAAATAAACTCGTCGGCAATTTATCAGGTACTAATCGCCTGTTTTTAATATTATTATACTTAATCACTTTGTAGTTATCGCATTTCGTGATAACCAACGAGAACGTTATAATCGAGGTAACCGTTATGATAACCCAACTAACAGTTTGTCGACTCGACGAATAGAATCCAACGATAATTTATAGTAATGGCGAAACTTACATACGATTTAACCGGACGTTAAATTCAAAAACGGATATGTGTTGAGAACGGTACAACAGTCGGTGAAACCGGTTAAATAGTGTTATATATATTTATTTTTTTTTCGATTGACTCGGTTAAACATTTTTTTGATTAACTGAATTTTAGCGAGTCGATAGGCTAACCCAAGCGCAGCCTTGGTGTTTACTAGCGCTTATAAGCACAAATAATATAGTATAACGATATTGTTATAACGAATATGTCGAATAGATATTGTATATTATATATCGAATTATATTTTATATTTCTATTTGGACCAATAACACACTGGAACGTCACGAACGATTAATAAAATACGTTATGTATACAGCCAGTTCATCGTCGTCGTCGTCGTTTCAACTAACACATAGGTATAATACACATTGGTCTCACGTATATTTAAATGTAGTTATCACTGGTTGAAAATATTTAATACACACAATGTTCAAATATTACTCGTCGGCAATTTATAAATAATTATTAATACATTATATATATTTAATACTTTGTATTATTGATTTCGTAGATCGCTATAAAATATGAAATAAGACGTTATGATAATAAAAATAGCAAATCGAATACCCGAATCTATTGCGTAATTGAAATGTATGGGATAACTTACATTACGATTTATGATAAAAAGAAAAAATTGTTAAAGAACGCGCCGTATAAATACGGTTTGATGATTACGAAGATTAAATTTTATTTCGTTTTTAATCATTTTTAACGATAATTTTAAAAACGTTATGAGGTACTCGTGAGTTCAGTTTGCGTATCAATTTTTTAGTCGAATGTTGATAAGATAGAAACGTTTATAGGTATAACGGTATTTAGAGTATTTGGCATATTTAAGCGTTTGTTATATTGCGCAAAATATTCGTAATTTCGATATTCTATAATAATATATTATATATAGCGTTCATATTTACATTGATAAATAACGGGAATCGTAACGCGGCAAAAATAAACCGTACAATTCTTCATAATTTTTTAATCGGATACGTAAGGGCGAATTTATAGACTTTAGTCGATATTTTCGAACTAAACATAGGTATAAATGCATATTTTCCGTTTTTATGCATAAGTCCACACTATTTAGGCATTTTACCGCATAATATTTACAGCCTTGTCAGTTAAGACAAAATCAAAAAAAATATATATATAATAATAATGTTTTTGATAATTATAAAATTATTTTAGAAATAACATTATTTTATAATAATTATAGAAATATTAGAATATTATAATATATTAGAAATAACTGTTTATTTAGAAAAAAAAAAATCGTTATTTACGGTAAAGCCCGCGCCGTATTATAATAATATTTTTTTTTGATTTACGGAAGATAAAACGACTGTTTTCTAATCATTTACGCAACTACATATATAATTATGATATAGTAGTTAATATTATTATTGTCATGACAATTTTTTTGTTTTCTGTCGCGAAAAAATGTTGAGAATAAAACACATTATAACCCGCCGTTTATATTTTATGTACGTATTTACTATAGAGATTTTGCCTATTATAGCGCATATATTATAATACGTTTTGTTCGTTTTTATTTACAAATATTTAGTTCGTATAATTCCTATATATATATATATAATAACGAAATTTATTTTTTAAATTCGATTAAATAATATGTGTATATCGATATTCGTATATTTTAATTTTAAATATAATGTGTAGCGCAATTTATAAACTCGCATAAAAAATTTTTTTAACCGCAAATATTTTATAGTACAATAATTAGACTTATATAGTTTTCAATTTAATTACGCATGCACAATTATAATAACACTGCGATGATATTATACGCGAGAATATTAATTATTATTATTATTATTATATTACGAGCATCGCTATAATATTAAGATTAAAAAAAAAATACAATATTTAATAAATTATAATGCGCGTTGTAAATCATCAACGGTCGCGCGTGTTCAAATAAAAGAGAATAAAAAAAAAAATAGAAAAAAACGCCGCGTGTATAACACATAAAATTGTACAATACGGAAATTAATACAAATAACTTGTTTTTTTTAGTCATTAACACCGTGAGTCGTAGAAAAAATACACAACACGATTTATAATACAAATATTTTTATATTTATTTTATTACCGAAAATGTATATATACAATATATAATATAATATATTTAAAAAGACAATGTAGTAATTGTATTATTATATTGTATTGTTACAATATTTAAGCGTATAAAGTTTTATAACAATAAAAAAAAAAAGAATATATAGAATAAAAAACAGATATTTAAATAACAATATATCGGCGTTTTACGAATACAAATTAAAAAGTAAATATTTTTAATAACGATTAATATTATATTAAAGAAATAAATTACGAAAAATGTAATATATTATATATATATATTATAAATATAAATACAAAGCGTTAAGTTTTTATTGTAAAAAAATTTTCAAAACGACAATTATTTTATAATAATAATAATATAACTGTTATAATATTGAGTTTATGAAATAATTTGAATATAATAATAATAATAATAAATATTATTCGATGTATACACACGCAAATAATAATATATTATTACATTTATAATTAATTAAATTATTATTTACGATAATAAATTACGCGAATATTTATTATAATGTTATTCGTCTTTATTTACAATTGCCGTGTTTTTGTAATAAAACGTCGCGCGTATTCATAGATATACGCCGCGTGTACAAACAAAATTGTACAATACGAAAAAATACAATATCGTTTAACGCGTGTTTTTAAATAGTGTTAAAATATATGTTTATCCAATTACCGTCGAGTACCAATTTTATATATATATAATACAAATACGCGATAATAACAATGTAAAAATTAATTATTATTATTATTATTATTATTATTATAATATTTTATTATTATGTATTATCGATAATACGCTTTCGAGACACTGTTTTGATGGAAAACGTATAACAAAACAACAACAAAATTACGAAGTCGTTGTACACGCTATTTTCTATTAAATTAATGAAAGATACATATAAGAAAGATTTTGAAACGAAAATACATAATAATTATTTATATAAAATACATTAAGCCGTTTTCTAACCAGCAGACCAAATTGTTAAAAACAACACGTATATATATACAACAGCGTATATTTATTTAAATATAAAGTTTTTTAATAACAATAATAAATAATAATAATAATAATAGTCTATTTATTTCGAGTTTATAAAAATAATAATAATAAAGTGCGCTGTATAGGAACACAATATTTCGAGGCGTATGCTGAGCGTAATCAAATAACGCGCGCACAAATGACGCGCACAAACAACACCGTGTCGGCGCGCATTCCGTGTTTGGTGGTTGACCGGAACCGCGTTGCCGTTTGCTTTTTTGTACAATCGTTCACCACACTTCTCCGCGTTACCTCCTCGAGCGGCATATGGGCCGCCGCCGTAGAATAAAATCATACGAGGAAAAAAAAAAAAGAGGTTAAAGTCAAAACGAGCCGTGCGAGGCGAGCAGCGACAAACGTCGCACGCAATTATTCGCGCAGGTCGCAATGAATCGCTGGTAATATATATATATAATACGATAATTTATAATAACACACGTAGGAAAATTATTATTAAAAATTGGAAGGGAATAAACATAAAAAAAAAAACAAAATTATGTATATAACGACGTAATAACGCTTTATGGGAGACACGCGAAGTGTTTGAATGGAAAAATTGCCTCGGAAACGAAAATATTATTCAAATTGGCCGTTGAAAAAACATTCGAAAGACATCAGTGGCGTAAATATTGTTCAAAAAAAAAAAATATAAAATATGTATATATATATTAGAAAGAAAGATTTTTAAATAATATTTTTTTAAATAATTTTTTTCTAACATTTCTTAAATTCGTTAAAGGAACACCACAGTATATATCGACAAAATGGTCAGTTCATTCAATCTGCCCTGTGAATATAATATGTTTTTTAATTTTAAAATTAAGACAGAATAAAAAATACAATGGTTTTAGTTCTTTCATTGTATTTCTTTTAGATTGGTTTTTACTATTTTTTAAATTTGAAAACATTTTTTCTTTGTGGTAGCTGTTGATATTGGTCGTGTACACAATATTTCTGTTAGTTTCGTGATGCTGAGAGAAAATCGAGAAACTTAGTCGGATCGAATATGTATGTACGCTTTTAACGCAATATTATTTCTGGATTTTTACGGCTCGCCTAATGTACTCCGCATGAGCTAATTTTTTTAATACGATTCAATTGTTAGTAAATAAAATACGTTTTTACTACGATAGAAATATTCAATTACTTAAAACCATTGTAAAAACAGAGGGAAAATAGTATAATGTTATTCGAATTTCAAAAAAGAACCATTTTAACCCTTCATGCCATACGAATTTATATATTATACCAGTTGATTGACCCGACTTTACTCGGATGGTATATAACTATTTAATATTGTAATAACTATTTCACACAGCTTCTGAGTTTTCGGATTATTTCTTAAAATATTTGATAAAAAAAAAAAAAATGAGAATAATCATCAGATTTAACGGAAATAGTCACAAACTTTTATTGTTTATTCGCAATATTGTCAATATAAAACAAATTTATTTACAGAGTCACGTTTATTTATGTGAAAATATAAATATCTATTTCACTATTCTATAATAATGCAGTTAATGTAACTGCCAATAGTACGAGTGTTGAAAACCGGAATAAAAACCGTTCGGTATTTACTGAGAAAATCGTACACAAACGCGATAAAAGACTTCATTTTACATAATATGTTAGCGCGTCAAAAACCAAAGACATATTATACACTATTTAAAATTAAATTTCAGATAAGTGCAGATGATTTCGATCCGAGCGTGCTCTCAACTCTGTAGCTATACAAAAAATCGATGCGATTTATATTTGTTACAGCGGTAACAAATTTAAATCAATGCGAATACAAAGCGTTTTTAAATTTATTAAATATATATATATGTATATAAATAATCTAATTCTGAAGTATAAGAACACTCGATGAACGAAGATATAGCGATTAGTAATATGTTATACACGAGTCATACGTCACGAAATTTCACTTCTACCGTATGGGATACTATATGAATCCCGGTATAACTATACAGAAAAAGCACAACAAACCCGTTTTTATCGATTATGATTTTTATTGTCTTTGTATACATCGTTTACTGTGGAAAAGTGATAAATTTCACCGATGGTCGACGACGAAACAACTAAAAGAAAAAAAAACAGTTCACGAAAAACACTGTTTACTGCGGAAAAGTAGGTAACGCATGTACACAAACTGTTATTTTAGTAGATATTAAACAGCAATTTGAATTACAATATTATACTGCAGTTCTCTACAAGTGTATGGCATTTTTAATAAAATTTATTATTGGCGATAGTATATACTTCGTAATATTTCTATCGTTATTATCGATTTTGAGAGACAAGAAAATTATTTTATTTTTGCTACTGAGTCGTCACGAATAAATATTAAAGTATTTCATTGAAATTTGATACGTTTTTATTATATATCGTCGTTTTATGAAAAAAGGGGATATATTTACACTATTTTCGGCGAAAAGGATTTTTAATTATTAATTTGAATAAACGTCAAGGACTTTTTTTTTTGCGCCAATCGGAGAAATGTGTTAATTTTATAGACAAAAATTTTAAATAAATTATTTTCAAAATTGCATGTATCTATAATATTGCGCTATTTAATCTTTCATCTTTCCCGAACGGTTTAGCAAAAATAGACTCGCCCTTTCTACAACAACTGGTGATTCGTATAACGCGTATACGTTCGAACGCACATTTCCGTATATACCTACTACAAATTTTTCAATTTCCTTTTCGTTTTTTTACCATTTCTTTCTACTCCGAAATTTTGTTCACACACATACACATATATATATATATATATATTTCTATAGGTTAACTATATTTTTTTTCTGTTCCCTCTTCCACTGAAATCCCCACATTTTTCCCCCTCGTTTCCTAATGATTGCTGGAATCGTATGGGTATCCTCCTCGTCCTTCGCTAAAATCCATCGTTGCATCTGTCCCGAAATCTGTACCATTTTGCTCGGTCTCATCATATTATCTCGCAGTCATATTATTTCTTCGTTCTCCCGTTTAAGAACGGCGCGACAAAATCTGCGTTTCCCACACATTCGTACACTATCCATCGACAAAATATGGCTCTCCGTACTGCACCCGGCACGTAATGGCCAAACAAACGGTAAAACGCGACACACTTCCACATCCTGGCCGTTCTGCTATCGTTCCAAAACGGCATAAAACGATTCTTTCCTCTCCACTCCCATCGCGTTCCTTTCCCCGGATTTTACAAATCCCGACCGATTCGTCAACGAATTTCTTCTCCTCTCCAATGTCGCTTGGTCGTTGAACAGTTTTTTCCCTAAGTCTTCTACGCGCAATGTAATACACACCGGTCGGCGTGTACAACGAACAATATATTGTTGTCGAACAAAACAAAATTGGTGCTTAAAACCGAAACAAAAATAAAAAAAAAAAATCGGCGGTCGTAACGCGACGACGTTATTATTCATTTCTTCTCGCGCATCGTACACACACACACACACACATTACACAATTAACGCGTATACTACTGCAGACGCGCATAAAAAAATTGGAAAGAAAACTCGCGTCAATGCAATGAAAATAATATTATCTCGTTCGTGACGCCGCCGTGAAAATATAAGGCGCGAGTCCGTTGTGTGTACCGTTCTGCTCTCCCTTTGTGTACGGCTGCCGCATAACCGCTATGCACACGCACACATACTGCAACACTAGAGACACGGTCAACACGGAGGCGGCGGCGGAGCTGCGCGTAAAAACAATAAATACCATCGCCGTGCGCGACCGTATTTGTCGTCGTATATAATACATGCGCTCGCGTCACGTCCCCTAAATATCGTTCTTTTATTATTACACACACACACACAAATATAAATACAGAACGTTTTCGTCCGTTCTAAGGGTGGTGACCATCATCACCACCCCCGCACATCGGCCGGATATTTCGAGTGGCCTCCCCGCGCGCCCCCGCGACCGTTTATTATTATTATTATTTTTTTTTTTACCACCACCGTCATCACCGCATGTGTCTCTCTTACTACGCTCGTCGTTTTCCTATATATATATACGTGCGCACTCATAAGGCACATACACCCTCTCCCACTATTCAACGGGAGAAAAAAAAATAATAAAAACACCGTATCCTCGTATACGTATATATATAATACACACACGCACACACATAATATAACGTTCATACGTATGCAAACACACACACACACACATTACTTATATGATTTCGTATCGCGATACACGCGCGCTCGCGTAAATCGTTATATACCGTAGTCGTGGTGGCGGGCAGGTATAAGAGAGAGAGAGAGAGTGAGAGCGAGAGAGTAGATTGGGTTGTATACGCGCAGCCGAGTCGCACGGTGTTCTTCGTCATCGTGTGTCGGGCCACACCGCGCGGGAAACGACAACGGCGCGGCGGTTTATTATTATTATTATTATTATTTATCTACCCATTTAACCCAACCCTGTTTTCCTGTGCACGTTTTTTTTTTTTTCCACGAATTGTTTGAACAACAACACAACAACGCGTCGCCGTATACCACGAAGAGTGCCGGCGGTGAATGTGTGTGCGCGCGTATATTATTTTTAATATACCTGGCCCGCCGTTCCACAATCTCTTTTCTTTTTGTCTTTACCCGCGCCGTTGCCGCCGCCGCCGCCGTCGTCACCTGCTTTTTTTTTTTTTAAAACCCATCCCATCCGATCGGCCATCGCGTACCACACCCCGCCAACGCACGTACCGACCAATGCCGCCACGGCGATATACGACGATAACGAGCGCGCGCGCGCTCGCGTAATGCACACACACACACACACTTATTGTTTACTCGCCGTGATATTTCCTGTTTGCCGGCGGTTTCCCGGCCCTCTCTTACCTCTCCCCCCCACCACACACACACACACCCCTCCGGACGAGAAACTATATTATCGTGTGTGTGTGTGTGTGTATAGGTATGATGACGGCGACCGTGAACACCATTACGATATATAATAATATTATTATGTAGTCACACGGCGGCGGCGGCGACGACGACGACGAGTTGTTGACAAAACGGCGGCGGCGGCGGCGGCGGCTCTGTGTGTCGGCCGTCGTTCCTCGTACGCGCACGCCCAAGGGTACGTCTGTATGCGTTTCTTGGACGAGAGCTTTTCTTTTTTCCCACCGTCACCTGCACGGCCCCGACGACGCGTACGGGTCCTCGCGGACGCACACCCTCTACGACCGAAAACGTGTTAATATAAATTACAACAACCGCATTGACTTATGCACGTACATATTATAACAGTGTTTATACGTCGTATAACGGCTTATCTCGCCGAGGCTTATGTATGGGTGTACGCGAGCGCGCGATGGTGATGGTGTTTTGTCGGACACGCTCACACGGTATTTTTTATACGCGTGTAGAATGGTTATATTATGTATAACGATATGCGCAGGACGCGTGTAAGACTTGCGTTCCGCCTGTGTTTTTCAAAAACGGTCGTTTTATTATCTACTCGTTTCTTCGCTGTGTGTGTGTGTGTGTGTGTGTACACTGTGACGGCCTCGCTCGGTCTCTCGCGAAAATTTAAAAGTCTATCGTCTCGTGCTTTCTACATTACACATACACACACACACACACACACACACTCGTATTGCGTATCCGTATATCCTTGATTATCCTTTGCGCGTGAAATTCAACCGGACCGTGTTCGACGCGTCGCGTCTGCTGCGCATACGGTTTTCCTCGGCCCCGTTCGAGTGTAAAACGCGCGCGGTGTAAACACTGCACGCGGCGCACGCACACACACACACACATCCGATGACGTAATAATGTAATCAGGTGCTTGGAAGCGGCTTCTTCTTCTTCTCTACGTATTTTCTTCTTACCGCGCTTATACGCTGTGGTAAATAATTACGTTGTCATCACAAATACATATATTTATATAGGTGTGAACTGACAACAAATTACGAATGTAATATATGCATTGCACGTGGCCTGTTTACTGCTATACGTATACGGTGTACCCACACAACTGGCTTTTGCCGACTAACGCGCGCAGGTTTCGGCGGGTTATTCGATCGCTTTCGTCTGGCCGGTCCGCGCTGCTCGGGTTCGTTCTGCTATTTGACCACTCTGTACGGGTTCTTTTCCGTTCGCGTCTGGAGTTTTGACGATACGCGCGAACCTCGCGTTTCGCGATGGAGTTCTCCGATGGCGCCGCGATGATTGTGTTTAAATAGAATCTGCTCTTTTTATATATACCAGGAACAACCGTTAGTTTTAACTGTTAAAATATTATAACCTGCTAATATTGTCACACACACACACTTCGCATTTGGGGCGACCGCTAAATTCTTGTGTCTTATTCAAATTGGAGTTCTGGGACGGGCGTAGCCGAACGGTTAACTGCGACCGTCGTTTTTTTTTTTTTTTTTTTTTGCGATTTAATTTTAAAACGCCACTCGTGAAACCATTCTATCCGAATGCCTTTGTACTCGGATAGTCGTTCTTTATGCCATCCAATTTCTTGCTGCAGTGAATACACCGTGTCACTCGACGCACAATGCCTCCGGTGTTATAGTCGCATGTCATTAGTACAGACGGTGTATGTAGAATTGGTGCGCGACATACACGATCCCTGAGATACGCGGGTCTTGGCGATCTTGCGGATGGTATGATATTTGCGCGTTCATACGCAATTCACCGCATGCGTTCTGCCCGATTGGATTGAGTTACTGTTTGATTACAGTTTAGAAGCTTTTCGTCGGACACAGCTGTCGCGAGAGAACGCGCACCGCCGGCGATGCGCGCAGAGATTAGAGCGGACTCGATCTACCCTTCCAACGAAGAACTATCGCGCGCGCGCGCGTGTGTGCGTGTAAAAATACGATATGTTTAAAGGCACTCTAAATGATATTTAATACAAAGACAACGGGAATCGAATGGATACGGAACGCGGACATTAAATTCCATATACGTCTACACGAGAGCTATATAATAATTTAGTTACTACAAACGTCGATCGTTCGTATTATGTATTATCATCGCGGTTCACTTGATTTTTGTGATGTTTATTTTGTTTCGCTTTTATCGATTTATTAGTATTCGTGTCGTGTTAATTCTTTGAGATCACGACGAACGTTTACGTTGTACGGCTCTAATTTATCGCGTAATAAATATGTTATTTCGTAAACACACAATGGACCGCCGTGGCGCTGGGTAATTCCCTCTATGTATATATATATACAAATAATATAATAACGTAGAAATATATATTGCGCATACGAGCGCGGGTTCGGAGTTATTCCGAAAGCTCTCACGGGAGGCGTGATGCTAACTTCCGTTCGGAGGGAGGGCGGGCGCATATATTTGTTTAACGAAATTGCTACAGCCGCTAGCTAGCACGACACATCGTCGAGGCGGGATAAAAAAAAAAGGGTTATATATACGAGAACCGGGGATTTTTTTCAATTACATCCGGATATTCTCTTCTCGTCGTCGTCGTTACCGCCACCGCCGACGTTTCCATCCACCGCCGGCGCCGCGGTGCTCCGTCGTGTTGTTTTAACGCGATCGCACTAGCCCAACACACGTCGACCGACGGCCGTGCACGCGCCTCCGCGCCGACCATCGCGTACGCGCAATAGGAGGATTACGGTCGTTTAATCGTCGTAGTCGTCGTCATTATTATTATTATTATTATTATTATTACTGTGCGCGTGCAGGTCTCTGTGAAATTTGTTACACCCCCCCCCACCAATTCAGTTTATACAAAGAAAAAAAATTAAAAAAACACCGTGTAATCATATATATATGTATATATACGAGTATTAAGAGCGTTATTGTATTTTGTGCGAGCGGTTTTCCGCCGATGTTATGAATTTCCGTCGGTCGAACGGAGGTTTTTTTTTTCTTTTTTTCCAAAGAGAAAATTAATATTTTGTTCTACGCGCGTGCGGCGAAACGCAGCCGGCGGCGGCGGCGGCGGCACAACAGAATTTCAATTATCGCTACGCGGACGGCGATCGGGGCATCGGGCGAACGGGATTGAACTGATGACGACGGTATTAAACTGAAAAAAAAAAATTGCAATAAAAATACATTAAGAGAGGCCGGGAATAATCCGGAAAATCGAGAAAATTTCAGCGGGTCGCATTGCAAACACTTACATACATATTATATTAAATTATTATTATTATTCTTTACAATCGGTCTAAATACAGTGCTAGTGTATTATATAATCGTCGATAATATTTATACTACGCGTGCACTTCATATACGAACATGAGAAAACGTATTTATATATATACTTTAACAAACGATTCGAAGAAGTTTGATTTAAACGATTTTTCACTTTTTTCACATCGAAGACATCCGCGGTTATACGTACACTTTACAATTTTCTAATTAAATATAAAAAAAAAACGGGAAAAACTATTTTGTGTTAAAAAATGGCGGCTAACCTAGTTAGGAGTGACCTGCAAGCGCTAGGAGTTATCAACGGCGAATTAATTAGCTAATGACTGCAGCAGTGGAAAAACGTGGAAGGCGAGGATATGGTTGCGGCGAAGAGCCTGAATGGCCTATACAAAGCTAGGGAAAAAGAATTATAAAGTACATAATTATTACGATTATAGTACATCGTTTTAATACGATTTCGTAAAGTAAATCTGGGAAGCTAAAAAAATATATTCGAAAATTATTTTCGTTAATATGTAGCAAAAAGCTATCTATTAATTTTGATGGAAAACTCAAGATTCTAGTATCATTAGTTTTGTACAATTTTTCGCGAAAATATTATATAATACGCCCTTTTTTTTTCTTCGAAAAATTTGAATGATAAGAGATATTATGAAAGCCATAAGACCGAAAATTACCTCTTTTATGATAATCATCTCAAAACTTACTGTAAGTAGCCGAAAAAAATTGTTTGAAAAAAAAATTTACCCCTAATATATAATACGAGTGTATATTAAGTTACATATTATTTGGTAAGAATATTTCTATAACAATATTAGTGTTCGAAATTACGAAGAAACAACGCCGATAATAATCGATTTCGATGAAATCGCGTTTTTATCGATAATTTTTCAGTAGTTTTTGAACAATGCAGGATTTAGACGTTTTTGCGTTCCGGTGCGAAAAGAAATTGGCGCCTCCATAAGAAGCCCACCCACGGGCGATTGCTCTAAATATGACTAATACATTAGTTGTTTGAATTTCATACAGCATAATTACATTAACATTATAATATATTATATCAGCGTTTCCCAACCTATTTGACGTCACGACACACTAACCTAAATTTAGCCGTGACACGATTTTCACAATGACTAAAATTAATTTTTATTAATAATAGGCTTTTATCGTATTGAATACTAAAACGATCGTATATCAATAGATCAGCACTAGCGAATAACTTAGAAAATGGTGTGTTTAAAGTTTAAATAAACTTTATTTGGATTAGGAAAGCTCGCGCAGAATCATATTTTAATTTATTACAAATATTAAATTTTATTTATATGAAAACACAGTTTGGTGTATTACGATAACGTTATGACAATCTAGTGAGAAATTTCTTCACGTTTCCCTTTCCATTATGTTATACGTTCCCTCTTCCGGGGTCGAATTGAGTTGACAACTGATAAGCACCCCCCGGCAGTAACTTCTTCCAACAGGATTTTTCAAGGGGGTCTAAAAACTTCATTATTACAAAACTTTTAATCATAATCTTGTTATGCCGACGAGAATAACCGTATAATATAATCGAATGAAATTTCTAACACACCTGGTGTTTGGCAAACGCTATGCGAAATTATTACATAGATACCGTTATTAAAATAGTTTCAATTTGAAAGTTGTATCAGAATTTGGATTTTCATCTATAAATGTAATACTATTGCACTAGTCAAGGGGGGGGTCCGGACCCGGAGTCCATCCCTTTGGGTGCGTCACTGCCCCCCGGTCATATCTTCTTCCAACAGTTCTTGAGCCATAATCGTTTTTATTACACTATTTTTATCAAAGTCTTGTCATGCCGACGAGAAAACCGTAAAATGTTTGTTATCGAATGAAATTTCTCGGCACACCACACCGGTTGGCAAACGCTGTATTATTACATAATACCGTTATTAAAATAGTTTCAATTTTAATAGTTTTTATAATATTCACAAGTGAACACAAATTTCCGATCGCAGAATTCTGGCGCTTCCAAAATACTGGCGCCCGGGGCAGATGTAACCAGTGTTCCCCCCCCCCCCATCTAAACGCGACACCGTTTTCGAGCCGTTTTTTTTTTCTAGACGTTTTTGAGAAAATCGAAAAACGACCACCGCTGTCTAAATGGTACCGAAAACAAGATGCAATTCGTTACCGGAAACACATCATTGTAAAACCTGCAATACGCGCCCGGAGTGTAATATATTATACAAAATAATACGCGCGTTTATATTCGTGTATATAGAGGTGAGTGTGTATTAATATAGTCGTAGACGTGGACATGTGTACGCCGTAGCTATAGCGCGTGTGTAATTAAACGTTTTATTGTTATGTGTGTGTGTGTGTGTACGCCGCCGTCGGCAACGCCGCGCGACTACGCGAAACACGCGTTGTTATAATAAGCCGGCGGGGCCGCGTTTTAGCGGCGCGCGGCGGTTGATTGACAGGCGCGGTCGTCGACGCGCGCGGGCTACGACGCCGTGTAAAACGGGCGACGGGTGAGATGGCGGAGCGCGCGCGTAAAAGCGGCGCTGCTGCTCCCCGAGCGCGTACACTGTACGACGGGATGGAACGGAGACGGGAAAACTCAATAAACAGCAGTTTAAAGGGATTTTCGGTGCGCCGCGGCCTGGTGACGACGGTAGTGCGGAGAGGGTAATAACGAATACACAATGTGTGTGTGTGTGTGTATGTGCTGATGCCGGTGGTGGTGGTGTTCAAGGGGGTATATAATGTATAAAGCCCCTGCGCGCAGGGTACCTGCTGCTGTCTCTGTCCCGCACAACCCACCACCATTTTTCCGGGAGGCGGTGAGACGGGTGGCTGCCATCTGGCGGTCCGACGCACGCATATCGCGCTCGCGAGAGTCGCGCGGCGATCCACGCGCGCGTTTTACCAGTGCGCCGCTATCGCCGCCGCCGCCGTCGTTCGCTCGAGGACGACGACGACGACGACGACGACGACGGTTTGTGTGTGTGCGCGTGTGCGTGTGTTGAGGAGGCTCTTTCATTCTGCGCGCCCCGCGGGATAACTTTGTTTTATTGTGCGTTTGTGTACACAAATATGTGTACAATAATAAACTGCTGCGAAATTATATATTTTATTTTATATAAACGGACCCGATCGAAACCGTCCCGTCCTGCTCTGCTAGCTTTGGAAATAAATATATATACATATACACGTTATCCTCGAATGCCAATATGAGAATAATAATCCCGACGAAACGAAATAATATAATATCACGACACCGTAACGGTTATACGCACTGTAATTTCGCGGATTCGTCGCCGTCCTTATTGATTACGCGCGTGTTTAAATGATGTGAGTAAGAGTGCGTGAGTTTCGGACTGTTACGCAGCCACTCCCCGTTTCAAAAATATCGATAATTAAATAAATAATAGCGAAAACAATTTCATATTACTACAAAAAGTACTTTTCAGTTAAATATTTTTCAAAAAAAAAAAAAAAAATATATATATATGTATTCTTAATTGTAGACCGAAGACTAACATATATTTTGTGATACAATTTTACAAGACTTTACACACGACATTTCTTTTCAAATCCTGATTCACTCCTAATTACAATTTTTTTTTTTCGCGTCAGCCTAATAATAATAATTGAAAGTCAACTCCCCCTCCCCCCCCCCCGCGTCGCAAAGGATCTATCTTTGCAGGTCATCTACAAACACGATATAAAAAATAAACAACCAAATAAACCGTGTAAAAAGAACAAAACGAACAGTGGCGTTTTTACACTTAATGCAGTTCTTTGCTATTTATTTGAGAATGATATTCGTTATTAACATATTTCGGTCACACGCCGTAATTTTTTTTTTCTCGCTTTTTCGAAACTGTGCGCCGTTGCACAGGGTTTGTTTTCTGTTTCGGATTGGGTTTATTTGGAGGAAAAAAAAAACAAATGCGGTGGAATGAATTTCAAAAATACGCGATAAATTAACGATTATCAGCGTGTGCTTCGTACGAGAAATGGAGGAGAGGACGGTAAAATTATTGCTGACACCAAACTAAAAACGTTCTACAGTCACGCCACCGGAAAAAGGATATAAACAGAAATAATAAAAAATACAAACTATACGCGAATGTATTATGTTATACAGCATATCATAAATTACGTTGTACGATTGTGCGCGCGCGTGGGTGAGGTGGGAATGTGGGATTGAAAGACGCGCATGGTTTTTATACGCGTAACGATCGGCCGTGACGATACTTTTTATTATTATTATTATTATTATTATTGAAATACTTTTTCTTTCTCTTCTCTCTCCCCTCCCACCGCAGCAACCCTGTTCGTCTTCTGCTGATAAAAGTGTATTTATTTGATTTTTCTCCGCAACGATACAATATAATTGTTTACAAATCGTATTGTATACAGAGTTAAGTACATATAAATAAATATATATTCTCGATATTCTCATCCTTACAGACCCCGAGGTCATTTCCCGGCCGATTGCAGCACAGTAGGTTTATTATTATTATTATTATTCAATATCGTATTTACAAACATTTAATAATAATTCCGTGTACATACGAAATTCGGTAGATTCAGCAAAATAAATGTACGTAGTAATAATGTAAATGTAATAAATAGTCTACATATTATATGTACAATAGCGGCTGATAGTCGTTTTATAAACAATCACTAATGATCGTGACACTGCAGTAATCGATAACATTCGTATTCAAAGTTCAATTTTAGCGGCAATTAAAGTGTTGAATTGTCAAACGCATTAAAACAAGAAACCTATAAAATACGTCGTATATTGTCATTTAAATTATTATTATTATTATAATTACACCGAAAGAGAATTTATCAGTGTCAAAACATAGTGAAAAAAAAAGCCGTTATCTATACTTCAATAATGTACCCCGACCGATTTAGTGGTGGTGCGATAAGAAATTTAAAGATTCGTCGTGAAGTCTACTCGAGATCGATTTTCTCGAATTTGAAATATATATATTTATATATAATAAAATTGGTTTTCCATAAATTATTACAGTAAAAAAAAAAAAAAAAAAAACAATTGCTAATACTTAATTTCCGTAGATCTCGAGATAAAAAAAAAAAAAAAGGAAAAACTCACTCTTTCCTCATTAGTGAAGATCCTCCATCCGCATATATGTAATAGATGCTAAATGGAATTATAACCATCCGACACATAATCCAAAAACGCTCAGAATACCAAAATACGGAACAAGAATCCCTCAATGAAAATGACGGTACAAAAAAAAAAAAAAATCATCGACTACTTAAAACCAAAATAAGAATTAAAAAAATAATTTATGAAATTTGTAAATAGCACTTAAATAAAACCTTAAGTCCACACAATTGTATTAAACAAAACGTATTGTGTGTGTGTGTGTGTGTGTATAAATATGTGTACACATATACGAGCGTGTGTGTATTTATATAACACGCATATTTGGCTAATAACCATAACTGTTACAAAGTCCTAAAAAAACAACAACAAAAAAAAAAAAGGCGGGTAGAATTCACTGCGATATCTGTTTACAGAATCCTCATGACGCGCGTCGCTAAATCGAAATCGGTAACGTATTACGAATAAAGCGGAAAACGTCTCTGCGTTTCACAATACGTTTCGTGTGCGGGAGACGAAAAGTAGAATAGAAAATACTCGCTGCTTCCAATCCCGTTAAAGCGTCAAACACCTGCGAGCCTTTTATATGTTGAGGGGGGAAAAAATCCACCATTTATTTACATGTCGATACGGACATATATTTGTATTTGTATTTTTTTTTTTTTAACAAGTAAATAGGAAACGGGGGTGACCAAGGAGTAAGAAAAAAAAAAAATCGCGTCCGAAACGTCTTAAAGACGTACACACAGTACAAGCGTTGGCGAAAAAAAGAAGTATATTTTGCCAGCCAGCTCCGCAGCGCGTCGTCGCGCCGCAGATGTACCCGTGCGCGAATTATACCGCTTAATGCGAAAAGCCTTTGCTGCCGACAAGGATTTCGAGAAAGGGCTCGGGGGAGTGTGTAAATACTGCACACCGCTGCACAAACAGCACCACCGCGCGCGCCGCGCCGCTGCGTAACGAAAAGTTACATGCGCGACTACAAGGGCGCGCGCAAGGGGACAACGCGAAACGCGTCGTCCTTATAATATATTTAATTTATTATAACGTCGGCTCTCGCTGCAGAACACAATAAATAAACACAATCGTCTATTATACACGGTCCGCCCGTTATTATTATTATTATCAGGCCCTGTTCCACGCGGCAACGCTCAAATGTTTTTTGAGCACTCTCGTGTGATGACTGTACAACGGTTTCTTAACTCTCCAGGATAACTATAAAATGTAAGAAACTGTAGAGAGACTACAGGCAATTGCACGCGTGTTTCAACTGATAAACCGACACTTGAGACCACAGTAGTTCCCGGCCCTCTCTTTTTTTATTTTTTTACAATGATTACAAACAAGGTGAAACTGCACGAGTAGCTTCGTTTCGACGAGATGCGCTCCCCCCCAACTCTTGTACCGCGAGGAAATTCTCAATAGTATTAATGAAGCGCGTGGGCGTTAAACGTTTGGGTTTGATGATGACTGAACAAATTTCATTAATAACGATTATTCGTTTGTTCGTGAAATCAAGAGATAATGTAATAAAATACTCAAAAGGAAAAATAAACGTTTGTCCTACAAAATGGATGATCCAACGCGCCAACACGTGCAAATAAATAATTATCAATGACAAGCTGAATTTTTCCACCGTTGGTTAGTAATTGTGCGTAAATTATGTGGATGGCTACAGAGTCGTACAAGTTGAGAGGTCCGATTTTCCAGTCCTACGGTCCGAAATCGTTACTTTTATGGATTAGTTGCGACTGTATAGTGGACTAGCGACTAGACGTGTCTAACACTTCTCGTTGTACTCTAATCGACAGAATTGCTAAAACCATACGTTATTTCATACGATGGAACGCGAAATTTCCGTCGTGTTAATAAATTATGTAAACAAAATTGAAAGGCATTCAGGAGCTTCCAGTATTAATTATTATATATATATATATAATACACACGTTGAAGTCCTATTCCAGAAAAAAAAATGTCGCGGATAAAACTTAGAGTGAAATGGCCACTGAAGTCAAGAAGCTCTGTAAAACGTAGCGTTATCAAACGTTATCTAAAATAATATATAAAAATTAAATTACGAAAGACTGGAAACACCGTGTTCGTTGAAATCGTGAGGTACACCGTGTGTGTGTATGTGTAACCAAAAAATTTAAAAAAAAAAAAAAAATGTATTGTTGTTACGAGGAACGAAAACGGATGGAAAACGGTTGAGAACACGCAGAGACAACAGGAGTTATTCAATTATAAATCTAATCACGTTAACCCCATGGATGTTTAGATCTCAGATTAGTGGAACGAAACTGTGAGATCATTAGGTGTACAACAGCAGTTCCTTGTATATAGTGTCCGGGTTTCTTTTGAATATCCCCTTTCCCTTGTGTGTGTGTATGTGTAAAAAGAGCTAGAAACAGACTTAGTGAGTCAAACGCACGGAGATCTACTGCGCCGAGCGACAATAGTGATGAACAGATTTCGTCGTTTTCGCGCACACCGGCGAAATCGCTAATGAAACTGCGAAAGCGCGAGCTATCCCGGCACGGACGGCGACGCACCATACAGCGTTCGTAAGTATTTTTATTATTATTATTTGTTCGTATTTAATTTACACCCTGAGTCACGGTGATCCGTACGGCAGCAGAGACGTGTAATAGCGCGTGTATTACCTGTACGTGATGTATACCTTACGGTTTTACGACAAGGCGCGTGTGTCATATAAGACCACACACCGATGCCGCCGAACGTTGTATGTGATATTATAATATTAAACCGAAAACCGTATATAATATTACAACGCCATCATACGAAAGCGGGCAATTAGTGCGCGCAGTATAGTCCCCGAGACGGCGTGCGGTTAACCGCACCTCGTGACGCGTATCGGGTGGTTTTATTGATGTGTGAATGAATTTTATGACGGTCTTGGTGGTACACCGCGGGGGTACATTATGTTGTGTAGGTGCGCGTCTGAAAACGGCCCCGCGCCGCGTTATTATCATACGCGCCGGCCGGTACGCGATCTGCTGCTGTTGCTGCTGCGCTGGCACCTGTCCGGCGAACGGAGAAAACGCTAAACGATTGCGAGTGCCGACGCGCTCATTGACGCGACACGACTACGAGGACGAGCTCTCCCGGCGGTGCAATGGAAACGAACGCGTGTCGTAATGGTGACCCTTTACGGGGGGGGGGGATCCTCCCGGGAAAATTTCCCTCGAAGCAACGGGATATTGAATGAACGGCTTACGATATTATTCGCATTCCAAACGATCTCGTCTTTACAATATATTATGTACTCTTGTAAAGAAAAAGGAAAACAACGAAAGTACTTTCTTAAACCGCTGCGCATTAATTGTAATAAAAGTCGCGGAAACTATTGGGCACTTAAACGATCGACGCGTACAATGTATTGTTTTTTTTTCCTCCCAGCGATAATCGGTTATGTGACTGCGCAACATTATAATATAGAGTCAACGCCACGTGTATCAACAACGCTTTTCTCTCAGCTATTGTCGTATTATCAAAAGCTTTTAAATTTTCTTTATATACAAACGGTACCCGGTAGGTTAGCCGGTAACCTATTAGGGTTAGAAAACCTAGGTTTTCACTAACCGTATTGGTTTAAGAAAGACTCTACGGCGATTGTAATATTGGACCGACGTAGCTCGCGGCGAATACGCGCATACCCCGGAGTGCGCATTATGGTTAGCATAATTTTGCCCGATTTTCAACGTTGTGTTCTAAATAAGTTTAGTGCCGGACCGTTTTAGAAGATTTTGTTCTTCGATTGTCTCAATTACCGTTTTCAGGCCAATTACGTTTGAACGGCTTCCAGTCACTACCATTGGTTATTTCGAATCTCTACTTTCTGAGCCGCATTTAACTGCCGAACCTAGCTGTGTCTGCGGCAGGTGAATTTTAAAATTACCGGGGGGGGGGGTTTTGAGATATAAAGAGTATCGTCTGCGAACACCTGTGCTTTCTATCACCGACGAATTCGTTAAAATCGGCGGTTTGTTAAAAAAAAGATTCCTCGATTTCATTATATGCAGCATATAGGAATATTTACTGTGTTGCTGGCCACTACTGTTAAGTAGACACCCGTTTATTTAACCTATTGGCCGATACACTTAATAATATACTTTTAATATATACAATAAAATTAGCCCGTAGTGAAAATAATTTCTATACACGCCACTGGTGAGTATTATAACATTTTGAGATAGAAGCCATGGCCGCAGGATCCGTCTATTTCGACGCGATCTCATACTCGCTGCCACAGTTAATAATAATAATAATAATATAAAACAATCGACTACCCTTTGGTTTGGAGTCTGCGACGTAATATAAGAATTTTAGCTTTGAATCGGAAAGAATAACAGTAACTTTCACTGTCGTTCAACGTTTTTTTTTTTTTTCTTTCTACATAACAATAACAAATTATTGTATAACAGTTTAGCGTCAGTACTAATGCGCTGCGCAACGTCGTTCGCGTCTCGGCAGCAGTCGTCGTCACACGACGCGCGAAAAACCGGTGTTCGCCGCGTACAACCACCAACGCCGTGGACGAGGCGAGTGACGACCAAGGGCGGCACCGTCGTCATTTTTGCGCTGCCGCGTATTACTTGTACGCGGTGTTGTTCGGAATCGGATACGCCCGTCGCGCGTGATAAGGTGACGACGATTGAATAATAATGATTACACAACGGCTGCTGCAGCGGCGACATGGTGTATATAAATAAATATAAAGTGTGGCGTGCGCGTATAGTAGTGTGGGCCCGCGCGACGCGTAACAAATATGTTTTGCGCGGGTTACGGGTCGGCTTAAATTATAGGGAGAGATGACGGGTCGAGCGGCTAATAGAGAGCGAGAGAGAGAGAGCGAGCGCACAATAAAAACGGGACGTCATCAGCGCGCAGATTATTCGTAGCTTGTTTTGGGGTGTTGTGTGTGTGTGTGTGTGTACGTTGGGTGGGTGGGTGTGTTGAGGAACAATAATCGGGGGGCGCGCGCGGAACGACAAATCTATTTGGCCGCGGGTGTCTCCCCGCGGCCCGGCGGTGGGTGTCAGAGGATTAGTCGATAATATACACGGAGCACGGACGAAACGGTGACGACGAATGTGTATTACGACGACGGTCTACGACAACGAACGTTACTATTACTACTACTACTACTACTACTACTATTGCTGCGACGACTACGATTGTCGTTTATTATGTATATATATATATATAATACATACACACATATTATATACAAGGGGAAAACAACAGTTAATAATCAATTGTATGTGTGTCGTCCGCGCGCACAATGGGAATGGGATCAGTGTCAAACGGGTGGGTGCGTTAAATCGTCGGTCAAAGACCACGTATAAAAGACCGTAAATAAATGGCAACAAACGCATGGTACACATCATCGGGTTCCGCCACGGCGGTATTGTAATAACGTTTTGTCGAATCCAATTTAGCGCGTTTTGATTTTTTTTCTACTGCTGCTGCTGTTGCTGCTGCCGCTGCTGCGCTCCCCTTCACCACCAGCGGACGCCCGAGGGATTTGTTTTATTTTTATTTTATTTTTTCTATTTCTCGCATAGCTTCTCCGCGTCTTTCACCGTCAATCCTATATAATACCGTACACGCCGCCGGCCGCGCGAATTATAGAATATTATTTATAATATTTATAACGACGATAATTATTATTATTATTATTATTATTATTCGTACGCGGCAGTATTAAGAATCGATTGAATTTAATATTGATATCCGTATTAGCGCGCCGGAACGGGTCCTTCGATTTCCAGTGCGATTGTTCTCCGACTCTCCGACGTGAAACACTAAACAGTGCGAAACAACGCGCATTTCAATAACACATTCATATATACTTTTACGTATGGTGTTTACAAAGGTATAATTTAACGTATTTGCGTGAGCACCCAGCGAAGTGTTCAACAACGGAACGAATAACTTACGATTTGTTATCATTTATGGGTTCACGGAAAAGCGATGAAATGAATGGCACGACTAGTAGTGACGTATTTATAAGGGCGGGGAAGGGAGTTGATAGGGTTTAAACCCTCCTTCTTCCATGATCTTAAAAAAAGATTTTGAACTCCCGTTTCTGCAGCCGTTTGTGAAGTTATATCCGACGTTTATAATTATACGCAGGAAGCTTTATTATTATTATTATTATTATTATTATTATTATATTTGAGTCATGGGAGAAGGACGTCCCATGACTCAAATATTGAAAAACCATCTCATCTCCCCTTTGAAAATTTCTAAATACGCGTCTGTCGACTGAACTCTGATGATAATAACTGGGAAGACGATACGGAAATGCAATATTGATATTATGACTTCAGAAACGAACCAGGATCAAATCCGTGTAACGCGTTAACGATGCAGGTGGATCGGTCGATGGGGAATCGCGTCAAAAAATGTGTGACGCACGTCACATGGCCAATCGGATAAACAGCCCGGGTAATATGTTCGCCGTTCAACGTCGGTTTATAATAATCATGACAGTTTAACGCGGTAACAGTATACACACGGTTTATGAACTGTTAATTGAGAACCGTTGTAATTCAATTTAAGTGTTTGGATTCAAAATTGTATTCAATATTTAAAAAAAATATTCTATAGTTCTAAGTCGGTGCTTCCGATACTGAAAATGTATAATCGCACCGACGGAAATTAAGTGTTTCAGATAAAATGTGTGAACACTATGTTCAGTTCAGAGCAGTGATGATTATACATGATGTATATGTAGGGGGGCCGAAAATGGGGTAAACTCCCTCAGCCAATGAAATATCCACATCGAAAAATAATAACAAAAAATATTTGTTTGAGAATCTATTAAGACGAAATGTACGTGTAGAAAAAGGAAAAGAAAGTAGTCGCTTATAAATAGCGGTTCGAAACTAATGGATCGCACAGTATAAACGCGGCGGTCAACGTGAAACACACACACACAGTGCCTCATGGCGGGCAAACGCGAACAACGTTGTTCTCCTCGGAACGCGGCAAAAGCACCGTGTGTGTATGTGTGATATATATATACACACGGTGTGTTTGCTACTGTCAGAGGCGAACAGGCTGTTCACGTTTGCCCGCCGCGGCTATGCTGAGCGATCCGCCGGTTTCGAACCGTTATTTATACGTCTGCGTACCCTCTTATTTTGTGTCGTACCGCTATCTGGTGACTACTCTCTTTTATTGCGGTCGACTGACGCGCTATGTCCGGTATACGCGGGCGTTTAATTTGACGCTGACCGAGCGATCAATCGTATGCGCGTTTGCTATATTTATTATAGTTATTATTAATTATAATATTATTTCGCGTGTTTAAACGAAATAGAATTAACGCCATGATTCGTCTTTTCTCGTTGTAGTACACTCGTTTATTTCACATTTTTTACTATTTTATTAACTTTTTCTGGTTTACTCACATTCACACGTTTCCTTGACCGACCGAGTTCACTATCAGCTAAGCACTAATCAGCTCGATCAGCGCACACCATATGCGATGATCGTCAATCGAGTACTTATTCGAGCCTCATACATGATGTTCAACTGGGCGAGGTGTTGTGAAAATGGAGCACATCCATAACTTAATTGTACCAACTTACGAGCGGATATTTAACTGATGATTGTACTGTAAACGCACACTGATTCGTGTGCTTATTTTGAACAGTACTACAGTGTTTGAATCAAAAGTGACATTTTCATGGCACGATTAAACCCGTGTGAAAATTCGGTATTCATTTTTGTCAAAAACACGGTGCTTTGAACCAGATTTACACCGTACCTTGAACCATTATTTATTGATGATTTAAAACGGCGTCTGAACGGGATATACGTCGTATACTTTCAGGATTTTTATTTTTTCTTACAAATTTTTTTATCATAAATTGTTTATCATCGAACAGAATCGACGATAACATAATATGACATAATATATATATATATATATAATTAACCAGGATGAAAAAGGATTTTTGTTTATAAATATAGTTAAACAAAATTTATTAAATATATTTCAATACGTTTAATTTGTTAAATAACTAAAAATGAAAATTTCTTTGTTATTATTAACACTGCTCCCTCGTTATACAAAGGTCATAATCTACATCAGTGGTTTACAATCTCTTCTATTCTTCGGCCCCTTTGTAGATTTTCGAAAATCTCTCACAGCTCCGCTCGTATAAATTGAAAAAATTGATCACCTTTTTATTTGTATACTTTATTGAGTGCCGTTAAATGGTTAAACATTCTATATTTAATAAATACAAATTTCACTTCGTGACGACTGTTTGCGCGTTCCCAGCAATGTGTTCACGGCTCCCACGTTGGGAAACACTGGTCAACATAATGTGGAATTTGCGTGTGAAAAAAACCTTTTTTTTATTTTGTTTAGCATCCTAAACTTTTTTATGGAAATTGTTAAAATGATGTTGCTATACGCAAATTTGTTCACGGAGTATACCTCCGTGAACATATTTGACGAGAACATCTCGCATAATACGATACGATTAGCAGACATTTGCGCGCGTTTCAATCAAATCCCCCGATACTTTCGTTATACGCGTGTTAGCTATTTGGCTAATCTATTTACTCATCTATTTGGTGATATTTAATCAATTTAAATGACACGGACGCGGATGCTACGTCGGTCAAACTGCGAAAGATAATAATAATAATAAAAATAATAATATTATTATTATTATTATTATGACCAAATAGTAATAAAAACACTGTACTGGTGACGGTGGTGGTGGTGGACTTCAGGCGGCGACTAATCCGTCGAATTCGCGTTCGGACACGACCTTCGGGAGAGCGTTCCTAAAACCGTTGACCAGTCGGATTGAATAATTTTCGTTTCGTCCGAAAAAGCGCACGGAGGGACCACCATCACCAATCTCTCTGCACACAGTTCTCGTCGTTCGATTAGATCGTGTGCGATAGGATATACGCGTAATAACGCAGCCGATACAGTCTTTATCGGGGCTTAACGCACGGCGCGTTCAACGAATACAAACGTGTTATTGCGTACACGTACGGAGTACGGTATAAGTAGCACGCGCTTGTGACTATTTGAGATTATTAATTTTTTTTTTTCTGAAAGAGGAAAACGAACGACAACAACGGTTGACAAACGTCCGATACGTATTGTACGTTTCGACGAGAAATGTAATCCGCGCAAACGGCCGTGACGTTTATTTTACTGTTAAACGTTGTATAATGATGGCAATATTTCACCTACGCGCGCATATCATTACGGCGCAGCGAAAAGTAGGACGTAATGATTTTTCGTTATTATTCGCTGTTTGCAGGTCTCGGTCGCATGGACACGAGACACGGTGCAGTGTCGAAAGGATAGAAAACAAAAAAAAAGAACCGTTTTCAATATTTCAATTCGCACCCCGAAACCGTCTGGATACTTCGATACGATCAGGTGTGGGCATTTGTATAGAACTCAGTGCGTTTGTAACAATAGAACGACGGCCGAGATTCGTCAATAATTTTAAACAGAACACAACGTAGATTTTGTGAATAGTGCGCCTGGACGAAACGTTATCGTTTCCAATTGAAAATATTCCTCGCCGAATCATAAACGCGCAGAAAAACATAACACATCGATAACGCATATAAGGTGTACGCGCCGTTTTTTGTCCACTTTATTTACTCCGCGTGGCGTAAAAACATACTGTGTGTCGTGTGTGTGTGTGTGTGCAAAAGTCTTTCGTGTATAAATATTTGACGACTTTACCTGCAACGTCCCGAGCACTTAACCGTTGGCACACGGAACCATAAACTATCGCACAAACAGGCGTATAAAAATGATAAACGGTCCGCGTGTTGTAATATATTGACACACAAAACGACGTCGGAGTCTCACGAAACGATGGCGACGCTAACGCACACACAACGGACGGCAAGGGAAAAACTGGGCGCGCGCGTAGCGCAAAAAGGCAATCGAACGCGTTCATATATACGTATAATACGCAAACGACTGTAATATATAGAAGAAGAAAAAAGCGGCGAACACGGTTTTGTCGCGACTACGCTCAGTTTCGTAATAATATTCAATGCTTGAACTGGAAAAGTACAACAAAAAAAAAATAATACACTCTGGAGTATCCGAAAAACGGATCTTTCAAAAACTGTACTCAACTAAACAGTAAACAGTAATTAGTAAGGGCACTGTAAAAACCAGCAGACGTCCTGATAATGCATTGTAAAACGGCGACGGTTATATATGTATAATATATCGCGAAAAGAAAAACGATTATTATCGGAATTAAAAGCGAATATTATCTCTTTTTGTCTTGCGCACACGAATCGTATTAAAATAAACGTTTCGCGTACTTCCGACGCGCCTAACCGATCGTACCCAGTGATGCGATGAAGATTTTCAAAAGACACATTTGAATTCGTCGTGCATTTTACTACAGAATTTCGTACATTTCTAATTTTTGTTGTTTTCTCTTCATAAATCCTTAACAAATTACTTGAACGAATTTGGATTTTTGAAGATCTTAAAATGAAAAAAATAAATGATAATAGGCCGTTCCGTAGTAAAATTCACGACGAATTTAAATGTGTTTTCACAGTATCTCGTTAAACACATCATTAAGTCGATCGGTACTCGGTTGGAAGTAAGTAGTTGTTTTATTGTGATTCGTGTGTGTGTGTGTGTAAGACGAAGAGAGAAAACGTTCGCTTCCCAATTCCCTTAACCGGGACGATTGATCGGAACGATATGTGACTCGCCGGAGGCGTGGGTGACGCGGAAGAGAATCATCGAGAAATTTCGACCGCAGAATAGATGAATCCGGACACACACACGATAACGGACTATATTATATTGGCGCGGAACAAATGCGCCGTTGGATGAGTGTGAGAAGTTCGAAAAGTGATTCCGCTTATAACAGCCACCCGTTGAGGGGTATGCACTATATATTATTATTATTATAATAATAGTTTTCTGTTTTAATCAAATAGAACGAGATCTCACATTTTCGAGAACGGTGGAAAAGGTTTCCGGGAAAAGCTTGAAAGAAGTAATTGAATAATTTCTATAATATAATAATCAGAATAATTGTTGTGTGTGTGTGTAATTATGAGAGAGAATTTGTATAACGGGCCGTGTTGAAACCATTAATGAATGCAAGATTATCGACGACGTCGTTATCGATGATTAGGTGGCTCACATACTTATAATAATCATAATAATAATAATAATAATAATAATAATAATAATAATAATAATAATGGTAATAATAATAAATATATCCGTGTCCGTGAATTTTATTTGATTTTCGTAAGAAGGCAACGCCCTTGTTACCGTTGTCGCGAGACCATCGTCGCGCTCGTATAAAAATTATTGTTTTTCAAAATGTATTTTTCCGTAAGTATCATCGCACGTTTTTTTTTTTTTTTTTTTTGTAAAGCTTTGATCTTAGTAGTTTTGTTTACTCTATAATAATACTTGTTATGAAATTTATGTTAATCGGCTATAGTATAATAGGTTATTATTTTGTATTGTTTTTTTTTTTCATTCGCCGAAACGTATTTAAACGCGTTTTATAAAAATTGTTTTCTGTGACCCAAACGGCCGAAATCATTGTTTATAGATACGTACGTTTAGGTTCAAATGATCACGTTATTGTATTTATTTATTTCCCGACTCAAATAGTCGTGTTTAAATTATTTTATATTTGTTTCATATCGTCTCGAATGGACGTAATAATTTACATATTTGTCAGTCCTAATAACTGATAATAATAATTATTAATATTTGTATAATTAAAGGCTTTTATAGCCGATGTTGTATTATTATTATTATTGTTGTATGCGTGTGAATTTTTCACTGTTATTTAAGTATAAATAACGGCTGGCCAGTCGTATTTATACTGTTAGTATTAAAAAAAAATTTTTATTCTTGTTTATTTTTCTCTTGGAATTGTTATTTGTGAATTATTAAGCAACCGATTATATTACTGAATATTTATTTACATGTTTTTTTTTTTTTTAGTTATATTGTTGTTATGGGCCAAAAGGGCTGAACACATTCACTACTTTCTTTATTTATTTATAATCGTGAATTTTTATTTATTTTATTATAATTATTGGACCAAAAGGATCGTTTATTTTACGTAGTTATTGTTAGTCGATTTTCGGACCTTTTCGATTGGCCCCTAATCCATTACATTTTATAAAATCGACACGCACTTTATTTTCAAGGTGCGTAATAATAACATTTTTCGCTCCCGCCGATCCGAACACGCTGTCTACGTTGAGGTTTTTATAGAAATACAGTGAAAATATATGTGTTGAAGAGCGCTTAAGATGTAATGGTTTTTAGATAGAATTTCTTGTTAATACACGGACATTTTTAGCAGCAGAGTTTGCACAAACCGCGCAAAGTCCACGCTTAACGCTTTAAACGATTTAGAAATATTAAATGTAGTTAGTAAAATCAACGCGGATATATTGTTTTTTTTAACGTGAACTACGTACGCGGGCAGACTGCGATCAAGAATTAAATTATTAAAATTTAGATTTTCTTACGAAAAAAAAAAAAAAATGAAATATAGGTGTATTTTTGATAAGAACTCGCGACGAAATATTTTTGTTTTTAGCTCAGGGTAAAAGTGTTTAACGATTTGATAATTTAATATTTTCAAAAAGGGACTATTAAGATAATACGACTTTTATATATATATATGTATATACGTGTACGATGAGTTATGAATAAATTACTGCTGCGGGATGAAGTTCGGAGGACGGGAGTCCTGTCGTATCCAATCGTAAAATATATACCGCGCGGCCTTATATTATTATAATATATTGTCGTACACTCGTACGCGATTTCTAAAGATTGTACAGAGTCGTATATGCTTATATAAGTACATATGTACATATTATATTAAAAATAATTTATACGATTATTATATATATATATATATACGTTATAAGTACAATAATATAATATTATTTACGTACAGCATCCGTTCGTAAATTACCGTAGTGCGTATTATATTGCGTACTCGCCGAAATGGTTTTTAATTTTAAAAAACTATATATATATATATATATGTATATACAGTAAAACCGTTTTTCAAAGGGACTTTCGATCACTAAAATCAATATTAACCCAATTAAATCATATTGTAATCGAAATAAATAATAATAAAAAAAAAATTATTATTACAACTCTGGTAATGTTACTAAAAAAATTACAAAAGTAAATTACATAAATAATTGTAGTAAATTATATAAATTATGACATAATATCGTAATTACAATTAATATTTATTATTACATTTCTTAATGTAATAAAACGACGTTTTAGGTTTTCATTTCTACAAAATCGTATCGAATTCGTTTACCTGTTTCTTTTTTCTTTTCAAAATTTTTATTCGAATTTATCTTATTAGGAGATGGCATATATAATTACGCCACTAATTCTCACTACAATACACACTATAAGAAATTGTACAGACGATAAACACATACGTAATACTATTCGCAAGTGTTGTACACTGCATTGAAATTCGACGATGAAATTGTACGATAATATCGGTGAAAATAGTTTATGAAAAAAAATAAATAAATAAATGTCATAACATCCGTATGGGGTTATTATATTAATAACCGATACGAATTAGTTTATATACGCGATAATATATTATTATTATTATTATAAGAGTTTTGCAGCGGGATACATTTAAAATATTATAAAATCCGGTTTGTCACATACAACCTGTGTCATTATAAACGGTTTTTACGCTGTACCGCAGTGTAAAGTGCATGTAACGATCCACAAGTGAATATATTTACACGAAACGAAAGAATATACAGTTTGATATTGTCATATATAGTATAACAACGTTTCATAATTTTTTAACCGTAAATACAAACGTTCGGTTATGACGTCATTATTGAGATAAGATTAAAGTACATAAAACGATAGAAAAATTCGCACCGACAGAAAAAAAGAATAAAAGAAAAAAAAGAATAAGAGAAAAAAAATGACTTACGTCAATACGATTGTCACTATATATAAATCTATTATAGCGTTATAACAAAAGCGTAATTTTTTATTATTATTATTATTATTATTCGCGACGTAATATTATATTAAACCCCGCGTACAGCGTATATTAAACATAATAATAATAATAATAATAATAATATCGGCGTATGTATTATTTAACGTGGGATTTAAAATCTATTAATTCATCACAACAGAAAATAATAATTACACAATACACATTCTGTGAAGAAAAATTGTAGAAAAAGACTCTAGGACTGTATTTTATTTTTGAAATGCCGCGGAGAAAGTGAATACAACGTATTTCGACAAAATCGCGGTTTTGCTCGGAATTAGAAAAAAAGTGTTTTTTCCCCCGAGTTGTATGTGTAATTTTTGACTTAAGATCAATAGATATATCGATTGTTGTAATTGCCATATTCGATTATTGTTAGCCGAATGTCTGAAATTCATAATAGAAATAAAAAACATTTATATATTACTGCATGTCGCAACAAATTTAATCTTAAATATAAAATGGTCCGTTTTTCACGACTGCGCGATTTTTCGTCAAACACGAAATTCCGCGCTCTACTGGTCAAAATAAATAGGTTTTCTCCCTATGGAAATCTCTTAAGAAAAATAATAAGAAATTTTTTAATTTTATAAATTTACCGAATAAAACATCACTCTGATCGATGACATATAATCGCAATAACGATAATAATAAAAAAACTAAATAGATTAAAAATCGGTCGCGCCAGATTAGCGCATGGCTTTCTATAGAGTTCTGCGTGTAGTATGCGAAACCTGAGGAATAACCATCATAACGATCAAGGAAATATGTATATAATTTACACAGAACGTCTTATTTAATTGGTACAAAATTCAGCTCTACAAATTTGAAACTTCCAACACGTTGGATATACACTATAGTATCACGCAGCAAGTCCAATAAACTGCAGTAATAACAATAATAATAATCACTGTTGTTTAAAGAAAAAAATCTAAATTGTATGATAAACTTAAAAAAAAAAATTAACTAACGATGACGGTGCAGCAATCGAAATTATATTTTTTTTTTTTATAAATAAAATAATAATAAAATGTTATCGGAAAACGGAATTACATATTTAGAACAATACTTCTCATTACTGTAGCACCGCGTTGCTGCTAGACAGCCATTGTTTATTATACAAGATATTTATAAGTTATTTATTATTTTTGTAAGTACAAAAAATATTTTTCCTATAACGTATATTACGGAATTTAATAACCCAAATGCAATAATATATTCAGCTTTTATATTATGATAAATACAAAGCGGACTGTTCATAATCACGTGAATTGCCAATTAAACACAGCTCACTTATCATCAGTACGATGTGTGAATATATATACAGTATAATTTGTAATATTAAATTATATGACATTTAAGTACAATAAAGTTGACGTTATAGTAATAGACGTTTTCCATAACTACGTTCTAACTTCTAAGTAACTCTTAAGGGTATAATACACTTACACGGTACATAGTAATACAGTATAAATAAAATTTAAAAACATTTAAAAACATAGGTGGTACTGGATTATTATTATTATTATTATTATTATTATTATATATCTATAGCTACGGTGTCTTAATATATTTATATACAGTTGCGAAAATGAGTATCCAAACGAATTATATAATCTAAAACACTTTGGATTTTATTACTATTATTATTATTATTATTATTATTATTATTATTTTGTTATTCCGAACAATATACGATTAAGTGGTATACACGTTATATTATATAAAGTAACAACCGACAATAATGTTATGTTATATAATTACTCCATAAAATATTATTATGCAGTAATAATAAAGTTATGGATAATAATCAGTGCTCGAATTGGACGAGGGAACGCAAGGGGACAAAGTTTTTCTACTACATTAAAAAAAAAAAAAAAATTAGCGTCTTTTTACTACAATTTTCGATTATGTGATATTTAATTTGGAACGTTATTTTTTTTAAATTTCCAATATTGAGCTCCAATATTTTACATTTTCCAATTCGAGCACTGCATATTATACATATAAACTATAGCACCGTGTAATAACGCGACTAGTATAATATAAGTATACATCGTATTCATACAGATCAAATTCAACAAAGTATATATAAAAAATAAAAGGTATAACAAAAACTTTACGCCTTGTAAATTTTATTTGTATTCGTATAATATTTATACTGAACCGCGGCGCGCTACAGTGTATTATAGTAAATATATACACTTCTGACTGATATTATAGTATTATTTATATAGTATATATAGTAAATATGTATAATAATATAATATTTACTATTTAAACGCATATATATAGTTAATATTATAGTAAATGCATGTAGGGAATATCAATGATAAATATACATAAAACATATATAATAAGGAAAGATTTGATATATTTTATTGTGTTTTCGCAAACACTCGCTGTACCCGCGATGTAACCGCCGCCGTCGTTATTCGTTTCGATACGCGTATATAGAAATCGGAAAAACGTTCATAGCTTCGATAAAAATTTAAACATTTCTTACGTGAATATAATATCAATATTATACGAATTTTGCAAAAAGCAAACTATAAAAACGTATGTATACAATGTATGAAACAGATGATTTTAATCGCATTACACGCACGTATCGACAAATATTGCCAAGTACAATGTTATGTTTAATTCAGCCCATCCGAACAATTATCAATTTATCAACATTTCGTTAAGCGCGCAATGCGAAACACACGTAAAAATTAAAAGCACGCATACGGATAGTACAAAAGAATGATATCGTAAGCAAAAAAAAGAAACGAAAATAAAGAAAATACGGAATTGTTACAGAGAAACGAAATGTCAAGATTTGAATACGTAAAGAGTTTGTCCACATGGGTTTTCACTTGTACGACATTAAATTTATTTACAAAAATTATTTACATTGACATTTGAAATTCGTTTTTACGATTTCGACATAATATTATATTAAATATTTTCAAACGAACAACGTTAAAAAAAAAAACATTTTTTTTTTACCATAATTGTACAATGTCTTTCTTGCAGACTAGATCTGTTTAAAATGGAAAGGAAAAAATATGTACATATATATATATATTTAACGTTAACTTAATTTTTTGTAACTAAATTCATTCGGTCAGTCGTAAAAACCGTACTCATTTTGTATCACGACATAAAAATCTCGCGGGACCAAACCTCAATAATCGGCCTCGTGTATCTCAAACGTCCGGGGATTCAATTCCGATTGTTGTGTGTTTATGTTGTGGGATTTGATTCGGACGCGCCGGGAAATAAATGCCCGGTACCGAACCGTTTTGTAATTGTATGAATTTCAAAATGCATATCGTTTTCGATTCGGTATAATATTATACAAAGGGCGTCCATCGTAAATTAATATACGCATATAATTAATATACATTTAATAATTTAATGTTAATTAATAATTAATATACATGTGTGTGTGTATCAAGAAAAGAAAACGCGGTTAAGGAAAAAAAAAAAAACGTTTTACCGCACCGACTTTGCCGACACCGTATAATATCGTACGCTGCCGCACAACGCGTGAACACATATTTTGATATTACTATTATATACGCACGTAAATATTATAACGCGTACGTCGCGTTACGAATTTTTTTTTTCTTTCTTTACTACTTAAACAAATATACGAGTCGGAATATTCGAAACGTTTAAAAAAAAATATATATATATATCCTAAAAATCGTCGGACTCGACAATACGCCCGCGTATTTGTAAACCGTATTTTTATTTTCACGACCGCCGTCAATCCGTTATATAAAAAGGGATTGAAAACGGGCTGCGTTTTTAATTTTATTCCCGACGCAATCATATCGTGTTGTTTGTCGCACATTCTATTGCGGTTTAACTTGCATTAGAGTTCTTGTTCGTTTGTTTTATAAAATGATTATGAAAAAAAAAAATATATATATATATAAATGTATATATAACAACGAATTCGTTTTTATAATATAATTATCATACGAACATAAAATACGTTTAATAATTTTTAAAAGATAATTAATATTCGGGTTAATTTGTTTATTACAATTGTTAACGTAAACGTCTACATTTCCTACTTTTATTTTCTTCATTTCCCACCTTTTTAGCTCAGCTAAAATATAACACGTCCATCTATGACCGACGAATAAGACTTCGCCGGACTATTTAAAACTGATTTCATTGTTAACTGACGCTGTGGACGTTGACGGCCCGGAAACTCGCCACGTCGCATCGCCCGTGTCTTATTACATCGTTTTTGCTTAGCGTCCTCTACGGTCCTGTTTTTTCCTTTCCGCTCGTCTCCTGAGAGTCGTAACACGTAAAATAGCTTTTTTCAAGAATCGGACTATGAAATGCAAAAAAAAATTTTCAAATCCGACTGGTACAGTTCCAGAGATTAACGCGTTCAATCGCAAACTATTCAGCTCAATTATATTAAATATTGTTTAATGAAAAAAAAGTAATATTAATATAAATCATATTCGTATACCAGTATAGATAATCGGGCACGAAACGATATTCACTTATATAATAAACTGTCGGCAGGTTAAATATGTAATTGAAGTGAAACTTTATAGTGGACTTCGGAAACGTTAAACGTTAAATATTTCATGAAACAAAAATTGCGCAACTAAGTGAAATGTTTGGTTTCACGAAACAATAGTTTCGAGTTGTATGAAAAAAATTTCCTCTGTGTGCGACCTGCCTTAAGTTTCACTTCACCTTAAGTTTCAGGGACTTTACGCACCAATTTTTTGATTTTCATTCCGTACAAAAATATTCATTTTCCCTACAAAAAAAAAATATATAATAATAATAATAATCGGACCCGGACAAATGGAGAGGGGAAGGAGCAGATGAGGCGCGTTCTCGTGGCTCACACAATTAAGAGACCCGCGAGACTCTTTAAAATCATTTTTATCAACCTCTGACCACGCGATTCATTACCATCAATTGGTTATAACACCAAACTATATTGACTTTTGTATGGAAATGTAAAAATACAGAGGAAAAAAAAGCGTTTTGCATGTATAACGTAATCGAATGACAATTATAATATAATATTATAAACTAATAATTTATTTTAAATGAAATTACTCGATTATATTATATACACATGTATATACAGTTTTAAAATTTCGAAGTGCGCGATTTAAATTTTAAAAACAATTAAATGAAATTCCTATAGGGTTTATATTTTTTTATACGAATTGATTGAAGAATGAAATATTGGTGAGTTCGCAGTTCGCGGGCAAAAAAAAAAAAAAACACTTTTTTTTCCGCCATATTTATACGTGTATATATTATTATTATTATTATTATTATGAGCGTTATAAAGAAATGTTTATGTGTGTGCAGTGCGAAAGAAAGGTACGCGCACGCGAGGTCGCTTCGTAATCTGGTCGAGTACATGCCAAACCACGTCTGAAATGTTTTTGGTAAAATAACAAACGGACGAACGGTTTTGCGCGCATTGTGCCGTCGTCGCGTATACGACGACAACGCACAGATCGCGTAATCCGTTTGAAGAAGCGTCGCGCAACAACAACAACGACGACGACGACGACGACGACGATGACGGAAAAGAAAACAGTATTGTTGTGAAAATGTTCACCGTACTGCACAACACGCACACACGCATGTTATATTATAACGCGACCGTTTTTAAACGTGTGCTTGTCACGCGTCTATGAAAAGAAAAATAATAATAATATGTACCACCCAAGTCGCGCGGCGCGGTGGTCGTCGTTTACGTCGGACGCAACACCGCCGCCGCCGCCGCCGCCGCCGCTGACAGGTGGTAACCGCCAATGTTTCCCTGTAGCCGAACGCTCGCGCGCGCGCGCACGCATATAAGGGCTGTTTGACAATTTCGAGTGGGTTATACGCACTCGAAGCTCGCGTCGTCGTCTCTGTTGTCCCCGAGTCCGGCAAACCTCTCTACGCCGCCGTACAGCCGCCGTGCGATTATAACCACAATATTATATCGTACACACACACATATATGCGATATCATCGCCCCGACCACGACGATTCTCGTATATAATTTCCGTTTTTCATTATTACTATTAATACCCGCTCGTATATAATATCCCTGCAGGCGCGCTTATATATATCTCCACCGCTCTTTCGCCACACTCTACACGCGTATTTTATTGCCCGCGCGCGATTTCGCCGGCCACACGACGCACGCCGGCCCCACGCCTCCCCCGTCGCACTCGAACACGCACACAACGCTGTTCAGTGCGCTCGTACTGTGTACGTACGTGTGTGTGTGTGTGTGTGCTGCGTAGTCAGCCTGCAGCTAACGCACTGTGCGTCGTTGTTCTCGCATTGAATTTACGCGCGCGCGCGTGTGTGTACAAAAAAAAAAAAAAGGAAAAAAAAAAGTTCGAGTGGATTATTTGAACGATTTGAAAAAAACGGTCGGACGTCTTGTTGTATTGAACTCGTGTGTGTGTGAAAAAAGAAAGAGAAAATCCCTCGTATTATAATAAACGAACTGCTGCTACTGCTGCTGTTATCGGTCGCGTGTACAGTGTACGTGGGTGGTATATATACACCGAGCGCGGTTTTTTTTCTCTCTTCATACCCGTTTATATTTCTACTAAGCGGTCGCGCGTTTAGACGCACTCGCTCTTGTACATACACTCGTAATATATTCGCCGCCGCCGCAGCGCGCGTAATCCTCCTCCTCCTCTTCCTCTTCGTCCTGCGCGACGGCCGTATACGTAAATGTTCGTCTCTCTATTATTACATTGTGCGCGCAACGGGCATCGGTTTTTTTTTTTTTTTTACTTCGGGTCGTTGAAAATCACCGTTTTACATATATCGATATATTATGTGCTTGCTTGCTGCCGCAGGCGTCGAAAGAGGGCACCGCGCCCGTAGTCCGAACGAGAAGTACCGAAGAAAACGATAGCTCCGGCGGCGGTGGTAATAACTGGAAAAAAAAAAAATTCATTGTCCTACAAAGGAATTTACTATCCGACAATAAGCACTAACAACTGTCCCCGTGCGCTTCGTTGCCCGTAACGCGAACGAAAAAAAAAAATCACCGTCTCCTATTTCAAAATAGGATCGCTCGATACGACATAATTGTTATTTATACTGAATACTTTTGTTTCGCTCTACTTTTTCATCGATAAACCTTTATTTCATATACGCCTGCTCGCGTCTCATAATATACACGCCGGTGCGATTGGTAGAAACTAATATAATAATTATTATTATTATTATTATTATACAAACAGTTTTTAAAACAAAATAAATACTCGGATTAATTTATTTATCACGACTGCGCGCCTGTTTAATGCTTCTGATCCATTTTTTAACGCAAACGTCTTATTTTCTTTTGATTCCCGCCTTTTTGGCTCGGCTAAGATACAACACGTCCCGTCTACGACTCACCGATAATACTTCACCGGACTTTTTAAAACCTATTTCATCACTAACTGACGCCGTGAACATTGACGGCCCGGGAACTCGCCTTGCATCGCATCGCTCGCGCCTTATTGCTTCGTTTTCGCTCAGCGGCCTTTACGATCCCTTTTTTTTCTTCTCCGTTTTGCTCGGCTCCTAAGGGTCCTGATGCGTTAAATAGCTTTGCTGAAAAATTAGCCTATGAAATGCAAAAAGAATTTTTTCAAATCCAACTGGTGTATAAGTTCCAATGATTAGCGCGTTCAAACAAACAAACTCTTCAGCTTTATTATGTTAGTTTAGATATATCTCCCACCCCAATCACCTGCACTCTCACACGCAATAAAAGTCCCTTATCTCGAGTTCCCGTAACGTTTCAATAATAATAATAAAAAAAAAAAAATACCCTGCACATTCCCCTGATTTGAGCACGGTATTACGGCGCCCCATATAGCGACGCGTGAAATTTGTAGCGAACACATACGAGTGTATATATATACATTAATACATTCACCGTTTACGCAGCGAGTTTTCACGATCATTGGCCTCAGCAGTGAAGAAACGATGAGACCCGATTATCATATCTAATTGGAAAACGTCAACTGATGTCAAAAACGATAAAATCAATAGTGTTAACGTTGAGACGATAAGAAAATTAGAGGACGATTCAAAATCGGCGGAAATCATGGGACATCTTAAATATATTATTAAAATTACTATAGAAATTACAAAAGAAGTATATAGTATGCAGAGGGAGGACACTGATTTAGACAAATCCGAAAGCTAAAATATATTTTTAAACGTATATATTATGCATACGTCAAATACAATTTATACAATTTTCTTATAATATTATATAAGAGCTGGTTTCTCTTTAGTCTATAGAATTCCCACATTGAAACTTACTAGTTATAATATAATATTATTATTGCGTTATTATATACATATAATACAATAATATATATAATATTATTCATTATTATTGTAATATAATATATACTATTTATTATAATACATTTATACATGAATACTCGTTTTAAAGCGTTATTGCGGTGTGTCACTTTAATATGTGCGCAGTGGCATAGCCAGGGTTATGCAATGGAGGGGGGTATAAGTATGAATGAAACTATAGGTTTTTACATTTTTTATTAAGTTTTTTGTTCAATGTTCATATCCTTAATGAACCATACAAGGACCAACTTCAGTAAAAATGTAAAAAAAAAAAAAAAGCAATGTAGGGAATTTAAACACCTCTGGCTACACCACTGTGTATGTGTGTGTGCAGCGTATATTACATAATATAATATTTGCACTCCCGAATTATATACGTTTTTTTATATCGCTGTTATTTTTCCGGTACTTATTTATTCGTAGAAATTGATTGTACAAAGCAATTATATCGTTTCGGTTTACAAATATTTATTATTTATCAGTAAGCTTATTGGAACTATCGGTACACATTTTCCATTGAAAATTATACCCAACATATAACACGCATATGAGTTTTAAAACAAAATTATTGATAAAAAAATAAAATTCCGAAAATCATACAAATGCTATAGATTTGTAAACGGAACGATGTTGGTTCGGATTTTTTTGTTTCGTGGAAAACCTATATTAGTTATAGGAAAACATTAAAAAATACGGAGGCTTACGTTTTGTTTTTAATGCGTAACGGAAAACTTGTCATTTTAACGATGGGTACATATTATATTTGTACTCGGTTTTTTCTATTGTATAATAAATATTGTGCAAAATATTTATTATGAATTATTATTATTTATTATTATTATTTATTATTATTATTAGTTCAATCATTATTTATTGAACGTTATTTGTTGGAGCTATGTCGTTATTTGTTCAACAACGAGTCGATAATATTTACAGGCGTATTTTAATATTTGTAATACGAACGTATTGCTAGTATTACAAATATTAAATATATATATATATATATATATTATATACATACATATACACATGAGTTATACTAGTGTATAATATTTTATATCGATGGGACATATGACGTGGTATTAAATATTTAAACGTGACGGAGAGGGGGAAAGGGTTATTAACCGAAGGTGGCAATTATAAACATCGAGTAACACACACACACATACTGCGATATTATATGCTTACGCGTTTGTTATACAACGACTAATATTATAGTGTAAAATATTTTAATAAATAAATGTTTGTATATTTATATAAAATATCGTATTTGTGCGCGCGATTGTGTGTGTGTGTGTGTGTTATAAATATTTGTCAGTCAACACCGCAATGGACACGGCTGCAGCGGCGGTGGAGTAAGTTGAATTTACTCGCGAGTAATGTGATTATTCGACAAGAACAAACACGACGACGAAGCGCTCTGCGGTGGCGCAAACGCATATATAAACTCATCTCAACAACTCCGGTGATTATACTATCAAATAAAATAATATTTATTAATGAAATAATAATAATATGTCATTATCATTATTATTAATATCATCATTACCATTATTAATAAAATGTGCGAGTTACCCGACGATTTAATAATATTAATCGAATACAAATTATTTTTGGTTGTATTTGTACGGATGGGCGGGACGTATTCGAATGGTGTACGTGGGATTCGCGTTTGATTTGATTTCCACTGGGAAATATTCGTTAAAATTTTTTTTTCATTATTATTATTATTTAAAACAAAATAAACGAATTGACGCCGCAATCAAATTGTTTGTTGACTACTATACACCACTGTACGTATAAAAATAAAAACGATATTTTTGAATTCGCACGCATTGTGACAATATTGTCATATGCAGTATATATCGTACAATTCATAAATTATAATAGTATAAAAATATACAAATGCGTATTTAGGTATATATTATGTATGGTAAGCGTTCGTCACGCGTTTTTCGTTTCGTTTCGTTAAGTTATATAGTCCAGTGAAATGAACTTACTGTTTACGAAAACATATGCAACGCGAAACCATACGAAACTATTTTTTCGTGTCCTTTGATTTCGTCAATTAATCGCCTCGTACGCGAAACACTGCGAAACGGTTATCACGAAAACGTTTTTCGTGAAAAAAACAAATACACGTTATTCACGAAATTAAACGAAAACGTGAAAACGCGAAACACGCATACAGCGATTATTTTTTTTTCTGTCATATAACAATTAATTCATAAACGGCGGTTCCGTCAAAAATGTTTTGCGACTCAACGGACCTCTAATGTAGATTGGGAAACACAGTTGCGCTAAACGGTATTTTCATCCGGTTTTTAATGTATCCGAAAATCTCTATAAGAGCTAACGGGTTTTGTAATACAATAATTATATATATATATATATATATGAAATTCCCGAGTTCGACAATTGTTTTTCTGAATAGTTCGTATAATATCGTAATTAAATTACTGTATTTACTCGCACGAATCGAAAAAATATTTCACGATTTATGTAAAGAAATTTTATAAATATTGTGTGTGTGTGTGTGAGTTTTGCGCCCTAGGCCTCTAGTGCCCCGTGACATTGTCGTAAATCCCGCCGACAAAAAAATAAAAATAAAAAACGAATTAATTCTGGATACGGCCACGGATCGAAATCATTCCGAACCTATCCGATTCCAAATAAATATATATATATTATTTTAAATATATGTATACGCTCCTATGAAAATATACACGCGATATTGCAAGGAATATTGGCAAAAAGCGGCGGACGTGGCGCGTGCGCGTGGCGGTAACGCGTATAATAACGGCGGCGGCGGCGGCGGCATCGTCGTCGTTTTCGGTATATATTTTATAATATATACGCGCGTACGACGGGCCGTGCGGGAGAAGAGAGCCGAAAACGGCTGGGACAAGACGCGGGGCGAGCGGGCGAACGAGCAGCCATGGAAACGTCGGCGGCTACAGCGACGGCGGCGGCGGCGGGGTTTGACTAGGGATAGGGCGCACTTGAAATTCGCAATCTCGACGACCGTCGTCGTAGTCGTCGTCGAAAACGCGTCCCTTAAGCCCATCGGCAAACAAAACCGCTCCTGCCCTGCCCGTTCCCTGCGCGCCGATGCCACACGCGCGCGCGCGCTCACGCTCGTTCGTTTATACACAGTTTGGTGGCGTCCGGCCCGCAGGCACTTTTTCTCCACTCTCTCTCTCTCTCTCTCTCTCTATATATATATATATATATATATCCGTGCGCATTCCCGTCATCACGTCGTTCACCGTTTTCGGGGGTATACCACTCTCCTCGAACACAATCAAAACACCCCCGCCGTCACCGCCGACGGGTCCCCGGACCCGTTTTTCAACAACGCCGATGCGACCGTCCGTCGTCATCGTCATCGTGTCCCTGTGTCGTTATCCTCCGTTCGCAATTCTCTATACTACGCTCTACACAAAACGAAGGGCCGAAAAGGACAAATTGACGAGCCCCGGCCGCCGTGATTTCATTCAGCGATATTGCTCGGGTAATATACTCGCGAAATCCCGAAGTTCTCGTATACCAGACTAAATAATAATAATAATAAAAAAAAAAAAAAATCTATACCGACAAACAGCGGCGTGATTAGCGGACGTATCTATAGATCGTACGATTTTGGTTTCGCGATAAAAAAAAAACCCAATTTTATTTTCGAATTAAATTTATAATTCCTTTTTACCATATAAATATATACGAGACAATAAATATACAGATATATATAAAAAAAAAGTTGTATTTCAGATCTATTCGGAACGTACTCGCGTTCGTTGCGTCCTCCGAGTTCTTCACCATTTTCCAACTCACCTACACACAATCCGTTTAATATCGATTACACATAAATTATTCGTATTGATGTCCTGCAAAACCGTGTCTCATTCCGCAGGTATCGTTCGCCGTCTGTTGACGTATGACTGGCGACCGTCGCGCGTCTTTCACTCGGTTTTTTTTTTTTTGAATTGTTCAAAAATTTCATCGCGCTAATACAGAAAAAAAAAAAAAAACGAAAAATCGAAAAAAAGAATAGCGAACCGCGGGTTAGGTTTTCGATGGATGTCGCTCGAGTGCATTACACTGTCTCATAAAGTTTTGGAGTTTTTTCAATACTGCAGTAAATGTGAAAGCAGCGATAAATCATTGCGCACTCGATAAAACGATTCTGCACAGCGGAGCTTCTTCAGTGTAATACGCACTGCATTTTGTCGGAAAATGTAGAAAAATCTTCGTGACTTGGGCTTTTCTTTTTTTTTTTTTTTGTATGTAGTTTAAATAACGTACAGAATTTTCAGCTCTTAAATCAAAAAAAAAAAATTACCACTTTTATGACTCAAATAGATCAACATTTAATAATCGCTACGTGAATAGCCCAAAATTAATAACGTGTTACAATTATTCACCATAGCGTAAACCGCTCTATGCCATTAATTTATGGATCGTGTTTTTGCAACACGGTTTAATTCGTAACTATTTCAGTTAATTTTTTTCATTCGTAATTAATTCCATAAATGTAAACATATATTGAATTATTATACGTGTATATTGCATAGGCGTATAACTTGTATATTATCGTAAAATACTCGAACCGTTTTTACCAATAGTTTAGTTTAGTGTTCGTCCGTTTTACAACACACGCATCCAGAAATCGGTGTAGGCACACTGCGTTAAAATTATTATTATAATTATTATATATCGTATAACAATATACGTATTATATTATATTGTATATTATATGAACATAAACGCGGTGTCGTACACGCGAGATTAATAATAATAAACACATCATCGTTTCTTATAATATAAAAGGCGTTGTAAAACAGCGTTTATATATACAAAATATAATATATCGTAATAATAATAACAAAAATAATAATAATATGTAGAAAAACTTATTACGGGCGTCGTCGTCGTCATCGGCTTCCGCCGCGCGTAGGTTTTTGACGTTTACTACACACCCTCTGTATACACACACACACACACATCGCGTACGTATATTATTGTAAACCCGTACCCGTAATATATTATAAAACGTAATGTCGCGATGACATGTGAAAACGTCCCCTGTATATCGCGTGTACGCGAGACGATAGGAGAAAAAAAACTCGTCTTAAAGAAAATATACGGGGAAAAAAAAAAAGAAAAAAAAGAAATTACATCCCGCCGTAAACACTTCGCGTACTGGCTGGCTGCTGCACCGCGACCGTACACAAATATAATTTCGTCGATTTCGAACGCGCATTGCCGCGCGAATAATATACGGAAAAAAAAAAATAATAAGAAGAAAAATTCGTCGGTCCGTAGTCGTTACCCGTGAGAATATTTTTATTTTCCTCCTTCTTATTACATTTTTTTTTTCTACACATCCCGTTGTAAAGGGAAAAAAATCGATAAAATACACGCGAACCGCCTCCTCGCGACAGTGCAAATACAATATAAAGAAGGCCTAACCACATAATAATAATAATAATAATAATAATATATACAATACGCGTCCGTTCCGGGGTCGGGTTTACGCGTATCGAGGGAATTTACACATCGTGTGTTTTTTGTACTCGAGATGACCGGCCCGGTCTCTTTGATCAATGAATGCGCGTGGTGGCGTATCGTTTACGACGATGTGTTATACACAATTATTGCGGTGTTTTTTTTTTCACTTTTTCTTTAAATAACGTCGTCGTAAAATAACGGTTTGAGATACCGAGCGAATGTACCGGTTTTTTTCACAATGACGTTTGTGTGTGTGTGTGTGTTTTTTTTTTTGTCTGTATGACCGACAATTCTACCAGAAGGAAAATGGTACACGGACATATCCGCGGTTTCCGGTATAACAAATCGCGCGTTTAAAATCAGATTCATTTAACTTAATTGTACCTGTTATATCCATTGTTATAAGTCGTTATGAGTATTGTAAATCTTTGTTACCATTACCCCTCGCTGGTGTTTAATTAATCAAATAAAATGAATACATTATGGTTTGGAAAGTTATGTGTAGTTCACAGTCGTCTAATCGATTTTCTCGAAAGAGCCTAAGAAAAAAAAATTGGTAAAAAACTATCGAAAAATTAACGCGAAATCCATTATCGCGTTATTTCTTCGTAATTATTATATGTATGTATAGCGATAATTATAAAATGTTGAGCTATTTCGTATTCATATAAAAAAAAAAAAAAATTGATAATTTTTAGTTTTAAGGCTTACAAATTTAATGCGATGTCAGACTAGTACGTTGCTCCAACTATATAAATACTAAAAAAAAAAAGAAATCTTGAAAATCGTTTATCACAATTTCAAATTTTTCGACAAAACGAGTATTTCATTCTTTTATCGAAAATTATACGTTTTCTTTTTTTCGAAACTAATATGGTCTTGAAGTTTTTTACCAAACATATGCGACTATATTTGTACTGCGCACATATTAACGAAAACAATTTTTTTTTTTTTTTTAATTTTATATTTTTCTTGTAAGAAATCATACAAAAACAATGTACTCCATTTAACACAGTAGTACTGTTCAAAATTGGCACACGAATCAGTGTGCGTTTTTCACAGTACAATTATCAGTTAAATATCCGCTTGTAAGTTGGTCCAATTATGTTATTGTTGCGCTCCATTTTCACAACACCCCACTCCTTTGAACATCATGCATAAGGCTGGAATAAGTACTCGACTGACGATCGTGGCATACGGTATGCGCTGATCGAGCTGATTAGTGCTTAGTTGACGGTGAACTCGGTCGGTCGAGAAAACGTGTGAACGTGAGTAAACAAGAAAATGTTAATGAAATAGTAAAAAGTGTAAAACAAACGAGTAAACGTATAAACGAGTTGACTACAACGAGGAAAGGCGTTAATTCTATTTCATTTGAATACGTGAAATAATATTATAATTGATAATGACTATAATGAATATAATAAACGCGCATACGATTGGTCGCCCGGTCAGCGTCAAACTAAACACCCGCGTATACCGGACATAGCGCGTCAGTCGACCGCAATACGACCGGAAAAGTGAGTAGTCACCAGATAGCGGTACGACACAAAATAAGAGGGGATAGCCGCGCAGACGTATAAATAGCGGTTCGAAACCGGCGGATCGTTCAGTATAGACGCGGCGGGCAAACGCGAACAGCCTTGTTGTGTGTGTGTGTGTGGGAGGGGGAGTTCATGTTGACCCAGGGGCGTATACAAGGGGAGGGGCGATAGAGGCGATCGCCCCCCCTAGGTACTTGTGTATGTAACTATATCTACTGACAACTAAAACTAAAATGTAATAAAACATTTTTTTATTTAAAACTTATTATTTTCATATAATTTTTCGATAATTCTGAGTTGGCAACATATTCGACGGGCCGTTTTTCTATTCGCCCCCCGCCCCCTAGGGGATGAAGTGAATACGCCCCTGCGTTGACCGCCGCATTCACACTGCGCAGCCCAATAATTTCGAACCGCTATTTATAAGCAACTACGTTTGTTTCCTTTTCCTACATCTGTATTTCGTCTTAATGGATTCTCAAACAATTCTTCTTTGTTCTTCGATGTGGATATTTCATTGGCAGAGGGGGTTGACTCCATTTTCTGCCCTCCCCTCTCGAACACCATGTACAATCACCACTGCTCTGAACTGAACATAACACTGAAACATTTTGTCTAAACCGTTTAATTTCCGTCGGTGCGATCACGCATTTGCAGCACGGTTCAGTGTCGGAAGCACCTGTTCAGAACTATAAAATATTTTTTTTTAAATATTGAGTTAAAATTTTTTACCGAAACACTTAAATTCAACTATAACGGTTCATAAACTGTGTAAAAGCTGTTAAACTGTCACGATTATTTTCAAACCGACATTGAACGGCAAATATGATGTTACCCAGGTAGTATAAAGAAATTCTAAAACTGCTTTAAACCCGAATAATAATTCGCACAAAATTGACATCCATAACACAAGCTCGTTATACCTTTTTTTTATTCATATATAAATAATATCTATATACTTTATATGGAAAACCACGGTATTCTGTAATTACGATTATTATATTTGCGTAACCGCGCAAGCCATTCGATCGTCCGAATCGAAGACGGATTTATGAGAACGAAGCTCATCCTCCCGTCCGAAATTTCAGGACATTTTTTTCTTTTTGACCTATTTCTCATAAGATCGTAATATATTAGTTATAAAAAAATTTACAACAACTTTTTTATCGTTTAAACGACGACGGCGACGCAAGAGAAATACCGCCAAAATTAATACTATAAATACCCTAATAGTAGTTGTTTTTAATACGTTGAGAATTTGGAAATTTTTTTTCTAATTTTAAGGTTTAGTCTTGGAACAGAATTCATAAATTACTCAACGGTGATATTACTCAGTGCGTCAGCCCGGCTCTAAAAAAAAAAAAGACCAACAATTTAAATTCGCCCCTGCAGGTCCGAGTAACACGCGCATATATTTACGTGCAGGCGAGCGCTGGTCATTTTCGAATTCACGGATTAATAATAATAATAATATATTTATATTATATAAATTATTGTACGTGTACACAATATTACGACGGTGACGGGTTAAGAGATCAACGCCGCACGTGTCTATTACTCGTGCTTGTTGGATTCTCTATATAATACTCGTGTATATATATCGGGCAGTTCATCACCGTGGATTAATATGAGGATATGGAATATTCAAAACAGTGCTGCGCATATGCCCGTTATCCGAAAAAAAAATATTGCGTGGATTAAATGTACCGTCATGTATAGATAACAAAACGCGTATAAAAAACAAAACAAAAAGAACTAAAAACGTCTCACGTCCGCACAGAAGCGCGATATAACTACTGCAATGGTTATTTTCATATATAAAGTTTATTTACCATAAACTAATGCGCTTTCGGATTTTTCTACACATTAAATACATTTTATTAATATAATATACATATATACAAAAATAATTTTATTTAGCCCTCTCCCTCCTATCGAAGAAAATCTCGGATGCGCCTTTACTCTAGCTCGTGTGCCAAATCAGGATAATAATTTGTAAATTTCTAGCTCGAAAAACTATCTTCGCCAATAACGCGCGTCCACGTGAAAACCCAATCGAGCCTTCCTGCGAACGAAATTCCGTTGTAATAATATGTCGTCGTGAATGGTTATAAATATAAAATCGAATTACGGCGTACACCTATAAATAGCGTGAAACCCTGCGCACACAAACACACACGAATACGTATTGATTATTTTTCTCTCTCTCTCTCTCTCTCTCTCTCTCTCTGTGAGGACGCAGCGACTTATCTTATAAGGATAATACGGTTTCTCGCGAACACAAAATCCGGCATAATACACTCCATATTGTCGAGAACACAAAAAAATATTTACAACATACATACATGTATCGTAATACGCGTATTTGTGTGTGTACCGAGTTGAAAAAGAAACGTTTTCGACGACCATATTAAAAATATACAACAACGGAGTATTTATATATAAATACATAAGACTCGACGTTATTATTCGTTCGGTTCGATTCGGTTTCAGAAGCAGAACGTCTGGTTATATTTGTGCGGTTTATTCGTCGTTGTTGTGGCATTCACGGGAATAATCCAATAACGCTGTTACTGCGTACTGCTGACTGACAGTTACCGTAACGTATTTTGACAAAACAGTGTCGAACCCGACAACCTGTTCAAATAAAAGTCGGTGTCGATTTTACGCGGCCGGAATATACTAACAACACTCGGGCGCGCGCGCGCGCGCGCTCGCTCGCATACAGTTATACACAATATATTATGATGCCATATCATGGTATATATATATATATACCATATACATATGTATATACCATCACCCGCCGCGGGTCTTAGAGAAACGAGTACTTACGGAACGCATTATTACATTACACCGCCGGTATCCCCGGCGATCCGCGTGTAACGATTGTATTGTACTGCGGACAGTACATATCCATAGCCCCGCGGTTCTCCCACTCGTTCTTTTATTTTCCATTATTGTCCAATCGTTTTCATTCATCATTACACAATTATTTTGATCCCAAGTCGAGTGGGCCTATCCGCCGCGTATCGTTATTATTTCTATACGTACACACACATCTGCCGTGTATTTCGCGATTTTTATATTATGCGTGAGTATACGGCACTTATCCCGGCACAAACAATTAACATTTATAATAATAATAATAATAATAATAATTATAATAATAATAATAACAACAACATCAACAACAACAACATCAACAACAACAACAATAGGTATACTTGACCACGGAGACGCGATTATTAAAAAAAAAAAAAATTAATACTTAAAACACGGGACGCGATTGTATTCGGTTCGTGAACCGGTTAGGTTATTATTATCAGAAGGGCTCGCAGGGGCGTATTTACTTCATCCCTTATGGGGGGGGGCGAATAGAAAAAAGGGCCCGTCGAATCTGTTGCCAACTTAGAATTATCGAAAAATTATATAAAAATAATAAGTTTTAAATAAAAAAATGTTTTATGACATTTTAATTTTAGTTCGATTAATTTTAGTTGTCAGTAGATATAGGTACATACACAAGTATCTAGGGGGGGGGCGATCGCCCCATTGCCCCCCCTTGTATACGCCCCTGAGGGCTCGTAGGTTTGTGCATTTGAATGTGTATTATGTTTTTTCGCTATACAATACAAACATGCTAAGTGGAAATATAAATTCGTTTCATATATAAATCTAATGTTTAATACAGTGTCAATTTTTTTGCACATTTCACACTTGGACATATATATATATATATTTTTTTTTTTTTTTGTACGAGTAATCGTCGCATATTATTTCTTATAAATTCAGAAAAATCATTTTTTCAGGGTAAGTGAAAAACAAAAAACAAACAAACAAATGCTCGAATTCTTTCTCGTCTACTTTTCCGAACTCGCGTTTATAAAATCTTAGTTTCTCCTTTTTTTTTCTTACGACACGATATGGATTTCCAAGAAATAAAAATATATAACTTTATGAACGTTATAGATTTCACAAATCATGAAAGACATGAAAATGGGAAGTTACCGAAATCTAAAGGAACTGAGTTTTTTAAGGACGTATTTCGGTAATTTTTAGAACACAACTAACAAATTTTTTTTTTTTTAATTAGCATATAAATCCTAACCCTACTAAAAGGCGACTGAAACTCGTATATATATGCGGTTCCTCTGCACGCCTCGTATATTATAATATATTAAATATAATATATTCGTGCTGATAGATATACATACCTCTTATATAATAATAATAATAATAATAATAATAATAATAATAATAATAATGATAATAATAATGATAATGATGATAATAATAATGATAAATAATATCGAGGCTCGCAATACTAGCGGGCCCGCCGCAGGGCCGTAGTGTATAATATGCGCATATAAACCCGTTTTATTCGGCTACGGCCCCAGCTAAAACGGACGATGGGGTGGCGGTGGACTGCGCGCAGGTAAACTTAAAAAGCTTTTCATACACTGCTGCGGCAGTGACGGCGTTAGTGGCGCGGTGGCTGGCGGTGCAGGCGCGGCGGGTTCCTCTGTGCAAACAGGAATTTAATATAGTATAAGAAAACAAGGGGACAGAGTTAAGGGTAAATTTACCTCCGGGGAATATATAGAGAGAGAGAGTAATAAACATGAAAATAATATCGCGAGAACGTATATCGGTTAGCGGATATATACGCGAGTATATAGTTTTGAGTGTATATACTGCCCTTACTCCTGCTGCTGCTGCTGCTGTTGCTGCAGATGTGATAAACAATATATAATAGTAGACGGGTTATTATTATTATTACTATTATTATTATTATTATTATTATTATTATTATTATTATTATTATTATTATTATTATTATTATTATTATTATTATTTTAATTCGATTCGCGAGAAAAACTGTGGAGGAGAACGATTGTTATTAATAATAATCGTCTGCATAATATGTATTAAACAATGCATTTTCTGTTTTATGGATTTTACACGCGACGTATTATAGAGAAAAATAGAATGAACGTAATATCCCGTACACGCATACTATTATTACACATATTATCCAATGTATAGTACTGTGTAGAGAGATTATTTTATATATATATATATAACTAAAAACGCATTAACGTATGTATGTAAGAAATACGGAAAAACAATTATTATAATATTGTCGATAATGAAAATAACAGACAACGCGTCTAATAAAAATAATAATAATAATAAGATTACGGTTAGTTATATATAATTGTATATATAATGAAGACTAAATTATCTTATAAATATGTCGAGCAGCTCGAAAAAATAATAATTACAGTACAATATATATTATAAAAAATTAGGAAAAGTGTCAATGTATTGTACAAAATATATCAAACTATCTAATCATTCAAACGTCTAGTATAATCAATCGAATTTCCAAATTAAAAATTTGTCCAAAATGATATTGTTGAGCAAAAAAAATTTTTTTTTTTTTTTTTGTATATAGGTATAGGTACAGTATAGCGTATAGAGTATGTACTTAGCGTTTATTTTATTGTTGATTTTTGTTATTTTACTCGGGTGTCTCCGTAAATAGTAATAAATAATATAAAATGTTTTTTTCGACAAATTTTTATCGCATAATGTGGATATAGTGAAATTTGTGTGGTTTGCAGTAGGTAAAAAACAAAAAAAAAAGTGTCGGCTCTTGTGTACAATAATACGATGCGTTCAAATATATATATATATATAAATTGATATTATAATCATTAATCAAAATGACGGGTATATATAATTAAACTGTAAAAAAAATTTTATTTTATTTTAATATACGAAAAACAATGAAGGAAATAATCGCTGTTCTTTATTTCGTAATATATGTATATACCAATGATGATTCAGTGAAATTGTAATATATTAAACAGTAAACAGTACTCCGTTTTTGGTTATATACATTAGTTACCACGCGTTTACTGGGATGTATCATATTATGAGAATAGCCCATAAACTTTATAATTCATTCGTTATAAATAAAATCCGGATTTATATGCTTTAAAAACCTTAGGAATATGCACTGTAAAATAGGCATTTGTGTTCTTGTTTTGTAGAAATATTTCCTTTAAAATAAAAATGTGCAAAATAAAAATTCTATTTTCTAAAAAATTTCCTTTTATTTTTATTATTTAATTACACGAAAACGTGTTCAATATACAAATTACAACGACTTGTAAACACCAATAAAGAGATTCCCTAAAACCGGGCAATTTATTAATTATAATATTATACCGAATAATAAGATAACAAAACAAATTTTTCGTAATAATAAAATACGCTGTAAATATATATATTATATATATATATATATTTTTTTTTTAGTAAAATAAATATAACCGAGATATTAATAGTATTATTATACGTATTTAAATGAAAAACGGTAAAATGCGTATAAAAATACGCAATACACGTAAAAAAAAACAAAAAACGACGAGATATGCGAAATCAAACATTGGTATAATTTAGATCTATTCATACTTGTAGCTACTTTTTGGACTGCTTAAAGAAGAAGAAAAAAACACACAAAACCGCAAATAAATCCCGGAGCTCAGTCATATGAATATATTTCAATTCCCGAATGCTCGGTCGATTAATATATTTATTTGTCGTCTGCTCGTATAATAATAACAATAATATTTATAACTAATAATCGCGATTTTTATATAATTGTATATACATGAATTTATATATATGAATTTATGGCTTATTATATGTTTGCGTTAAATTAGATACCTTTGAATAGTACAACGATCGTTAAGTTTTATACTATAATGAACCGTTCGTGTACACTCGCGGTTTTGAAATAAAATAGAACATTTTTTTTTTTTTTTTAATATTATATTTAAACAAAAAAACAGAACAATTACGGCGCGTATACTTTTTTTACACGCATTTATTTACCGTTGTTGAATCGTTCAAATCAATATAAATATTATAGTGTAATTACGTTGTTTTTTATATATATATATATATATATATATATATGTACGAAACGTGACGGAAAAAACGAGTAAAATCGTAAAACCCGAACAATGTTAGTAGTAGATTTGATGCAGTTCAATCCCACGCCATGCTGGGGCCGTCCTTCGTAAGGACCAATGGCACTTACATGCGCGCGCACTCCAGTGTACATATACCAGCATTAAAATATTGATCTTTAAATTTGTGCTCGTGTACCGGGGGGACTACAAGTTTTTTTTTGTGTGTGTGTGTGTGTACATACATACTGCGTATACACACACACGACGCGCGTTTGTTATAATATATTATTATCAAATAAAAATATCAAATAAAACTAATATTTATTACCGTACGCGCGAATGTACAAAACGGTAATTATAGCATCGGTACGGAAAAAATCAAAATTGCGTCGAATCACGAGAAAGAGAAAAAAACATTTTCAATTTTAAAATTTAAATAGAAATTATTTCTGTCTACGAATATGCGTACATCAGACCACACGATGGTATTATTGTATATTCTCAAAAAAAAAAATTATTATTATTATTATTATTATTTAAAACCTATAAAACGCGTTACATATATTACGAGTACTACGTATACGAATTATTATTGTTATCCGCCTGTTTTATAATGATGTGCAAAAATTACAAAAACAAATATCAGTCGTAATAAACAAATGTCGTTTACCTGCCTGGTACGAATCGACCGCACATATTATTATATGAATACTGTTATCGAGAGGAAAAAACACGTCGTTTGAATTCTAATGATTCGAAATATAATTCATTTCTCGTAATCATTACGTCCGATTCTATAAAAACTAATTAATTCGAACAATAAATAAATATTAATGAACGAAAATAATATGTTATATTGTATATGTAATATTATAAGATATCACTGGTTTCAAGACTTTTATACAGAAATAAAATTTTATCCCAATATTATATTAATAAAAAATACTTATATATATATATATATATACATTTAAAACATTAAATATACATTTAAAACGAGCATTTATATTATTTATATGCACAAATTAACTTAACTACCGATGGATAACACGATAAAATTATAAAATGTTACGGCATTGTTTTATTCATTGTGTGTGTACACTTAGTTATTATATAACTATAATATATCCTTATATTATATATGCTGTTCTTGAACGCTAAGTGATCATATTATTTTAAAGATAAAAATTATTTATTTTATCATATTATGTTTAAGTACACTTTTAATGAATTATCGCGTTTTTTTATAAATATAAAATGTGTATAGTGTATTAAATAATACAAATGTCAATAAAACGAGAGCACGGAAGAAAAACGGGTTAACATTTTTTCGATTCCGGATTATTGCGTTATTGAAAAACGATTGAAAATACTGTTTCCCCGCGTTACAAAACGGTTTCGACTTATTTGGGATTTAATTTAATTTTTTTTTTTGATTCCAAAAATATTTTGTTTGCTTATTTTTTTATAAACACTTACATTCTGCGGTGATCATAATACACACATATTATTTTAGACATTAGTACCGTGGAAATGTTAAAACAACTTTCACTTCACGCGATAACATAATGATAATAATTTTATAATTTTTTATATTCAAATATTGATTTCCCGATCGAAATGTTTTTTAAAAACAGATATAAATCGAGACGGTACCTGTATTGTCTAAATGCGTGTGGGTGTGTGTGTGATATTTTTATTGACAACAAAAATTATATTCCGTCCGCGACACAATAAAATATAATAATCCGTATACTTTTATTTTTTTTTCTCGGCAACTGAACGAGACAAAATAGGTGCAAAGTACAAACAGAAAAAAAAACATTTTAATTTTTATATTTCATCAATTACGTGTATAAACGGAACTTCAGAACTTGTATATTTAAAAAAAAAAATTTCGGATTACATTTTTCGAGTTAAAAAATGATTTTAATTTTTTTTTTTACACAGGTTTTCAAACCCGTTTTAAATCCCTGAACGAGGGTATTTTCTTTTACGTAATTCAATACGACGTGTGCCCATCTGTTTGTCCGTTTTGTGTTTATTGAGTTGTACGAGCGTTTTTTTTTCATTTTTTAAATTATACGAAGAGGCTATTTTTTTTCTAACTTTTGACTAGTAGAAATGCTTTCCGATCATTAAGCGGTCTGTACCCATTCTACGGTTGCAAATTTTACTACGGGAAAAATATTTTCAAAAAAAAGTGTCTACCCGTTGTGTATTCCGCATGTGCGCTAAAACAATTATTAAACGTCGAATTAAATGTGACGGTTTTTTTTAGTTTGAATACGCGAAAACGTGAGGTTAATCGTAAATAACAATATAAGTAATAATAATAATAATAATATTATTATTATTATTATTATTATTATTATTATTATACACCGAAAATCAAAATCGCAAGAAACGCAAACGATGATTTGTATACGTTCAAATTTATAATAATATATATACAATATAACATATATATATATATAAAAAATTCTCTAAGAACTTTGTGTCCAAACAGTACAATTTACTTAAACCGACATCCACAAAACACCCGCAAACATACCTCCTTTTTTTTGTTTTTTTATTTACTCCCTTTCTCTCTCTCTCTCTCTCTCTTCTTTTTGTTACATTCGATACTTTATACATTATATTGACTGTGCCAACGCTGCAACAGTCGTCGTCGGTATGTTAGTCGGTGTATATTTGCATTAGTACAATATTATACAGTCTTTAGTATATACACACACACACACACGAGTCAAATCTACCTGTGTAATCGAATCCGTTCGTGTGCGGTATTGAAAAATTTTTTTTTTTCCGTATAGTACTAGTATATAGTATGAAATCGAACACGCGCGATTCAACGGAGACTGTGCAGCGCGCGGGTCTAATATTCCCATACCTACACGTGTGCAGCCGTCGACGAATAAACAACCAACACACAACATATTATAATACGCAGTGTCTATATTGCTGAATTATTATAATAATAATTATTATTTATTATAATATAATTGTCAGGAAGAAAAAAAAACGTCAATATTACAACAGTAATACAAAACACAATATTATATATTGTCACGCCATATTAAACCATTGTGTTTCTGTTGGTAAAACAAAATTACTATAAATGTCATTTTATTTGCGGGATTTTTTTTTTATACACAATATTTAGTGTACGGAGGCAATCGAGAATATTATAGCGCACGCGCGTATTGTATTAAATTTTTATGCGTATATAAAATAATAATAAAAAAAAAAACATAACCTGTAACGTCTATAATATAGCTGGGAAATAAATATAAGACGTGAAACGCATGTTCGATGAAAATACTCGTATTATTAAACGAATTCTGTACGACGATTTGAGTTATGCGCGTTCCTCTGATTTTCTTTCTCGCTGTTTTTGGGGAGAGGCTATCGTGTTTAATAAAAAATATATATATATATATAAAACATAAACGTATTGACGGCTACAACGTGAATTATTGTAATGTGTCTAGGAAAAAAAAGAGAAAAAAAGTAGAATTACAATAAAAACGAGTATACGTATAGAATCATAACCCGTATTTAAAATCGTATACAACATATTATACGCAGGACGACCTTATTTATCACGATTCAGTTCGAAAAAATATTTTATTTCTTTCGTCTACACAATTATTGGTTTCGGTGAAAAACGCGAAACGGATAAGTATCGTTACAAAAACGATATAATATGTAATTTTACTAGAGTAATTTATACGTATGTATTTAAAATTCAAAAATATGTAGTTTTATTTTTATCCAAATATTTAGTTAAAAAAACGAGATATGTAGTAAAAAAAAAAAACGTTTTAATTTTCGATACGCATTATGTAAATATATGAATTAAATATTCAATCATTAGAGTATTATTGGATCCTAGTCGTCAACAAAACAATGGGCAAACATGTACGTTTTTAGGATGTCAAACGTAAATCTACACGACGATTGGGATGCAATACGTTTTTATAGTATTTAAAGGACGTTTCCACGTCAACAGAAATTATTATATGCGTAAATTTGAAAGTTCCCAGTTCAATAGGACTGAATTCGAGACAAATGTGTGTATTAATGCCATTATGAACGTTCGTGAAGCTTCAATTGTCTTCAAACCTGGGTTTTTACTTAGGACTTGTTCCACTTTTTTGTTTATTATTTTTACGCCAACCTCACCAGAGGTTTCTTCCGAATTATTCACGGTATCGTTGACAATACTTAGGCTACCAACCACGTACAAATTTTGAGAAATAAAAATAATAGTTTTGTATTGAAGAATATGTAAACTAAATTATTTTTCGATGAAGTGTGCTTTTAATTCGAATTTCGGCCACATTTTCTATTGAAACGGCATCTACACCAAGTTTTAAAATCAGATCTTAAATGACGCAGCCCGGAATGGGAAGCAAACGTTTTGCATAATGTAAAACGACGCACCACTGGTGTTTTTCAAAATAGTTGTATATTTTAAAAAAATATGCAATTAAAGTAAATTATATAAAAATATGTTACAAATATGTAATATCAACCACAATGGTTTAAAACAGTCAAATAGTTCTACAATAGAATTTCTATAACAGAATCTTTCGATTGTCATCATTCGAGAGACAAACATATGCAAACACATACAGATAGTCCGCAACCTAATAATTACGTATTGTATATATAACATTATAATAATGTTAATTATGTCCTTAAACGTAAATTATGCGTGTATACCGTCAAATCAACTATACGATATTACATTATATCACGTGTGATAACGCGATAATTATATTATCTTATATTAGTGCGAATATGCCAATTATTATTATTATTTTAACGATACTATATAAATATTCGAAGAATCATATTATAATATACTACGATGTATGTAAAACTGTAATTTATAAAAAATATATAAGTATTATACGGTATCGAAGTATTTTATTTACAAATATTTGTATTTATAATTTCGAAAGAATTCCAATTTTTTTTTTCCTAATAAAAATTTTAAAATAATCACTTATATACATATATAATGTAAAAATGTAATATTACACGCATATTATATAACTGGTACAATAATAAATAATTATCCAAAAATAATATAACGAAGCGTATACTTATATACAATAGTATAAACGAATATACCATACAATGTACTTAATATCAATACGTTAATAATAATTTATTGTCGATATATATATATATATATATATATATATATATATACGTATATTATCATTTTGGAACACAATAACGATCGGTTTTTTTTTTCGTGGTCTTTGAAACACAAAGAGAATTATTATTAATATTCGACATAATTCGTATATGGATATGATCTATATATATATATATCTATATATATATATATACTGCTGCCGGTTTTCTAACGTAATTTTTAACGAGTGGAAGTATAAGGCGACGCGCGTTATTTAAAATATAAATTTATTAGAGTACGAACGGTATATAACGCGGCGTTCATACACACATATTATATGTACGCGACCGGGAGAATTTAAATCGTTGACAGCATTTCATTAGACTCTTTTGTGTACACTTGAACCAACAAAACTTCCCTGCAATGTACTTGCCAGATGTAATCATCACACCTGTATTTGTTCTTCTACTTGTTTCCCACCCCACTCCCCCACACGAACGTTACCACTCGCCCGCAACCGTCTATTATCCGACTACTGACTATTCATCAATTTTTTTTTTTTTTAAACAATTTGGACTCTTTTTTTCTCTCTCTCTCTATCTCGTCTCGTTACACTCAGTTATTATAATATATCTACTAGGTTAAGTCACCGTATGCACACGTATATTCCCGTAATACTCGTATATATTAATAAATATTATATATATATATATATATATTATATGCGCGGTTAAACACAAATATATACTCGGTAACTACGAGTATAGTACGGCAATTGTAATACACTCGCTCGCGTACCTATACACAATATAATAATATTGTTAATTCAATATGGAATGACACACGCAGTTTAAGCATCAACATATTATATTATATAAATATGAATGGGTAGTTAGAGGAGTATAATGGACATATTATTATTATATTGTACCAATGCACCAATTAAGAGCATAGATACGAGTATCGAAATACACGTTAATTTCATAACGTATGTAATTATTACAATATTACCATATTCACTTTCGGTAACGCGGTATGTGTGTATTTTCATTGTGGATATAACAATATAAATATTATATGCGGATAAAGTACAATAATAATAATAATAATAATAATAATCGTATAACGTGTATAATATTATATTCTCGGTTTTGTGTTTTTTCACGCTACTGTTTATAGACACTGTTGTATGGTAATAGCACGACGTCCAAATATATGTTTATCGCGCGGTTCGTGCGTGCATACACAAAATATTTGATTTAAAATTGAATACGATATTGTTCGAGAATCACAGACCCAGAAAACCTCGTATTAATATATATATATATCACATACACACATAAACGGGCGTATCATAAATGAGTAGAATTCGGATCCGTGTAATTTTTTTTGTTAAGGAGACGCCTTATATAAGAGTCAAAAAAAAAATAAAAAAATAAAGTCTCTCGCAAACTCTATGCGGTTTAATATCCGTCGCGTCGTGAAAAATAATAAACGATATTTTGAACGGGGTCGCTTATATCCATCGGTCTTATAATATAATATAAAATCAACGCTCGTATATCGCAGCCAAACGAATGTTCGAAATTCGAAGTATAAAAGAAAAATCGTGTGTACAATAATTCCAAATTAGAGCTGCTGTTCTTTTTTTCTTTGCACCTACGTGCAAATTACTGCAGGATATTGGACTATCCCTCGACTCATTAATGCCGTTTAAATGGATGGCGAAAGACGGGCACAACTATCGCGGGAAATTGTGCGATTGCGGTGGAGAAAAGAATATGTTTTGTCGCTGTCACTGGAGCAATAGGAGACCGTGTCCTGTGACGGACGACGAGGTGCGAATGACATCAGTTTACAAACGTCCAATGTGGTCAATGCACGCGTTTTGTACGCAGAATAACGTCTCTTACTTCACGAAGGAAAAGAACAATAATAATATGCGATTATTTTATTCAATTACTATTTTCTCTTGTATTTTTCGAGTATCCAAAATCGAGTCGACCGATTTGTTTTCGAATCGTTCGTGATGACTGCAGGCACCGAATTGCCATTTTTTTTTTTTGCCAAAATGTAACGAAATCAAACGATAATTGAAAAAAAAACACTGTTTTATTAACGCGCGTTGAAAAACGCGCGATGTTATTACTAATAACGCATTTACTCAGTGGCGTATATGTAAAACATTTGTTTTCTTTTTTGCGGGGGAGGGAGGAGAACATTAAATACCTCACATTAAAATCGTTAAAATTGTTAAAAGTCCAATTGTACAACGGTAACTTAATATTAATAACGACGAAAATCTTAACGTCATTATTATATATTCAATATTGTATTAGACACTATTTGGTCTACATCATATTATAATATGTCGTCGTTTAATTATTTTATATACACTTACAATTTTCAATATTTAACGCGCGAAAACAATTAATTACAATACAATTTCTAAATTTCTTTCTTTTCTTTTTTGTTTTACTCTCAACAAACGCATTAGCAGCGGATTTTTATTTTTTAAAAATTATTTTTATTTGCCAAGGTAGCCGACGGGCGTATAAAACTCCAAGAAAAAAAAATCGCCGATTGAGAGAGAGAGAGAAAGAGAGAAAATAATGAAGAAGACTAGACAAACAAAATGTGTCTCGTGACCAAAACGATGATTTGCGATTTGAGAATGAAAAACAAAAATAAAATACCGACGCGGGCGACAAAAAAAAAAGAAAAAAAAAGAAACGCACAAACATAACCGTCGCGGACGGGTGTGCATAACACGCACGAATCGCACGCCCATCTCGCCCGGTACAATGAAAACAGCATCTCGTTTGGGAGAGATCCGGGGCAAGGATCCGCTCCGGGTTTTCAAATATTTAACAAAAAATAAATATACGGGGAAAAAAGAGCGCGCAGACAATCGTTTTAAAAGTGTTCGTTAGACGCCGAATATGAAGTAATAAGAGTATACGGGGATTAATTAATTCGACCGGTGTTCGCATGATGAAATCGCGGTATTTCAAGGTGATGATGGCTATCGTCGGACCGCGGTTTCCGAGAGAAATGCAAACGTCCCCCCCCCCCCCGCCCGACAATTTATCAAAACTCTTCGTCGCGCGTTAATAGTAGCGTAACATAATAACACAACGTCGAATCCGACGAATTTCTTCCGGCCATACTCATATCGCATAATAATAATAATAATAATAATATAACGAACGGACGATATAAATGACGTTGTATACCGTGCAGCAGCAAAAGGGCAGCAATATATTATGATAATATCGTCGTATTATAATATTATATAGGCGTGATGGCCGCAGTCGCCGTGGTGTTTTGTGTATTATCGCGCGTACGGCCAGTTGTACTTTTGAAACGGACGTTTTCTTTGTCAAACATCAATATTTGTCCGCAATAAACCAGAAACGATAACCGTTGTGCCGTTCGTATCGCGCGCGAGCGCGAGAAAGAGAGAGAGAGAGAGAGTGAGCTTCAACCGTCGTTACCGTTCGTAAAGAAGAAGAAGAAGAAGAAGAAGAAAGAAGGACTTTATGGAGTAGATATTGTGACCGCCGTCACCCACCCCCTTTGTCCACCGTACCGCGGCCGTCGCGTAAAATAAAATTTAATACGCGCCCGATAAACCGGTACGGTGGCGCGGTGCGAATGTGTGTATACACACACACACACACACGAATGCGGCCGACACAAGAATTTATTATTTGCCGCGTACTAAACGCGGTGTATGAAATAAAAAAAAAAAAAAAAAATATGTATCTGTACGCGCGCGCGCTCGTTCGGCCCGGGTCACCGCACTTATACAAGTGTGCGTAGTTAACACAATTTATTGACGACACGCGCCGCCGCCGCCGCCGCCGCCGCGGTTATTGCAGGGGTGTTCTGCGGGCTTCAGGTATACAGCGGAAGAATAATTTTTTTTTTGTATTCAGTTTTCTCATCTCTCTAACTGCAAACGGCGTACTGCGCAATATCGATTATAACGACGACGACGACGACGACGACGATGATGATGATGATGATAATAATATACGCACGTGCCGTATAAACGTGCGCTGTTAAAAAAAACACCACACCACCCCCATCGTGTGTGGCATGCGTCGTTCAAACAACAATAATTACATAATAACACGATTGATTGCGAAAACGTTAACATATACGTAATAGTTTTTTTTTTTTTTTTTTTTTTTACGTATAACGCGAAAACGTTAAGGAATCTATTCGTATCGAACGATTAGAGGAGGACGATCCGTTTTTTATACACTACCAGTTGTACAACAAAACACCACCGGCCGTACTACACGTATTTTAAATATGAATAATAATAATAACGGTGGAGACGAGCATTTGCTCGGAGAGTAGAGGACGAGACGTCCCGGACTACAACAACAACAATCCGTAATTTCACATGGGCGCCACTGCAATGCAGCGCGATATACCGTCGTATATATATATATATACGCGCACGCACACACACACACACTTATTATTATTATCGATTGTCGCGTTTTGTTGTCTTTGGTGACTCAATACATAAGAACGACGACGCACAACAACAAAAAAAAAGGGCACACGCACGCAGCTGTCTTAAAACGTCGTCGTCGTCTACACTCACCCGCCCACACACACACACACACATACGCACAAGCGTAACACACATACAAGTTGATAACGGCGCGCGTGATGCCCTATAACAAAGTGGTGTCGGGCGGGGACAATCGTTCGCGAGCGCGCGCGCAGTGTACGCGACACATACTCGGGGCCGGTGTTGTTGTTGTTATTATTATTATTATTACTTCGATGCAAACGTCCAATATATCCAACGATGTTAACTCTTATATATATATTGTGTGTGTGTGTGTGTGTGTATACAATTTGCAGAGCCCCACATTTACGCCCCGTACTTGTGTGCAGCGTCGTCGTCGGTATATAGGAGGGTCGTAAAGTTCGCGCGTATATGTGTGCGGGACAAAACGAATAGGACTAGGACGAGGACAGCGCTTATACAAATCATAGGTTCTCGCGGTGCAGACGGGACGCGCGGGAGTGGGGGACGAGGAGTGTTTGCAAACATTCACAATCGCCCTATACACACACACACTAACGCGCGTAATATACTTTCTCACACACACACACACACACTGAGCGCGTTATACGCACATATTATATTATTATTATTATTATTGCAGTGCACCCGGCACACATCGCACCTGGGTTTTGTGTTAAAATACATGGCCACCGAGGACATTGCCGGACACTGGAACATCGCCCTACATAACAATTATACGATTTTTATATTCGTTATATCACTTTTGACACAATGCTAGTGTGTACAACACACACACACACACAGACACAAATCGACCGACGCGAACGATACAATAACAACATAGACGTTGTGTAAATATTGCAATAATGCCTCGCCGCGACAGTATATGCAATGCTGCAGCAGAGGCCCGTGCGCGCGCGCGCCTGCAAAATCGAGACCTTATAAATATTTTCTTCTTCTTCCACATTACTATGACCGCGGCGCGGTTTTTAACCACGTAATACGTCAAACCGCGTCCGCACTGGTAAAAATTCACGGTTGTGCGTCATATTCGGCACAAATTCGTTTGTGCGGCAGAAAATGTTTGTGTGTGTGTACGTGTTCACCGCACAAGAGCGCACACAAATATTTTCGGCGCACACACCCCGCACACTATCCGTGGGTCTTTTGCGCCGCAACATCATCATTCAAGTGTGGACGTATTTTTTTGTAAACATTTATAAAACGATACGATGTGAAACGATACGATGGCAGAAAATCGCGATTGATCGCGCACGCGTTGATCTCGGAAATACGGCGGCGCAAGACGAAAATATTTAAATTAATTTAAATTAAACGAACAAATAATTTTCGGCGTAAATATTTTCTATATTCGACGCACAACGTAAATTTTTACCAGTGCGAAGTCGACTTTATATTCGTTTTTTTTCTCCGTATTTTTATAATATATTACTTTTTACAATAATATTTTTTCTTTTTTTTTTTTTGTACAACACTTGCGTACGTACACGTATCGTAACGCGCGCCTCTTTCTACCGGAATCGCAATCAATCAAACCGAATAATACGACATTTTGTAATCCGTTTTTTATTATTATTATTTTTTTTTTTCGTTAACTCGGCTTTTTTTTTTAATACAGTCGTGGCGTTACGAACACACCGAGCATATTCATTTGTCGAGGCCCTACAACATTTTTCTTTTTTATTCAAGTGAAACTATATCGTGGACTTCGGAGACGTTGTTTCATGAAACAACAGTTGAGCAACTATGGGAAATACGTTGGTTTCATGAAACAAATGTTTGTGCACGTTTCATGAAAAAAGTTTCCTCTCTGTGTGCGGCCCGCCTCAAGTTTCATTTCATCCGCGCATGACTATAAATGTTGGACGTGGGGCCCGGGGCAGTATCAAGTTTTGGGCTCACGTCCATTTATGAATGTACCGAAATCCGTCGATTCATTTTTAAACAAAAATCAAGTTCGATTACCCAACTAAAATTCTGCGCGTATCAAATCAATAAATAAGTACTATTTTAATATATATCTTTTTTTTTTTTTTTTTGTACACTTTAGTTTCTGTAACAGTATTGACGTGAATTTCCAAGCACAAAAATTCGAAATTCAATACAAAACGTATTCTACGATGGCTTCTTCTCGAATCGTCCGAGTCCAGGGCCTCGACTCGGTATAAACTCCGTCACTGCAAAATATATACGAGTATATACATATTTTTTACGTGTCCGCAAACGAATTCGCTTAAAAATGAAAATAACGTGTAATTCAAAACACGCTGCTATAAATAACGATTAATACCAACAAATGTAACAAGAAAGAAAAAAAAAATGAAAGAAAAGAGATACGCTTCGGCGTTATTGACGACGAAAAAAGGGAACGTCGTCCGTCTCGCTGTCACAGCAACGCGCGCCCCGCCAACCTCCGTTTTGGCGTTTTGTGGCCGCGCTCACACCGCGTGTGTGGACTTATTATTACAAAGATTTTTCTTTTTCCCCAAATTATTCGTTTTTCCATTAATATATCGTTTATTGTAAACACAATAACACAATAAGAATTCGATGCGTACATCCGCAACAGCAGCAACATCGGCGACTATTAATCAAACTATTAAATTCAATATTTGTTTAACCTTTAGAATGTTTGCTATCGGCTATACTATATTATAAAAGTGTTTATCGAAAAAAAAAAAATAATCATAATAACGTGGGTACATAACACGACGGATATTCAAAATCAATATTACCTGCACCGTATACAGTATTTTATATAACGTATTTAATTACCAAACTATCAGAGAATAATATGTATATAATTATTCCCGCGTTATCCTAAAGCGATAAACACTATATTATAACAGATAGACCACTACGTTTTGTTTAATGACACAAAGGTTAGGTACAATACAAACAATTTTTTATTTAAACAATATAAATCGTATAAACCAAATAATATTACGTTTTAATATATTTATACATTATACGCGTTAATATTGTTATTATACAGTGTATAAAAAAACAATACTTATTTTTAATCAACTGCGTATCATATATAATATCTCAATCCTTTAGCTCTCAACTTTGAAACGGATTTGAGATTCATTATTCGTCAAATATACATTTATGACATTATTTTTAAATATTCCAATAACATCGTCATCATTATTATTATTATTATTATTATTATTTTATATACATTGCCCATATTATTTAACAATCACATATATACGAGTATATATACGTAAGAGTATAATATTCAGGTCAAAACTTAACCTATTTAAGTATAGCGTCGTATACATTATAATATTTATATTGTATGTGGATATACTTCTTATATAACATATACGAGCGTGGGTATTTTTTTTTTTTTAATTAATTACTCAGTAAATCGGATTACATATTATACACTTTATATAGTTTTGTCCTTTGTATATTACGTAAACAACAATATAGTATATGACGGCGTTTCATTCGTTGTACACCAAAAAAAAAAAAAAAAAAAATTACAAAATTTCTCCTATTTTTTTATTTAAATAATAATAAAAATTTATTTTACCACTGTCGTCACGTGTCTCTTTTATATTATATAAAATGATTGTGTAGTATACGATATCTATTGGATAGAAAATCAATTTTACGTCAATTTAAAAATAATTATTATTCTAAATTAAACATATACTCGAGTGATGGTATACACGCGTACAAGTAAACACAGACGTATTCCTTATATATATATATATATATATTATAACTTAATAACATAATAATATAATACGTGTCGCATTTACGTGTGCGTGTCGTTGGGAAAAAAAATCGTTGAGTATACACGCACCTATAAATAGTGCGTTTATCATACGCACGATATGTACACAAATTGTTAACCTATGTTTGGTTACATATGTTAAAAATTATACAATCCCTGTCCCTTTTTATTATAGTTTATTGAATGGTTTAAAAAAAAATTGACGCGTTCTCGCATAATCTAAGTGGCGTAAACAGGGGAATAATGCATGGAATGAGGCTGTATTAACGGACTCTAAATCCAAATGGGACCTTTCTGCCTTTTCAGAATACTGTAGTTCTTGTCATTGGCAAAAATGTGTTATCAATTAAAAACAAAAAACATATTCTAGCGCGAACAGATTGTAGAAGAACAGAACGGTATTATAATGATGTTGTTACACAAGAAACAAAAGACCTTACTAGAGGTTGAAGAACGTGGCATTGCAAAATTAAAAGAGTAATGGCAAGACAACGTCGTTCTTTATCGCCTTATTATCTGTTCAATTCAATCATAGAAGAAATCATAGACAAGCAATAAGGCAAACTCCAAAGGGATAAGCATGAATGGAGAAAAGCCAAAACGGCTGTATATGATTTACTGGTGATATTGCATTTATAGCGACTGAATCGGAAAAATACATGCAAAATTCTTTATTAGCCCTTACTGAAATATATCGCAGACGTATATCGAATAAGACAAAAACAATGATATACCTTTAGTGAAATCAAAAATAGATTAATCGAACAGGTCAATCGGGTTAAGTAGCTAGGAAACACGTTGAATATCAATGGTAAACGCTCAACATAATTAGACAACGAACGAGTATGGCGAAAAGAGCGTTTATACAAAAAAAAAGAGTAGTTCCAAAAAAAAAAAAAACGAACTCTTCGGCTTTATTATATTTTTACGCGTACGTACGATTTGAAATGATAATAAAACAAAACGATGTTGCAATACTCTACGCGTATTGGAGCCGGTTAGAGCCGGGGATTCGTGCAGATCTCGTGATTTCGTTACACGTTTTTACGGTTAAATTAACGGGCATATTATTAATAATAATCTCCTCCGCGGCGGGAGTGCTAACGATTATTATTTTTTTACTCGCGGTCATCGGAATCGGTTGCGAGTGCGGTTTTCCTACCTATACAACGCGTATATCGTATTGTATAATATAATCTCAAACGTTAATAACATCCTTTTTAATACACGAACAAGGCGGTTTTTTGATCCTATTAAATTGGTCGGTATACATATATGCACTCTCCTCGTTACTGGTATTAAGAGAATCTGCTCCCTCTGTTTTAACGTGTAAACAACGTTGTGCAATAATATGAAATACAAATCGAATAACGCGTGCAGGTATTCGACACACGCACGCGGGGTGTTTTTCGCGATATATACTTTATTCTAATGGTACTTGATAACGTGACCGCATAATTTTCTCCCCTCGTTCGCACACAGCGAAAGGACGCTGAGAAATTCGAATAGGAAAAACTCGTTAATTTATTAATGTTTTACGCGAAAAACGACATCGGTACGTAATAATAATTGTCCAATGCGAGTGCAATAATGTTTTGCGTTTAATGTCCGTTTATTAAAAAAAAAAAAAAAAAAAATCAGGAAACGGAATTAAAACTGATCTCTGAGCTGTTTATGGCGAACCGTATTTTTCGGACCAGCAAATCTCCGCAGGTGTGAGATGTAGGTTTTTTTTTATACTCGTACATACATGTAGAAACGGTACTGTTGTCGTGACGTTATTTCGTATGTATGGAATAACTTCACGGGTCGCTTTTTTTCTTCCTCTCAAAACGGACGACACACATAGACCAAATCGCCGCCAGCAGCCACGGTTATTGTCGTACAATATTAGACAATAATTTCCCCCGGGTGCTAGGACGACTACTACATTATCAATATTATTTAGACGAATTATTGTTTGGTTTACTCTAAAATAACATTTTGGCCTGTAGACTGTTCAAAAACAAACTCCCTCCCCCGTCTTAAACGTTTAAAATAAAGATTTGTTTTTGATTAATTGTTAAAATATGAATATCGCACGTGTCTCTTTCGCGCGGGCAACTTACACTCCGTCTCAAAGTAGAATACACCGGGCGGCCGGCCCGTTTTCGTTTCCGCTACAGTAACGCGAAAACGGTGTGTCCTACTTTGGGACAGGGTATAAAATATAATATGCGCCTCACGTCGTGTGAGTGAAAACCACCGTCAAATCCGTTTGTGTCAGACGAGCTAATTAAAAATATTGTGCACCGATTAACACTTGAATAGATTAAAAATATTACGAGTCGTAATAATTTAATAAATAATATTATTCGTAACAATTTATGATTAAAAGTTTGTAATGATTCAAAACAATGTAAATGATCATTGAAAATAGTTATAAAAAAAAAAAAAAAACAAAAACGGTATCTATTTCATTTTTTTACTATTATTATTATTATTATTGTATTAATTAAGCGTTTAAAACAAAACGCAGATATAAAACTTTTACGTTGGTTCACGCTTAGTTCTCATTTTTCCGAAACAAATCGCTTTCAAATGTTGGCGTAAACCGTTCCATTCTCATTCCGGTGGATTTTTATCTTTTTCAATGGATTACAAAATTAGACTGTGGTTAAAAGTTTAGTATAATTATTCGTTCGACGTATTTAAATCACTGCTAACGGCAACGCGCGGCGGCCGGGTCAGCATTATATATATATATTATATTATATTTAATAATAATAATAATAATAATAATATAATATAAGCAACGCGTATTATAATATTACAACGTATATAATACTACCGCACGGACGTATAATACAACGGCGACGGTGTTATGAGTGAACTGACGAGATAATGTGAATCACTGGGTAAACATCGGTCACCCCATGCGGCAATATTACCCTCCCCCCCCCACACACACACACGCGGTGGGCGGGGGTGTTGATGATGGATGACACAGAGTTGTATACCGCCGCCGTCGTCGTCGTACTGCCGCGTGTTATACAGTCGCTCTTATCAACTATTACGAACAGACTTTCCGAACGGGGGCCCCCGTCGTATTTACTACCACGCCGGTGGTGATTAGCTCTTATCATCTCCGCGTTCACCTAAAGGAGATATTGTTACATTATTATATAAGTATACTGCGCGCACCGCCCCCCGGTTGTTACGCTGTCGGTGGTGGCGCGTCGGATAACGGGCGCACGGTTTGACGCGGACGTCGTTAAAACCACAGCCGCCGCGTCGCATGACTACAGAACGTTACGGAAGATTAAAGTCGGTCGACCTCACGCACACACCAACAGCGCCGTCGCACGTGTTGACACACACGTCTAATAATAATATTACATTATCCATATGAAATAATATATATACCATTCTATCAGCGGTGTAATTACGGTATGGCAGACGCGGGGATCCGAAGAAAAGTGGTGTGTGTGTGTGTGTGGGAAGGAGGTATGGAGCCCCTCACAAATAGACTTGAATTATTTTTTTCGTTTTTTACTATTACTATCGTTTTGTAACCGAACGACGAGGCGGGTTAACCTATTTTATACAATTATTGTACAATTAATAATAATTTCTGTGGTCGTTAATGCACTCAGGGGCGTATACAAGGGGGGGATCGCCCCCCTAGATACTTGTGTATGTCCTATATCTACATATATGTCTATATATTACCTATATCTACTGGACAACTAAAATTAATCGAACTAAAACTAAAATGTCATAAAACATTTTTTTATTCAAAACTTATTATTTTTATATAATTTTTCGATAATTCTAAGTTGGCAACAGATTCGATGGGCCGTTTTTCTATTCGCCCCCCCCCCTAAGGGATGAAGTAAATACGCCCCTGAATGCACTTCAATTGTTATTCAACGATTACGGGACTCTATGAACGTCGGACGCCGATTGAAAAGTTGCTTTTACCAGTTTCGTGTTTTGTTGTAAAAGCGCCTCCTCTTTCCGTTTCGTCTCCCGTAAAACAATTTGTTTCTACGTTTCGGTCGCATGTCAAATTAGTGATCGGCTTGCTCGTGTGCATATTTCGATACCGAACGCGGACAGTCTGTTCCACGGGCACCGAGTCTCAACGATTTTCTGATGGCTATAAACACTTGGTAGATCCATAAACGGGCTCTATGCGAATAGAATGAGTAAGGGTTTAGCCGAAACGGAAAAAAATCGCTACACGCCGTCATCAAAACCGTAAAGTAAAAATGATGTCCGTCCGACTCCACACCCCACACAAATTTTATAATTATTATTAACTATAAGTAAATACACTATATATATATATATATATAATGAATGCGTCTAAGAATTTAATAAAATATTGAAATGTTCAGCGGACAGATTAGAAATCGCGTTTTTATCGCTAATTTTTTTTAGTTATGTTTTTTAGACGCAATTTAAAAAAAGAATCGAAAAAATGATCTCTCTTATCGACTATAGATGCAATTCGTTATAGGCGGAAACGAACTGTGACTCGGCGCGTAAAGATCGAAACACTCCTTTCGGTTGGATTTTTTAGGTGCAGACACAAAAAAAAAAAAATAGAAAAACACATCATTGTATAACCAATAAACTCGTAGCTCCGTTCGACAAAAAAAAAATAAAAAAAAAAAAACGATTATAGAAATTCTCGTTTCTTTTCACTTATTCGCTCGACGCGTATAAATAATAGTCGACATGTATGTGTGTGTGTGTGCGTGTGCGCGCGCCCATTACGCTCTCCGTACATATCCGTTTTCTTTTATATATATATATTATATAAAAAAAAAAATAATAATAATAATAAAATATATTCCAAACTGCACGTCTGACGGAAATTTATCATTTTTATTGTGCTCTCCTATCTCTTCTTACACACATCGCGCGCGTCCCGTATTTGATAAAACCATTGTCCACATAACATGATATTATAATGCCACATTATGATACGTATTACGCGAATTTATTGTGTGTCCGACATTATTGTCGTTGTTGTTGTTATTAGTATTATATTATCGGGGTCGTTCTTCTTTTCTTTTTTTTTTTTTTTTTTTTTCCCCGACACAAAAGTAGGGTGGCCGTCTACAATTGGCCGTAAAATTCGTATTCGTGTAAGCATTGTGCGCCGTTTAAGCCGCGTTCACATAATCTACGCGTACGTACACACGTGTATTAATAATAATAATAATAAGCCGTGTAGTAGTTAGTCCGGGCGACAAGAAGTCGGCGGTTTCCGCACCGCAGCGATCCGCGTCGTGTCGTATCGTTATACCGACACATTATTATATAACAATATATCGAAACGGAAAAAAAAAACGCATCATTTTTATACACCGTTTTCATTATACGTCGTCATATTATTATTATTATTATTATTATTATTATTATAATATATTCGATTACAATATGTACGTACGACTGCAGGCTGTTATTACTATTACGAGAAACGTGTTTTGTGCGATCTGCAGATTAACTTTTGCGCGCGCACGTTTTGAAAATCCCACTATTATTCATCATAACGACAGCAAAATACCGACGCGAACCCAACTGATGTGTATAAAAAGAGAATAATAATAATAATAAAAAAAGTATTGATCGTACACGCCGCCAGGTGCGGGTTCTCTTTTTGTAAACGAGCGTAAAATAATAAAATAACGCGTTATACGAAATATTATACATACTATTTCGCCAAGACCCATCTATCTACACACACAACACCTACTAGGAAACATAAAAATATTTACAATTATACCATATATAAGTAGTGTACATAGATTATTATTATTATTATTATTATTCGTTTATACTAATGATCCGATTTTAAATTGTAATTTGTATAAAATTATAATATATTAAATAGATTATATTATAATCTATCCGCTGTAGTAGAGGGGTGGCAAACGGGACGAGGGGTATCTTAGATGTATATTTTGTATGTACGAAACGATAAAATATTATATTGAGTACATCCCCAAAGTATGCCAAATGCGTCCCGAGGGATGTGGACTGCAGATGCTCCCGAAAGATGAGATATTACCTGTCGATTTATAGTCAATATGCTCCCATTTCGTACACAACGTTACCGTCATGATTCATACATATATACGAGTATATATATATATTTTTTTTTAATTCTGAGCGTAGATAAAATCGTATCTATTGGTTTTACAACGGTGTGTTACACGATATATGTGAAGTATATACGTTTTACTTCAAGTTTAAAAAAAAAATTAATCATATGAAAAAAAATAGACATATAGATTCAAGTAGATATTGAAATCTATTCAGATTTCAATACTTTAATAATATTTGTCTTAATACTATATTTCATATACATACGAACATGCATATTTTGTTCACTAATAATAATTTCTTTTCTTTATACTAAAAAAAAACTTAATATATAATAAATAATATTTTAATTAAAAAAATAAATAAAACGTATTTCATTATAATTCAATACCTCTAAATTAATAGGCAATTGTTTTTAAATATTATCTCCAGTTATATTTTTTCTCTCGTATTCGGTCCTAGTTGTACATGCAAATTCTATCGGTTGCGTTTAGGTTTAACTGTGCGTTTATTAACTTCCTTTGTTTTCAAATAAGTTTCCACTTGAATTAATTTTCAATTTTCAATAAAATTGGTGATTGGGGGATGAGGTGAATAAAACTGGGAATTAAAATGTTTATGAAATGATTCGGGGCACAATTTGTAATTCGGGGTGCCGCCTCAGATGGCGGTTCAGCCCAAATTGATGGTGAAAATTTACATCCTTCAATAATATAATTATATAATATATAGTCAGAAAAGTATGCTAAACACGGCAAATGAAATCCAGACGTTAGATTTTGAACATCGAAAAAAGCATCTTCGACTTCAATCGACGGTAAAAATGGTGGTAATCCGAAGAACATTGTTAACCGTTTGGCTATATATCGGAAGACTGATTGTTATAAAACTGTTTCAAATCGGGAATAGAATTTATCTTTGGATACCGCAAGATTGGTCCAAATGAAGTCCGCATGCTTTTATTGTACTATTATTAAATACGCTTTTGAAAGCTTGGCGAGCGGCAATTTCAAAATCCAGACGAAATGATATTGAACTAAAAGATTGTTGAATTTCATTCATTCACAATTGACGAATAAAATTCCATATTGCAACGTAGCGAACAAATGATTTTAATGGAAGAAATGCAATAATTAGTGGTATATAGAACCCATTTTTGTAAACATGTATACCATACATTTGATAAAAATATGAAAGTATATTAAATGTAAATGTAACATAACCAAATATGTGTGTATTATAATTGCACAAAAAGTTTGAACTCGATTTGCATGTTATCAATATAATATTGTTTACACGATCAACAGGTTTTCAAATCGTTCGTTTTTATTTGTTAAAACTGCTAAACCAGTAAATTTGCGCAATTGCCTTATTTAATGATTTAGAAATCGGAGACAGTAATTCTCGTCGTCGTTCACGGCACATTGATTTTCTAATATTATTAATATCAGAAAATGTGGATGCATTACACGTAGATAACTCTATACGCATAATTTTATTCGGTCTCGAATTTAAATCTTCGCGTGTTTTTTTTTCAATTTACCTTTAACTTTATCCAGTAACTTTAAATTTTCAATAGTCTCCGGTTTATGATTATATGGACGTCTTTAATTGCGATTAGTGTTAATTTTGAATAATTCGTTTTCACGTATGCGTTACAGTTTGTTTTTTTTTAACGCAACGCCAACTCGTATCCCCCGAAACCAAATGTCTACTGAAGTGGAATTTAAAGTTACGAAAATTTAAACGCTGCCGATAAGATTGTAAAAATATGTGCACAGAGAGAACTGTGTACTGCAAAGTGGATAAAGTGGACAAAATACAATATAATATTATGAAATAGTAAATGTTTTCATTTTTCTCATCGGGATTGCATCGTATGGGCTATGATTTTGGGCGCAAATAAGCTATAAAAAATGTGTTAAGGGAGCATAACGAGTATATTATTATATTTCATTTACATATTCGATTTCGAGGAGTTTTACAACTAAAAGGTTATTGTTTTATATTTTTATACACGCGCGTGACTCGCGTTCGTACCCAAACGAATAGAGCGTAAATATGTCCATTTCTATCGTTTAACGGATATTATTTTGATAAATATTAATCGGTTAAACCATGAAAAGACCAACCGGGATATCAGACGCACAAGACGATTGCAATAAATACCTCTAATAATCGAATTATTTGCATTCGAATTAAATAAGTGTTCTGAACACTGTGGTTAGCCTAACCACTCGAAATAAATCTTCTATAATATATGTATACATAAAGCTCTTTCTCTCCTGTTTCAATATATATATATATATATATATATATATATATAGATATATATATATATATATATATATTTTAAACAGTTACGTATGATTTAATAAAATTCGAACATATTATTTATAAGAAAAAAATATCCCGCACATCGTAATTACGCCATACGTATGTGACCAAAGAGAAAATATATTCTTTTTACTAATACATTTAAATGATATACACAACTCGTGCGACATATAATATAGTAGTATGTCGTACCAAAAATATTATGTAAAATATATTTGTAGTATTTATAAACAAAAAAAAACCGACAACATTAACTGAAGCCCGTAAAGTCTATAATATTATAATAATTATTAAATAAAGTATAGTATATCTATAAATTATTAATTTATTGGAAACTTTGCGGAAGGTCGCAGTACATAATAATATTATATACCACCGCATTTGGTCACGTGTCAGACACGTGCATTCGAGTGTATATGCGTATACGTATGTACACATAAGTACCGGATATTAAAAAGTATAAAATGTCCATTCATCTCATATATTTTGCATACGCCTATACCTACATATTGTTATTGTTATAATTATTTTTTTTTTTTTTTTTTTGAAGAATTACTACTGCGAACAACGTATATACGTTCATTATATAATATTTACCTGCCGCGCGAATCAATAAATCATAAAATATATACCGCGGTTAAATGAAAAAATATGTATATTATTATCGACGTATAAAATATATAATATTATATAGCATTATATCATCTACATATAACCTATACAGTATACATATATATATATATATCAATTGTTTATATCACCCACGACGATATATTTAAATATTATTTCAAAACAATAAAATTAAATATTATTTCAAAAAACGCGATAATTCTATACACGAGACATAAAAATATAACTAATAATAATATGTTATATACCTAACCTAAACTGTCAATATCAAATTATTATTATTATTATTATATTGATACCATATAACTGCTGTAGGTATATACAGAATTTGATTTTTTGTATAGTAAATATTACGTAAAATTATTATTATAAATTTAGTATTATATTACAAATAATTAATTTGTATTGTATTATATTATATATATATATATATAAACTGAACAGTCTATATACTCATTATATACGTTATATAATATTTAAATGCACGTATTGATTTAATTAATTTATAACATTAAAAAATAATTATAACGATTATTATTCGTATAAACTAATCAAAATGCATTTAAAACGTTATGATATGTCCAGAAATTATAAATACATTAATAAGAAAAGAAAAGAAGATTTCGTTATTGTTTACGAAAGAAATACCGAGATCCGTATAATGCGTATTTCACCTAGCGCAATGTAATTAAAATTTAAAAATAATAATCTTTTGAAGTTTTAATCAATTTTCAGAATATACCCGTAATTCGAATATAATCATATATACCTATAAAACTCTACGAAATTTGAGTCTTCGGAATAAATACTCAAATATATATATATATATATAAACTTTAATATTTTTGTTAAAAAAGAAAAAAAACTCATCAATATTATTCGTAAAAATAATCGATTTGCACCGGAATTCAAACGCGATTAGAAATACAACAACAAAAGAGTAATAATTGAAGCGATTTTTAAGTTTTATAAAAAATGATAGAATATAAAATAGAATAACGTATAACCTTATATAACATATATTCGAGTATATATTAAATAAAAAAATACATAGAATTATATTAATTATTTAATTATAGGAATTTCTATTTCGGTTTATATTGTATACTATATATATTTTCACTCGGTACCTCCCACCCATTTTTTGTTTTTTTTTTTTTTGTACCCTGTGTGCTTAAATTCCTGGATCCGCGCCTGTGTGATACAGAGAAATTTCTTCCTTATACAAATCCGGACGCGTAAGTACTATAATATTATGAATAAGTACTATATTTTTTTAACGCCGTCGTCAAAATGATGCGGGAGAAAGAAGAAAAAACGTTAATTCGGATACCCCGCGCGTTAAAAACTATGAATGAAACGAGTATGTAATGGTTCATTTTATATATAAATATATATATATATATATATTATACGAACGGATTCCTCTTGCAAAGTGCCGGGCAACGTCGTGTGAGGTCTTTCTACGTGTGTGTGTGTATATTATATATATATATATATATGGGTGCCCATATAGTCTGAAGAGGTAGTTCTGTTTGGATACTCGGGCACTCAAAAAATTATTTACACAGTCACTCTACGCTTCTTTCTCGACTACACTAATAACAATAAAACTCGACGCGAGACACCCTTTCCATGGTAGGTATATACTTTGTGTGTGTGTACCTATATGTATACATTTCTTTATTATTATTATTATTATTATTATTTATTAAATTACGACGACCGTCAGTAAATAATAACGTACGCAGTGTCTATTTACGTATAGTATATGTATTATATATATATATATTTATTATAATATCTATTCGCAGCCTTTTATCTTCTCGCATACATTGGAAAGGGGTCATTCATAATGGAGTCTTGACCACACCGAATCAATCAAACCCGGTAATATTGACTGACTTACAAAACGGATTTTGAATAGTACCTCTGATTATAATACCATTTCCGCACTGTACACTATATGAAAAACAATGATGAGAATTTTCCCCTTGTCTAATCCGTTATAAGTATGTACAGATAATACGAATGGCTTTTTCTTATGTATAAAATATGTATATTTTATATATATATAAAACGAGATAAAGTGTATCTAACTGTTATTAGCAACTAGCTGCAGATCAGTTAGGCGGTTTATACATGATTTTGAAGAGGGGGGGGAGCAAAAATATAACGAACCCCCTCTGCCAATAAAACATCAACATCGACGAATAATAACCACCTATCTATTGCACAGGGACGAAATGCAGAAGTAGAAAGAGGAAAAACAACGTGCATGGACCATAAACGAAATAACAATAATACGGACCTTATAAATCCGGAATATTATTCTAAGTAACATTAGCGACATCTACCTGAAGCATTTTTAATACTTTTAATTTAAGTGATAAAAAGTTATTGGTTATTCACTATTGTTATAGACACAGATCAGATGAATACGGATGGATCACTCAGGATGTAGAAAAAAAATAATAACACTATAAAATAACTAACATAGAAACGTTATATATATATACTATAACGAACAGTTTTTGTTTTAATAAATAAACTTTTAAAAATGTCTTTCATAGAGATATTCTGAATTTATATATATATATATATATATATATATATATATAATTATTTATAAAATTTTTTCGAAGAAACTACAAAATGCTACCGGGCCAGGTGAGGATTATGGAATTGTGGAAGAATTGAGTTGTGGAATAATCGACATATCATGTAATATCTTGGCAGAAAAAACAATTTTTTTTAAATAAATTAAAACTAGCTCTAAAAGAATTAGATGAGGTAGAAATAAAAATTGTTGGGCAGTAGGATAATAATGAATGGTATAAATATAGGAAATCACGTCTTACAGCTTCCAAATTCGGAAAAGTGTGTTAATTAAAAGCGACTATTTCCCGTGCAAATACTGTAAAATACGTATTTTATGATATTTTTCAAGGAAATTATGTTATTCGGTTTGTATTATATTAATAATTCAACATTATATGAATGTATTAAAATATTTTTATATTATCTTCACGTTTAGATATGACATTGAAAATAAACCACCAATTGCTAGTAAAGATTTTGAGAACAAATTCCATGTTTTGATTAAATCCGCGGGATTATATATACAACAAACGCTGAAATATTTAGCCACTAGTCCTAATAGGCTGATTAACAGTAGCGGTATAATAGAAATCAAATTCCCATCTAGTATAAAGGATTATACATCGGAAGAAGGTATGAATGATAAAAAATTAAAATTTACGACTATCGTTGACGGGGAGTTCTTAAACGAAAAAAAAATATATTGTTAATTACTACTATCAAGTACAGGGTGTGAACTTGACATTACAGAATGAAAATTCTGTTATTTTTTAGTGTGGTCTCTTATTATAGGTAAATACCATGTTGTACAAAACACATAATTAAATAATATTTGCGTATTTTTTTTTTTTTTTTTTTTATAGGATTTGTAGTTGAAAAAATATTTAGAGAGTTTTGGGACACTGAGATTGAAACTAACGTTACTAATTTTTTTTTTTTATGGATTTTCTATTACCGGAAATTATTGACTCTGGATTTAACAGAGGACTGCCTATAAAGTCTGGTTTTCCGGAACAATAATTATTTTGAATATATTTTATACTTAATACGCGTATATAATATACATAACTCTTAAATTTTTTATACCGTATTACGTCATTCTTTTACTTTATTTGAATTTATTCTACACTTATTATTATATTCGTGTGCAATAACAAAGCGCCTACAGTACAGTACCGTAACCAGAAATTTATTTTGATGAGAGGAGATACTGGATTTTGTATCACTATTTTAGTTATATTCAAACACATCAACTCATTGTATTTAATAAAATAAATAAATACACACATATATATATATATATATATATTAAAATGTATATTTATAATGTATATTTAATGTTTATTGTATTTGCTTACATATACATATAAATATACAATTTTGGGGGGGGGGACGAGCCCCTGGTGCCCCCTCTGGCTACGGCATTGCTATAATATATTACTTATCTACGCGGATACCGCTATAATGTAAAATATAACACGGATAATTCGTAGTTACTAATAATAGTGACTAAAATGGAAATAATATTTATAACCATAGTGATACGTTTTAATTGTAGGCATGTGCTCGTCGTTTCATTGATAGGAAGTGGATAAAAAGTAGTGGTATTCCGAGAAGTCACACTCCCCCCCTCCCCAACAATCGTTATTTATTTAGAGCGCAAATAATGATTGCGCCTACGCTACTACACAACAAGTGCGTTCGCGTATTTTAAATTGCCTGTACAAAACCCCTGAAAAATGGACCGTTTCCAATCCCCATGGAAACTATTAAAATTATGAAGCGCCGATTGGAAACGATTACAATCCAACAGGACAGTGATTAGACGCAGATATTATCAAGGCTACCTTGGGTACTACTATATTAGTTCATCTAACTTAATTTTTCACCACTGGAATCGCTCTTCTGTACCTATTAAAGTCCCGTAATAATACGTTCCGAGACATTACGGCCCGCGTAATATTTTATACTTTCCGTACAAATACGTCTGAACATTTATAGATTTCGGAATAATACGGTCCGTGACATTGCGGTCCGACAATTTTTTTTTTCCGTATTTTTACGGTCCGTACAATCGCACTTTAATTCCGCGATTATACGGTCCAATACATGACTTTCCGAAATATTACGGGCTATCTACCGTTTTGATGTTTTTTTTCTTTTTCTAATGTGTATTAAATTCAAATTATTTTGTGTTTTTCATAAATCTCGTAACCTCAAGAAGATAAAAAAAATAAATAAATAAATATTACATTTCAATAGGTATTTCGTATTATTGTCTATTCTTAGGTACTAAATTATGCAATATCATGGCAGTTTGCCACGAGAACTTCAATCACAGTTCTTAAAATAATTTTTTTTGCTATTTTTACTGTTTTTCGGGACATAATTTTTACCATCATATAATTAACAAAGCAAATATCATAACAGACGCTACAATTATACATTCAACACAAATGTGTTAGAATATTGCCGAAATTTGTTTGACTCTTTTGCTAGAACACTTTAATCTATTTATATTTTATATTTATAACTCTATATTACCTCTATATATATATTTAATTCCTGCAATTTCGATAAAATATTTATGCATATTAATGTATATACATTTTTTTTTTTTGAATCTCGTTACCTTATTTTCCCAATAACCCCCGTAAACATTGTCCAACAATTCTATATATGACGAAAATTATAGCATATATCGTAGTTTAGTCCTGGTACACCACGTATACTATACACATATATTTATTTACTTTTATCATTTAACATAACAGAGGAAAAATAAAAACGCGATCGTGTAACCATTATACATAATATACGAGTACACTACGTAATCGGCGTGTTTTACGATTGACATTTGATGATGCATAGGATGCACTGCATTGAACGGATTATTCTTCGATCGGTTGATGGTGAACGTTGTCTTGAACCGGATAAAACACTTTGGTGCCGAACCGGAAGGCCGCGCCGAATGGGAACTTGATGTTGACCCATACGGAGAACATCATGTTGTAGTTCAGCAATGGCCGGAACACGCAGGCTAACCACGCGTTTGTCAACAATACGTTATGCGTGTACGTCTGTATGTTGTACATCCAACGGCTATACCTGGTCGTGATCCGCGGTTCCATAATTGTTGACATGTCGCACTGATCGTACACGAACGTCATGAACGCGTCCTGGTCGAGCATCGGTGAGACTGGCTTCAACCCGTCGATAAGAGCAGCCACCATGCTGTTAAATTCGGCCGGAGGGTTCTTTAGTGCCGGGACGTAAACGTCTCTCATGATCGTGGCACACGCGCTTCGCACCTCATCCAGCGAACCTTGGCACAAATTATACCTGAAATAACCAAAATAATATAATAAATAATTTTTTTTCTTCCAAACAGTGATTTATAGAAAATAACGTGCAAAACGCATTAATTCGGAAAAAAAAATTACTACAAAGGGATTTTAAATTATATTGAAAATCTTCGTTCCGAAAGACTGCAAATGTCTTATGTATACTCCTAGAAAATCTTTGCTCCCGATCAAAAATAACATAATACATTTCCATGTGCATGGCGATTTGATTAAAGAGTGTTGTATTTTTTCGAATTATACTCACTTATCTTGAATGCCGATCATGTATCCTATAGTCCGCCAAAAGTGTACAATTGACATTTCATCGTTTTCGGTGCCGACAATAGCCAACTCTTTTTTTTTCAACAACATGAGACCTATGAATCCGAACTGCGTTAACGCCATGTCTTTTTGAGTTACTCGCAGCCCGAGTCCGGATTTATAAGACAACCGGTTAGCGGCACAATGAAAACCGTTTATTAAAGTGATAGACTTCTGAGATCTGTTCAGTCAATTCGCAGACATAAATATGATTAGAAAATATATACACGAGTATATAAATGTACTCGTATATTACTTGATAACTACATATAATATATATATATATAATTTATTGTCAAAACCGAAAAGAAATCAACATAATATGCAAAATTTAATGACAAAAAAAAATCATTTCAAGCGATGATATTCAAGTAAATCAATTTTATATTAATATTTATAAAAGATGTGTATTTTTGTAAAGGTTTCCGCCCTTACACACTGCAGCGGTATATCGCTGGAGGGATATTATTACTACGCGGTTTTTTTTAAAAACCGTCGCATGCCTTATTTTTCTTACGTTCTAAACGTATAAATTATCGTATCCGTCGCGCTATTGCTACCGTGTGCAGGGCCGGATTAAGGTTTTTACCGCCCATAGGCTGAAATAAATTTTATATTTAAAAATAATATCTCAACGTAGTTTTTGGGTCACACCAAAAAAAAATTTGCCGCCCTAGGCTTTAGCCTACACAGCCTAAGCGGTAATACGGCCCTGACCGTGTGTGAACCTTAATTTTGTATGTACGTCATTATGTAATATGTTTATTGTTACTTTAAAATTATTGAACTGTTTTGAAATTTATTCAGATTTTTGCTAACATTGAAAAGGAACTTTTTCCTTTTCTGAAAATGAAACGAGTGAATTTGAATTTAAATATTTAATAATGTATTATGTTATTTTTTTATTTTACTTTATTTGTATTTATTTTATACCTATTATAATCGTGTGCAACAACAAAGCATAATACAGTAACGCAGATTTTTATTACCAAAAAAAAAAATAATAATAATAACTTTTATTTTTCTGACTCGTATTTTAAATATATTCTGAACACGACAGTTAAATAACACATATTTATTTTAGAGCCTCTTTGTAATGATATTATAATAAAGGGTGCTAAATATAATTATTATACTGTGATATTAAATATTATAATATTGTACGGCAAATCGTAATATAAACCGATAATAATCGATCGATTACGAGAGGTAGACATTCAAGGAATCAGAAGATGGTCGCACATGCATGCACATGTCAATGTTTCAAAAGAAAAAAATAATTTTATACTTATAACAATATGATTTAGACCTAAAAGCTAGACGAAAATTCGGTCACTTAGAGAGAACCAAATTTAATTTTGAAGCAAGATTTGAATTCATCAACCTCTTCTTCTAGGTTATGTTGGAAATCGATTTTTGATTAAATGTTTAATTATATTTTTAATTTGTTTTAAATTTCTTATATTTTTTTTTTTACTTTTGTCATTAGTAAATTTATAAATAATGAAACATTTAATTAAAAATTGACTTTCTACATAACCTAGAAAAGAGGCTGATGAATTTAGAAATAAATTTGGTTCTATCTAAATAGTCGAATTTTTGTCTAGCTTTTAGGCCTAAAATGGTACAAATAATACACCGTTTCCAATCCCCTTAATATATATTAATTTACAATTTTTATCGTAAATCATATAATATGTTTAGACGTACTCACTTGGAATTAAAGTTTTTCAAATCGTATTTATACCAATTCACCATATGTTTAATCGTGTTAACGTATCTCCTAAACGCGTGGTAGGCATCTGAAGATTTATTCGTGAGCACTATCACGTCCAATATTGTTGGTATCGCTAGCACTAATATTAATCCGATCAATTTCGACACAAACATCGAATAGAAATTGGCATAAAAGTACTTCTGTCCTCTGAAAAACAGATAATTATAGAAAGTATATGTTAAATCAGTATTGACAATATATTCTGAAATGTTAAGAATGTACATATTTAATAGTTGATCCTTATTTATCTACATATAAGAAAAACTTTTTTTTTAAGTTGATTACCTCTTGTACCCGTTTTAAATGTATAAAAATATTTAATAAAAAATGTTATATAAATAATCGGTCAAAATTAAGTCATACCCCTTTGAAGTCTAAAATCGTCAGCGTCGGACTAGGCCGGCGAGGTGCCGAGTAAAACTCGGTGGGCCGATCAAAGTAATTGATTTATAAACCGATTCAATATAATGTACCTATATTATACATTTTTTTTCATCTTTAACTTTTAGTTTTAAACGGACATGTCTAATACGTCCGTGATAACAATATAATATAATATTATTGTAATGAGGGCGGAATTTATTTTATTACCTCGGGCCGGACCGAATTCCCAGTCCGACCGTGAAAATCGTGTTCTTCAAACAATATGATTTTTAGTTTTTAGTTAATGTCTCGAAAGGAAGAAGAATGACAATATAAAGTCACATTCCTGGATATTATCCTGAAGTAAATGATAAGAAAAATCATTTAAAAAAAAAATTATTAATTTATTACCTATTGCAAATATCTCAGGTAATTAATTACTCTTTGCGGGTAAACATATTGTAAGTATGAATTTCCTGTGACACCAGTATTCGAATATTCGTATGCTACTGGTCGTATATGGTCTCTAATCTCTATATGCTTGAATTGAAGAAAAATACCTACATGCTAACATACTTGCATGAAAAAACGTTCACTGCCAGAACAAAATACACTTATCAATTTGTCTTTTAACAACGCAAAACAATAAATAATAATTTTTAACACGCTAGGTTTTTAAGATATGGAGAGAAGAAATATTAGAACTTGTTAAAAATAAATAACTAAAATTATTATATAATGTTCAAGTGTCTGATTTTGTATGTAAGTCGTATGTGCGCATACTTTATTACTCATTATTCAAATATGTACTCATAATTCAAGGTAATTTTTAACGAATATATAATATATACAGAATATCCATTAAACATTAGACCCTCATTTTGTTTCCAAGGTCATTATTATTCTTTGCGATTTTTTTTTTTCTAATATATCTTTTATTCTATACTCGCAACATTACACAAACACACAGTATAATATATAAATGTTCCCAGGAAACATTTTAAAATAAAATATTAATTCGATAATTAGTAAGTATAATAGAAGTAGGTATTTATATACAAATATAATTACGATATTTTAATTGTCATGTAAAAAAGAAAAAGAAAAATGTACTCGTATAATATATCAAAAACTTTGACGAACAACTTTATGCAAAGTATTTTACAATCTATAAACGAATTTAAATATTATGAGTTTTAAACCATTATATTATTATGCTTATTAACGACGTGTATAATGTGAGATGGCTAATATAAATAATACAAATTATATGTACACGGTGCCGAAGAATTTCCTGAAACAAAATTCGTGAAACCGATTTCGACATAGTATAGTCAAATAAACAAAGAACTGATAACACACAGTCCTTATTAATTTATGTATTTATTTATTAATGTAAATAATTAAAAAAGAATTATGTTGATAATTGATTATTAAATTATTGTTTAACCGTGTCCTGTATTGGTTAATAATAAAATATGCGGCGATTAAAATTCCTGACAGCGATCCTTACGATGTGCTGTCATTGAATGGGCATGATGCGTGAATTTTTGAGTAGTAAATCATCGCTCCTACTGTACAAAACGATATTTTGCAAAAAATTACGTCGGTCAAAACGAGGCAATATTTCTGACTGAAAATTAGAACTTTCGATGAATCCTATTGCTGTTGTTTGAAACGAAAATTACAATTTCGACGATACACCGCGGATGCGCTGCGAATTCTATGAAATGTTGGTTTCGGTGTGCGTACCATCAATTGTTATTGAAATTAAAGGGTTTCAACTGAAACTGATTTTTACGAAAAAAAAAATAAAGTTTACTAGGTGTGCTGTCCAAGATGCGTCCGAGTTGAGTCCCAGAATCTATAGAGGGTAATATCCGTACTACACGTATACGGGTTTACGAATGTACTGATTATATTTTTGATAATTATATTAAACCGGAATCAAAAACGACAAAATTTTCGAAAAAAAAATTGCAGAAACAATCGTTAATCGATTCGAATTTGTAAAATTCATGTCGTATACATTTTTACTAATACAAAAGTGACTTTTTATTTTAATCGTATTAATATGTGTTTTTTTAATAATAATGTAACAAATATATACGTGTAGTACTTATCAAAGAAATCCCGGCCCAATTAATATATTATCAAAAAAATATTCCGAGACCTAACTAATATAGGAATTTCAATTCCGGGTCAGGAAACTTGGATGCTGCCACTGTTCGGCCTTGGAATATGTACAGGGTTTGGTCTATCGGTTTTCTATTTAGAAATAAATTATCTACTTGGTTCCTTTTTCCTTTTTTTTTTTTTTTTTTTTTTTGTAACACTCAAAAATTAATAATTCATTCAGTGGCGGTTTATCCCAAAGATGGGCCTGTGTGCAAAACTGAAAAAAGAACCCCCCCTTCATCTTTTTATCCTAAATAATATAGGTATAGATACATAAATTCAAATTTAAAGTAAGTATTTTTATTCTAAAATTATAAAATCTTATGCAAATCCACAGGTACCTTCCATTTTTATTCAAATTTTAATTGCATACAAATAAAATAACATAATAATATATCTATTAATAATGATAAGAATATAAATAATTCAATGGAAATTTCGTTTGCGTGCTTTTCTTCCTGCAAAATTAATAATTATTTCTTTTAAATTTAACTGACGAGCTCGATTGTTTTCAATAGATAGAATTCCAAGTCCACTTAATCTTTCTTCACACATTGTGCTCAGTAAATAATTTCTGATTAATTTTAATTTCGAAAATGAACGTTCCGCTGCAGCAACTGTTACAGGAAGTGTCAAAAATAACATACACGCTGTACATATTTCAGAAAATGTTGTTGTTAATGTGGGGTTCTCTATAACAAGTAATTCAGCAATTGCTTTTATTATGTGAAGTACAATGGATATATGTTGCCAATTTTTGTTTAGATTTTAACCTGGCCTGGACACCTGAATATACACTACTCATGTTGGCAGTATCATCACACCCTTGACCACAAAGTTTTGACAAATTCAAATTATTTTTTGTAATACAATTAATAATAAATTCTTCTAAACCAACACATGATTGATCTAAAATTTCTACAAAACCAATAAATGATTCGTTTATTTGCAATGCCTTAGGATTACCATCAGAGTCTGAAATAATCGAAACGTATCGTATAACTTGACTTAGTTGATCAATCTTGCTAATATCTTGAGTAGTGTCTATTAAGACACAGAAAAAAATGGTGATTGGTTAATACTTAAAATAATTTGTTCCAATATCGTATTTGCGATTAAAGTAATTATCTCATTTTGAATAGTGTTACTTGAATAATTTGTTGTGCCCTTACCAGCTGGAATACTCAATAGTTTTTCTTATATAGGATCATATTTGGAGATAAGAGTAATTATTGATAAAAAATTTGCCTTTATTCTTACTAAATTCTGTTTCTCGGTGACTTCTAAAAGACAAGTTCGATGTAGCTAATGTTAATGTGACATTTATAACCCGATCTAATACTTGTCTCCAAAAATTACATTCATTTTGAATAGACAATTCCATTTCTTCGGAAATTGTTTTATTTAGGCGCCATTGCTCAAATATAATACAACATTGAATATGATTATTTGAATTATCATGGCGTTTAATATTTTGAGTTAGATGTCAACAATCATTATTTCCCGTAACACAAGGTGAACTAATTCTATCTTGTGTGGAAAACAATCAGCGGCACTGGCAATATATTTTATTTAAAGTTAATGAGTAACATAGCCATGTACGTTTTAAAGTAATATTAATCCGATTTGTAAAATAGTAAAATTTTTCTGAAGTGATCTAGAAGTATCACTGTCAGTTGGAAATGGACCTCTAGGCTGATTAGGGCCTTGAGAAATAATAAAACTTTTTTTTTGGTGACTGAGTTGTTCTTTGAAATGAACTTTGTCAGTAGGAAAACGTTCACAGATTAAACTGTTAAAGGAATTAGGTTCAACATTTTTAGTATTAATAGCATCAATACCAGATGTGGCAATTGGTTCTGAGACAGAATTACTAGCAGTATTAATTTTATTTAATAAAATACTCGGGTTATCAATATCTTGCTCGTCTTCTGTTTCTTCGCGGTTTTGTTCGAAATATGTGTCAATTTTCGGCATCCGCTTAACAGATTCTTCTCTTTGTTTTTTTTTTTTTTATTTTGCCTTCGCAGTACCACTGGCAGATTTTGATGAAATAAATTTCTTATTTAATAATAAATTATTATTTTATTTAAAATAATAATTAATAAAGTCAACTATTTTATTGAGTTTTTCGTAAATTATTTCGAATACACTCTGAACAACGAGACACCCGAAACTATAAGTATCACAAAATAATACAACCAAGTAATACGTAACGATAATGGTAAATCGTGTAAATTCATGTCGCAGAAGACGTCTATATTATACGTGTGTATGGACATCAGCTGTGTGTAGAAAGGCCTATAAGCGACAAGGCGATAACGAAAAACCGCGGGAAACAGATTGTTGTAAATAACGTTTAATCGCCATCACAGAAATACAATATCTATATGCTTTATAAAAATGATATATCATCACATTGAGAAAATGAGAACAATTTGAGATTGAAAACAATTTTTTTAGTTTTTTGTACGCAGTCGTAAATGTATGTGTTAATTTTTTTTTTTTTTTTATGGAACGTTGAGCAGTAATGGGTCCCGCCAAGCTGAGGACCCTTGGCATTTGCACACATCGCACACATGTATGGCACGCTATTGAATTCATCGAGTAATAATTGCGTATTGTCACGTATAAAAATTGTTATTCGCGCGTTATCGGTGCACCACTCGTACGAAATCCGAAAAACGTAGTACAAAAATAAAAATGCGCGAGTGTTCGCTCGCAAAAACTTTTTTTTTTTTTCGCGCCGGGGCAATTTGAGTAAACGCGAAGAATGGAAAATCGAAAAGAATAACGCGAAATATTTCTATTTTTAATTTTATTACTGAAAACCGATTGTCGCCCATTTCCCCGTGAACGCACGCGGCCGATACACGCATATCGTATAGTGCAGGGGCGTATTTACTTCATCCCTTAGGGGGGGGGGCGAATAGAAAAACGGCCCGTCGAATCTGTTGCCAACTTAGAATTATCGAAAAATTATATAAAAATAATAAGTTTTAAATAAAAAAATGTTTTATGACCTTTTAGTTTTAGTTCGATTAATTTTAGTTGTCAGTATAGATATAGGTACATACACAAGTATCTAGAGGGGGGCGATCGCCCCATCGCCCCCCCCCCTTGTATACGCCCCTGGTATAGTGTGCCTGCCTACACACACACACACACACGGTTTACCTGGTAAACAATTTCTCGTCGAACCATTCCGGCAACTGTTTGGCTCGTATTTTATCAACCGAAACGTTACAGCCGTCTTCCAGAAGAATTCTCACCCGCTCCTTGACGGCGACTTCTTCGTCGTTCGTCAACACTGCGCACAGGCAATTACATATTATTATTATTATTATTATTATTATTATTATTATTATTATTATATACGTATATGAAAACAAACTAAAAACGAATAACAAACTATACTAAGTATCGTCTTATATAAGTATCGTCTCAATACACGCGTATTATATTGTAGAATGGATACCGTTGAGGTGTTGTGTGTGTTTGGAACCGTGAAACACGTGCGTGCTCGAGAGAGAGAGAGAGAGAATTAAAACTCACGCTGACCGATATAATATAAAACGGAATCGTTCGTAGAAATTTCTTTTTACTTTTTTTTTTTTCTATCGTCGATTTAGATATTGTTTTCGCGTGGTACGCGGACGTTCATTATAAATGAAAACAACGATTTAAATTCCCGACAATGCAGATTTCACGGTCACCGTAATAAAAACACCGTTAATTACAAAAATACGACAACGAAAAACACTTCTCGCTCGCCCCCCCTCCCCCCAGTCGTCATCATAGACTTACTGTTTGTGATTGTCTTTTGTCGGCGGCGTCTCCTACGTCTTTCCGACAAAACGTGCGCACCGCCGCGACGTTCCGATAATATAACATATAAACAGCAAAACCGTAGCGGTGGCGTTCACCCGACGACGGCCGAAATAATGAGCTAAACACGTCTTTGTATTCCTTTTTTTTTTTTTTGCTTTTTTTTGCTTTTTCTCCTCCTTCGTGTCCGCCGGGGGTAGCCTCCGCGGCGGAGAGACGACGACGGCGGAGATTCGATATTTGAAAACGCGGATCGGCCGCCTCTACACGGACGGACGACTCGGATAATATAATGAAAACAACACGAACGAAACGAAAAAAAACGAGCGCGTCCGACACGACGCGGATACGTGAAATGACTGTGTAACCGCGTCGACACGGGTGAAAGCGCGTTCCAACAGACGCGCAAAAAACACACACACACATACTAGTCGTACGGACTCCCACCTGGCAACCCGTTATGTTCGAGCCGAGTGAACGGTGTAGAAAATATAACCGACTTGGTACACGAAAACCGGTACACGATAAAATAATACCGTCCGTCCGGATATTCTTCCCGAGGTCTGCGCTTTTATTTGAATTCAAAAAAAAAAAAAACGAAATTATAACAGCGCGAATGTGTACGAAAATTTCACTTGGCAAACGCGCGTACAGTGAAATTCGTTTAGAGAAGAAACAGTTTTTTTTCTTTTTTTTGACCGAGCTAGGCGGTAATAAATTGTGCCGCAGAACTACGGCGCAGCATCTAAAGACGTTTCGGATTTATTGAATAAAAAAAAAAAATAAATGAATACCAACGGCCTGCGCGGTATTCGCGTGTTATGCGCGTGCCAAAAAAAAAAAAAACCCCGCCTTATTTTTATATTGTACGGACGACGAAATTGAAAACCTCGGGAATTGGATTATAATACAATAGAATACTTATCTAAACTTGCCGATTGCCACTGCGTGTGTGAAATCGTACCGGAGTCTATTACTATATCATTTTCGTACGCGAATATAACGACGAAAGCTTGCAAATATCGCGGTAATTTTTTTTTTTAAATTGTTCTTGTTCTGTACTGTTAACTATTAGTAACGAAAAATAGCCCGCGAATTTGTATTTATCTTTGTTTGTGACTACATTGCAGCGTACTAAGCTATTTCAGTTTTCCTTTCTTTCTTTTTCCGTTCTCGCTTTTCATGATCGTAAATACTGATGTGGGTCGCGAAAAATGTATAATAAAAATTACGGATTAGGAGTAATAAAATAATAAATAAATAATAAATCGAACACCGCTGTTGTACGGTATTATATATCTTATTACATATATATTATATTAATAAAAGAGCGATCAGCAGAGACGTGTATAATGTTAGGAATGATAGGCATTCGAAGTTATATTCAATAACTCACACGTGCTGAAAGTATATGAGCCTTATTGGAATAGGAATTTTGAAATTATTGCGTAACATTAAAAATATAGTGACTACAATACGTGAAACGTGTTAAATTTTCGTGATTAAAATTTTTGTTTTCTTCGTAATTGGTTTAACGACGACGTCCTCTATAATAAACGATCATCGCAATGGCGAGAGTTGTTCTAAAGATTTTTTCCTACGGCCCGAAAAAGCCAAATGAATTATTTGTTGAATCTTAGTCGAGTCATATGTGTCCCAATAACACCCTACCCTAAAAAAATTCCGTATAAAAACCGCATGTATTTATGTTTTAAATCTTTTAATTTTACTCCTCTTATTCATTTTAACAAATAAAGTATTAACGGTCATAAAATTAGAATACTGACAATACGCAATACGAGAAAACTTATTAGTTTTATTCATTTAATAACTCGAGATTGTATTGTTAACATTTAAAACTTTCTTTCCTCCCTCCCCCTTCGAATGATTAACGCCTTCTATTCGAACGTCCATTATTTTCCTGTACTGTTTTTAGGGTGCCCAAATTCCTGTGGCCAATTGCCTATTTGACATTTCTGATCGTCCAATTTGCTTGTTAGAATAAGACCGGCACAAAGGGTAATCCTATATACAATATAATAGACGCCCATGGCGTGTTTCTCAGGATCATATCGTACACTCGTCGTGTGCGTTTACCGTGTACAAATCATTTAACACAGAACAATAATAATCTTTAAATGAGATATGTATAATTCGTATGATTAGTGAAAAATCGGTATTTATTTTTTTAAATTATTAAACTATTTATTTAGTGAAAAGTGTAAATTTTTTTCCATCTGGCGTTTATCAATGGAAGAGGTTTGGAACCGTTAAAAATATTCCCATTACCTGTAAACTTATGATATCCTTTCTATATGCATGTAATATACGCTTGTGCATGTCAACAAAAACAGATGGGAAGGATTTTGACAAAAAGAAAAAAAATATTAATAAATAAATGTCGATTCTAACCATATACGGTTTTGGAATGATAATAACAAAAAAAAAAAAATCGGCCAAATATTGCGCAGGATGCACGAGCCGATATATTCAATAGATTCGATTACTATTCAACGGATTATACATTTATACTAATAATATTATATATTATGTATATGACGCAACAGCGTATCAATATATATATAAGTATATATTATGTGGTGTATAATGACGTAAGCACCTACTTGTCAGAGGCACAATTTATGACCGCAAACACGTACGAAAATACTTATGCGCGAAATGGTGAAAGTAACCAGAATAATATAACAAATATATGAAGTACAAAAACTCAAAACTATTTAATCACATCGGCCGCATATCGTTTTCCCGTATATTAAATATTAAAAACAAAAACCAAATAGTATTGGCAAAGTATATATATATATATATACATATATGGCAGCGATCAGATGGTAACTATGCTGCGAGGTTATAATATCAATTTGCAGTATACCGTAATATGCATTAACTATTCGTATACGATTGCTTTCATTTAACTATAGTATATACTTATATTGTCCTTATAGATCTGTAGAATCAGATCCTTATATATAATCCTTATAGAACCAAGACAAATTATTATTATTTTATACTTTCTAGTTCGCGTTCAAAAAAACGCGATTTATTGAAAAAAAAAAAAAAATTAAATTAAATTGTTTTTATATTTAAACAGTTATTTTTGCGTGATATGGCGAAAACAGTTATTTCTCTATTTTGCCGATAAGACAGACGGAGACGACAAATCCTTAAATAGCGTCCTCTTAAGCCTAAAAAAATAAAAATAAAACGCATTTTATATTAATTTATTGCATAAATTAATATAAAAGTTCGTTAAATAATAAAATGCTTTTAGGCTTTTGTATAATATTTTAATGATCTCGTCATAATCTATTAAGATGATATTATAGTTTCGTTACAATATAACTTTTCGATACTCTTTTCCTTCGTTATTAAAGTCGTCATCTTTATAGAACTTTCGCGTTTTTTGTAAACGTCGTATAAGATTCTGTAACAGAATATTCGAATCATCCGTCGTAATGATTGATTGATCAAAATGGTTTAATTTTCGGTAAAAAGTTCGCACAAATGCGCACGGTGGCAGTATAAGGCCCAGCTCACACGGTACAACTCTTTTGGGACACAAGTTACAAGCCAGTTGAGCGCGTTAGGTGTTATGAGAAAAGCGTGAACGAGGAAAATTAAATAAATGGACGTCACTTCCCTAAAAAAATTTTAGTTAACCCTCTCAAAAATGATTAGATAATATCGAACGAAGCGAGAAAAATGGTTTTTAATGGTAACTATGCATATTGTTTTAGCGACAGCCCACCTCCCTACCTCAATAATTTAACCCGATTTACACCAAGTTTCACAACTAAAATATTACGTTATTTTCAATAAATTATAACTTATAATCCATAGTTATTGTTTTAAGTCCAATAATTAACTAATACGTTTATACCAGTTCGCGGCGCAAGAAAAAAGAAATAAATATAAGCTGATATCACTTTACAATTTTATATTATATAGTTTTTTTTTGTAACTTATAATATTAATAACATATTTTTCGAAATTAAATACTTATATAGTCAAAAAACACATGTAAACAATAGTAGCCACAATAAGTATGAAAGTAGACAACTATAGTATATTTATTTATTTATATAAAACAAAATAAAATTTTCTATTATTACTAGCTAAATCGTCAATCTCTTCATCAGTATCAAAAGTTATATTAACTCTCGGTGAACGAATAGTAATGCATAGTGATTAATACACGGGTATTTGTATAATCGTATTAGATTATTGTAAATTTTTGGATCTATTAGAATTCAAAATATATTTTTCTAATACTTTCTCTACGTCTTTTTTTCAACAACTATAATTTAAATGTTTACTAAGGAGAATAAGAAGAAAAAGAAAAAGAACGATTTAAATTAACCACACAAAAGGTTCTCTAGGGGAGTGGGGGGGGGATACAATCCCTATGCAGTGTGTACCCCGTAAATACGCCACTGAACGCAATTCGCATTCTTTTGTACGTTTTAAAAATCGATATTTTTAAATTTTCACCAGAACGAATAATATTTGAAACTATTTAGCGAATATTGTAAATGATTAATCGGTCTGTCTGTCGAACCGATAAAAAATACTTTTACACTCCACCCCAGTCGTACATCGAACCCGGTATTTTTTTGTAAACGATTTTAAAAAACGCGCGGTTTTAAAGAAAGCGACGGCGAGAACTGTACATGGAATAGAAAGTACCAATATCACACACACACGCACACACAGTGTCCAGCCGCGCGGCAGCCGTCACGTCGTCGTGTACAAAAACCTGGATAAATAAACGACCGGGCGGGGGGGGGGATTAAATTTATTCGTCCATGAAAACGATATAACATTCTTCATTACGTACGTGTCTTTCCGTACGTAGACAATACTGTTATGTCCTATACAATTGATACGACTTTACGCGCGGGCGTTGTTTGTTGCTGTGGGTACAAATTAAAACACACACGTCGATAATGGCACGGAGAAAGCGATGAGTCCCTTTGAACGTGTATTACACGTTATTATTATTAAAATTATTATTATTATTATTATTACAAAAATGATAACGTTACGATCACGTATTTCTTCTCTTCTCTCCTCCCACCCCGCCCGGCCGCTGTTTTAATTAGATAAATACCGAATGTTTATTATTCAATTCGGATAGGTTTTTTTTTTTTTTTTTTTTTTTGTTTTTTATGTTTCAATCACCGCCGCGGTATAAATAGTGTCGTTTTATCTCGCGCAAACGCCAACGAATAATAACCACCGTCCGGCCGGCCGATTCTTGTTTTTATCACGAGAATAGAAAGGAAGAAGAAGAAGAAGAAAAAAAAAAAAAAATACCGCGTCGGAGTATTAGTCGCGAAATAACCCACCGCCGCTCGTAGTGCGCGATTCGTCCTAGTTTTTTTTTTTTTAAACATCTGTGGTGTGCCAACAGCATCAGCAGCCCATCGTCTCCATCGTTTTCGGTCGTAATAATTTCTTCTGTTGATAACGAGACGAGGGGATTCGCCGTGTTTTTGTGCGGCCCGTCGTCGTGGTAGTAGTCGGTTTGTGAAATTTAGATTATCTCGCGGCTCGCCAGCCCGGTTTTTGTTACCGACCTCATCTGAATACCAATCGTATCCAGCGATGGCCATGGAAGGAGAGGAACTCATCTCGGACCAAGAAAAGGTATCGCCTTAATAAAACGTTACGTGGACACGTACACGCGCGGCGCGGCGCGTTCCATTCGTTACTACGCCGTCCAGCGTCTGACTTTATGCCGCAGTGTGCGTTGATCAATCCGTGTTAAGACAATAGCTATACGGCCGCACCGTTTTCAATCCGTTTACTTTTGCTGGTAGCCGGCAGTATTTAGTACAGTTGATTTCCAACGCTTTGAAAATCTGAAATTTTTTAATTCCAACTGTTCGTAAAGGAAAATCTGTTGATATATTACACCGCGTTTAACTTTCAGTAGATTACACGTTGTTGGACCGAGTAATTCAACCGCATTCAACAATAAAAGAAAAATTTGTTTGTCAACGTTCGCCTTCATTTATCATTTCAGACACAATAATAGGCCGTTTCAAATTAAAATTCATTCAACACTAAAAAAATTTTCCTCTTTTATTATCTTTGTAATATTTTTTAAAACTCCAACTATGACTGTCTTATTTATTACTCGTGTTAAATATTAATTTTTTATTTCTGTTTTATAGGTCAAAATTGTTTCGGATTTCATTCTCCATTCGCCACCCGGCGAATTCAATGAAGTATTCAATGGTAAAATGGAGTTTATTATTATTTTACATTAATTGTTATTTATATATTTTACCTACGTGGCTTTTATTTAAGATGTTCGTGAATTACTCAACAATGATGCGCTTTTTAAACAAGGAACATATTCGTAAGCATTGAATTAATTTTATAAAATAAATGATACGAAATATGTTTGTTATTAAACAGTGTTATGTAAATTACAGGGCATTTGCTTTGTACAATAAAGAACAGACGTTGCCTGTTAAAATAGATAATAGTGATTATCCTGTACTTATTACACAATTCAATGATCTTGGTTCTAATAAATTTTATGATCCTAGATCAAAACAGTCGTTCACTTTTGACCATTTAAGGAAAGAACCATTAAACTATGAAGCAAGTATATTTTTTTTATCAGGGCTAGGATTTATATGCATTTGCACATTTATTTTTTCTTTAGCACAAATAGATTGGTTGTCGAGTGTGTCCAGGATTTGAATTATTATTAATTAAATAGAAAATAATTGATTTTTTTTCATATTTCTGTAAATAAAATACATATTTTATGATTTTTTTTTTTAATTGCTTATAAATCCTAGTTTTAATTATAGCTAATGTAAAATTATGCTACAAAAAACTGTTTCTTAAGCATGTGAATTTTAATTACAATGCACCAAAAAAAAAAAAAAAAATGTGTTACGTGATTATAATAAACATATTCTAGTATATAATAAAATAATGTTTCAGATATGGCTACCAGATTCAGAAACTGAAACTTGGCGTTCAACATTTGAAACAGAATTTACAGCATATACGTCGTTACATTACAAAAATGGAACATGTAGTGTATTTGCAAAACAAGAAAATTCTTCCATTGTTATTATAGCTTGCATCGAAGATCATTCATTTCAAGCTAAAAATTTTTGGTTTGTACTTATAATAAAATAACAAATATATAAATATTTATAATTTTTTTGTTCTTTCTCATTTATAGGAATGGCCGTTGGAGGTCTCAATGGACTCTGTCTGTAGGACCGTCTAATATAAATATTTTTGGATTTCTCAGAATTCATGTTCATTACTATGAAAATGGAAATGTTCAATTAGTCTCATCAAAGGAAATAAAAGATTCGATTCCGTTTACAGTAAGATTTTAGTATATATATATAATAATAATATTAAAGTAATTTATCTTATTTAATTATTATAATATTTAATTTAATTCAAGTCTGAACGACTAGCTGTAAAAGACATTTTGAGAATAGCAGAAGAAGCCGAAAATCAATATCAAATAGCCATTACAGAAAATTATCAAACTCTGTCTGAAACGACTTTTAAAGCACTTCGGCGACAACTGCCAATCACAAGAACTAAAATCGACTGGGACAAAATTGTTTCTTATAGTATTGCAAAAGAGTTTAAAACTCAATAAAACCCAATCAAATTATTAGTAACTTTATTTAATTTTTATGAAATAAAATATTTATTTAGTAAATACTAATGCATAACAAAAATATTATATGGAATTAAGTTTCTAATTCCTTCTATTGATTGTACCTTTTAACCATTTTATTAGAAAAATAATTGAAAAATTAATGACTTATAAATGTTAAAATTAAAATTTTTATTTTCTGATTTTTTTTTTTATTTGTATTTATTAATTTTGTTGAATTTAAACAAAACACTATTTAAAAATTACTCAGTACTTTGAAAGAAAAACAAATATTAATATGTATTTTTATTTTATTTATTTATTATTTATTTTATTTTTTTGATATTAATTATTTTTAATATTAGCATATATATATATATTTTTTTTATTAAGTAAATTTAAAAAAAAAATTGTTCCATTATAGAATTTATGATTTTGTTCAAAGATTTTGATCTATGTATTTAATTACTTTTCTTCATAAAACAATTTTGTTCACATTCTCTTAAAATGATTATGCACTGTTCTGCTCATAAAAGAAAGGACGGATTTGTTCCATTTGTTACTCATATGTTAATTATTTTTTTTGAAAAATTTAAATTAAACTTGTTGACATCATTATAATATTGTAAATTTATTGCCCAAATTTGTGTTTTGACATAGATTTCGAATTTTGTTAACTGTTTTTCTTTTTTTCTTTTTTAAATAATATTAATATGAGATAACATATTAGGTAATTTTTACCATTATACATTTAAATATATATGCGTGTATTTGTATAGTTATATATTTTAATTATACAAAAATAATTTTTGTTAACTAATTACGTTCACGCCAATTCAAATATATGTGTAATACGAATATATGCGTGTATATACACAAATAAAACTGTTACATTGCTGTATAGATTAGTAATTATGATTTTTGGTGAAGGTTATAATTTGAATATATAATAATTATAATAATTGCAGTTATAATTTTATAATTATTTGTTTAGTAATAATAATTTTTGAAAATAAAAAATATGCTTCATTCCGTGCAATATTTAGTATAAAGGTGTATGTATATATTATGCACACCAATAAAACAAAAATTTATATTTTATTTTACAGGTTGTATTGAAATTTAGCGAATTATTGTATTAAAAACATTATGCTTACAAAACGCTTAATTTTTCGTCACTTATCTATTATGTCAATTATTATTTATATTATTTTAATTTAATTTGTTTTCTGAATAGGAGGAATACATTTGTAATAATAATTTCTTTGTTTAATTTTTGAAATTGTTATTCAGAAAGGAAACATAATATATTATGTATATTTGAAGAAAAAAAAAATATATATATATAATTTGGGATGTCTTGGAGTGTAACATTTATCCTAAGACACAAATTTCCTTATACGTGCATTTAACAAATGTAAATATACTTCACTTACAACTTCTTAATTTATGATATGTGTTTCACTAAAAAAGAGATGGAGAGTTCATTAATATATAATGTGATGGTATAAAAGGGGGAGTCTCCAAATTATATTCCAGCATAGTATAAAATATTAAAAGCTCCCAGTGGGCCAAAATTATGACTGTATAACAATGTATATTTTTAGATAATATTCATTTGCTTAAGAAAATTAATTCTCGGGCTATATTATAACCGATACGGAATAAGTATGCAATAATTTCGTTACTTTAATACTATATTATATAATTAGTAAATCCTCTGATTTTTATTTATTTTTTTTCTCATCAAAGACAAAGTATATTGTTAAAATCGTAATGAATTAAAAAAAAACATTTAAGTGTATGTACAAAAAATATATATTAATATACCGATCGAATTGTCATAGATTCGATACGGGCGCCACGCGTATATAAACGTATGCGACTAGCAAATGTTGGTGACATTGAAAAAAATAAAACTCCATTTAGGGCTGTACAGCCGTATCATGATCTGTTATAAAAACGAAGTCCAGTAAGCCACGTTGAGTAAAAAAAATGAAAACGGGAAAAAAAATCGCGAAAACTTGTCGATGTACAACGCTATGGCGCGACCATTGCAAAACGTCGGATATTGCGGAACGGCGGCCACACTTCTGATTGGACTTCGATTTTTCGGGTCCAATTCCTAAAACAATCGGACGAACACACGTTTTTATCCATAACAACTATAATATTATTATGTACGATATATTATAGATACAACGTTAATTTCATTTTTTTTTTTTTGTTGTTATTTTTCGTACTTGGGTTTTATAGATCTAAAAACTATAAACGAATATTTGAGCACACACACATATATATATATACGAATAAATCGAATTCTCAATTCCCTATAAAGAAAAAAAAAACAATTTTTCACTCGGTTTTTTCTTGTGGTTATCTAAATACATTATTGTAAATAAGTTTGACGTGTTAATATTATAAAAACCGTGTTCGAAAAACGATGTAAATAGTTTTTCATTTTTGTGAAAAATAATACGATCCTTGTGGATTTTCTAACTTAGACGATCTACAGCCCCTCCCTCCCCGAATCGACGTCGGAATTAAATGAATATTTTTGTTTACAAGTTGAAAACCATCATGAGTTTAAGAATATCGATAAGTATGCTCCTTATTGATTGCCTTGATGACAATAAAGATATTTTTAATATCGTATAGGGCAAAATGTACTGAAAAAAAAAAGAAGTTGGATTATACTCTTTATAGAAAAAAACACCATTCCGTTTACTGGACACTGGATTCATCGAGGGTGCTTAAAAATCTTTCGAAACGTTGCGGAAGTTCTTCGCGTAAGAAGAATGACGAAACATCGCGATTGATAAGTTTGAATCACGCGCAGATTTTTTGTCGACAACGCGCCATTATATCACGTTCAGTGGCGTTATTTCAATTTTTCTTTTTGCTTTTTTGTTAATACGCATATTTTAAAATAAAATAATATTTACAAAGAAGAGAAAAGATTTAAAGAAAAAAAAAAAAAAAATTAAGGCAAAAAAAGTGGCATCCTATCTACTTCGACCACTGCCTCTATATTTAATACGGTGTACACTGGTGTGCGTGAGTATAGGTACCTTAAACTCGTCGCCTCCGCGGACGTCGTCTTCTGAATATCCTTTCATGACTTTAGTCGCCACGGGTCCCATGTAATTGTTAACTACGGCGAATTCCATCAGCGACAAAAAAACGAAAATCGAACACGAAGACATCCATATGTCAATGGCCTTTACGTAGGACACCGGTGGCAACGATTGTTGCGATTGAGTGTTTTGAGTAGCTATAACGATATTATAAACAGAGCACGGCGAGTGTTTACAGCGAATACACTAATATTGTTTAATCGTGTTTTTTTTTTGTTTAAATCGACATTATATTATTTATTACGTACCTAGCGTGAGTAAAGAAGTTACGCCCAACGTAACTCGAGCCGGTATGGCTTCGGGTTTTATCCAAAAGGATATCCACGACATGACGACGATAAGCGCGGATGGTATGTACGTGTGAAATAAATGGTAGCCTAAAACGTGAGAGCGATTAATAAAACAATCGCGATTATGGAAAATTATGTATTAATAATTGTCAATTTACATTCGATTTGTTACGGAATTTTTGCAATTCTTCGTTTATGTTCATGTAAACACAGTGATCGAAATGAATCGAAATAAGATCGAAGCAACAGTGTCGTCGTTTCAAATTTTTGAAAGAGGCAAAAGTCGTCGTGAACGGTCCCCCCCCCCATATATATTGATAAATAAGAAGAAAAAAAGTCTTTTATAACACTGGCCCCACTGTCAACGAGGTAATGGCAAATATCCCACCCTGTGTCCCTCGAATAACGTCACTGGATGGAAGTAATCCAGCTGATTCCTAAATGTATTTGTTTCCATAGAAATATGAAACGTACGCTTTTTTACTTGTACAGCGTATAAAATATAAAAACATATTTCTTTAAATCTTGCAGGATTCGAATGCTTTTTCTTTTGCTAAAAAAATAACATTTAAGACGAAGTGAATATTGAATTATTCAAATTTTTTCTACGCGAAAGTGAAATAACGTATACAGTTTTTATTGGGATAAAATAATACGCTCTGATATATAATCCGGTTAACACATATTATATATTGTTTCATCCGTCAGTATTCCATGACGATTACAAATTATAAAAAGATTTTTAAAAATTCCTAAAAAGATGAATAATATTTTAAACAAAATAAATGAGGGGACGGCATCTTCCACTCCGACCACTGAGTAAACACGAAATATCAACGCTCTTCGGATAACGTTAGCCAGTCAACAATGGACAATGTTAAGAGGAATATTGTATAAGTATCACACCGTTATAAATGTAAAATAATACAATATTTATCGAAATCATTAATAGAAATTGTCCATTGGTCCCTTGACTAATGTCATATTATTCGACAAACGTCGACATTATTCAAATATTAACGTAATATATATATTATATTATTAATAATAGCGCGTGGATAAGTTTTCCATCAACCTGATAATTAATCGATTAATACTATTTACGTAAAGAAAACGAAAATTAATCAATTTTCCGATTATTAATCACACGTGAAAATAAGAATCAAATTTGTTCCACTGATCGATTAAGAATGAATTGCGTGTATAAAAACCAGTGTATCGACCTTACCTAAACGTCTTCGCAAATTGAACACCACAGCCAAACAGGTGAAATTCCCTAAAACATAAAATACATAGAAAATACACAATAATAATACATAGAAATGTATTATTATGAAATAAAAATACGGGCCTTACTGTTTATAAGTACACGGAAAATAATTAATTATGACTACATTGTTATGTAGTCATCGCTATTTTTACGAGTATACTACGTGGAATATTGAAATTTAAAATTTAAAAAGCGTTCTCATTTATTTATTTTTATTCTATAAGGTAGTATAGGAAAAAATATAGATTACCATTTGAAAATCAAAAGTTTGCATTTGTTTAAGGTTTTATATATAAGGAGTGGAGACATAAATTTGAATTTAATAATAAATAAATAAAAAATATATATCAAAACGACTATAGTGACCGCATCATTACTTTTATTATATTACCGCGCAAAGAGTTACGTATAAATGTTAGAATTGACTAAAAGTATTGTTTCTGTTAGGTATACCTGTTGAGTATTCTATTGTGCAATCTGTAGTAAAATTGTTGGATATATCGAGCTGAGGTAATTCGATTTCTGGATTTACAACTAACGGATCGGTCATATTCCATATAAAAACCAAATCGTGAGTTGTATGAGACACTAAAAAAAAGTATTATTATTATTAAATACGTAGGTATATAAAAAACACGATGATTTCTGTTATGCCTACGTATGATAATATTATGTAAGTTTGATGGATTTGTTTTTATTCAATTTATAAAACTGAACGGTATATTTATAAAATAGGTACGCGATATAATATAATATTATATTGTGTAAAATAAAGAGATAACGTTTTGAAAATTTGGATTTTTGTAAATAAAATAACGGGTTTTATTAAAAAGAAAAAAATTGAAATATAAGTACAACACTCACAGCTTTCTATCATCATTGAACAAATCTGAGTGTCGTGTGGATACGACTCGAATTTCATTGCACACGACAAAACCAGTGTCAATCTGAAAGAAAAAAAATTACATTTTTACATTCGAATCCATGGAAGTATCCGTGACATAATTATCAATAACGCGTCGCGTATTTGATGAAATAAGAGCAAATTTGAAAAAAAAAAAAATACGATAATGTATGATCGTATTTAAATTTAAATCAGCAAGTAACATAATATTACGATAAAATAATTTAAACTCCATTAATATGTTAAAAAATAAAAATTCGACAATATTTTGTATAAATATACTATATACGAGTATTATACTCGTAATATACATATCCATAGGTTTATGTAAGTCCCGAAGAGGGGCAGAGTGGACGGCTTAGAAAATGGGAGTTTTCCAGATGGCCTGGTGTTAAATATCTTTTTCAACCAAGCTCGTTTTGTTCTTTTTTTTATAATTTATTCCAACAGGGATATACTTAAAGAATTTAACGATTATTTTATTTTAAAAACTAATGCAAACAATTTTTTTTGAAGTGGAATTGCTTTCAGAGAAAAAAAAACAGAGAACATTTTTCGTTTTTTTGATAAGTATGTGGGTTGGATAAACAACAGTCGATCGGCCTGGATTTTTTAATTCCCACTCCGCCGCTGGTCCCGAACCGTTGAATTTTTACTCTTTTTTCATCTCCTGCGGGGACTTGCGATATGATCCACAACTACACTACACCCTCCCGTCTCCTTATTTCCACCGATCCCGTCATACTTTGACATGTATAACAACGTCTTGTCGTGGTACAACCACAAGTAATGATTGGGTATGCTCATTTCGTGAAAAGTGACTTTTTTCGCATTTTTGAAAAAACAATCGGGTCGCCATATGTCACGTAACCATTCTACGTCCAGAATGCGATAATCTTCGCTCATGTTTTCCGGGAGTCGAAGTCTCTGATCCCTCCAACTCTGTGCCAAAAATATATCAGCCACGTACGTCTGAAAACAATTTGTATAACGACAAAATATTAACATTGCAATATCATATGTGTTACACACACATAAAATGCGTATAAAACATTTGTAAATATTTGTTAATAATAATAATAACTATTCTCATATACCATCGATTCTTCGTTTATGGAGTCTAAAGATAGCACAGTGACATGGAAATAAACAACAGTAGGTTGCCCTTGAACTTTTGGAGCACGATTTTTGTCGTAATTTTTTGGATTGATCGGTAATATATCAGTGAGAGACAAGCTGGTTTCGAAAACGACATTTTCCACCTCGGCGACATCGCTTTGCTCACTGAAACAGTATATTTTATGTTATTAAAGTATATTAAAGCAGTGCTCGAATAGAAAATGCGCAGGAGGGTGGGGGTGGAAGCTTTTTTATTTATTTATTTTTTCAATTTGCCTACCTCAATTATTATTTTATTTTCTTATTGTTACTGGAACAAGGGAATGGTACGAGAACTTAAAATAAAGGACTTTTACTATGTGAATGTGGTGATTAGGATATGTGGATGAGGGAGGCATCGTCTCCACATTATATTGAAATTAATTTCTTTGTAGAACGTTCACTTTTTTTTTTTTTTTTGTTATTAGCAAAGCACATTTTTTCAATTCGAACATTGATATTAAGCAATATTATTTTATTAATAGATATTACTCTACACGCGTGTTCCGCAAGACGAATACGCTATTCGTTTTTAATATATCATCCTAATACAATACATGAAATTAGAACTAAAGATTTTCGTTTTTTCGTACCTACACTGTACGTACGACACGTATTTCGGTTTTATTATATATATATATATATATATATATAAATATAACTCCACATTTTAAAATTAAATTTGTCAAGAAACTAACATTTATTTGTTTATTTAAAAACACGAGTGAAATGAAATTGAAAACAATGATAAACTATATATCACTGCAGTAGATACGAAAAAAAACCATTTTTTTTCCTCATCAATAAATCGTTTTGTAATTCAATGAAGAAAAAAAATCGGATAATTCAGTAAACTATTATTGAGGCCGTTCAATAATACGCCCGTGATAAATTTTGTAAAACGAATTCCCAAATTTCTTACGTTATTACACTTTTAATTTTCCACATTGCAATATATTCGTTGTGTCGTAGTGCGCACACGATAATATTAGTCCCTGCATGAAATCCGAATGTAAAATATAGGAATAATTATTAGTTTTGTAAAAAATTAAAGAGGCCTATACGTATTATACTTATTGAGTTCTTACGTTGAACGTTGCGTACACGGAATGCATAAGAGTTCCGTCCCAAAAACGTATATACAATCTGGGCAAAAAGAAACATGTAATATTTTTATAATATTAAGAGGGTTTGGAAACGATCCGTTTCTAAGGAGTTTTATATAGATAATTTAAAATACACATACACATAATATGAGATAATGTGTGATTAGTAATACTCTCCTATAATCATGTAGGTGCTTTTGTACGCGCGCGTGCACAAGTCAACAAATTAAAAAAAAAAAAAATGTTTTTAGTCGAAATTCTGTTTCCAGCGTATTCATTGCGTGGTTGTATTCAAAATTTTCTACATTGGAATCAAGAGTAGAGGATGATTGTCAATTATATGTTGTAAACTCGGAAAAACTGGATAATTTTGATTTTTGCCTTTTGACTTACAATTTTTCCTGTCAACGGCTAATTTTCATTCGGGATCAGCATGATTTGTTGAGGCGAGAGAAGATTTAATTTTGCTAGGCCCGGGCTTTTGCCCGAGAAAAAAGCCATAATTTCTTCTGATTATAATAGAACGCGATAACTTCGGCGCTGCTAAACGAATAGGAAGAACAATCGTTAACGACGAGAGGTGAATCGCGACTGGCCTTTTACCTATTCTTGTAATTTTTACTTTTATATATATATATATACGAGTATAGTTCGCGACACAACTTCAATCGTTGTAAATACAAAAAAAAAAAAAAAATTATAATAATATTATTTGCAAAATTTTAAATATTCAAGTTTAAGCCGTGCTTCCCTCTCCCTCCCCGGCACTTGAAGCTGAGTGTAGTTTAATCATTTTTCTAAGAAAAAATCTAAACATTATGCAATTGTGCTACAACTATTTTTTCTTTTAACCAAAAGAAAACATTGAACAGTATACATATCGGGTAGGAAATTTTATGCGGATTTCGAAAACTCTACTTTTGACACGATTACATTATTTATTACTGACATCGTTAAGATTTGAAAATAAAAAGAAGTAAGGTGAACGCTCGAAAAATCCGGCTAAATAGTACTTTTTGTTTTATTATTTATACCGTTCGGAATGATTCAAGACACATTAAAATCACCGGTGTACAATAATTTGTTTATAATGAAATTTTCTAAAAAAATATAATATCTAAATAAATAAATAATAAAGAATTTTAGGTTAATCCATTAATTCTTTTAATTTAAAACTATCCTTACTCGAACAATTGCGTAAATTAATTATTGCTGAATAATAGCTGTATAATAGAGTAAAATATCATCGAGTCTCAAAATTATTAAATAATAATTATTACTATAAATTATGCGTTCCTTAAAATATATGTTGAATTAAAATTTATTAGTATTTCTAGACTCAGCTACACTCTACTACATGCGTGCACAAGTGTACAAGCCTATATAGGTGTGAAATAAATATTGTAATAATATTAATGTAAAGAATTATACAATCAAGTCAAAGAATATTATGTAAAATAAAGACTTAAATTTGTTTATTTATAAAAAAATAATGATCATAATTTTACCACGTTTGTTTAATTATTAATAATTGGCCAAACACTGTTGCAAACATTTTTCACGCGTTACATTTGCATTCAAAAATAATGATAAGGTAATTTAATTATCCTGTATATCCTATAAAATTAATAATATTTTTTGACTAGTTGAATTTAATTATTTTTTCAGTATACTCTCGCGTATTTGACACTGATCGCGGTGATCAACATCATACGACATGACTACATAAATACATAATCGTACGCCACGGTACTACACACGGTGCGATTGAGAAGTTCCCGAACTAATTTTTTTCTGTAATCAATATACAAATAGCGTTGTAGCTCGTATAACGAAAGCACCATACCCAGTCTAACAACTATGTGTACAAAATATCAACACGTTTGGTCACTATTCAGTCTCGAGTTACATTCAGTTGCATAGCTGGGTGGTGTTTTCACGACAGCAGTTGTACGAGCCAGCATATAAATAACACAAGTAAGTGCAATAAAACGATGTGTGTTCAAAATCTTCTGTAGAAAGATCGAGGATCATACAGCAATATTTTCATCGCCCGCGCTACAATAATATTGTTGTTGAAAAATTCGAATTAAAAATCTAAATCTAAACTTTCAACACGAAATGTAGGGTGTATGAAAGACAAAAGTCCGTCGTAATCGAACGACAAGTGCACGGAACGAAAAGAAAAACAAAAAAAAAACCTTTCGGCCATCCATTTTTTCACTTATAGAATTGTACGCATATTTTGGTGCGCACCGACGTTTTGTTCTTCCGCTACACGGTCCGCAAGGTGAGATCGATCAGCAACGCAACCTTCGCAACATTTCCGTCGCGAACACAACTGTCGATGGCCTCCCACTTCGTCCATCAGAAAAAACAAAAAAAAAAAAAACCGAAGGTTCTCGATCGCCGTCAAACCGTTTCCACATAACGCTCGTGTATTACACGTTATAATGCCGCATATCTTCGTCGCCCAACGCCTGTGCCTCGTATCATTCTTCTACAGCTGAAGATTCGTTGAAGTCAAACGCATCGTTTTATCGCACTCGTCCGTATTGTTCTGCACATTGCGAATTCGTACGAGATACCGCATGAGCACATTCGAGATCGGACAGTGACCAAACGCGTTGAAATTGTGAACGCACACCGTGACCATTTATTATACATAACGTGTTATGTACATAAATAACGTGTTTTCGTTGTACTACGAGCGGTATCGCTATTCATATTGATTTATAGGAATTTGGTTTGGGATATTTTCAGGCACACCGTGTACGCGATTTTATTATACACACGATACAGGGTTGGCTTTAAACCTCGACAGTGTAATAATAACAATCGTGGAAATTTATTTATACATAGTGCAGCGTGTCGGAGCAATTAATGTACCTCAGAGTGGCTAAAGGCGAGTCGCCGTCGCCGTCGTCGTCGTCGAGGCTGTAATAGAAATTGCGACGCCTGTCCCGCACGCACAGCCGCCACGTTAAGTGTTCAATCTGTTTCTCCGCGGTGCCGTTGTAGCCTCGGGGTAACGGCGGTAACGCGGGCGCCTGAATCCAGTCCGGGTCGTACATGGGCCCGGTCCCGTCGTCGGCGTCCGTTCGCGGCGACACGGCACCGGATTCGAACTGTTCGAGGACGGGCATCAGACTGACGAGCATCGTGCACCTCGTGGCGCCCAGGTACCGACAGTGTTTGGCCATCGTTTTGCCGTAATAGTACTTCGGGTCCGCGTACACGGACACGTTGCCGAGGCTGTCCACCAGTACGTCCAACAGTCGGACGTTCAGCCGCCAGCTCGTGCCCACTTGGATTACGACGAAATCGCCGCCGGCGGCACCGTCGTGCGTCACGGTGTCCGGTGACCGTTTCAACATCGAGTCGAGGTGTTGCAGATCACGCGCTCGCGCCGCGATCGAACACTCGCCGATGAACTCGTGGTAAGCGCGTCCGGTGACCAACAACAAACGATTGTGGAGTCCGCCATCGAACGACGACGACGACGGCGGCGGCGGCGGCGGCGGCGGTGCGGCAGACTTTCCCGCGGCCGAGGTAAATCGCGTCGGTAACGGCCGCGAGGCGGTGACAACGGTCGTGAAGGCGGTGGCGGCGACGGTGGTGGTGAATGACGCCGGTAACGGACACGCGGATGACACGCGTGCAGGCCTAAACCTGTACGTCGGGCTAGCCGATGCCGAACGTCTGTGACGCCGTGCAGAAGAGTAACTACTACAGTGTCGGGAGTCCCTGTAAACCGCGCAAACCGACAGTAAACGCACACGCATTCGAAATTCCGTCGAAATTCGTATGAAAATATGTTGGAGTTTTTCTTTCTCAATCACTACTACTATATAGATTTGTATACGTTTCAGTACGTTCGATTTTATTCGGACACACGATTGTTTTCGCCAATCACTTACATAATTCTGAGGCACAATGTATAGGTTAAACGGCCGACTAACTGCAGAGGTGGCTTGTTAGCGCCTTCTTTGAAAGGATTCGTGAGTGGATGGGACAGAACTCAGTAGTTTTTAGTACAATCAAAGCAAATAGCTAATTAGAAAGTCGGCGAACACAAATATTCAGAAATAAATGTACTCCCTAATCCGTTTTAAATCAACACTATATTCTATTCAGTTTAAGATTATACAGGACGGAAATTGGTTAATGTTCGCGCGAGCCATCGGTTCCATTAGTGTTCTGATTGTACCGCCGATAGCAACAATCAATGACAGAGCGGCTACAGATCGCCTGCAGGGGGTCTAACATTGCTCCTGTGTTCATTCACCGAACGTGTTCCCGTATAATCTTAAACTGAACAGACTATAATGTAATACTATACATCCACTAGGAGGTATATGGCGATAATATTATGCATATACATATATATTAACAACTTTATTTCTGCAAAAGTCATCGATTGTCATCTGCAATGTTGATAGAAACGTTTACTATTTATAACTAATAAAAGAAATTATGGAAAAAAGAAAATTTACATGTCGAGTATATAGAACTGAGAATTGCTTTATAGAAGTATTTTTCTTTGTTGTATTTCAATAATTTTATCTACAGCGTATTGGCACACACGTAATATGATTTCAACATTTTATAACAGTGGTTATTGTATATTATCTATTTAATATTTTATACATAATTAATTAGTAGTCAAATAAGTAGGTAATTTTAAATTTGTATACAAATATATATTTAACAGTAAAGCGTAATATTTTTAATAAATTAGGTAAATCGAGCAATAATCTAAAACCGATATTAAAATATACATATAGAGTATACAGTTTTATTTAGATCCATAGATCTTAGATGATTATATATTCAATCAGAAAAAAATACATAATAGACAATATATTTATATATATATTATACCCGGGTAATATTTTTTTCGATCAATGTCGGTTTATAATAATCGTAACAGTTAACCAGTTTATACACGGTCTACGAACTGTTAATTAGGAACCGCTATAGTTAAATTTAAGTGTTTCGGTTCAAATTTTAACTTAATATATAAAAAAAAAAATTTTATAGTTCTAAGTCAGTGTTTCCGACATTAAACCGTGCTGAAAATGTGTGATCGCATCGACGGAAATTAATCAATTCAGATAAAATATTTGAGTACTATGTTCAGTTCAGAGCAGTGGCGATTGTGCATGATGTTGAAGGGAGCAAAAATGGAGTCAACTCCTTCTACCAATGAAATATCCACAACGAAGAATGATAATAATAAAGAATTGTTTGAGAATCTAAACAGATGTCGGAAAAGGAAAAGAGAGTATTTGCTTATAAATAGCGGTTCGAAATCATTGGACTGCACACACACGACGTGAACCCACACACACTAGGCGTGTGGCTACACGAGGGACAAACACGAACAACGTTGTTCATCTCTGAACAAGGTTGTTCGCGTTTGCCCGCCGCGGCTAGACTGAACGGTCTGCTAGTTAAGGACCGCTATTTTATACTTCTGCGTGGCTACCCCCTCTTATTTTTTGTCGTATCGCTATCTGGTGACTACTTTCGTTTTCAGTTTTATCGCGGTCGAATGACGCGCTACGTCGGTATACGCAAGTGTTTAGTTCGACGCTGACCGAGCGATGAATCGTATAAGCGTTGGTGTAATTATTATTTTTATTATTAATAATATTATTTCGCGTATTTCAATGAAAAAAAATTAACGTAATTATTTATCTTTTCTCGTTGTACATTTGTTTACGCGTAAGCAGAACATATTAACTTTTATTAGTAAGCCAAGTGTCATTGGAACGTATCTTTTGTAATAAATTAAAACATGTGAAAACATAAATTTGTAGTACTCGCATTGAATATCGAACTTCAAAACACCCGAGTTTGTTTGAGTGTAGAAAATGGCATTGTAATGAATCTCGATAATAATGGGATAAATAAACATAATTTCAACCAAAAGTGATCTCCTCAAAAAGAATCGCTTCACGATTGAATAGTATGAAATATTAAAACAGACTGTAGTTCATAAATATGAAATTATACATTATATACTTTTCAGTAACCTATTATTATCTACATACAAATGATTTTTCTCCAAAATTATGAAAACAAAATACACGAAAATGTATGATTATATTAATTATAGTTACAGGATTTACAATTTTCATTTTAATTTTTAATATCGATTACACCGATGAATAAAAAAATTATTTTTATACTTTTAGTTGGAAAAATATGTATTACATATGCGTTGATTTTGAAAAATCGTAGATATCGCCTTGAAAATAAATTAACGAATTCAATTTTTTTCAGATTTAAATTCGGTTCACAATTTTCGTCAAGCAATTTTAAGTGCATGAAACAGTGTTCAAAAAATACACGATTTCCATTTTTAAACGCGTTTCACTGTATCTACTTAATATATTTGTTTATGAATCCGTGTAAATATTATTGATTTATCTTTCTGGTATACAATTGAACTGTGTGCGCTTTTAACGTTATTCTCAATTTAAAAATTTAATGATAATATCATTTTATGAATAAAATTTAAAAATAACACGTCGTGACGTAAATATTATAATAATATTATATTATTTAAGGGCCATTACTATACAGTTAAATAATATTGTTAAGACTATATTATACGAGTACACAGACGACTCTTATTATATTAGCAGTTTACCGTTTTCAAACTAAAATATTTTTATTGTGCCATTATTGCGTGTTTTTATAATGGGTATTATTACAAAGAAAGAACAGTACAACCACGCCAACTCTGTATTCATAATATTTATACATTTACACAGGTATACACGTTTTAATTTTTACACGCATAGGTATGTATTATATTGTTTTAGTTTACCACCAGATTGATCAGAAAGAAACGTCTGCAGTCAATAATAACAATAAAAACAATTTATTTATACTTACTGTGAGCTCAGTGCAGTCTGACTGATTATAAAAACATATATCCCGTACAGGAAAAACAAATTCGTCATTAGGCTCGCTGTAAAAAAAAAAAAAAATCTCTAAGTCTCGCGTTACATGTTTTATATATATTACACAAATTAAAAAAAAAAAAATCGTTGAATTTTACTGGACTTTTCCTATAATTCTGCGTCTCTGGGTTAGATTATATAATTTTTTTAATGCTATTTCACACCTTTACTCAAAAGGTATTCGCATTATGAAACGAATTACGTGGGTACAATCGGTATATGGGCATCGCGTGTGTGTCGAACATTATACTGTCCACATCGCGATATCTCGTTAAATTTACATATTTTGTGCAATAAAAATTCGCAATGTATCGTGTAAAATGCGTGCTGCCGGCCATTGACAGCGGTCATGGTAACAAACATTATTTCAACAACAAATAACAAAAACAAATTAATTAATATATTGTCATACGTGACATATATAAAAGTTACTTGAAATACAAACGTTTAGTCGGTTTTATGTGTATACTGGCGATAAAGACACTGTACAGAAAACACGATAGTTGCGTAAGTAAGTATGGTTTTAATAATATTTTTTTTCTCTGCGTATTATAGCGTGGGCGATTTATAAAACTAATAGTTGTTATTATCAGATACACGACATTTTAATAATAATATTAAGGTTCGAGAAAAATATATGTTATTAAAAATGTATACATTCGGGCTCGGTACAGACTGATACTATTATGTATTATAGATTTATTGTCTATGAGGTAATCGAAATAGGTAACTTAACTCATATACAATAACTATACTAACTTAAAAAAAATTTTTTTTTTTTTATGTGTACTTGTAACTGTTGCTATATATATACATATAGGTAATACCGATTTTTTATGACTGTAAAAGATATAATATTTATCGTTATACGCGGGTACGAGTATATACGACGTAGTTGGGGATTCTTTCGTGCGAGAAGCTGTAATAGGAAATATTTTTCTCGCTATATATATATATATATATATATATATATATATATATATATATTTATCGCACCAAGACGGAGAGATTGATTAAATAAAAACTACGCATTTATAAACGACACGTATAACAGATACATATTGTATTTTAAAAGTCGTGTTCAATTCACTCGAAAATCAATTACCGTGTTGTTGAATTTGTTTTATTTTTATTTTATTTTATGGCCATCATATTATTGGGCCATGCAGTACTCATTACAAACTATACATTTTTGTCGATAAATTGAAACTTTATAACAATACGCCGTTATATAATATATAATGATAGTGCACGGATGGTACTATTGCTATGAAAACATAAAAGTAAAAACTCTAGAATAATATTTTACTAAAAATAATAACTAGCAGCCGTGATAATATCGTTTTATTAATCACCGTTTTAATGATTGCGTAACATGATAATATGTTTACTATTTTAATCGATAATTATTCGTATGTGCGAAACCGGGAAAAAATGTTACCCAACGAATTACTGCGTGAATCACAAACTCGACGAGTTACTTTTTTCCTTACAGACTTTGAAACTAATTATTTTACCATAATTAATATATATATATATATCATACGACAACTAACGAGCAACAATACGTATAATTATGCCGGTTTAAAGAATAAAAATTTAATGTGTACTCAATTGATACTTTTAGTGAAGAATTATCAATAATACAATAATAGATTATTATTATATGAATATTGTACTTGCCCATATCATTTTGAACGGAGAAATATATTTTTCGACACGTTCAACACTAAACGATACCCATAACGTAATTTATATAAAATATATAAATATATATATTATATATTTATATAATATACGACGTATATATATATACGAATAAATTTATAAACTATAACCTCACTATGTTAAAGTGTACACTTCTAGTTGCATAACATACAGCGGACACTAAGGTTTAAAAAATACTGTGTATGTGTGTGTGTTTTTTTTCCCCATTATTATTTACACGGCGGAACTGACCTTATTCCAGGTGTATAGAATAACAGCCAAGCGTTGGTTATAATAGGATTCGCTAAGCCGATACCGTTGCGTACGCTCTAGTAAACTTAAATATACAATTCACCATTTAGATTATTATGATTACAATATATATATATATATATATATATATATATGTATAACAACGTCGCGACTTTTGTTTTTCTCTCTCTCTCTTTTTATTATATTTGAATATATATATATTATACACACAAATAACGAATTATTTTACAAATATTTTATATTATCTACGATAATTGTTATTAATAATAATAAATCAAAACGTTGCTTAATCAATACATTGCTACGTATAATATATATATATATATATATATATATATATGTTTAATTTAATTATAATAAATATTAAAAAAATTATGTTTTTATATGTAGACATATTATGGTACAATGCTTTTTTTGTATTGCTAATAAATTTATATAATGTTAGTAATCGTGAAATGAAAATGTCAAATTTACAAAGCGAATAAAAACCCCCCTTAAATATATTTGTGCATTTATAAATTGTACACGTCTTGTCAATATTATAGATAGTATTAATTCCGGTGACTTATTTAATGTCATAAACCGGCGCTCCGTATAGACTATTTCAGTACTTTTATGCGAATTTACAAAAAAAATAACAAATACACTAAAAATAGGTGATCCGAATCGAATATTGAGTTTTCTTTTCTTTTTTTTTTTTTGTTAATTTAGAGAAACAGAAAATGTTATATGTACATCTTGTAATACTCGGTTTGTTCCTATAGCAAATGACGTATATTAATATTTAATACGAATAAATGTATTAACTGTAAATAAGATTATATAATTATTTTTTATATTCTACATGAATAATATCAAAATATATTACTTCACTGTATAATATGTTTATACATTTTATTATTATTATTATATACAAAACGAGCACGTCTGCAGAAACCGAGTCGAACTACTTACATGACGGCCCGATCAATACCATTTGGCATTTTGTGTATAGCGTAACACACACACACACACACACACATTACTGCGCACTGGCGGCGCCAGAAATTTTTACCCATCTAGTGGCTAATGATTTATAATAATATAGAGTAGGCCAAACATTTTATTATATTATCTATAAATCCGTATGAAGAATTCCACTTCACACAACATTAAACCCCTACCCACAACATTATACCAAATATAGCGCAATATTATATATTAATATTAATATAATATTTTTAATGTTATTCTTTAAAATTGTTACGAGATTGACCTAATGAAACAATAATTTGTATAGACATAAAATTGTAGGCTGAATCAACCACGTCGCCAAGACATTAATAAACACTATTTTTAGATTTTTATATAATTTTATATATACTTTGAACAAAATGTAGCTTAAATTTGTGTAAAGTTAATACGTTACGTTTAAAAAATTGTCATTTATCAAATCAAAAGTTATTACATATACACACACACACGTATGTAAAAAAAAATAACATGCTAAATAATTTAATTATAACTTTTAACTATTATATAGTTATAACGCCCAGCCAGTTATTAATACACGATACACATATATTTAACGTAATACAAGCGTTTCGCGACCACCAGAATTAAAATATATACTTATTGTAATAGTATAATAATGTTTCATTTTTTTTTAGATCCTGAGAGAAGCGAGTCATAAAAGTTGTAATTTTTGGTTTTAAGGTATGAAAGTTTTATAGAATGCATAGGTCTTATACTTTCGTTTACTTCAAGTGTAATATATTTACAAAAAAAAATCTTAACAATCTTAAGCCACAATTTTTTATTTATTATTTTTTTTCGTTATCACTTTAAATTTTCCGACAAAGTGTGTCGCCTCCGAAGCTCCGTTCAGAATCCTTTTATCGAATGCAATATGCGATTTATCGCATTTTTGCTCTCTTCTTCTCTCTACTAAATGCCTTATCATTGCAAATCTAATTCTCCATTTTTCTCTGCTAAATGTCAGTCTTTTCATGTCTACGTATCGGTTACAGTTTTATCAACTCATCTATAAAATACGTCTTCCTCGGTCTTCTGTGTGCATTTATTCGTCTTTCAGTTACGTTTGTTATAAACGGATTATGCGTCAGCGATAAGTGACCGACCAATTATTCTATTTTTTTTCTCTAACGAGATATTTGACAGAATCCTTTTATTTTATTTTTTTTTTTTTGCTCTACGTTGGTTCAATACTGCACTCGTGTTGCTTTTCGTTTCTGGCCAGTTTTTTCAATAGTTATACAGGTTTTCAATAATCTTCTCCGCGTCCACATTTCCGCGGCTTCAGACTTCTCTTGTTTATGTTTCACAAACATACATAACGTTAGACAAAATGTTTTCTCATCAAAATTTATCTCGTAAATAGTTCGCATAGAGTAATTCACTCGAGCGACGTCCTACGTCAACACCAAACGGCCTATCCGCTACACATTCTTTTTTTTTTTAGTTTTTAACACAACGAATAAATAAAATAATAAACGTAACGTAAATAACTCGAGCGAACGTGTATTAAAAATAGAACAACCGACCTTATAATGTCGTGTTGCTGCAACATACTGGTGCGTGCGCGAAAGTATATACGACCTACGGTATAATGAGCGAATAACAGAGCCCATTTTTGTCGTTTAACGTGTTTTGGCAGTCGCGAAAACGTTTTTTTTTTTCTTCTATCTTCTCCTTTACTCGTCGGTTGCCAAACAGATTTAAAAACAAAATCACTATAATCGTCGTATTAATTGTATACGCCTACGCGTGGTGTAATTTTAAATCGTTTCACGGCAACACGCATTGTTTATTACGAATCGTTGCGAATAACTCATTCATTTTTCCGCACATATTTTATAATATTTATATTGGTATAATTAAAATAAATACGTATTTGTGTTCTCTTTCTTCTCGTATTGTGTACACTAAATATGTTCATCGACATTATCGTCGTATGAGAAATGTTCGACTGTTGACCGACAAGTATAATTAAGGATTCGATTTTCTGTTAATTATAATAATTTCAACGATATTGTGTAGAGTCGCAGTGAAATCGCAGGGTTTCGTCGACATCCGCCGTACGCGTTGCTCTCCTATAAACCATCGGTGCGTAACTATACTATACTAAATACAGGATTAAACGAATTAGTATAGACGGCCTATAGCGCTGACTCCAAAAAATTTAAAAATAAAAATTATAAGAACCAACTGCATAAACGATTTGCCGCGATAGATGTAAAAAAAAAAACCAAATAATATGAGTAACTATTATAATGCAACTATAATAAGAAAAATTATCCCGATTTTTGAAAGGACTTCAGCGAAGTCTAGAAACTTTTTTTTGTGAGGAGAGAAGGATTAAAAAATCCTCTCTAATTACGCCGATTGCCTTATAACACGTTGCTAATTATCCCGGGAAATCGATTTGTTAAAAACAAAAAAAATGTATTCGGTAATTTAAAAGTGCGCTCATAGATATCCTTCACACAACCGAAATTATATTATATAGTATTGAAATGTATAAGATAACGACGAGCGGTGACGGACACGATTTAAAATGTTATACACGCTATATTATTATTATTATCATAATATGCAGTCCCTCTATACAATTTTTTTTTTTACGTTCTGCTCGTCGTACGCCGTAGTAGTAGTAGTATTAACTATCCGGCACGCGCGCGCTCGCGATTCGCGCATGATCGCACAGCGCTACTCTATACACACACCACACGCATACCTACGCGCTGTTGTGCTGGTCATATTCGCGCGCCGCGCCCTCGACTAAAATAATTAATGTGTTTCGTAACTTTTCTTTAATTTTTTTTTTTCAATTTTTATATATCTTTTTTTTTTTTAGTAGTAGTAGTAGTAATTTTAATTGCGTAGAAGGTTATACCGCATCAGCCGTTTCACTGACGAATGTTTTCTTTCTAAGCGAAAAAAAACTCTCTCTCTCTCTCATTCTCTGTGAATCGCGTGATAACCGCCTGACGTCCTCCGTCGTATTCGCACCGCGACAGTGTGCCGTTCATATAATATTATTATTATTATAGTCTCATCAATCGTAGACACGCGCGCGCGTGCGACCATCACGTCCTACTGCACAATATAATAGCTGGTAACATATTATCATACAATATATAACCTGATAATATATCGTACGGGGTGAGTATAGATAACATAACGCATTAATAATAATATTAATAATCATAACGTGTGTGTGTATGTTTTTTTTCTCTCTTTCTTACATTTCACCTGTTTTTTTTCTCCTCTATGTTAGGACAACGTTACATAAATATTCTTATCGTTTAATATACTATAATCTCATTATTATTGTTGTTATTATTATTGTTATTATTATACGCTTTTTATTTGGATTATGTCAATAGAATAATAATAGTTTTGTAAGAATGTTATTTATCGAATTCAAATATCTGCGCTCGTCATTGTGATGCGTACACACACACACGCACAGCCGTTTTTAAGGCACGGCCACCAGAGCTTTCTCCTCGTGAAGAATTGTTTGAATTCAATTATAATTCGTCGTGCAAAGTTATTTTTTTACTCCAAAGAAATAAATCGATTATTTTCTTTAGAAAAATTCATAATATATTATTTTTATTTGGTTGAACAGTTTTTTACGATTTTTTTTTTTTTTTTTTTTTTGTTAGCCGCAAAATCAGTAATATTATTAAATCATTAAAATCAATTTTTCCCAACAAATTCGATTAGTCATTTTTCATCTTGACTCCGGGGAGTCATACTACTTTTTCAACATCGTTTTTTAAATATTTTGACGTATAATTACTATATAAAATCGTATTGCAATTGTATATTATGTATATACGATATCACGGCGACTTAGAAAATTTTTTTTCAGATCCACTCTACTGCCCATACATTTAATAATGTATAACACTTTTATATATATATATATATATTATTCGGAGCCGGGCGTTTTTGTTTTTTATTGATTTTATTTTCGCGTGTTCTGTCCTTGCCGTTATCAAATAATATGTGTACGACCGTTCCGCGTCGTTGGCGCGCACGTTACAAGGCCGTACAGTGTATCTACTCAGCGGCGGCGCACAATTTCCGTCATTTTTCTGACGGTGGACAGAAAAAGGGAGAGCGAGAGTTGGTTCCCAGTTGGATGATATATAATACGTATTACCCGTATACCTAATTAATAAATAAATCACAGTGAAATATTGAACACAAATGTTAACGCGTACCTGTACAAAGTGAAAAAAAAAATCTCAAAATATTGTTGAAAATCGATTAGGATTTTTTTTAATAATATCGTATTCGTGAATAGATACGCAGGTACTTAATAAATAATTCTATTAAGTATCCGTAATAAAACGAAATAAAACCGATTACTAGTACCCTATAGTGAGAGCACGTGGTGGCACAGCATTGACGTGTATTATAGCAATAAAATATAATTATATTAGTGATGTATATATAAAGTGAATTTCATAAAAAAATGTGTTTTTTTTTTAAATTCTACCTGTTGTAACTAATTTATAAAATATTTTTTTCTCTATTCTGGGCATCCAATATCCCTGTAAATACGTCTCTGCTTGTAATACTTAATTTTTTCAATCCCCCCCCCGCCCTCAATTATTATATTGGACAGTTTCTATGCGAATTACAAACATTTTATAAAAAAGTGTAAAAATATTATCAAACACGCAGTATAAATATAAATATTATATAAACGGAGTCGGTTATCGAACAAAACAAAAACGTTTTCGAAATGAACGTAAAACGATCGTTAGTTTAACAGCGACGAAATATTATTGTTTTTTCCAGTGTTATTAATAATTTTTTAAATAAAATTTCTTTATAGTGAATGTGTGTGCGCGTGCGCGCGCGTGTGTGTATATATTGTACACGAAATGCCCAATTTATAATTCTAAAAAATGATTAATAACTTATAATTAATCGAAAAAAAATTAAATTTCGAAGCGAAATATTATTATTTATATATATATATATATTATATATATAATATATATATATTATACATACATATATATATATATATATACATACATAAACATGAACGTAAACATACTGTAATTTAAAAAAATATATTTTTTTTTTATTTGAGAGAAAAACAATAATATAATAGGTACAGAATGATTATTCCAACATATTATACAAAATTATATTGTCTTTATCGACTTTTCCATTTACGATAGCAATTGAAATGATAAATTTCAAAATCTATCTGCTTTGTTTTTAAAAGTAAAGAAAACGTCATGTTTTAAATGAAATTAAAAAAAAAAATGTGTATAAGTCAATAGGTATTTTTGGAAGCGTAGTTGTTCGGTCTTTATTAAAATATATTCAATGTTACGTGTATATAACTTTTTATACACAATATTGTTAAAAATGTATGTTTTGTAATTGATTTAGTTTTTCCAGTTGCTACATAAAATATAGCAAACGGACGGCGCGAAAAAATGTCTGAAATCACTAATCTACCGACTATTTGGATTCTCGGTAAATATATTATAAATATTGTACGCCAAAAGGTTTACTAAAATATCGATGAACATATTAATAATTTGAACGTTTTGTGCAGGCGGCCCGGGAAGCGGTAAAGGTACACTGTGCGATAAAATCGTAGCCAAATACGGTTTTACTCACATTTCCACTGGCGATTTACTGAGAGACGAGGTGAGTTCTGGTTCGGAACGAGGACAAGAATTGGTGAAAATCATGAAAGAAGGCGCTCTCGTCCCCACGGTAAGCTGCCTCCATCTATTCGCGGATAATATATTATGCGTATACGCCTCTAAACACAAAATACCGTTGTGAGAATTCTTCAACATTTGTGTTTTTAGTCCATTGTTATGAAATTACTCGACGAGAAAATCAAGAGCAAACTAACGACGTCAAAAGGTTTCATAATCGACGGCTATCCCCGTGAAAAAAAACAAGGCGAGGAATTCGAAACTGCGGTAAATTTAATGTTATAATATTAGTCCAATGGGGTTGTTCTTCTCTTTTCCATTTTTTTTTTTTCTAAACTTATTTTAGCTCAATAACAGGTCTGCTGTATAATGTTATATTATATTACTGGCATATTTGCGCGTTCGTTTGACTTTATAAAAAAAAAAAAAAAACTGACTAGTTACTGAACTTTTGAGTTTTATCATTTATCACTTATCAGATTATAGGAAACGATATAGTATTTTTTTTTCTATATATTAATTGCCCATAATACTATGGCTGTGGCCTGTAATTAAATGTCTATTTATAATTACGATTCACATATGCATACGTGACACCATAGTGCAAACCTACCTATATTTTAATTAATTTTCTTTTTGGGCGTGAAAAAACTAATATAAACCTATAGGTAAGTATAGGAACATAATGCTAACAAATTATCAATGATTACAGAAGAATTACCGACTTGTTATTATTGTTAGAGGTTACAGGATCTATTTATATTTTCTTTAAAATTTCGTGGTTTTAATTACAGGGCAATATATTCATTTAATATGCCTTTAAAATATCAGATATATAACGACGTTTTTTTTATATCTATAAAAATGCAAAATACTCTCTAAAAACAAAAATAATAATATTAATAATTAAATTGTAATATTGACTAAACGCAACAAATGTTCAAACACTTTGTTTTTTCTTTTGACTATTTCATTGTGAACACCATATAGGTATTTAATATTGAAATAATATAATAATACATACCTACTTACAATTTCAATAAACCATATATTCAATATAAATATTATTTAAAAATGAATTATTTAATATTATATATATATATACACATCTAATTTTCCTAATAATTGTAAAACACTAATACTATATGCTGTTCTCATGTCATTTTTCTACATTAGTTTATTAAAATATTTTTGTAAACATGCTGAAAGACCGTTCGGCATCAACAGTAAAAATAATAATTTTATAATTTCATAGTCCGTAGTTTTCTTTAAACTTTTACTAGTACTACTCTATTTAATACTAGATCATAATTTAGTCTTAAGTATTAATTATAAATTATAATATGTAAGTAAACACGTTATTAAAAGTAAGTCATTATTATTGTTATTTTAGATAAAACCGGTTGACCTAGTGTTGTATTTGGAGACTAAAGACGAAACAATGGTCCAGAGATTGCTCAAGCGAGCAGAGACTAGTGGCCGGTCGGATGATAACATTGAAACGATTCAAAAGCGATTGAAAACGTTTCACGATAATAACGATCCAATTATCGAAGCTTATAAATCTAAAGTTGTAATCATATCTGCAGAACAAAGCGCTGAAGACGTTTTTGCTGTAGCAGAAAAACAATTAGATAACTTAGTGGCAGCTCCTTGAGTACAAATCGACATCAGTATTTATAACAAAAATAACAGTTATATTATTTAAAAACACTGTTATACATGCTCAGATAGCACAGTAATAAAAATTTAAAAAAAAATAAAAATATATATATATATACATTGTATGTTAGGTATTTGATTAGAACTATGTACTTTGGAGTTATGTAATATATTGATAATATATTTAAACTGGTACAAGAAGAGGGTTTATTAATAAGAAATAATTATGTAACTGAGAAAAATGTTTACAATGTTTAAAATAAAGGTAGAAAAAAAAATTTAAAAATAAATTAAAATAAAGAGGTTTTGACTAATTGTAGTTTGTCCTTTAAATTAATTAATCTGTATAGTTATAAAAATAAATATTATTTTTATTAATAATTGTTAAAAATGTATGTACAGTATTATGTCAAAATTTTAGAATAAAACTAAATAAAAAATGTTTAAAGTATTGCCATTAATAATTACGTATCATAACTATATTAACATTGTTGTGAATGTTTTGGAATTAGACTTTCACAAGGATTCTAACAGTCAATTTGGATTACTGCGCGCGCTTGTGTCTTGAAAGGATTATCAATAATGGGTAACAAAATTAATCATTTTTCAGTAATTTATTTCTAATTAAATAAAAAAAAAGCTAGCGAGCCATGAATGTTATGAAATATAAATTTGATTTTAAGAGCAATAATGTCATTTAAAAAATGATTCTGTACGATACCAGTTCTAATTATTAATATGAATATGAAAGATATTGTTCTTAAATAACTTATACACACTAAGCTTGTACTACATTTTGAACTCTTAAAGAATACAAACATTGCCCATGTTCAAAATAAAGATATTGATATTTTTTGAATTTTTTTTTAAATTACTTAAATAAAGTACTAACTAGAACCTAATCTCAATGTAAGGTATGTCAAGATTAACTTATCACTTCTAAAACACAAAAAAAAGTGTTCACAGACAAAATAAAAATATATTGTTATAAAAGGTTGGCAAAACATTAATTTATTAAAAACATTCATAAATCAATAGTTAAAAAAAAATAAACTATTGTATTATGTTTTGTGTGTATCATATATATATATATATATATACAGATATGATAAAGAATACAGAAATTCCTAAATGACACTATGTATTGTAATTATAATTTATTTAATTTAATATATTATAAATTGCAGAAAACAGTTCATACATATTTTAATTCTAAATATACTATGGAACATAATAATTGTACAAAATTAATTCGTATTAATTATTCAATAGATAGTACTTTACAAATAAATCAAATGTACACAATTAAAACTAACGAGCATACATGTATTTAAGTATGTATTATAAATAGAAATCAACATACATCACAGAATTATAAAAAAAAAAATATATATATATATATATTTATCCATTATAGACATCATAACTGATATAATTAGTATCCATTCAAACCATTATATAATTTATTTATTGAATTTTGATTTAATATTCTTTTGAGATCTAAAAAAAAAAATACACAAAATATTAGTTTTAACACTTATTAATATAACAGTTTACTTTCATTTTGTTATCATACATTTAGATCATCAGAATTAATTTGGTTAATTTAATGAGTATTTGATATAAATTTAGATATTCAAACAATGTGTGATTTACTATTAAAATAAAATTGCGTGTAACACTACCCTCCCAATTCACGAATATGGAGTCGAGAAGCCGAGGCTCAAATCCCGACATCCGTTCCTAAAAAGAGTGATGTCAATGAAAGCAAAAAGACACCTTAAGCCCTCCTCGTGGCAGCAAGATTGCGAAATAAATCTCCCAATTAATGGGGATTTAGTTAGACGTTTATATCGTTCAACCAGGATCGTCCCTTCCACGCAGGTTATGGACTAGATTAAATCGAATTCGCACAGGTCAAGGGCGGTGTAATTTTCTGATGCACAAGTGGTGCATAAAAGAGGATCCGAGATGTGACTGCGGAGCGGAGGCACAGACAATACACCACATAGTTATGGAATGCGAACAGAGGAAGTTTACTGGAACTCTCGAGGACCTACATTCAGCGTCCGATAAGGCAGTACAGTGGCTGGATAAAATGGACGTGAACATTGAACAATATCGACAAATAAGTGATACATTATTATCTATGAACTAAAACTTTATGTTATTTAATTTTATTTTGAAACTATTTGTTTAATTTTACTAATTTTTGTTGTTTTTTCTTTATTTATTTATATTTATGTTGTATTGAATTTGCATTTTTTATGGTCATACGAAAATAAAAATAAAATAAACTATTAAAATTTATTTGTAATTAAGCACACCTAATAAACCCATAATTTGGTTATTATATTTCTATGACATTAACTTAACAAAATGAAATGAAACCTCAAATAAAATCTTACAATTCCTGTTCCAATCCAAACTCCAAAGGTATAATTTTTTTTTGCGCAGACAGTTGTAATTATTATTAAATTAATTAAAAATATAATAAAACACACATTGGTTGAATATACTGAAAATTATTTATAATACGATATAATATATTACCTTCTTTATCTTCTATGATAAAGTCATTTTTAGGGAACTTAACATCAATTGTAATTATAAGGTCACCATGCAAATTATTATTATCATAAAATGGCATTCCTTCTCCTTTTTTACGAATTTTTGCTCCAGGCGACGTTATCGTGTCTCTTTCTACGAGAATTTTTCTCCCATCAAGTTGAATAATTTCGGTTTTGAAACCAATTAACGCATCCTGCAAATACAATACGTTTATTATATGCGTATCGAAACTTAAATAATTAGAAAAAATTATTGAAATGTTTGCGTTTTTGACATTGAAATGTTGCTAAATCAACTCGTGTATTTCTATTCATAATAAATAAAACATTTATATTAAACAGAAATATGTTTATAAATAGCAAATAATAAACATTTTAAAAGAAACAAAAATTGTTTGCAGAAATTTCCACTGAAAAATAATTAAACTATAATACTATAATATGATGAAAACTATTATAATAGAAATTAGAAATTACCTGCAGCGAAATGCTCAAATTGGTGTATAAATCATTACCACGTCTTTCAAATACAGAATGAGGTACCTGGCTTATTTTAAAAATAACATCTCCGGGTTCTCCGTCAACATGCGGCTCACCTTCTGCCGTAAACTTAGATTCTTGTCCATTTTCCATGCCAGGTTCAATTTCTATTTCCAAAATATTTTCTTCGGTGACCATTCTGAAACAAATTAAAAAATGGTTATTCGTAAATTTTAGTGACATAATTATAAATGTATCTATTATTTTACAGTACATATATCCAATATATATATTTCCACAACGCAGAGTATTACAAAAATAATCAAACTGTGATTATAAATAAATAATGTCTGCATCAAACACGTTTCATAGATGTTGTTTTAAATAATACAGTTATTTGAATTCAAAACTCTATTTTTTTGCAAAACAAAATATTTGTAGAAAAAAAAAATTATTTCATTACTTCATTTTATGGTGAAATAAAGAATGATAATATATGAAACATACTTCACGTTAGGGCATTCGTCACAAACATTTTGTTGCATCATTTGAAATCTACCAGGACCCAACTGTTTAGTGATCATTTCTTGTCGACAATTACACTGTCTTGTTCCATGGGCAGGTTTTATAACAGGCTTGTTTCGTGTAACCTGATAAAAATCCCAATTAACATTTTATAATATGTACGTATATCGAAAAACGAATTTCATCAATTCTATAAACGAGTTTATTTACCTGAACAAAATTACCGTTGTACAATTCTTCTAAAGAAACACTTAAATCTAATGTTATAGTTCCACCCTTACGAATCTCCTTTTGGCCAGGCGATTCATCAAAATGAAAACCGAAATCACCAAAGAAACTTGCAAACGGATCATGACCTGAAGGCATGGTGTCTCTCTTCACGCATTCTTCACCGCACCTATCGTAATCTTTCCTTAAATCACTATTGGACAATACTTCATACGCGTTCCGTAACTGAGAAAACTTCTCGGCCGCATCGGGATCATCTCGATTTTTATCTGGGTGAAGATGTTTGGCCATTTTTCTGAAGGCCGATTTTATTTGATTTTGCTTGGCCGTGCGCGGTACGTTCAATATATCATAATAATCCCTCGAACTGCAAACGTAAAATTGAACATGAACCAAGTGTATAAAAGTCAGCGGGCGCGTATTATTATCCGATTGAAAATAAACGAGATTTAATTTTAGAAATAAAATCAATGCAATACACGGAGATACACTAACACCCGATGTATTTATTTTCAAACGCATTTACACTTACTGGCAGTATACCAAAATGGCAAATGTTAATATATTATAGACGACAAATGAAATATTATTTAAAAACATTTCGTGCAGTGTGAACCAGCGATAAAACGAACGGAGCGGTCGATTTTACCGGCGCGATTAAAATGTAAAAACAGTAAAAACTGTTAACTAATTCCAAATCAATCGATCGGTCCAAACGATAAAACGCCGAACGAAAGTAGTAATGGATTTTTTTTTTTTTTTTTTCAAATAATTCACGCGTTGTATATTCTTTCGTTCTTGATATGATCAAAAAAATAATGTGGTCGACTACGATTGGCCGACGTTTTTTCTGCCAAGCCTTTTACTATAGTTTTATCAAAGATTACACATGGATTGTGGTTGTGTATAATAATATCTACCAGACTGCCGAACGACGATGGTTGAATTGAAAATCGAATATTTAGTTGAGAACGGATAGATGGCGTAGACTATTTTAATAACGATGTGCTTGTACGACCATAGGATTATGTCGGGCAGCCTCCATATCTCCTGTACACCTCATTATACTTATCTATGATGGCCCCCCCCCACCGGTCTTACCCAATTTTTATTTGAACTTTTAATCGCATGTAAAAGTTAATTCAGTAAAGTGTATCGGATTTAACGGTTTAATTCTTGTACATTTGATCATATTATTTGATTATTTTAATAGAATCGATTTTTTTTCTCTACGCTCCGTGTTATTATTGCTTTTATCGTGTCTGGCCGGCGGCAGAAAATAATACGCAACGACGGTGACAATCGTCGATAATGTCGTTTTTACTATCGATTAAACAACAAACGTAGTAATTAAATATATCAACGTTGTTACTAATTGTTATTATTATTGTTATTATTATTGTTGTTATTATTTTTACTATTATTATTATCTTTTGACGAAATTTATGGTTTGAAGGATCATTCATATTATACAACCAGTGTTCTTATTATAAAAATATAGATCACGTGTACGTTTTTGGCGAGTTAATTTTTGGCAAACCGTCTACTTAATCGGCAGTTTTATTAGTGTTTTACAGTTATTTTGGCGCAACTGGTTTGCTACACACGAACGCACTTTGTAACAACCCGTTGTTCGTCCGTTTTAATAAACGTCTTGAATGCGGTGGTGTGTCACTCGTTGTCAGTTATCGTCAGGCGAGGCGCGTTTTGGCGACTTTACAAAAACAATTGGCAAACAAAACTGTTTACCGAAAATTAACTCGCCTAATGACGGAATGTACAAAAATTCGCTCCTCGTATCCTAGGCCGAATGTGCGCCCTTCCCGGCCCACTCTAATACAGAACGCAACGCGGGGCCGGGGATTAAGGTTATTGCCGCCCATAGGCTGAAATAAATTTTATATTTAAAAACAATATCTCAACGTTGTTTTTGGGTCACGCCAAAAAAAAATTTGTCGCCCTAGGCTTTAGCCTACACAGCCTAAGCGGTAATACGGTCCTGACACAACGGACCTATACAAATATTTCTTCGAGCTGGACACACCACCACCGTTGAGCGGCGCGATCGGTACCCGTGACGCGTACGTACAATACGACGTCAACGACACATTCGTCAAATGTGTACTCCGTCGTAGTGTAAAAAAAAAAAATAGAATTGACTCGAAGCGGTTAGGTGTGTGCGTCAATGGTGGTGGTATCTCGTCGTGCATGAAATACTATATGGAGAGGACGGAATGAGCGGTTTTTTTTTAATATTGCGGGACGACGACAATGCAAAACATTGTAAAATGCGCCATTTCTTGTAAATATACGTAATATTATACTGTTGTACGTTTTGATCGAATTCGATATTTTGAAAACTGAGTACGACCGTCAAGTTCAAATATTATATAAAATAACTTTTGTCCGCTAAACTCGATTTTATTTTTTATCGATTTTCATAGCACTCGTATCTGAAACGCACGACAAATGAAATTAGCTATCGACTCTTGCGAAATTGCTATCGACTCTTGCGTATGTCGTAATAGTAAAATGTGGGATTTACGCATACAATACACCACACGCACGTCCCAACAAAAATGTTTACGCTGTTTATTAAATAATAAAATGGGAAATTTTCGAACTATTCTCAATTCTGAATCATAACTGCGGTTCTGTTTGATATTATGGCACATGTAATTTTTTTCTTATATATATATACTAAAATTGTATTTATTTATTATTATTATTATTATTATTATTATTATTATTATTATTATTATTCCTAATATCAATGATATTCTTTCGTAAACTGTTGACAATTTCGATTTGTATTAATTTTTTTTTTTTCGTAATTTTACGACATTTTTTTTTTGTCTTCGGTGTTTCAACTATGGCATCGGTGTTAATTTTATTTGAGAAACGTGTAGACTAAGAGTTATTTCGATGGGAAGTAGGTAAATTAGGTCCCAAATGAATTTATCGTTTTCCATAACCGGTGAATCGAGAGAAAAAAAATTAAAACGATAAATTGAGTCGCCGTGTGTACAAATGAAATCGGTAAATTTAGTTCCACGTATAAATGTATATTATATGAAATACACATTTATCACAGGGATTAGTAATTAGTTGCAGTCGGAACAGGTTTTTGTAGTAACTATTTATCCGCATTAGATATTTTTGTAATCTGTTGTCGTTTTTACCTCGAAAGAATTCAGTGGAAAAAAATACAATGTCTTGGTTTAACTAAAGAATATAAAAAACAAAATCTGGATGAAAGTGAAATTTTTTAAAATTATTTTTTGATTTACCATTTCTAAGCCCTAAAGAAATTGATAATTGTTTTATTAAAGACATTATGCTTAGACTGTCTGCAAGTGAAAATATAAAATTGCTCGTAGATTATATTTAAAAAAAAAAAAAATATATATATGTATATATATTGCATCACATTCTGTAATTCTACTTAATATTTGGACTGAATTATCGGCAACAATAAATCGTACAACGCAAATAATCGTGGTGAGTCATTTCACGTGAAACTTAATGGTTTATTTTATACCTCACATTCATCGTATTATATATTTTTATTGATGTACTCAATAAGAAATTAATTTGAATATACATACATTCAAGTGAGGAGTAAATAAATGGTTAAGAAATCAAATGTTGAAAAAGAGAATATGTCAAGAGAACAAATGACGAAGTTCAAAAATAATTCTATTACTAGACTTGAATTTATTGAATTGTGTCATTCAAATATTTACTCGTTTAATATAAAATGATAATTCATTAAATATATATATATATATAGGTACTAAAAGACGAAAACTGACTTGACTTGACTATAATAAGTCTGTATATTATTATATATTATGTGTATCAAATAAATATTGAAATACATTCCAGCCGAAATCAACACGTAGTGTCTCCTGAGCAATGCAAATATAAGATGGAAATATTTGATTTGAACGCTTTACCGTATTCAGTTTTTTAGATGGGACTCAGTAGTAAATTTGCCGCATTCAAAGTTTTAATTAACACTCAATTTACGTAATAATGTTAAAATGGACTCAGTTTACCAAACCCATTTGATTTTGGACGTTTCGCATAGTGATTATGAAAATACGTATAATAGTCATATTAGTGTCCATGACCGACGCGTCCGTGCGAACGTTTTCATATAATTTCATTTATAGGATAACAAAAAAAAAAATGTCCAAACTAAAACGAAAAAAAAATAAATAATAATAATAATATATGTACCGCATATTATATCGTTAAAAAACGATCGAAAATATTTCACATTTCGATCATTGTTCCTTCCGTTACGGGCGCACCATAATGTATAAATAATATGTAAAAATTACTATTTGGCGAAAAAAATCGTGTTGACTGTTTACTGATAATACCGATAATTACCGCGTATAACAATAACGTAGTGATTTCTCGAACGTAGGAAATGGTTGTTTTTTCTTTTAAATAACGGGTCACAGGCGTTCTCTTTTAATTATACATTAATTTGTCTCGTTGAATAATGCGTACACATATTATAATATAATGTATTATATAGCGTAAACACAATCAAATTTGCAAATATGTCAAAATACGTCTGTTGTTATATTGTGCGGTTCGTTGAATATATTAATAACATCTATTGCAGTTTATAAATTTAGATATTTTTATTAAAAAGTTTATTGACATACAAAATCGATATATGCACCATTGTATTGAGAATATTATGAATTATAATCCAACAAAGGTTAAGAATACAAAAGTATAGTAATGCAAATATATATACATGTGTGTGTGTGTGTGTGTTGTGTTTGAGCGAATAAAAAACTAAAAAAACAATTTAATTTAACCTCAATTTCGTCGTCAATAATACTCATTAAAAAAACCGCTGAAATTAATATACATATAATTGATTTGTTTCAATATTTGAATAAAACCTATTTATTAACAATATAGTTATTCAAATACGTTATCCGCGCACTATCATACGAGTATATAATAATAATAATGTATATGGATTATAATAATTTTATTTATTCGAGAATTCAGGAAACAAACATGCAATACACGAGTAAAACCTTAATTTTAAAAGTATATTTGATTAAAGAAAACCGAGAGGGTATTTTCCAAAATTATTTTACTTTGAGAGCAATTAAAATTTCGTATTAGTTTTTCGTTAATAATAACAATAATAATAATAATAATAATAATAATAACAACAATAATAATCTGTTAAAATGTCTGTTGATAGCTTTTCGGATAGTATTATATAAAATAATGGTAGAAAAAAAAAATTGCGTGCTACGTCACTACACTGTAACTATATTATCTAAATACCAATATAGTTGTAACTTCCGGGGGGAGGGGCGTCGATGAAGTAGACGCCTAATATTATAATGTTATAAATGTATTATTAAAATTAAACGCGTAAATTGTACGTTATATAGTATGTTTATTGAACGTTATATTTTATAATACATATAAGATTCTATATTATAAAAATCAATGGTTTATAAACTTTATATTATTAATATTGTGAAGGCATATTATATAGATTTAATGGGGATTGGAAGCGAGTATTTTCTCTCTTCGTATTACACACACGAATCATAATAATTATTAGATCATTATAAACTTTAATAATATAACGTAATAGAAATTATTTGACATCCAAGTTGGTGAGATATGAGAGAACGTGCATAATTTCGATAACGCGTATATTTCGTATTATATATGTATGATTATTTAGCATAATCAATAATATTTTATTAACTCTTAAATACCACTTGTGTGTGCTCACCCGGCGGCGATCGCCGAAGGTTGCCTGGTATTATTTTTAAACGGGAACAGAACGCAAAAAAAAAAAATAAATATTAAATATCTAATTTTTTTGTAATTTGTAATTTTTTTGTAAATTTCTATGTTATTTGCATAGAGAACTGAAAAAAAAAGTTCACGCCGCAAGTGCGCTAACATAATTTGTTCTGTTGTTATATAAATCACTTGGAAATCTTAAAAGTGCGCGAAGGAAATTTGCGGTTGACGTTTCTTATTTTTATGTAAAATTAATTATTTCTTTTTTCCAATTACATCAACGTGTACAAAATACGTTTTTATTCGAAATAGTAATAATAATAATTAATAAAATATTGTATTTTTCCGTTTTAGAAAGTGTACATTTTTTAGACTTTTGTGCAAACAATGCGTTTTAGAATAAATATGTTTATACATACTTATTAAGTTTTATCATGTTCGATGTGCGTCTATAAATTTCCACACATTTTAATATTATTTTAGGCGACCACTTAGAAAATGAGGTTGACGTTTAGAACACAAATCGTCTACATTGAATGGTACTAAATAAATAAAAAGAGTACTCATTCCTCCTATATATGTATTATGTATTTTTATAAAATTGATATTAATTTTTTTTATGTGATTAATATTATAATATATATATATATATATATATATATATATATATACAATAGTCAAAAAGTATGTATTATCAAAACACTCGTCAAATAATATTTTATAAAAATAATTTTGTTTGTAAAATAAATTTAACCGTGCAAGTGGTTCCTTTCTAATATAATATATAACGACAACAATAGTTACTGAAATTGGACATTGAAAAATAGTTACCCCGGCTATTACGCGCGATGTTAATATAATATATTGTATTGTACGTGGAAAATAAAATCGCCATAATTATCTGCTCTACGTGTTTACAGAAATTGAAGATTTGTAATACAATGAAATAGATATATATATATATATATATGTATAGGTGTAATAAAATTGTTTGTTTTGTGTGACCCGTTGGAAATTATCGTACCGGGGTAGGAGGTAGGAGGGCAATCGCATTACGCCAAACCGACACTGCTATTGTATTATTGTGTTTTAATTTTTTACTTACGAAATACAATATATTCAGAAAACAAATTCAATTCAAATCGACCATTAACATACACGAACATTATATAATATATTATTATTGTTATTATTATGCATTTTTCTATCGTTGTCTGTCTCACTCCGCGCATGCAAACTAAACATTTTTGTGGTTGATAAATATTACGGATACATTATAAAGGTATAAATTCATATTGCCACTGTACTGACAAAACAAATGGGTAACCTTTGAACCGAAATCGAAGAAGGAAAAAAAAAAAATTGTGCGCGTATTATCGTTTCGACTGACCTTAATTAATGATACAATAAATTTACCGCGGTAGGTAGGTGGTATATAGTTATCGTCCAACTATAAATGTATGACATTTGCTTACGAGCGTCGGAACGGATGAGACGAATCGAACAACAACACAGATAATATTATAATACAAACAAAAAAAGTCACAATTTTCATACTTGTAAATTCATCGACTTTCGTGTGCCGTTTAAGACATTAAAGTCGTATAAGATATTGATTTCAAACGAGTAAGTACATATGCATATAACAATAATCATTTAATTGTTTTACTGTGTAATGTAATTTTTATTATTATTATTATTATTCTTTCTTACAATTTATTATTATATGAATTATCCATATTCATTGTTAATACAAATACAAATAAATTATCGCAACTAAGCACAACGCATTCGGAAGTGAGGGCTTATAATAAGTTTTTAACATTCATATTCAGACATGTTCAATTTATAATTTTTTTTCTTTCTATAAATCAATCGGTTCTAATAGAAATCAATTACAGTGTAAAAATGAGAAGAATACAAAATTCGCGTTTCATTTTCGTTTGCCACCGCTATTGTTGTGTCTGTGTAGAAAATTTTAATTTTATTTCCAGGAAAACAAAAACGCAAACCAAATGTAAGTGTATACTTTGCAATTGTTAATTGTTACAATACAATATGGTAGAATTTCGTAATTATTACACGTGCAATTTAAATTAAGTTTATTTCGATTATTGTAAACATAATATACATATCTGTAAACAATATGAATTTCTATAAATGAGTTTGAAAAGTGGTAAAAATTTAAAAATCAAAAAAAATAAAAAAACAGACTTATAAAACGTTTTTAATAACACTTGTTTAATTCTACTTGTTCAAGAGATGATTTGGTTAGTTTCACTAACTATAAGCTGCTTGTTAGCACAACAATATGTCGCAAGTACGCGGATCGTGGAGGACAGAAGTTTGGCTTTCGTTTTTGACACGACTGGTTCCATGGAAGACGATTACAAACAGTTAAAATCTCACGCAGAAGACATCATGACCTACGTACAGAAGCGGAATGGTACCGATATCAAGCATTTCGTTTTTGTACCGTTTAACGACCCAGGTAGGTTAGGTTAGGTTGTTGAACATATTGTTGAAATAATAGGTAGTTTTTTGTTTTATTTATTCCTATTATTGATTTTTATGAATTCAATGTTCTTACTGAAATGTTATATTGCCTATATTTTGTGATTTACGTACAAAATATTGGACTAATATTGAGCATTGATTAGTGTTTATTATTTATTGTATTTAAACTTTATTTTAGTGTTTGTAATAATTGATTAGTTCTGATGAAACATAATTATGTTTCAATGTGAACCAAAAGGTATTTTAATAAATTTATTCAATGTTGATTTATTTTTTATCCTATCTAAGTATATATGTATACGATTAATACTGGCACAATGCAATGACACTGCATTTATAAGAGAATAATTTTAATTCAACAAACAATGTAGTAATTTTAGACTATCAATTCTTTCATTAGTTATTTTTTTAATAAGTAATAATGTTTTTTTAATAAATAGAATACGTATAATGGATTTTTAGTACGGTTCTATACGCAATTATTTATAATGTTAATTTCTAAATTTTATGTTTTTTTTTTATTAAAACGTTTACATAGAGGTTTCAATTTATAAATATAGAAAACATTTTCTATTATTTACGAATTTTCTTCTCCTTCGCCTCTATCCCAACTATTTGGGTTTGGCCATCTTTGTCCTAAACTTCCATTTGACGCGATCTCCCACATCTTCTACATGTTCATATTTGCATTCAACTACTTCTTCTTCGCTATTCCTCTTCCTCTCCTTCCTTCAACATTCATTTCCATAACTGTTCTTACTGCTTCCGAATCTTCTCTCCTCATAACACAAGACCACCTAAGTCATTCTATCTCATCTTCTCTACGATCGACGCTATTCCCATGCTTCCTCTCACATATCAATTTTTTATCCTATTTTCTCTTGTCGCCCCACTCATCCATCTAAGCATTCTCATCTCCGATACACTCATTCTATGCTCTATTTTCTTGTCCACCACCCAACACTCCGAACCATACATCATAGTCGATCGCACTATACTCTAATAGGACTTAACCTTTCAGCCACATTGGGATTCTCTTATCGCACAGAACAGCAGACACTTTTCTCTACTTGATCCACCTGCACTTAATCCTATGTTTCACATCCTCATCAAAACCCCTATTCTTCTTTTAGGAACCTAAATATTTAAAACTTCTATTTTAACGAATATTTATTTATTATTCATTATTGTTATTATTATTGTTGTTATTTTGTTTTTGTTATTATTATTGTTATTTTCGGTTTTTATAAACAGATGTTGGACCTGTATTAGAAACTTTTGTTCCAAAGGAAATTATGTATAAACTCAATCAGGTGCAGATAAGTGGAGGAGGCGACTGCCCGGAAATGAGCATAACAGCAGTAATACAAGCCCTAAAAGTCGTAAAACAAAATTCATATATATATTTATTCACTGACGCGTCACCTAAAGATTCATATATGACCAATGAAGCGCTCGAATTAATTCAAAAGAAACAATCTCAAGTAATTAATGCGTAACATAATATATTTATGTATTTTGTTTTTTCTTCTCCTCCTTCGTTTCTATCCCAACTGTTTATGGTCGGCCATATTTGTCCTTAACCTCTCACAGCTTCCACGCACACACCACCAGTCTTCATATCACACTCAATTGTATTCAACCACTTCTTCTTCGGTCATCCTCTTCCCCTTTTTCCTTCAACATTTTAACATTTCCATAACCGTTGTTACGGCTTCCGAATTTTCTCTTCTCATAACATGATCAAACCACCTAAGCCTACTATCTCTCATTTTCTTCACAATCGACGCCATTCCTATGCTTCCTTTCACATATTTATTTTTTATACTATTTTCTCTTGTCACCCCACTCATCCATCTATATGTTCTCATTTCTGCTACACTCATTCTTTGCTCTATTTTCTTTTTCACCGCCCAACACTCAGAATCATACAACATAGTATGAAATTTCCGTAATTTGTGGCTGGATTTAAGTTACAACTGTTGTAACTGATTCAATTTAAGCTATACTTAAACCAGTTCCAAATACTAATTTTTTTTTTATCATATTAAATACCTATAATGTCACATTACTATACAGTATTTCATATATGTTTGGTATAAATAAATTTAAAACAACTAAACAATATATTATTATTGTTTGAATACATTAAATAATAATAATAATTTTCTTTTAGGTCGTCATCTTAAGCACAGGACAGAATTGCATGTCGTCTGATAAAAGTTACGAAATTATAGCGTCACTTGGATCTGGTTATGTGTTTGATATATATAAAGAAGATATATCTAAAGTATTAGATTTTGTTAAAACATCAATGGACGCCGATAAAGTGAATTTGTTATCAGTTAACGTTCAACAAAGTCAAGTAATCCCTATTCCTAAAAAACTAAATATTGACGAAAGTATAAAAAGTCTCCAGGTTTCCGTAACGGGATTAAACTCAAACGTTGACTTGGTAAATCCCGTTGGCAAAAAAATGGACGAAGCCTCAGGATTGATTACAGATTTAGATTTAAAAAATGTAAAAATTGTCAACATTTTGGTGAGTTCAGTATTAACGTTTATTCATTTGATAGATTAATATTATTTATAAAAATGTAATAATATTTGCAATGCGTATTATTTACAAAGCTGGGCATTAATTAGTCATTTTATCGCTGTAGGTCCGGCAAAGTTTACTCTCTACACTCGGTTGATATATATTAAATTGAAAATACACAATTATATTAGTAAATATAATATATTTACGTTATATTTTCTAGGAACCCATACCCGGTGAATGGACTTTGTACGTAACCAGTGATTCCGTTCATACGATTCGCGCTTGTGGAGTGAGCACTAAGAATTTTCATTTCGGATTTGCTATTACAAAACCGAAAAATTTGACACAAACGAGTCATAGACCACTTAAAGGTAAACCCCTACACTTGAAGAACCGAATATATATATATATATAACTATAACTGCCCCAACCGATTTCGTTCTGTCCTCGTAGAAAGAATACAAAAAAAGTACATGATAATATAGTAACTACCTATACATTTTTTTCATTGAACAATCTGCAATGTGTAAAAGGATTTGTCATTTTCAGTTCTCGATAATCCTACGAGTATATACTGTGTCCATGTGAATTATAAACAATCCGAACCCGAATTTAGTCCTATACACATTTGAAGGTTTGAGCTAGAAATGTATTTAATTGTCTGTGATTGTGAAAGAAACATTTAAAGAAAAATGTTCGAATTGGGAGGACGAGTCAGACGGACGGGATCCATAGGAATGTTTTCTTTTGAATGTCTCTCTAAAATCCGTGTTTCCGAAAAGACGAAAATGTTTTTAGCGTATATTTATAATATATATATATAAATTAATAAATGTAAATGTATACGACACATTTCAATATTTTACACTGTATAGACAACTAAAATATAACTTATGTATTGTTTAAGGCGCTAAAAACTATATATTGATTGATTGCCCAGACATTAAGAAATTCTTATCATGTAAAATCCAAGATTTAAACAGCGACGGCAAAACTGAGTCATTACCAATATTCAACTTTGGAAAAAATACGTTATTATGTGGTCCGTTTACACCTAACGACAATCCATTTTACGTTCAGGTATGCATATATTCAATTCGCAAGGGATATTTTTACATAGATAATAATTCAGAGGCGGATTAGCGAAAATTTTTGGCTCTGGATAATGTATGTAATCGGTCCTCATATACAAGATGGCTAATATTCTTACTATTCTATGATCAATGCTTTTAGTCTTTTTAGTTTTATTATTTTTTTGTCTAAATATAAACATATGATATTATTGTGTCTAAACGTATCGATACTGCGTGTCTATAGTAGTTTTAGTTATATATATATATATATATATATATATAATATGTATATGAAATAATTAAATTTAAAACATAGCACGAATTTGTCCGGGCGAAACCTTATAGCCTGACCACGTAAAAAACCCTATTTATACCGTCCTTGCATAGAAGCTGCTTCAGCTCCATCCGTAGTGTTAGCAATAAATTTAAATTATTATCGAAAAACGCTTTTTTTCTAAAAAAAATTCTAAAATCGTATGATTTCATCTCGAGTAAAATTGTGTATGTGTAATTGCTTTTTTTTTCTACGAATCGATAGACACAAATATTCATATTTCACATACAGATTTATGGTCGCAGCCCACACAGCCACTGGCTCATCGCCGGGAGGTTTCCCGCAATGTCCCACCCCTGAATTAGACATAACATATTATAATACCGCCAATGAATTTTCTCGTATGTTTTTTTTTATGTATAACGGGCATATCACTGCATACGTAATACGATATGTAAAATATAATAGTTACATAAGAAACGCATTCGTATTAATTGAATCCGTCGATATCGTATTATTTCAACAAATATTATACGGTTCAAATCCTCGAACATACGCACTTACAATACATTTTATGCGATAATATGCGTTATACTCCGTAATAATATTGATATAGTACAAGTATTTAAAGTGTTTAAATAATACCAAGGCCGTATTTAGACGGTTTTCGCCCATGAAGCAACAAAAGAGGAAAAAAAACCGCTCCATTATAATGTAATACAAATTTAATGCAACATAAAAACAATTTCATTTTTAATTCACATTTACATTTTTTTTTTTTTTTTTTGCTTGGATTATGACTCCGAAAATTCTTTAATTGTATTATCATAACTGCATTTAGTTCACTTTCAATGTTTAACAGAGAGGATTAAATCAATGAAATTATACGTAGAAAATTTAACCGTCCTCTCATAATCAGCCGCCCGGGGCAATAGCCCACTGTTCACCCCCCCCTCCCCTCACACTAAATACGGCCCTGAATAGTACCGCATTATAAATGCGTGTCTATCGTGAACCGAGTGCGAACTACATGTGACTGCAGTGGAAATGACAGAGTTCGATGAATCCACGCTCGGCCGTCGTCAATGCGGACGCGTAGGTGAACCCACGGGGTGCAGACCGACCGCGCGGGTATACTGCACGAGTATGGTATGTATATGGTAGTCATGTAGCACGTAGCGACCGAGAGACACGAGAGCATTTTTTTTCTCTTTTCATTTAATTGTGTATGAGTTCATTGTTGTATTGTATATAAGTTAATAAAGTTTATATTGTTAGGCTACGTGCGGCAATCACGAGTCCAACATATAAGACGTATGAACGGTGAACAATGACACTCATCCACGTCACTTTATTATTGCTCGGAAAATAATTAATCTGTAAACTTTAAAATATTGAGCACAGATTATTTATTTTATTTATTGATACATGTATCGTGTATTAATACATAGGATATTATAATACCGAACCAACTCGGTTTTATTTCATTTTTTTTTTTTTTTATTCATTTAAACACGGATAATATTAAATACCTATTTTAAAAACGTGTTTACTTTAAGCAATAAAATTAATAACTATTTATGTTTATAATATTGTAATATACGAATTCGCGTTCTTTCTAGACTTTACAGAAAGTACTTTATTAGTAGATATTTTAAGTATATTAATTAGTAAAATAGGTTAAAAACATGATACACATATACAGTGGTTGATTTAGGAGGAGAGGTGAATACGTCGAGGGGAAACATTTGTAATACGGGCTCCCAAAACACAAGCGTATCGCACAGGCCGTGGTGGTGGCCTTGCAAACAACACCGGTCGGCGACCACGCACAATTTTGAAATCCCTAAATTGATACTCCGTGATTTCCATGTATTAAACATTATACATATCGATATATTTATTATTGTTATTATTGTTATTATTGTTATTATTGTTATTATTATTATTATTATTATTATTATTATTATTATTATTATTATTATTATTATTATTATTATTATTATTATTATTATTATTATTATTATTATTATTATTATTATTATTATTATTATTATTATTATTATTATTATTATTATTATTATTATTATTATTATTATTATTATTATTATAGTAAAAAAGGTTAATTGAAATAAACGAACTTTGAAAAGTCAATTGAAATAAATTAAAAATGGTGTAATATAATAATCATATTTTCCCCTTCAAATTATACATATAACAAGTATTTTTTTCATAATAATAAAGTACCTTAGGACTATTACTAAGCAAAATATCGCCAACCATAAAAGAATCCTAGATTCGCCCTTGTATATATATATATATATATTTTATACTGCATGACGTAACGATTTAAATATTTAATATTAATACGGAATTACTAATTAGTGACAGAAGAAATATTGTAAATTAAATGGGAAATTGTTCAACGATTAAAGCACACGAAAGCCTTTTAACGTGTTATTAGAAAAATAAAAATTCCGTCTTTTACATAACGTTTCATACACAATGCCTGATGAACATTGTCATATAATTTAGATATTTGGCGTGAACAATAATAACAATTACTTCAGACGTATTACCAAAACAAGTATTACTCCCGACGAACCAGGTAAATTATTATCAGTAATATTATACCGTGAAATAATCGAAATATATAACCATAAATCAATTACCGCTATTGTATTATGTATATATTTATATATATATAGACGCGCCAAACGTAACAACGCCAAAAAAAAAGACAGCTTTAATTGGAAATGAATTGCGTATTAACTGTCAAGTCAAGTCATTGGTTCCATTTATAATTACATGGGAAGCATACGATTATTCTCGACATACTTGGAATTTTAGGTATCTATACCGAACAAATAATATAAAACGAAATATACATTTATATTATTAATACTTTTACAAATTATAAACACGTATTATTTCAGTCAAAGTTCAGAAATCGAATTATTTATTCCGAACGTAACGGTGCAACATTCGGGCGTTTACACGTGTATTGCTCAAAATATTGCTGGCATATCGGAATCTACGACTAACGTTACCGTAATATGTAAAACGAATAATTTTTCAAATTTATTTTACTATTCATATTCTATATAAGCAATTAAACATAAAAATTCTAAACCCTGAATAATTATTTTGCATAATAATTCTGCACATGATATCAACGTATACACTACATAGTAGATATACTGTAAATATAGGTATAATATTATGACACAACAATTCTTTCCACGACAACAACGTAAACTTATAATTTTTTTTAATTGGCGATACGTAACACGCGCAAACAAATTCTTCTGGATATAAAGGTTAAGTTAGGAAAAAATGTACGTAGATTAAATTGGGAGCGTCCTACACTCTTAACTATATGTAGCCACTTATTATATATTACATAAAATACAATTAATATATTTCTATATTGTTTAAATCAATCAATTCTATATTGTGACATATAGTCATATAATTCAATAACACGTGAATACCAATTGGCGCTATTTCACGTGAAATTTCGTAAAGTATGCAACGTCATCATCGCCTAAATATTAAAAAAAAAAGAACTCGCATGTCCTCTCTAACAATTATAATAGGAAAACGATCTGTATTTTCAATGTAATTTATCAGGAGTTAAAGGAAAATCAGTATTATATAAAAATAGATAGATTGGTTTTGTAAGACGTATACATAATTAAATGAATACATATATATATATATTATATAAATATATCACGTTTTTAACATTTTGCGTAATATTATATTATTATTATTATTATTATTATTATTATAACTCATCTGATAATTAATTTCCAGCTAAGCCCACGATTGTCGAGGGCAACGATAATTTAACGGTTGTTTTAAACGAAGGTGATGATTATTCGATGACATGTATGGGTCATGGAATACCAATGCCTAAAATGGTATGGATCGTAAACGGTCTACCGATTTCACACTACAATGGCAAGATTATACATTTCAAACGTTTCAAATTTAAAAATTATGTTTATGAAAACGCATACATAACCAATTATTATTAATTAATTAATTTATTTATTTTTAGAACACGTTTTAATTGTTAACGACGTTTTGAGATTGATTATCTATGACGCTATGACGAGCGATTCGAACGTATACATATGTAGAGCTATAAACGAAGCAGGAATAACTGAGAAATACTACAACGTTACCGTCAAAGGTGCGTATTATTATAAACGAATAAAAACAATATAATATATGCAGAGGTTATAGAAGAAGAGGAACGCGTTCCTCACCCTCCTAACACCGTTTAAAATGTGTCCTCCTTAAAATTATTATCCAATGTTACCGCTATGTCACCGTTCAGGAGCAAATTAAATTAATTATGCCCTTAAGAAAATTACAATTCAAAATTATGTTCACCAAACTATTAATTACAATCAGTAGCGTATTAACGGGTGTTAGGGAAGGTCCAAGAGTACTGGACCACCCTTCCCCGAGCCTAAAAAATGTAATTTTGCTTTTTAATTCGTAGGTGCTTTTTACATGCTGTGTGCTGTTGTAAACTCAGAACCTTCAAAGAAAAACCAATGTTGAATTTATGCCACTAATTACAATAACCGCGATTAACATCGGCTATTACATCAATGTGACATAAAGCCTTAAAAACTTTAAAACGGAACAATGATTAATTTCATATCAGCATTTATCAAGACATTTTATTCTCATTCTAAAAATATGTGATCTTGTTATACATATAAGAACACAAGTGAAAACAATTTAAAATTATAAAACAAATTTACATACAGAATTGAGAATTTTGTATAAATGATTTCTCTGTAGTCACTTAACATAAAATAATAAAATAACTCAAACCATCTACACTGTTCTAAAATACCTACTTTTATTTAAATTATATAATTATTAATTTTATACTTCACCTAAAGATTTTAAAAGAAGAATACCAAATGTTATAAATAATTCTTGATATAATACATATATATATACAAGTATTATTTTTATTATTCATTTTACTATAAAATAATATTACTTATCTTATTATAACTATACATTTATTTGTCATAATTTTTAACATATTGTAACTAAACATTTTTGGACATTTTAGAGAACGCACAAAATCGTATGAGAAGCACATTCACTTTTGCTATTTTCTGCCACTTTAACTATTGAATATATTATGTATAATATGTAATTTATTGTTATTCATATATCGTTAGATACTACCATAAAACATTCATTTTTATTCATACATTACAGTTAATACGACTAATTCAATAGCAAACGAATTGAAAGTTGTCAACGAACTCGATGACGTTTATCTACATTGCCCGTTACCAGGCACGAATTATCAATGGTTTAAGGTAAAGTAAAAAAAAAAGTTAAATAGCCGCCTCGGTGAAACGCCTCAGTTTTATTAAAATTTAATAAATACATTAGAAAGTGTTTACAGTTTACGCTTTATTTATTAATTAAACAACACTGGGTTCTGACAATTATTTATTTTATATATACAAATATTTTTGTATATATAATATAATCTAATCTATTTAATAAAATGTCGACAATGAAATTATAATACCACATTATTAAACAATACTATATCTGATCTCCATTGAATGTTTTAACATAACATGTAATTTACAAAAAAAAAAAAAAAAACCAAAACCTCAAAAACAATAATTTACCAGTAGTTACATAAATTATACGCAATTGATACTTTTTGTATAATATTTCGATTATAATATTATATGAGGTCATAGCTGGATTTATGTATTTTATGCTCAAACACAGCATGAAAAAAATAAATAAATATGTAATTTATCGCAGTACGCGTCTTATTAGGAATACTTACTTTTTGCACGTTGTATTTACATATAATATATAATAATTGTGTTCTTCATATGTAGGACGGTGTGAATATCAACGATTTAATTTATAAACGAGCCGATGAACCTCATTTCAAACTAATTAATCGTGGTTTGAAAATTTACGAGCTTGATACATTAGACAACGGGATATACACCTGTACGAATTCCAGTGAATCGTATTCGTTTGATTTAAAAGTTGAATTTGCCCCATTTTTTACGAAATACCAGCCTGAAACAATGATGGTCATGAGAAATGATTCAGTGGTGTTCGATTGTACGGCTAAAGGATACCCAAAACCAAAAGTAAATAATATAATACGTACCTAATATTATTAATATTGTTATACTATTCGTGAACAGTATGACGGTATATGGTCTTGCCTATATTTATACGCCTAGGTTAAGTTAAGATAGGTTAGCCTAACCTGTGCTGCGAACCAGGTTAATTTAATCGGCATTGAACTGATTTATTATAATAGTAGGCGTACTAAATTATTTTGTTACAAATCCGAGTTAATGAGAAACATATCAAAGATTATATAAAATATATAAATATTTATTTATTATTTTTTTTTTTTTTTTAGGTGTTATGGATAAAAGTTGATTCGTCCTTACCTATAACCCAGTGGACGTTAAGCAATATAGAATTCACCGAAAACAAACAAAAACTTAAAATCTATTCAGTCGATTGGATACATAATGGAACGTACAGTTGCATTGTAAAAAACAAGTTTGGGATCGAAAAACGTCGGTTTGAATTAATAGTGTTCTGAATAATTGTAGTTCACCGTATCCTTTAACTCATATAACAAAATAAATATTACATATTAGAGGTATTTTATTAAATTTTTGTAATACTTTATTGTTTTAAGCGTTTTGCTAAACTTCTTTGCGGTGAACAATTAACATTAATAACTGGAAATCACATTATAATATTTTCTGTATTCGCTATAGATACTTACGCTATTTTATAATGAATAAATTATATTTATTTATTAATCTTTGTTTTTCAAATTTTTTAAATTTGATTTATTATGTACTCAATAAATAATAATTATTATTATCTTTTATATTTTATATATTTTTTACGATTTCATACTTTTCAACGAAGTATTATTTTGACGAAAAATAACAATCAAATTGACACAGATAAATTAAGTAACACACGAGCGATATCAATAGCACTCGCGGTTCGCTAACCTATTTTTAATTTGTGGAAATGACAATATTTGTTCAACTCTACAACTCAAATAAAAACGTGTTTATATTTTTATGCGTACTTTATTTTTTCTAATAAAATAATAGTCGCTCATCTTTTTATTAAAAAAATCTACAGTTTAAAATTTAGAATTTCAGTGCATCACGTTAATTTGTATAGTAGGGTGACGCAGTGTTGGTTTTTCTCATGGATAAGTGTGACGTGAATTAGAAAAGGTTGAGAACCCCACTGGTTTATGTCATTGATCCAATTTATTATTCTCTCATTATTAATACTAATATTAGACGTGTACTCATTTATGGTCTGATTTTTCAAAAATGTGTCAACTTCTAATTTAATCAATTCGATCTTATTATTTGAGAGTAATTGCGCTTCTGTACTACAGATCTACGTTAGTCATCTAATCGTTGTTTGCTTATCTACATTTCCGGGAATTTTTCATTGAATTTAGAATGACATTGTGTTAGATATTGTCTTGTATTCGTTTCTAATAATGCTATTATAAAGGAGATGTGTAAAAATAAAGCTATTCATTTCTTTAGACCATTTTTGTATATGTTTATTATTATTATTATAAAATATAAATTATTTAGATACAAGTTATTAAGTATATTCAATTTGAAAACAATAAAAAATCATCATATTCCAAAAAAAAAAACACCCATTCCTTGTGATATATAATATATATTAAATATAATATACAATACACTGTTCTCATTTTTATGAATAAGGAGAGCATTTACAAATTATACGAGTCAAGTCTATATATATAAATGTATTTTGCATCAGGAACATAGCCAGGATTTTATTTCGGGGGAGGTCAAGTTAAAAAACTAATAATAATAAGTAATAAAAAATCAAATTTGTAATGACGTACAGAATATGTTATAATGTTCGATGACATTTCCGGGGGATTCGGACCCCATGGAACCCCCTGGCTACGTCCCTGCTTTGCATAGTAAAAAAAATCATGAGACATGTATCTTATATAAGTACATATAGGTATGTCTATATTATGAACTAAATATCAAAAGTAAAAGGAAAATTTTAACTGTTTTTGAATACGGTCAAAAACTAGTTAAATATTCCAGTAATTACATTAATAAGTGATTATGGTCTGGTATATAAAGATACTGAAGTCAAATATATTTTGGAAAAATTCGGTATAAAATATGAGACTAGTGTACTGTACATATCTCAGCAAAGTGATAGTGAAGGAGAACGGTCAATACGAACAATTGTAGAAGTAATTCGAATTATGATATACCTACACCAAAAACTTGTTTAAAACACTTTGGGCAGAAGCAGTCAACACGATTGTATATACAATAAATTGTACAGAAAACTCAGGTCACGGAGGAAAAACACCTTAAGAATTATGATTTAATAAAACACTGAATATACACAATTTAAAAATATTTGAGGATATAGTCTATGTTCGTATACCAAAGGAAAACCGTCAGAAATGAGATTCAAAAGGAAGAAAGGATATAGTTCGTCGGAAGAAACAAAAGGTTATCGTATATGCTTTAATGAAAGAGAAGTTTCATTAAGCTGAGATGTAATATTCAAAGAAGATTCATAAAACTCATCAGGAGCTACAGAAGTAAAAAATCATAAATGAAAAGGAAGAAATCAATTTAGAAAATGTAGTTGAAAATTAGAAAGTTAACAGTAATGAAGAAGAAAATCTGGACGAAGATAAACAAATACTAGTGGATACAGAAGAGCAAAAACACATGAAACTCAAAGAGAGAGAAAAAAATACTAAACCAATCAGATACGGAGTTGTATTCTAATCAGCATGTGAAGACCCAATGACATATAAAGAAGCTATGTCAGCTCACAATACCGAAAATTAGAAGGCACTAATGGACGACGAAATGTCATCATTAATGAAAAATAAAACCTGGAAGTTAATAGACTTGCCATTAAATAAAAAACAATAAACAACACGAAGTACAAAACTATGGAAAAGTCAATCGATTTAAAACTAGATTGGTAATAAAAGGCTGTGTACAAGTTTATGTAATAGACTACCAAGAAACCTTCAGCCTCGTTAAGTATAATTCTATTCTCATGACATTAGCTATAGCAGTAGTAAAAAAATTAGTGTTCAAACAATTATATATAAAAACAGCATTTCTTTATAGTTTTCTTCTTAAAGAAGAAATATACATGAAGCAACCTATAGGTTATGAAGATAAAAGCACAGAAGTTTACAAACTTCAGCGGGGTCTATATAGATTGCAACAAGCACCTTGATGTTGGAACAAGAAATTTAAAATTATGCTAACAAACTTTGATCTAAAGGAGACAAGAGCGGATTCTTGTATATTTATAAGTAAGACAAATATAATCATTTACTAATATTAGCTATTTTCGTAGATGATGGACTTATAACAGCAATAAACAGTGAGCTGGAAGATGATTTGGTCAGATTCCTCAAAAACAATTTCGAGGCAAAAGAAAATGATTTGATCAATTCCCGAGCATAGAAATGGATCAGAAAGCTGATGGATCAATTTGCATACACCAGATATCGTACAGAGAGTGGATCTTATCCAAGTTCAATATGAAAAGTACAAATGTTGTGCACATTCCAACAGATCCACAACACACTTTGGATTCAGATGTGTCATAGTCTACACCAGTAGAGGGAGTTCCATATTGTGAAGCTGTCGGGAGCCTATTGTACTTGAATCAAATATCTACACCTGATATTACATTTGCGGTTAATCTAATTAGCCGTTACCTACCTTGAAAACCAACAGAACGTACACTAGAATGCAGTGAAACGTATTTTTAAATGTTTAAAATCTACACTCAATTATGGAATATTGTATAGTAGTGATATTAAAATCAAATTAATTGGTTATAGTGATACAGACTATGTTGGATATATAACTACAAGGAGAATTACGTTCTGTGTTAGAAAAGAAATAATTTCATAGGGTTCACAGAGACAAAAATCAGTGTCACTATCTACAATAGAGTCAGAGTATATTGCACTAAGTCAAGCAGTACAGAAGCTTACCTGGTTAATGCTATTAATCTTCTGTGGAAACACAAAAAGACAAACCTATTATATACGTAGATAACAAGAGTGCTATATGACTTGTGAAAAATCCCGAATTTCATAAATGAATAAAACATGATGATATAAGATAGCATTACAAACATAAGGACAATTCATATTGGAATATGTGAGAAGCTTGCAGATATCAAATATCATGATGAAACCAATCCCAAAAGAACAGTTCAAATATCTCGGAATACAGAATAATAATTCTTAATGTATAACTAAATTAGAATTTAAGAGGGAATGTTGAATTTTAAATTGTAATTTAAATACTACATTAAATATTTATATGTAGAAGAGGCACAGGGTGCTGATGTAACACATTCCAATCTCGGGTGTGACAGTTCATAATATTGTAACACAGTATAGTATCATAGTGTAGTACTGTAGTGGTAGTCCATCCATCCGTCGATATTATTCTTCTCATATGTTTGTGCATTATATTTTACAATAATATATTTTATTATTTTATCTTAAACATGTCTGAATTATGTTTAACCTATTCCAGTCAACAATTTGATTAATTAATTATTATAAAAAATAAAATAAAAACTAAATTTAAATAATGAAAAAAAATTATAATATATACATTGTAGATTACAATAATATTAATGATAATAATGAAATAAAATATACAATTGTACAGATTATCAAGGAATAATTACATATTAATCATTATGAAAAACTTAATTATTTGTACATTTATATATATAAAGATCTATATACTTGATGATACAAATAACTTATTTGGATCACTAAATAATTTCAAATAATGATATTAATTCAAAGTATTTATACAACAAACAATTTCTTGTCGAACACTTTCTAAAGTCTCATAAATTGCAAGAAAAGTAGGGCGTGAATTTGGACTATGACTCCAACACTGTTTCATAAGTTGATATATTGATTTTGGTGTATTTTCAGGGCAATTCATAACATTACCATCTTTTAAGAAATTAACGACTTCTTCGTGCGACATACCATAATATGGCTGAATAGCAAAGGAAAAAATTTCCCAAAGGCAAACACCAAATGCCCAGACATCTGACTGAACTGTGTACTTATTATATAAAATAGACTCTAATGGCATCCATCTTACCGGAATCGCATCATTCTTGTCACCCTTATAATAATCTTTCAAATACATTTTTTGTGAAAGTCCAAAATCAGCTATTTTTACAACCATGTCATCATTAATCAGACAATTTCTGGTTGCTAAATCTCTATGCACAAATTTTCTGTCAGACAAGTAAACCATCCCAGAAGCAATTTGTTGTGATATTTTCAACATGTCTAAGTTCGTCAAATTTATATCACGAAAAACATTACACCTCATTTCACTAGAATGTAAGTTGTAATTTTTTGGTGCACATGTGCGAAGGAATTCATTTAAATCACCAAGTCCCATATATTCAAACAGTAAACACATTGGCTTACCAATTGCACAAACGCCTAAAAGTTTAATAATATTAGGGTGATTAAATTCTGATAGTAAATTTGCTTCTCTTTCAAAATCAACTTGGAGATCAGTTGATGCTTCATTTTTTAACATTTTTATAGCAACTAATGTGAATTCTTCATTTTTTAGTAATCCAGGAACTTTCGCCTGAAAATTATATATAAAAAAAAGTAATTATAATAATAAAACAAATATTCAAATGCATAATTTTATATAATAACTTGAAAAACTCTTCCAAATGCGCCTTGTCCTAAATCTTTTATATAAATAATATCATTCCTAGGAAATTCTAATTTTTCTAATTTTGAATTTAAACTTTTTCCGTGTTGATGATATGTTGAATTATTTGGTAATTTTTCTAGATCAATATCCTACAAATAAATATTATAAATAAGAAATAAGCTATTATTATAAAAATTATTAAATATAACTACTTTGAACACAACAACCAACAGGTATGAAATATACATTCGTACACAGGTATACACTGACCAGTCTGTATTCGTGAGTTATTACTTATTATTATAGCGCAAAAATTGTAGGGCCAAATTTATAATCGAAAAATAAATTTTTAAAATGCATATTTTTACATATTTAGTTGATTTTGTAATACATTTCGCATACAGATAGCTATTATTATGTAGTCATCGGGAAATTAGCCACCCACACATTAATACAATATTTTTTTCATACATACGAAAACGCGTTTTTTTTATTTTTTTTTGTTTTGTGATTCGTCCTCTTGCTAACCGACGGATTAGAATGGACATGCGCGTTATTACCGTTAGTCCCGTATTGGTTGTCTTCAAGTAAAGATTATACGAAATACCTAATTTTACGTAATAAAATTTCTAGTACGACAAAAATAGTCAATATTCTTTATTACATTATAAGTACGTCATATTACATATTAAAGATTCTGCATTATATCTATTAATAAAAATTGAATTCATATACCACAATAAAAAATTTTATAATTTCGAGAAGTATCAGTTGTACAACCTACTTCTATCCCACATAATTTGAACGCATATTTTGTGCTTTTTAACTTCTACAACTTTCGAGCTATACTTATTATTATAATTTAATTAGGTATCAACATACTTGAGTCTGAGCTGACGTATATAAAAATCTATTAGACAGCAATTTGTAACATAACGTTACTATTACTACTGAAATTAAAAGTATAAAACTTCCAACTATTATAATAAATATGTACAAATGTATCGTTGTTGTTTGATTAATTAATGTTGAAATATAGTTTAAAATCATTGTCATAATTGTGATTTTAACATCAAATTTAGTTTCCGGAACCTCAGATACATCATTCTCTAAAATTATATTGTAAAAATGATTAATAACATACATTAAAATGTAATCTAAAGCATTTCAAAAACAATCATTTAAATCTTACCACAAAGTTTTATATTACATTTTTCCCACCTAACATTTGGGTCCATGGTGTAACACCATGGAAATACCTCTTCGCCGCCAGCATTTCGACAATAATTTTCAGAATTTTTTAATTCTGGAAATACATTTGGTGGCCTTACAAATTCATGAGGTGTTTTAGAATCCCATCGTTGGCATGACAAACCAGATTTAGTAATATTAACGTTTCCTTGATAATATCGACCATTACCTCGAACACAATCAGCTAAATATTTAAAATTAAATTATATATATTCTTATTTAGTGAATAATTAAATATGCAATTGTACTATTTTTTGAAAAATAAAATATTTATTTATTTCATAATAAACGTTTAATGAATCATAATATATTTTGTGTTTATACGTTTGTATTATTCATATTAATAATACTTAACAAAGACTATAACATTACAATTATTCATATTAAAATTAAATCTAAAAAAAAACTATATTTATCTCATGTACAAATTCTTAAATAATAATTAAGTCATAATAAAAATAAATTACAAATAGATTACTTACTGGTTATTTTGTCATGTTCCAATTCTGTTAACATTGCATTTGAACATACAGGTTCACTATTTCCTATGTAATGTGGCAAACTTTCACAATGTGGGAGAGAAAAATGTCTTTTAGATTTATAAAAAATATTTCGTTGTTTGTTTGATTCAATTAAAGCCCATTCATTATAACAAAATAATTCTCTTACAGCAATACAATCTTCATAACAAAGTGGTAGAAAAATATCTTGGCCACAATGTGGAAATGCGTAATGACATAACAGTTTCTACAAAATATAATTAATACATGTAAAGTAAATAGCAAAATAATGGTATACCCAGAATTTGTAAAGAATACCTACTTTTAAACAATATTTGAGTAAATAAAAAAATATTTATGAAAAAAGTATTTAGAGTAAGACTCAAATTATTATTTATTCAATGAATTTCAGTAAATCCTCAAATACATTAAAAATATATATATTTTTATAATTACATATACATATAATTTATTCATGATTATTAGATGTAAAAAATATAATTTGTTTATTATACACCTAATTATCATAATAATCAAATAATCTTTTTTTTCGTGTACAATTTACGAGATGCGACATTTTGATTTTTAATAAAATAATATAAGCATAAAAATATATAAAATAAATTAGTATTCAATACTCAAAAAAGTATTTGAATACCAATATTCAAATACTTGTACTCAAATACTTTACAACTCTGGGTATATCTAACTTATAATCAATATAATAATATACATATAAATATAATTAATAAATGGCAATGATAATAAAAGTTAACATTATTATATTTCAATACTTCAGCGGGTTTTCTACACAATTCTGAAAAATGTGGTAGCATTTCTTGCCATAAAGATGAAACAATAATTTCATTTAATTGACTTCCTTCATTTTCTAAAGAATTATTAAACCATATTAGAATTGAAGCATTTAAATATTGTCTACAAATTTTTCCATTGTAAAGGGCACAGTATCCTTTTGAAAAATCTGAAATAAAACATAATGTTTATAATAATACATTATATTATTTTAGTGCCTGGACACTAAAATTATGTGTATAATATTATAACCAATTAAATATTAAATTAAATACAATATTATTATTGTATTTAAATTTATTATAATAAATAAAATAAAATTTACAAATAGAGATAAATAATAATAACAATAACGTATGTGTGTTTTAGTCCTTTATTTGATGGGGTTGAGATAATATTAATTTAAATAATTATTTACTTAATTGACGTTAACGTATACACTTACTCGATTGTATTGCATCTTTGAGTAATAGAGACCAAATAACAAATGAATATGACACCCAAGACTTAATCAAATCCATTAGTTCGTTATATAGAGACTTTTCGCAAACTCATACAATTTTCATCATCAACAGGATTCGTTTTCAACGAAATGCCATTGTCAGTTTTTTAAAATAATTCATTAAAACGTCTACGCGTATAAAACTCATATTACGGTCTTGCTAAACGATTATTATTGTATCTATTGTTTAGAATTTAGACAATTTTTAGTGAAGTTCACTGGACTACACACCACGAGATCCAAAGATTATTTTTTTTTTTTAGAAACATCAGTGCATATCATATAGTAATTAGTACACGACGAACAATTTATATATAAATATATATATATATTTATATATATAATTATAAAGTTATGTCATGAATTATAAAAAATAAATACGTATAACTATAATAACTCCACTGCCTGCTATAAAACCATGAGAAATTTATTATCATATAATAATAATTAAATGATAACACAGTAACACGCGCAGACTATAAAGATAATAAATACATATATATATATATATTATCTTTTTACCATAGACACGAATACAATTCATTGTGTCTACCTTTTTTATTCAATCGTTTTCATGACACTATCTTTAGAGAAGTTTTAGAAAAGTGACCGTAATACATCATTATTGATGTCCGTGTTATACATAGACATATAATACATATCTGTATAGTGGTATGTATTCATCACAAATCACGATTTAAAATATCTTAATACATTTCAATTTTGTGTTCGTGATAATACAGACGATAACAATTCAGAACAGCTATCCCCGTGTGTGAAATCAATATTATTATTATTATTATTATTTTTTTTTTTTTGAACAATATAGTTAACTGTTTGTGCACTGTGTTACTTTACTTAATATTGTATTACGATTTACAGCCGTCCGTATTACACAAAAATGATTGTGTGTTATACGTTTCTTTGTTATTGCTATTTCCAGTAGTGCAGTATCGTTTTCAAAGCATGGTATATTATGATATACGATGAACTTTGATGCCGAAAGTTCGGTGAGTTTGACACAAATTATTTTTTTAACGTTTCGGGGTACTCAACAAGTCGTTTTCAATCCGTTGAAGACAATCGTGAATTCACTTGTCTTGTGGGTGGAAAGGAGCAGAAAGGAAGATGTTGCCTTGATTGTTTATTTACGCCAAAATCAGTGGAACGATTCTTGGCGAATTTGATTTTTTTCAATAATGTTAAAAGAAAAAATAATAATATTAACGCGTAGATATTTATTTTAGCAAAAATTTAAATTCTGTGGTGAAGAAATAGAAAAAGATGCCATTTATACAATTTATTTGAAAAAAGTACGATATCAAAACCCTATAAAAAAATTAGCATTGGTACGTTATAATTTAGTACATTTTACAAACCCATATCAAGTCAAAACATTATTGTAAAAAAAAATTTATTTTATTTCAGGAAACTGATGATAAGAAGTCTCATTTGGAATGGGAAACAATTATAGTAAAATGTATTAAAGCCGGAACAACTGAAAAATTAGTTCAAAAATTAGTAGCTGATGATGGAGAATTAGAATCTACATTTGTTAACATATTTTTAGCTACATACAGAACTTTCACTTCAACTGAACAGGTTTTATCTTTATTAATTGATAGGTATATTTTTATATTATTAGTTACTATTGTTTTATAAATACACATGTCAGTAATTATAATTTATAACAGATATGAATATTTAATGGACAACAAAGAAAATATATCAAAATCAATGGTCGATTTACATAAAAAGTAATTCATTATTTTTTTCTATAAAATAACATATTGTAGAACAATTTATTTGATGTTTATATTTTATAAATAAACAATATTTTAGGACTATCACATCTCTTCTTCATGTTTGGTTAGATTCGTATCCAGAAGATTTTTATAACCAACCTTTAAATTCATGTATAAAACGCTTAAATTATTTTACGCTTAATTATGTATCAAAAACTGAATTTCATATAAAAACAACGTATAAACTCAATAATCTTAAAGAATTTAAAGATTTAGGTAAGTGAATTTTACAGCTATTCATTCAGAGTTAATATCAAAATATTTTTATTTTTTTTTTTTTAGACCCTTCAAAATGTATAATTGATAATTATATGAATTCAAATTATGCAAACTGTTCAGATTGTATGTACAATTTTCTTGATATACCAGAAAGGCATTTCGCAGAGCAGCTAACTAGAATGGACCGTGTATGTATAGATTCTGTTATTATATTTCAAAACGAATTTATATTGATGTCATTTATTACAGGATGTTTTGAAAAATATGATTCCTTATCAATGTCTTGGAGCGGTTTGGTCAAAAAATAAAAGAATTTTTTCGGCACCTACAGTAATTAAAACGATAGAACAGTTTAATGCTGTTTCACTAAGGGTTATTAGTACTGTTTTATTAGTAACAAATTCAAGCAGAGCTGATGTTTTAAAGAGATGGATTGACATTTCACAAGTATGTATACTTATTACTAATAAAAAAAACATTATTTGAAATTTATTTTTATTTTGCTTCACAGGAATTAAGAGTTCTTAAAAATTTTTCTTCATTAAAAGCAATTATATCGGGTCTGCAATCCAATTCTATATTTAGACTGAAAAAAACATGGAATTCAGTAGCACGAGAAAAAGTATTTATTCATTTATTTACATAATTTACGCCATGAGGCATTACAATACAGGATTAAAATATTGTCAACAGTAACAGAAAATTAGATACTTGAAATATGAAAGGAGATTTATTACTATTGGAATAATTGGGGTATGTGGTGTATAGGATTGTTATGACCATATAATGTAGAATGAGTAGGTATTTGAGAATGCAGAATTGTCTTTGATTACGGGTATTTTAGGATGTTATTCTGAAGGTGGTATTTGAAAGTATGTCGGGCGTGTCTAGCAATCCATTAAATAAAACCATGATAAAATTAGTATTATTAACTATTAAAAATATACAAAAAACATTTACAAGTTTATATAAAAAAAATATAGGTAGAATTATTTCAAGAACTCGCGCAGATATTTAATGAAGAAAATAATCAATTAGTAGAACGTAAATTATTAATTGAAGAAGGCACAGCAAAATTTGCAAATGCCTTTACGAATAATAATAGACATTTACAAAAGATCATTCAAAAAGAACAAAGTATGAGTGTGAGTTGTTTTTCGTACATATGTATTTAATAAATATATATATAATATTTCATAATACAATTCCGTTTCTTTCATATTACAATTAAGTTAATTATATTTTTGTTTTTTTTTTTTTAGAAAAACATTGGAACTATTCCTTATTTGGGAACATTTCTCACAGATTTAACAATGATTAATTCAGCTACCCCTGATATATTGCAAGATGGTTTAATTAATTTTGATAAAAAACGAAAGGAATTTGAAATATTAGCTCAGGTATTCATATTATTTTTTAAAATGTTTATTAATAAATATAACATGATGTATAGTATAATTATTTTGCAACTAGATTAAACTTCTTCAGGGAGCAGCTAATTCATATAATATAAATGAAGATGTCATGTTTGATCAGTGGTTTAACTCAATTCTAGTATTAGATGATAAACAAGCTTTTAAAATATCATGTCAAATACAACCATTAGATAATTATATACAGTCAATAAATTCACTTTCAGTTACTCCAAATAAACATAAGTAAAAAATATATTTTTATTTGAATTGTATAAAACTTAATATGATATATTTTGTTTTACAGATATGAACATAAAAAAAATGATTCGATATCTAGTAATTGTAGCTTTAAAAGTGTTTTTGATGATGACTTAAATTTACCAAACATTTCATTTAATAAACAGGTAAAAATAATTTTTTATTATTAGCTGAGATAAATTCTTCATTGATTTTATTATATAGATGTGGCTAAATCTTGATCTAGCAAAAAATTGAAAACAGAATAATCCAGTTAATTATTATATCATTCATTTAATAAAATTTCTAAAAAGGTCTTGTTTTTCAATTAAATTTGTTATAAAAATCGTTGTTTGAAAATAATATTATATATCTATATGAAATTATTTGTAATCATTTAAAATTCTTGTGTAAGAAAAAGTGTAAATAGTGTTATTTTTGCATATTTCAGAATTCGTTATTAGATATATCTTCTTCGTCAAATAATTATTATGTACATTCTTTTGATATATCATTGAATGGAAATACAAACACAAATAATGTATTGAATAATTCTATCTCAAAATTTAATACGTCATTTGATTTTTACATTATTCGAATAACTGTTGAATGTGAAAATATCGATGTTACTAAAAACGGTAAATTTGTATTATTTTATTTAACTATAATATTAATGTTTAGATTTATATGTAAGGGCGTAATTTTTATATTTGATATTATATGAACCAAAAGAAATATTTTATATTTTTATTTTGGATATTAATCATAACATTACTATTAATTATTAAACTGTATATTGATATAACGGTTCTATTAAATTTTATTTCAATATATATAATTATGTAACATTTTATGTGATTATAACTACAGTATTTGAAATCACTACAGGTTTAGTATTATACAAAAGTATAATTTTAAGTAATAATGAACATACGCCTCAAGTAATTAGGAATGCCATGTTAAAATTTTGTATTGACGATGACCCAGAAAATTACACTTTGTCTCAAATTTTACCAGATAAAGGTTAGAAAAATTAATAATTTAGTTCCATATGATTTATGTATATGATTTTCAGTTGATTAACATTAATTTTATTTTTTCAGAAATGATATTACCCATGACAGCAAATGTGTATTACGCAATTAATACGAAATACGAATTAAATTTTTTGTTACGCAAAAAAAAAGTGGAATTATAATATCATTTTTAAAAAGTAATATTTGGAAATTCAAATCCTGGTTTATTTAATGAATGTTGATATATATATATATATTAACATTCACATAGATATTAATCAACATTCCATTTAACTGTCGTATTTCTGTAAAAAATAATAAAAAAATCTATTTTTATACTATTTTACATTCTGTAATTATTGAAATTATAAATAATAAACATGTGATATTTTTTGTTTGATATAAAAATTATATAATTAAATTTGTATGATTACATAAAATAATAATATTAATATATAAATTATAATTTTACAAATTATATATAAACATATTTTAAGGAAGTTTTAGGTCTATACCTATAAATACTAATTTAAGAACAGAGTTTTTCCCCTGTGATTAAACACATAAAAGGATGGTATGTTATTTGTTTTCCAAATCTTCAATTCTAGTTCCTTAATGGCGCGCACTTCTTTAAAATCGCCAGACAAATGTAATATTCCATACATTGATATGAAAAAACTTATTACACCTTGTACAAATATCTGAAAAAAATGTATGAATTTGAAATTATATAATCCGAAAATATTCCAAGAGATACAAGTCAATAACAACACAATTTTTAAATCTTTAATTATATCGAACGTAAACTTACATCGAAGGGTAATCCACTAAATTCTTGTTCAGTTATTCTTAAATATGAACGGTCTATATAGCAACAAAAAAAAAGGAAATAATTACATTTAAAACTGATAATGTTAAAAAAAATTTGTTTTTCATACACTATTTAAAAAATAAAAATATTCAATTGGGTAATCAGCAATTAAGGTATTAAATATAAATTGGTAAACTAATGCATGTTTTTATATCTATTTTTCAAAACTTATTTAATTTAAAAAAACTCACGTTGTGCGGCTGAGTATGCCGAGTGTAATAAAAATAATATGCCAACTGCAAACAATTGTCTATACAAATTAAACATGTTACGTTGAATTCCGATGAACACTGTATTCTCTAATAAAACAATAATTGAGTAATTATTCGAACAATGTACGAAGAGGAAAAATAATTTCCGAGTTCGGCCGGTACACCGTGTAAAAGTGCTGAAATGTCAAATGCGTAACAATAGAAAATTTAATGTCGATTGCTAGAATTCGACATCAGAACATTTATCAAAACGTTCATAAAAACATCACCAATGCATGACATAAAACACACACCAAGAAGATTTTGGTCCGTGATACGAAAATATCATCTGTCCTTATCACGGTATAAGATATACCAGAGATATTGGATTGCACAAAACCGTGGTTATTGTTAATCAGTGCCATGTATTAACTTATCTATGACAAGAAAATATTTGATTGTAGTAATGTCGAATTTTTCTCAATTAATTTATTAACAAATCGTTCGAATAAGATTTTTTTTTTTATTATCTGAGAATATTTTTCGTATCACCAGTACCTGTTTAGTGAATTATTAGAATTCAGCTTGGCATATTATATAATACGTAAAGGGAAATATAATTTCAGATCAATCGGAAAACTTCGTTTTTCATTAAAACAATACCTGATGACATGTCTATGATTACTACCAGTGTAAATTATTGCTCCGGTTTCTATTATCTGACATGTTGATTGTTGCAAACGTTGATCAGTCATGTATACCTACCGTTTGAACACATTGAAACAATTTGATGTTTTCGCAAGACTAGTGGATGAATTTCAAATAAAAACTGCACGGGGTGGAATTATTGGTAATCAAATATTATTTTAATTTCAATAAACAGCCATTTATTAAATCTATAATAATATCTATTAATTGTAACTTTTTTTATCATTTATAATTGTAATTTTTCCAATGACATTTGTTAATTTAAATTTTTTTTGTTAAAACTGGTGTATATATATATATATATACTAGCTGTCCTGCCCGGCGTTGCCCGTGCCAAAGATTTGTATTTTTTATTACAGCTGAATTACCCGGCTTCGCCCGTGTACAGTTTTGAACGAACTTGCATCATTTATTAAACTTTAAAATTTTAATTCAATACACATGCTCTTCTTCTCCCTCGCCTCTAACCCAGCCAGTAGCGTATTTTCAAAATATTCTCCTGAACAGAACCGTCAACCTGGTGATAGGGCGTTGTGAATAAAAAACATATATAATGATTTAAAAGTAAGTAATCGCTTTATTGTTAATCATGTGAATCATAATTATTATTATTATCATTGTAGTGCTTTGTGGTATACGATGTTTTTTGTTTGATTACCTGGCGCATAGATAAACAAATCTGATGGTTTTCCAACACGGGAACAGGCAACATTGATATTTCGCAACATTATAACCACCGATCCAACCTTTAATTGAAGATTGTGAGGTGGCAATCCTGGCAAATCCAGCGAGTTTAAAAATTCCGGTGGATAGTTGACTACATCATATTGATTAGTAGCCGAATCAACTGATTTATATATCCTCAATTCGCCTGTAATTTGTTCTTGAATTTTGAAATTTAATTCATTTACATCTATGTTTTTTGCAGCCAGTATAGCTCGTTCGCTCAACCAATCATGGTTTCTGTAATTTTGAGAAACATCTGGAAACACCTTCTGAATAAGTTCATCTTTTGATCGAGTTAACTGACAAAAACTTTGAGGAAAGTTAATGCAGCCAGTCAACATGTCTATAGGAAATTTGCCATTACCAATGTCAATGAGTTGTTTAGAGAATATGTTTCCAGATTGGTCATTTTGCAACTCGACACGCATATTCTTGCTTAAATGAAGTACTTTGACATGTTTCCACAAACTGGAGGACTTTAGACATGCATTGAGTTCATCAGCTGGCGTTGATCGTGGAATCACCGGCAATGTTTGACGAAAATCTCCTGCTAATAAAATCATTGCACCACCAAATCGGTTATTATTGCTCCGTAGATCTTTTAAGGTTCTGTCCAAAGCCTCCAAAGATTTATTACGTGCCATCGTGCATTCATCCCAAACAATCAATTTACATTGCTGCAAAACCTTTGCCATTGCAGAGTTCTTCGAAACGTTGCAGGTTGGAGTTTCATTGCTTTGCATATTTAATGGCAATTTTAGTGCTGAATGGGCTGTTCGACCACCTTCAAGCAAAGTTGCTGCGATTCCCGACGAAGCGAGTGCAAGTGCAATTTTATTTTGTGAGCGAATTGTTGCTAATATTAATGAAATCAAAAAAGTTTTTCCTGTACCACCAGGTGCATCTAAGAAGTAAATCCTTCCAGTTTCATCATTTGTTACTTTCATAAGAGTTTCAAATACATACTTCTGTTGTTCATTTAACAGTGGAAGATTTGTTTGAATTAATTCTTTCAAAGCGTTGAGATCATACAGTCTTTCTCGATGCAACTCTTGGTTAAAAGCGTCATGCATTGGACGATTGGGCGCGGTCAGGCCTAATTGAATTAATAGTTTGTTTGACATTATCAAGCACATGTCCTCAATTGAAATCAATGCTTCATTGTAAATTTCTTCACTGATTTGTATATTTGGATTTCCCATTCTATTCTGTATTTGATACAAAATATCATCACACATATAATCTTTGTACTTGATCCACAAATCAATTGGGTTTGATGGGAAGCATGTAGATATGATTATAGAAAACAATGTTCGTATTTGATGAGCGTGTGATGATATTACAGCATCATTGAGAGTTTGATCCCAATGAGCGTCATTTTCAAGCAATTGCAAACGTTGACAGGCTTCTCTGTAGGATCCACACACCATCAACAACAGTTCGTAATTGTTGGAATGATGTTGGGCCACGTACATTGACTAATAGCAGTCGTAAGTAAAAACATTCATCATTGCTTGGATGTACTGAATAAATCCGGCCAATCGCATCGGTGGAATATACATCTGTATATCCTGGAACTGGTTTTCCTTGTTTCCGTCGTATAAATCTCCTTGAGGATTGATTCCAGGTATAATATTTTGGCATTTCAGAATATAGCAATGTTTGTGCGAAATCATCGTTTTGGCATGTCTCAAAAACTGGTTAATGTAGTAGATGGTGGCTGAGCAGCTCTTTGTACTGCGTTCTGTGCTGTAAAATACACTCTTTGTCCATTTTCTAAATGCACAGCTAAGTGAACAACAGAAGGGTGTCTCTCATGAATAGGAAAGAAAATATTCGCCAAACTGCTTCATTACTACTGACATAGCGGCCCATTTGGTATTGGGTAACTTCATCATTGGAATTCTCTGCACCAATTCCAATCACAGCCATATCACTCCCTTTGGTTACATATTTGCAAATGTATTTAATAGATTTCACTGAATGGCAAGATTCAACGTTGATGTGTGCTTTGAATGTCTTTGATAAAATGGGTGAATATGGAACAATCCAACGATTATCTATTTCAATATCTTGTTGATTTAATTTGACAATTGTTGATTTTCCATTGTCTGCTGTCGATCTGCGACGATACAATGGATAACCGTCATTACCAGTAATTGTTTCCGATATTAATGTCCGTGGATATCGTTTTGAACATTTACCATCCATCATACACGGTGAATATTGATTAAGAGTTCCACAGGGACCATGTATCATGTTTTTGATAACTACCTCATGCAATCCAGGATCTACTTGTACATTAGGGATTTCAGCTGATATCACTGCATCAACTTCATTTGGCCTTATCTTTTCAACCAACCAAATCAAAATGTGTGCATGTGGCAATCCTCGTTTCTGCCACTCCACAGAATACATCCAGCAGCGTGTCTCACCAAACACATTATGTTTTACGATGAAATCCATTAAAGATTTCAACTTTTGTCTAAAGACTCTGGCTGTAATATCATGACGATCAATGGGTGATTGCCCAGAGAATAACTCCTGCTTGATTTCTATCCATTGCGGATTGCATGTAAATGTGATGAACAAATCTGCTGTACCATAATGACGAACATACGACATGGCATCTTGAGCATATTCGTGCATATGCCGAGGGCTTCCGATGTATGTTGCTGGAAGAATAGTCATCCGACCGACATTCTGTGCATTTCCATCAGTATTAATCGCATCTCGAAGGTGAATATACTCTTCAGATCGGAGTTTGGTTTGATTCAACCTGATGAATGTTAATCTCTCCGTTTCAATTTTAACATACATGTCAACACCATATTTGTGATATAATCGCCGACATTTCACTTCATTTTCCCGAATCATTAGGCGGTATGAATAATAGTTCATTGAACTGACTTTTTGTTGGTTTCAGAACCTGTAAATAGATTTTGTTTTAATAACATTCAAATATAAAATTAAATACATAATATAATGACTGAGATATTATCGCCATAGCTAAACTAATATTTTAGTTACCTGTAATGATTTATCATTTTATTGAGAAATAGCCATCTTCACCTTGCCAAAATATAATGGGATATTGCAGTGCATCATATGAGCGTGTTTCCTTGTTTCGTTGTTTGATCATTCCGACGATAAAACAATATCACGGGATTCCAAGTTTTCTCCAACTACAACGATAGCAACTTCATCAATAGTTGGTGCATTAAAACGTCTTGTATGTTGACCTGCAGGTGTTTTATCAGCTCTGATTACAATTTTGTGATTATCGGATGGCATCAGATCCAGGGCAGTTTTAAACAATATAATCAATTGATTGTGTTGATGAAATAAAGTTTGTAATTGTTCTACAATAGACCTCTTTACTAAATTGTTATGTGCACAACGCAGATCAATTTCTTGTGGTGAATTGCCCATAAAATAAATTTGCAGGAATTTGTTGTCGCTATCTGACACTGGTAACAGTGAACCTGCTCTGTGATATATTTGCCCTTGTATCTGTAAAAAAAAATATTATGGTGTGGTATAAATTAATGGATTGTCGGTGATCAAACTTAAATAATATTTGATCTTAAAAAGTATATATTTAGTTTTAACTAATATCTATCAAATATAAAATATAATAAAAGTGTCACTGAAACTGAATCACCATATAATATGATAATAATAATATAAGTGATAATAACTTATAATATAAGTGATATATTTCGTAATGATTAAGAAATTGAAGATTAGTGACACATCTTAACTTTGGTGACAGAAAATTTTGTTCGCTAAAATAATTATGAGTAACTGCTATAATACATACCTTGAAAGTTGGCATAAAATTTTCCCGAACTACATTTGTTGCCCCAAATGAAGTCATTTGAAAGCAATTGTTATATTGTTGGATATTTGTCAAAAAGTGTATAGAATCTGTTCCTATTCCTGAAACCAATGAGTACAATGGTTCTGGTGGTGGATCCAATGGTATCAATGTCACTTTACCATTTGCGCAACACAATCCATTGGCTTCGTTTTTGTATTTTAATGCCTTACAGTGTGAGCAAACCGAGTTCATAGAACCAATAACAACACATTGGTAGTTACTGTAGTCAATTAACAGCTCGATTCAAACTTGCGCGATTATTAGTTGAATGTCGCGCTCGCGCTTCACGCGTTTGTGATATCCGAATTCTTTCACGTTCATTTCCGTCGTCACGTTCTTGTGCAGTACGATTAGATCGGTAATTAGCTTGGTTTGTAGCATTTCTGGTTCTTCTACCTAAATTGCTTCGTCTTATAGGAGGCATATCAAATATAAATTATTTTTTCACTAATCACGAACTAAACAAACACTAACTAACTAAACACTCTGCACAAAACACGATATACGAATTTGTTTCGTGTAACAGTTGACAAAAGCAAACTCAGTAGATTAGGTAACAGACAACTTTTTTTTTTTAAATTTGATATGACTTGAAGTCAAATCCTTTTAAGCCGTACGAATTGTTTTATTTATTTAAAAATAATAAAACACTGTTGGTAACGCGATTTTTGTAACCATAGCAATAAAGCTCAAATTGACTACGTTTTAGTTACAAATCATTTGTATGGGAAAAAGAAAAGGGCTATTTTTAGGGTTTTTCCAGCAATAATTCTAATTTTTCTCGCCGTAAAAACCATCCTTGAACTTCAACGAACATTTGAAAAAAAGATTTGGCCAAATTGGTCCAGGCGTTGTTGAGTTATGCGCTTATCAACACATTTTGCGATTCATTTTTATATTATAGATATACATATACAAGTTAGCAGAAAACACTGTTTTATTTCTTTCACATGACATTTTGTTGTGCGGGAGCCACAGCCGGCGGTGGCGGAGGAAAATAAAAAATACTTTTCTTTTTCTATATGGGTTTATCTTGTTCCTTAACCTAAGTAAACCACGGATAGTTGCCATATAGTCTGTATACATGATAAGACAAAAAAAAAAAAAACTGTGTCTAGCATAAATAATATGAAATTTTCTTTTAGAAAATCACAGAGTGCTAAAATGAGGGATGAAGTTACGTACAAGAATGTTACCCATGGATTAACAGTAGACGATAATGTACGAGTAAACACAATAACACAAGAATGACATATTTTTCTACTCCGGGTAGCCATAGGTCTCCTATGAATGCGAAATCGAGCTTTACAAAAGTAAGTTACCTAAAGATTCGACTTACTATCGAAATGTTAAGATGCCAAAGACCGATAATTATGTTGTTGATAATTATGGATATTTGAGTGACGATTTAATTTTCAAAGAATTGGTATTTAGAGATTTTGACTCATTGTCTGGGCACAATTAGTTGGATAATTTTATTATAGATATATGCTTGGCGTTAAATGTGTATGAATTGAAACTAAACATTGTAAAATTTTTATCTTGCGAGATTGTTCGGAGATTAATGGAGAAAACGGATATTGGAGAGAATGAACAGAAAAAGATTGTCTTTAAAGAGAATAGTATAGTGGTCTTATCGTGGAAAATAGGTAGTTCTCATTGGATTATGGCAATTGTTGATTTTAATAAAAGAGAATGTATGATTATAGATACCAAAAGACATAGGTAGTAAATGATGTGCAAAGCATTTTAAGGGATTCAGTACAAGAATGAAAGAAAATTGTATTTATGGTGACAAGAATGAGTTTCTATTGTTAAATTTTATTGCATGTCCTATGTATAGTATTCCAGTACAAAACGATGAATATGATTGTGAAGTTTTTATAATATATTACATGTTTACCATTATGTGTGAATCATATTCTGAACCAAGTTCAGAGTTTGATTCTAATGAATACAGGTTTTACTTAAAAAACTATCTGTTGGAAAAGTCTGAGAATATGATTGGTATGTGTGTCAGTAAAATTATAAAATCTTATTTATAAATATTTTACTTTTTAATAAAAAGTTTTTAAAGTTTAATTATTATAATTTAATTCATATTTTGTATTTTATGTCCACAGTCGAGTACAAAATATAACCACCAACTACACATGTCAAAAAAGTTTATGTACTATATACATAAATTTATCGTGTAGCTTTATAGATTTGTGTAATTGACAGTCCGAAGTCTGTTAAGTATTCAATGTCATTCAAAGATATTCATGTAATAATGGATTCATCCAATTTTACTTATATTCATGAATAATGTTGACTCGAAGTGAGACGGTATTTTGTACCTTAGATTTACATAGACAAATTGTAATTAATTATTTTATATTTGTTTTAGGAATACAATCAGGGCCGGCCCAAGATACGGGCGAACCGGGCGGTTGCCCGGGGCGCCTTAGGGCTCCAGACAGACGACCAGCGAAAGCCGGACATTTTTTTTGTTTTTAGTCAAAACGCATAAAAGAATTATGATGACAATTCCAGTAACAACTGCGAGCTGTGAGAGAAGTTTTAGCAAGTTAAAGTTAATAAAAACGTACTTACGATCAACTATGACAGAAGAACGTCTCAAAAATTTGGCATTAATCAGCATTGAAAATGATATTGTTTCTAAATTAGATGTAAATGAAGCAATACAAATTTTCGCTGATTTAAAATCAAGGAAAAAATATTTAGAATAATTAAGAATCACTATGTACTTAAAGAATCAATAATACATTTATCGATAATTGTGTCTGAATAATTATTTTATCCAGAATTTTATAAATATATGTCGTTTTAAACAATACCTATATGTAAAATAGTATTTAGTATATTGAATATTTTTTAAGGGCGGCTTATAAAAATTTGCCAGGGGCGCTATAATACCTCGGGCCGACCCTGAATACAATATCCATGGAAATTGACATTTGATTTAAGAATGCCCAACAGTTTAAAAAACAAAATATATTTGTAAGTATTAAGCATATAATATTATAATAAGTATTATAAAAACAAATATATTTTAGGTTTATAAATTCTGTGTGAATGATGACTGACTATTTGTATCGCTATTGTGTCATGATAACGGACTATTTGCTGAAATTGAAGCCTATAATCTCGACGATATTTGGATTCAACAAGATGATGTCATTTGCTACACAGCTCATGAAACCATGAATATTGCAAGAATAATTCGGTGAACAGTTAATTTCATGTTTCGGACTGGTGAATTGTCTACCTAGGTAGATGTGATATTACACTTCTAAACTTTTTTCTTTGGGGCTACATAAAGCCTAAAGTCTACATAACCAAGCCGGCTACGATTGAAGAATTGGAAGCCAACATCACTCTCGTAATTGGCCTAATACCATTTGAAATGTTTGAACACGTCATAGAAAATTGGAACTTCAGAATGGACCATGTTAGCCTCAGTTACGGCCAACATTTGAAAGAAATAATCTTTAACAAAATATTTATAAATAATGATTTTCTTGTATAATAAAAATTACCCGATAAAATTAAATTTTTTATTTATATTTGAAAAAAATACATCTAAATGAATCACCTAGTGTTTATATAGTAATTTTCAATTTTTTTTTTTAAATAGTGTTATAAGCGTTTATTAATTAAATGTTAATAGCGTTCATTTCAGGACATTGATCGCTTTTGATGTCGAATTCGTAAACGTAACCACCGTTGTTGGCCGCGCATTTTTTAAAATATTCCAACACTTTTTGCATTTGAATATCCGAAACAGGAGGCCCGATACCGAGTACACTGTAATTTGCAGCACATGTATTTTCATTGTTCTGCACGTGGATAAAATTATCCGTTTGTTTGTCTGCTACTATTGTGTCCGGCAACGGAACCATAGATTCCAGTGATGATGTGCTGCTCATTACGGGTTTCTTTCCTGTAAATGGTACCGGCAAAGACGCGTCCAAAGACTTGCTGGTTTTCATTGTTATCGACGGTTTCCAGCTGTTGGTATTATTATCGTTTTCGTTTCGTTCACCTGAAACAATAAACATGCGAATTTTATCGGATTTATTGTGTACTGTTTTTTAGATCCTGAGCGGAGTGCGAAGAATGTGTTGGTTTTAAAATAATGTATTTTTTTTTTATGTTTGTACTCAAAAATTTTACCAGTAGGAGTGCACCGATAATTACAGGATAATACCTCATTGCTGGTAGCAATTTGCATCTACTTTAAAGAAATAATTTTTCATTTTCTCAATACTTTATTTAATTGTTAGCAAAAAAATTAAATTATAAACGCAATTTGTCGATATCGATTAATCTTTATTTTTTCGCAATTTTGAAACTAATGGATATAGAAACATGAAAAATTTGCACCAATCATATGTAACTTTTATATTATATTAGGCAAAACATAATTTTTTCAAAAACAATTACTTTTAATTTTGAGCAATTTATGGCAATTAAGATTTCGATATATTTAATTTATAAATAGAAATAACTTTTAGCCTTAAAGCTTAAAATTTAATACAATGTCAGACGTAAGCATTACTTCAATTCTATATTAAAAAATGTTGAAAATCGTTATTCACAATTTTCTTTTATAAACATTTTAAATTTTTCGAAAAAGTGTATTTTATTTTGTGTTGAAAATTACATTATTTTATTTATTAATAATAAATAGATAGATAAATAATTAATTTTTTTTTTATAAAATTAGGATTCTATTACACCAAAACTCCGCAGAGAATCATTTTATCGTGAATGCAATGATTTGTTATTGTTTTCAAATTTATAGTAATAACAAAAGTTCGCTTTCACACAATATATGTATTAAATATATTGTATCTTACATATTATTATGGTATAAAACGTAAATAAGGAAATCGTTACCGTCGTGATCATGTTTCAGAAATGAACAATTTAATTTCGCCAGAAATTCGTACAGTTTACAAGCAACGTCCACATGTAAAAAATAACCATCAGTGGCTAAACATTTGCAGAAACTTTCACAGCACAGCAAAATGGTGTCTTTTAACGACTGAAATAATCACAGCATTTTATATAGTCTCATTTAGAGTGTGAGTGATCACAAAATAAAATATATTATTTTGTGCTTAAATTATAAAAGCAATACGGATTTGTGGAAAAAAGATAATGTGGCAAGGATGACAATAGAAGATTGAGAAAAGAGAATGTGATGGGCGTTAAAAGAAATTTTGAAGGAATTGAGTAATGAATGGAAACGTGTGCGCTCAAAGGATAAATGGGCATAATCGAGAAGGATATGATTAATGTCACAGATGCCAGGGAAATCATGAAAAGTGATTTTTGTTTTTTAATAATAATATTATTTATATATTTCACAATGATTTTTTTTTATGGGAAAACATGTTTGCTTCATTCAAATAAATGATAATATTAAGTTTAATGAAATATAAATGTTGCTCAGTTTACAAAAATATATGATATACTACGTGATAAAATATTATAACTATGCGATACTATTGTGTCGCCCAGTTAATAAATGTTATTACATTTAAATATGCATTGCGATAAAATGTTTAAATGTGCGTTTTTATATTATATAAATATAATAGTATATACCCATTAATCGCAACCCACCTATTTGATTCGAATAAAATGTAGAAACTTTTTATAAAATAAATACGTTTTAAACGTATTATATGTTCCAGACAGAATATGCAATATAATATAAAACCGAATTGAATTGTTTGAAAAAAAAAATTAAGAAAAACTAATGTTATATTTTAATTAAATTTTATAATATTTTAAAATATTAACCAATAGTTAATAGATTATTTTAAATGACTGTGCAAAGTATGCATTGTATATAACTTACATTTAAAAAATATATATATATACAATATAAAAACTGATAACAAAACAATATTATTGTTATTTATTGGTGGTACTGGTGTCTAAAATTCTAACTCACGGTTTATTATTACGGGGAGAATGTAGAAAATAGAAACATGTAATGATCTATAATATTTCTACCTATATATATATATATATATATAGGCTATACGTAATACTATTAAAATTTTAGTACTTATAGCTGTTAATAATTTTTGTCCTTTGAATTTTCTAACTGCATTTAGATATTTATAAAAATAATATTTGTGAGTATTATGTATTATGTATAATAATATGCAATACTCAACCGAGTATAGAAACTACGATTAACAAAATTAAATTACATATATGCCTATTATTATAATTTATTTGTAAAAAGAAACTATCGATTTCTCTTACTTTCGTCCAATGTCCAAAAGTAATGCCCAAGAATTCTACCATATTCAAGTGTTCTCCATGAAAATTTCCGATTTTATAAATTTGTTCTAATAAATTGAAATCGAGCGATAAGTCAGACCACACCTCTTCTATTCTCTCTTTTGTGCCTACTGTGGTACCCAACTGAAATAAATATCGTACGGTTAATGCAATTATAATTGTTGTGTATAGGTACGGCCGCTTACTTGAAACGCTAATATTCTGAACAGAGTCCGATCTTGTTTGTAAGCCGAATTATTTTCGTGTTCGCCAATTGAAATATATTGATCATCTGTGGCTTTAAAATATTCGGCCGACCAACTTATAATGTCTTCGGGTTGAGATCGTATGGCCGCCTTGACGTAATTTTTTAATATTTCTGGCAAACTATTTGGAACGTTTAACGAATCCATCGTTTTTCGAACATTGACTAGTTCACAATTTTATATTAGGTAGGTAGGAGGTACCTATAAACAAACGGTGTCTATCTAAACAGCCAATACTGTAATGTGCCGAGTAAGGTAATCGCATCGATAAACCGTACGTTAAATATATTATAATCAAGCGTAAATTACAAATTGTTACTGTGGATAATTTATATGTGGTGTTTGTAATAATATCTCTGGAGCGTGTTAGAATACATTGTATAAACACTTTCTTATATGCTACTCGACAGAGTACGCGGGGAATATATTATGCACACCACTGCCATGTTTTCATATTTGTTTCTATGGTTTTGAAAAATCGATTTTGTTGGAGGAAAACACGAAACGAGCCAGGGAAAAGTAAAACTATGTAGACAATAATGCACACGAAGTGACGGGCCGAGTTTCGACGTTGCGTGACTATTATACAGGTCTATACGAAATTACATGTTGAACGGAACGTGTACCGGAAGAAGTTTTATCGTCGACAATATTTTGACGGGTTCTTTGTAATAAAATATTATATTCGGCGTATAATATTACCAGTGCTTGTACTGGCAAGAAATCAGTAAAGAGACGTGCGAGTAGTGTATTAGAAATTCGCGTTTAAAAATACTGAAATATCTTGTTAATTCATAGGGGAGGAGGGGAAGCTTTGTCACGTGCCAACCCGATACCCGTATAATTTTCCATAATAAAACTATACAAATAATATTTATTTATTTTTTTTTATTAAATATATTTATAATATTCGTATTGATAATATAAATAATATATTTAAAATTTGTCCATTAACGGATTATACGAACGATGATCCCAATTTCGGTAATCGTGTTTTAGACAATATTATATACTTCATCTTAATTTATTTTATTACTTTATATCCCCGACTCTAAACATATTAGGTATATTATCCGAGTAAAAATAATTGAACAGAATGCGCAACAAATTTATGACGTTTATATATGTATAAATGCTCAAAAATTAGTGTACTTAATTTAGACGCGATTGTATTTCTATCACAAAACATAAATCCATCACGTAAAGCGTCAAATCGATATCGTTTTTGTTCTGATAACAACACGAAGAAGAATTTTCTGATCGGAAAAATAATCCGATTATATTTGTGCGCTAAAATTATAAATACAAAAGTGTAAAAATGAGCTATTGCGTAGTATTGTATTAAAAACAATTAGAAGAAAGACGCTGAAATAATTTTGGAAAAAAAAAAGGTAATCTGTTCTCCCCACGTCACCCTCACTATGGACATATACATTGAATACAAAATATTCCTATTTATAATTTGAGTGTAAATAGCCGTTGCGTGAGAAACTATAAAGGCGTGACAGATAACTATAATTAAACGAATTTAACGTAAGTCAAATTAGTGGTTCGTGTTATTTTTCTGTGGTATCAATACCTAAATAACTCCGATTTTTAACAACGTTTCGGCTTTTTTTTTTTTTTGATATTTAAACAAAAATAAAATGTTTTGAGTAAACGAAATCGTTAACGAAAGAAATGCATAGATTGGAGAGGGGGATATTAAAATCGTCGATGAAGAAACGCACTGAGTCGTTAAATTAATGGGCCACAATAATTTTTTATTTTTGAGAAAAACTCAATAAGTATATTACGTGACCGTTATCTGTTTAGATTCAATAATTGTCATCAAAACAATTAGTTTCCGATTGAAACGACTGATGACAAAATGCTATGAAAACGAATATGAACACACATCAGGTGAAGAATTTGAAAAATTTAAAAATTCGTTTTCAAGTAAGTAAATATAGTTTTTTTTTTAACTGCGCGAAACGCGTTTAACTACACTGTTTTAGAATGAGGTCTGATAATCTATGTGTGAACATACCAGGCTAATCTATATGAAAATACTAGTATCGGGTATATTAAGTACAAATTATAGTGAAATATTATTGTTTTGAGATTTCAACCACAAAATATAGTGGCGTAGCTTGACAATTGACAAGAAAAGTTTTATTAATTAAATTTATTATCAAATATTAATTAAATGCGTAATTTAAAACAATAAGTTACACCGTGTTAAAAATATTTTTTAAGCATGTTTTATAGATTATAAATTGTGTAACTAGTTTACTATGGTAATAAAATAAACAATTCATTTATTTCATATTATTTTCACAAACGTGAAAAACTTTTATAATGTTTTAGGAATTATATTACAATCGCGTGACTATAATAATTGTATTTTTTTTTCTTACGGATTTATATACAATTCAGGGGTTTACAATTGTCGAGGATTCGATTGTTTTTGTGTTTGTGAGTCGCGCACGTTTGGTTATATATATATATACAGGAATTATTTCACAAAATATTAACCAAACTATTATGATCTAAAAACTAATTTATTGAATAATGGTTTTACAAAGAAGATAATCGATAAATAATAATAATACATGATAGGATTTTAATAAATTGAAAAATGTCAATAAAATATTATTGGATTATGTACGTATACGTATATAAAATAATGATTAAAAAGGAATTAAAACATATTTAATTTTATAATAATATATCGAAACAATTCAGAATGTAAATGGCATATTCTAGATTAGGTACTATACACCGTACACTCATACAATAAGTGTACATATATTTATTGCTTTTTATGTTTTAAATAATAGTAACTAGCTATTTTGAGAAGCATTTGTCACGCATGCGACATTTAAGACACGATTCACCAATAAATTATTGTGTATAAAATATTGTCTTGTGCTCAGAGGTTTACTGCGACATTTTGTTCATACTGCAGCTCTTAACGACTCACTATAACTTACAATGTAGAAGTATGATTGTATTTTCGATCACTGTTTATCGTAAATCAATAGTATACAATCTCATAGTTTATTCAATAGTATTTACATTTTATGTACTATTATAATATACATTTTCGTTTATAAATACATACTTTTAATCAGGTAATTAGGTTCTATAAAACCATAATATTAAAACTCATGGTAGTATTATGTGAATGTAATTGCTTGTAATAGTAAAAAAAAGTGTATGCTTTTATAAGTATAAAAAAAAGAAAATTATTATTTCAGATTAAAATGTCAGAAGGAAATGATAATCCACAAGATCCACGACCTGAGTTCTTTGGGAATTACATTATAAAAGCGTTGAAGGTAAAATCTGAAAAATGGTTCAGATTAATGGTGACAGAGGAACAAGGATCAAAAGTCTACAATTTTTTGGACAATCCTGAATGTATTGTATTGATCATATTTCAGGTACCGAATTAAAATGTACTTATGAATAAATTAAAATGCGAAATTAATACGCCTTAAGTATAATTAAAATTGTACGTTTTAAAATTAATAAATAAATATTTTTACTAAATAATATTAATTATATTCATTTATTTATACTAAATAAATTCGTAATTAAATATAATTAATAGGTATCAATTCTACTTGTTAATATTTTTTGAAAATTGTATACATCTGTATATTTTTATTTGCATCTTTACATTTATAAAGGATCAGTAAAATATATCTTTATATATAATTTATTAAGAACATAATTAAATATAATTCTAAAAATAAAAAATGTCTGTATCATAAGTTGTGAAACATTTCACTATTTATTATTATTATTATTATTATTATTATTATTATTATTATTGATTATATATTTTTATTTTTAACCAATCGTAAAATAACATCGAAAAAATTATTTGAATTTCATAACTTTATTGTTAACATACCTGGTAAATATTAAAATTTAATAAAATTTAGAATATGGCTGCACAGTTATTTGCAATGGATAATTTCCCAGTTCCCCTGAAAACCAAAGCGATATATTTTGTAAAAATTGGCAAGGTTGTCGTACCTAAAGATAATCCAAGTTCAGTTCTAATAATTGGAGATATGGCGAGCAAACCTATTGAACAATTGGCGACTATTGTAGACGATGTAAGTGCATATAACAATAACCTATATATTATTTATATTTATGGTCTATCATTTTATTAATGTTTTGGTGTACATTGCGAATAGAATAATATTATAACACCGATTATGATTCAGAGCCTGTGCGAACGAGGGTCTAGGTCTCTAGGAGGTCGTGAAGATTTCTTATTAATTATTACATATTTTTCGACAATAGCATAATTACAATATAAAATTTATTAAAAAAATTCAGTTATAAATTTGAAATATAAGGAGACCGCGTCAAAGGTAGATGGATACGGTGAACAGAGACTTAACAAGAATTGATCTTACTTAGAGCATTAGTTTGGCATCGGATAAAAATTAGTGAAGAGGAATTGTGGAAGCGGCAAAAAACCTAAATGGTCTATTGTGAGCCTAAAAAGAAAAGAAAACAATAAAAATGAATAATATACAATAAATAATAATATTATATATTTTCTATGGTGTATTGAGATTATTTTTTTGATTAATTTTGGTTTTGAGTTGTTTACAAGTGTAAATATTAGTGATGTCATAGTCAAATTATGAGTATTTTATTGAAATGTAATTTAATATAAAAATAATTCTTAATATGCGTCATAGATTATGCTATTTTTATTTATTAAACTCATAGGTGATTATATGAAAATAGATCATTCTATCATCCGTAAAATTGGAAACACAAAATCCGATTTTACTATGTTCTTTGTGTATCGGACATTTCCTTAATTTGTATCATTTTTTTTTTTTTTTTTTGAAAAAAAGGCGACTCTATGACTTAAATAATGATCTCCGTTATACATATAGTCAATATTAACACTTATATTAAAATTACAAATTTGTGATGAAAATGCTCAAATTCCAAATATATTACTTAGTTAGACAGAGGGATAGTGAAAAGTTCTATTCACAAAACTATAATTTTTAAATAATATATAATATGTAATATATGTAGAACGAACATACTATAAACCCTGTAAATATATAATGTTATAATATTTAAAATATCATAAAGTTGTTCTCTAAATAAATATTTGTAATATTTCATTCGATTTCTATTCATTTAAAATTTTACGTAATACAATATTATATTTTAATCAAATAGGTTTTTGTTCCTTTACTTGCAAATCCAGAAAATCATAAAAATTGGGCCGCTGTTGTTTCATTAGATGTCAGAGAACACGTACATAGTCTGAAAAGTACTGTGTATCAAGTTAAAGGACAGATGAATGGTCAGACAATTTTACCAATGCCAGTTGGCTTGGAACGTTTGGATGTTATTGAGCAAATAGTCAAAGAAAGGTAAGACCATAAAAGTAGTGAAATTTTATTAAATATTATTTAATTTTCTATTGTTTTTCATAAATCATTTATGCTTGAACGTTATTCACTAAAATAAAACTTGATGTATGAAAATAAAAATTGGTTTTGTAACATTTGACGATTGTAATGGCTAGAACGCAATACGTCCGTTATTTTCATACAAGCAAGAAAAAAAATTGTTAATATTTATATTTATATAAAAATTACATATTATTATATTTTATATTTATATTTTTATTGATCTACCTACACAATTGTGAATATAACAAATATAACTTTCAAAGTAATGTAATATTGTAAATTGTAATGTTACGTTTTGTTAAGTCAATATACTTGAAATAGTAAGGTACAAATATCTTACTAATCATAATTGTATTAATTATTGTTATTTTTAATATGTGTAGATATAATTAATATATATGTATACATATAATTTTTAGAAAATATTTTATACTTTGTAGTGATGGAAAAATAGTCGATTTACATTTTAAATCGGCTGTAGAAGGAATGATTATTAAATGGGCAACACAAATACAGGAAGTTCTGAGTGCAGATTCTGCGTCAGTATTTAGGAGCAATCAACATTTGATTCCATGGGCCGGTAACTGAATTGATAGTTATACCTATTAGTATTACTTATATAATAAAAACAACAACGACAGCAGTAATAAGACCTACGTTAGTTTAACGAAATATTGAAAATCGTATATTTATTTTAGAAGTGACGTTTTGGAATAATCGAGTCCAAAATTTGGAATATATTTTTGAACAGTTAAGAGATCAACGTATAATAAAGATGAATACTATAGTACAGTTAACCAACAGTGCTTACTATCCATGTTTAAAGAATATTTATGTTAATGTTATTTCTGGTAATGTATTATATGAATATGTGTGTATAGAAAATCGCAGATATTGTAATATTTGGTTTTGTTTTAATTCGCAGCTTTAGAGGAGGCCAAGGATATAGTCCATTATTTAAAACCACTGCAAAAGCATTTTAAGCTACTGGAAGAAACTGATTTCGGCGACATAGCTCAGTGCTTAAGCCCTTTGATGCACGTCGTGTGTTTAGTGTGGTCCAATTCTCGATTTTACTGTAGCTCCGGCAAAATTATTGTTCTTTTAAAGCAGATAAGCAATTTATTAATAGCACAGGTCAGTGTTAAGCATGTTCAAATATTAAATAATGATTTATGCGTAAAAACAAATTAAAACTCATTTTCTAGTTATACGTATTCATAACAAATAATTCCTTTTTTTTTAGATATATTATTACGTAGGAACAACACCTCTATTTATATTGTATATTATAATAAATTAATCTAGGACATCTCGACGTGAAGGTATATTATTTGATATCCGACGCGTTTATTATTGATAAATGATAGTAAATTTATACATATAGGTCTACCAAATTTTTGAACGAGTTCTCGTTGAATTTTTATCAATTTTTCAATTTAAAAGTTAAAGTGTACATAGTATTATTGATATTTTTTTCAGCCAGTTATTAGTCAAAGACAAGTTAATAGTTAACCGAAAAATAAAAAATAAATAAAATAATTATGTTGACGTCTATAAACGTACTTTAAAATTAATTTGCTAATTATGATAATTGAAACATCATCAGTTTTTTAAGAGTATGACGAATCAATTTAATAATTTATATGTAGTAGGTAAATGTTTATCTTTTCTTCTTCTTCTTCTTCTTCTTCTTCTTATTATTATTATTAGAATAAACAGACTATAGGGTCATCATTTTATATATCCAAACATTTAGTAATCTAAATATGATATTTTGTATTTTTCAATATGATCCTTTTCTTAATTTATCAAGACCGTAGACTTAAATTTTTTTTCAAATTATTATTTTGATTTTGCGAAGATTTTCTATTATTATTATTATTATTATTATTATTATTATTATTATTATTATTATTATTATTATTATTATTATTATTATTATTATTATTATTATTATTATTATTATTAATCGTTAAGAATAACGATTTGTATCATCAAATGATGATTTTATAACACAATAATGTATATTCTTATTTATATACTTAAATTGCAAATTATCGAAATAATTAATAATATTTATTTTTATTTTTTTTTACTGGCAGGCTGTACGATATTTGGATCCGTCGTCAATATTTCAAAGTGATATACATGAAATAAAATTAAGAGTACATCATTGTATATTTATTTTTGAAAAATTCAGGTACTTATATGACAAATTGGTAACACACTCCTTTTTTTTTAAGAAATCATTTCACAATAAGAATGTAAATTATTGTCATTCGTTACTTATACGCATTTTCAATTCTATCGTCACAAGTAAAAATCTATATTTTATTCTAGAAATGTATTCAATGAATATCGTCGAAAATTACACTGTTATTTCGGGAACAATGCAACTCCACTTTTGTGGACTTTTCATCCAAATATAATTTTTAGTCGTACCGATTTATTCATTAAGAGATTACTGATCATTGAAGTAAGTTTATTTAATAGATTAGTTATTAAAAATCTGTAATACAAACTTTCCCCGTATTTTCGCTTATACTTTAATTAATATATTTAGTGGTTTTTCGACACAGTGGTTGAGTTTACGAAACTGGAAAGAATAGAATTCAGTGGCCTTAAAGGGCGATTGCTCAGTGCTCGAATAACTGAAATATATTCGGATTTCAATGAACAGTTCTCTTTGTTTTCAAGTAAAGCATACGATGTACTCGAACCGGAAGACGAACGTTTTGAAATAGATTATGAGCAGTTTAAAGAGAGTATAAAAGATTTGGACCATCGTTTAGCTTTTACACTTAGTCAGGCATTTGATGACTGCTATAATTTGGATAGCGTATTCAAGGTCTGTGTAAAATATAATACACGTTTAAGTAATGTATTTTTGGCTTCACACGAATATATTATTATTGCTGGAATATAGTTGGCAACTTAGTATTCAATGATGTGATTATATAAATAATATTTTTCTATTGTTAATTTTATAATATAAAATTAATATTAATTATTTACTCGTATCAAGTAATATACGTAGATAATTAAAATTATTATTTAAAATATGTCTTATATAAATATGTAATATAAAATTAATTGAAAGCATTATAATTTGGGATATTCAAATTATTATCTTTATGTGCGGTATGTTTTTAAGGGCAATTAATCTTGAAAAAGAGAAGTTATAATAATTTATTTAGTGTGATTATAAATTAGTTATTTATCATTGTGGTATTATATAAACGTAACAATAATAATAATAATAATAATAATAATAATAATAATAATAATAATAATAATAATAATAATAATAATAATAATAATAATAATAATAATAATAATAGTAATAATAATAATAATAATTATAATAGTAATCTCTTAACGATAATTATTATTTATATTGTAATGTTGCAAAATATGTACATCCATAGTTAATATGACGGGTTAAGAAGCGACTATAATTTACAGGTCTTTTAAGAATACCGAAGGTTACAATATAAAAAAAAATAAAATTATTGTTGTCTAAAACGTATACACGTTTTTATTTTAAAGCTGTTATGGATTTAGGATCCATAAGAAATCCAGTAAGAAACTGGACCACGATCACCATTTAAAATTATTATATTATATTTTACTCATATAATGTGTATCACGAATAAAAATATTTATTTTTCACCATTACTCATTATGTTTACAATTTACTCATTATAAATCTAAGATAAAAGTAATGCATATTATATTCTTTTGATTGGTACTGTGTCATATTATATTATGTAATATTGAATAAGTACCTATTAATAAACAATACGACTATACGTATGTGTTTGTTGACTGTGAATATTTTTATTGTACATTTGTACACGAAAATCGAAACATTTTTCTTTTAATTATTTCCATTAATTAAAAAATTAATTTATTTTATTTTTAATTTAATTTATTTTAATTTTATTAATTAATTTATATTATTTCTTATTTGATCAGATAACTTGAATTTATAAAAAATTATTAGTTTTATGTTTAAATATAACAAGCAAGTGTAACAATGTATATAAATAAACTGTTTATTTGTATTTTTTCTTATTCTAATTAAATAAAGGTATTGTTGTACCTTAATTCAACCTAGTTATAATTAATTGAATTTCCTTACGTTTTTTATTAAATTTTCGGAAGACGAAATTTCACCGTTTGATCTCCTACTATATAACCCAGTTTGTAATTAATTTTGTTTATTTTGTATAAATATCTATGTACTAATATTATGGAAACAATTTATTAAAAGGGACGGCATTTTATTAATAGCACAAAACGACAAAATACTTGGAACCGGCCCTGTATATATATACAGTGTGTAAACGCTAATTGAAAACACTCAATATTTTTGCGTAGAGCAATGCATTTTGAATTCTGTTTTTTTAGATGGAAGTTGTACTTAATAATACACATTTTTATGGTCTCTGAACTTAAATCTGTTTATTATATTCGCGCATGCGCAATGCAACTTTTTTTTCTTAAATGGCAACCCCCACTTTTGAGCACAAATTATTTTTTTTCATATTTTTTTATGAATTTTAGTGGTTCAACCAACTTTATATGTCCAAAATTGATTGAATTACAGCAATCTAACGAAAAATATCGAAAATTTCGCGATTTTCATTTTTGTCCCCTATTACTCTGAAAAAAAACCGTCCTAGATACTTGAAAACTACCCCATCTAATTTATTAAAGTTTTATTTCATTTCGAACTACCCATTGTTAGGTCCATAATTAGCTGAGTTACGGATATTTCAATTTATTTGAAATTTTCCGCAAGAATTTGTAATAATTTTGCCGTTACATGGACATTTTTTAATTACAGAGGTTGATTCTGTCACTTTACCATTTATTTTATGTTCTACAATTGTTTTTAACTTGTGAATGAATAGTGCGACACTGAAATGTCTATTCAATATTACTTTTCACAATTATACTATTGAAAATTGCAACAGAAACTTAAATAATTTGTTTCATTATTATCTTTAACATTGATCATTAAATTTTATCGGGCCTTCTACAGTATCTTTTGGATAAACTTTATCTTAATAGCCTCATATCAAAAATGTATTTGCTTTGACACTAATTTAAAGAAAATAAATGAAATAAGCAAATAGTTCAATATTTCTCACTGTTCATTTATATTGTACAACATTTTGTAAAATTTGACTAAAAGCAATATTAAATATGAATCATTCGGAGAAAGTTGATATGCTATTTACTTATTGGGAGTGCCGTAAAATTCACGTCTTACAGCACAAACTTATGCTCAACGTTACCCAGGTATGCTTAGTTAAATTTATTATTTTTATTTAGAGAATTTTCTATATTAATTTTTTTTTTTTATTTACTCCAGATAGAGAACAACCTTCTTGCATTTTTTTTTTCATCTTAGAAAAAAATCTTAGAATTTGGGGATCATTTTCAATAAGAAGTAACAATCCACAACAAAGACGAAGTGATTCATTAGGTGAAGAGGTCGAGAACCAAGTATTAGCGTACGTCAGATTAAATCCTCGAGTATCTACACGTCACGTTGGTAAAGAAATTGGAATATCTCATACTATGGTTCATAAGGTTTTAAAAGTATAAAATGCATCCGTATCGACCTGATATAGTTCAACATTTGCGCGAGGGTGATGCAGTTCGTAGAATTACATTCGTTGCTTGCTTGGTGGACAGATTAGACGAAAATCCATTTATTTTAAATTCGATATTATGGACAGATGAATCTAAGTTCACCAATAATGGTGTTATTAATAAACAAAATAACCGTTATTGGGACGATCAAAATCCACATTGCACATTTGAAACTAACAACCAAACCGTGTGGGGAACAAATGTCTGGTGTGGTTTAATTGGTGGTAAACTGTTGGGACCATATTTTTATGATGGAACACTTAATGGTAGAAAATATTATAATTTTCTAATAAATGATTTACAAATGATGTTTGAAGATATTCCGTTAGCTATTAGACAAAATCTAATTTTTCAACAAGATGGCGCTCCAGCTCACAATGCAATTATTGTTCGAAATTATTTAAACGAAACATTTGTAAATCGATGGCTAGGAACGCACGGACCCATTGAGTGGCCACCAAGATCACCTGATCTTACTCCATTAGATTTCTTTTATGGGGTCACTTAAAAACTATTGTGTATGCCGATCCTCCTATAAATCTTCAACATTTAAAAGATAGAATAAAAGAAGCATGTAACGAACTGACCGAAGCACAAATTACAGCTGCAACTAATAAAGAACTTATACGGCGTGCTGAAGCATGTATTGAGCACAACGGACAACGATTTGAGCAGTTTTTAAAATAAAGTTATTATAATTAAATAAAATTGTTACTAGAGTTAAGTTTATTATCAATTAAACTGTTAATTACCTGTTAAAAGTAAAGTAAAATACATAAATTACATACCTACATTTTTTTCTTTCCTAATCCTATTTATTCAAGTAAAATTATGACAAATCGACATTTCAGTGTCGCACTATTCATTCACAAGTTAAAAAACAATTGTAGAACATAAAATAAATGGTAAAGTGACAGAATCAACCTCTGTAATTAAAAAATGTCCATGTAACGGCAAAATTATTACAAATTCTTGCGGAAAATTTCAAATAAATTGAAATATCCGTAACTCAGCTAATTATGGACCTAACAATGGGTAGTTCGAAATGAAATAAAACTTTAATAAATTAGATGGGGTAGTTTTCAAGTATCTAGGACGGTTTTTTTTCAGAGTAATAGGGGACAAAAATGAAAATCGCGAAATTTTCGATATTTTTCGTTAGATTGCTGTAATTCAATCAATTTTGGACATATAAAGTTGGTTGAACCACTAAAATTCATAAAAAAATATGAAAAAAAATAATTTGTGCTCAAAAGTGGGGGTTGCCATTTAAGAAAAAAAAGTTGCATTGCGCATGCGCGAATATAATAAACAGATTTAAGTTCAGAGACCATAAAAATGTGTATTATTAAGTACAACTTCCATCTAAAAAAACAGAATTCAAAATGCATTGCTCTACGCAAAAATATTGAGTGTTTTCAATTAGCGTTTACACACTGTATATATATATATATATATATATATTTATTTATATTAGTAATAATTAATAATATAATTTTGATTATGATCATATAGTTGATTGAGATTATGGGTGTCATAATGGATCGTTCTGGAATAAAAGACATGTTTATAACTAACTATGATAAAGTTTTAAATATGTTGACAACTGAAGTTACTATTTGTAAAGTTTGTAGATAATTTGTTTTTTATAATCTGTATTAGATAATAATATTAATACTGTCAGTGGTTTGTTTTTAGAATTTGTTCGAAAATCAACGGATGGCTATTCAAATTCAAGGTTCGGCAGTTGTCGATAAACTTATGCCACCAATAGCTGGTACATTAAAATGGTCAAAATCTCTGAAATCTAGAATTGAACACCCAGTACAATGTTTTAAAAATTCGTAAGATGTAATTTTGCTCAAGTTGACTATCAATTAATGAATACGGTTTTTAGAATTGTCCAGTCTGAAAAATCACAATTAATAATAGAAGAAGTTGATAAAATGATTGTTTCATTGAATAAACTCGAAATGGATTTAATAGAAAACTGGAAAGTAAACGTACCAACGAAATGTGAAGAGCTATTAAAGTTGCCGTTATTCGCACGTAGATCTCAGTGTAATGAGCTACAACTCAATTTTCATCCAGATGTAAATCATATATTTTTATTATACGGTATTTAATCGTATAGTTTTTAATCAATATGTTTTTAGTTAGTTGCAATATTCCGGGAAGTTCATTATTTTCTTTCGTATGAATTGAATGAAATGCCTATCGAAGCATTAAAATTGTACGAAAGAGAAGATACGTTTAGGATATATTGTATTAATCTTAATAACATAAAAGAATTGTACGTTTCAACTTGTTTTATTTGAATTTTTAAAATTAATTTAACATTTCGTATTGATTAAAACGTATTAATAATTAGTTACAACAAATTGAGAAACAACAGTCGTCAAATTGAGTTTGAGTTAGTTAAGGAGGAAATTGAACAAATCGACGAATTAATAGAAAAAGGAGTATATTCTTTAAATTGGAATTCCAAAGGTACACACCATATTTATAAAATGATTAGAAATATCAATGTTAATAAAATTTATTGTATTAGGCCTCAATGAATACATCGAAAGTGTTCAAGACCTCGTATATAAATTGTATCGTAGAGTACAAAAAACACAAGAAAATATAAAACGGATGAGATCATCGATATCATCGTGGGCTAGACTTCCGGTATTGTGTCGAAAGGATAATAAAAAGGACACACTATTAGCAATGGATGATCGCCAGGAACGGTTTTCTAAGAGGTTATAAAATGTTATATTATACAATAGTTGAATACAATCAATTATTATTTATTAATTATCCGTCTGATTAATCCAAAATAGTAAATACCTATTAGTTACCTATTGTTCGAGTAAAATATTTCACTCGTCGATTAATTGTTTTAGTTATTTTTGATATTTTGTATTTAAGTTGGTTTTTAAGAACGTACTCTAAAAGTGGCCTGAATTTGAAAACGAGCATCCGATATTATTTTTTTTTTACCAAAAAAGAATACATAAGATCTACCCAGAAAATTGCAAAAAATATAAGTGTTTAATAAAGAGTAGTTCATTTGTTTAATATTATTTTAAAAAGCTTATAAAATAATTTTTTAAACGACGAAAATATTGAATAAATATGCGCGATATATATAAAATGTTTTACTGTTTTATTATTTTTATTTATGATCTTAAAATGAATAAAGATCAACGAGGTGAAGGGTATTACCAATTTGGCCAATGGAGTGATGAATTCCAAATTCAAACGGGAATAGATTCGGCTACTGCCAAAATAATTATATATTTATTAGTATTACTTGACAAATATGTTACTATATTGAATAGACGGAAAGAAATCGAAAAAGCTGCTGTTGACATTTATAAACTTCTTCAAGAAAATTGTGTATTATTCGGTATGCAAGATCAGACCAATCTTAAGGAATGGCAAAATTATATGGTCTTTATTGATTCTATTGTCGCAGACGCTCTGTTGAATGCTATAGGGTGCAGGTGATAATAATATTATTTAAAAATGTAAATTATTTAAAATACTCGAGTACTTATATACATTTTATTTTTAGCTTATGTTATATAGCAGAGAATATGATTCCTGGATTATCGAACGCACCATTATTTGAAGCTTGTCTCGAGTTACACGAACCAGAATTAGTTTTCATTCCATCATTAGATTCAAGAACCGAAGGGAATTTTCGTTCCATAATTCAAGGGATAATTGACGAAATTATTGAACTTTCTAAACTTATGCCACGGATTTGTCATAACAAAAACAATGCTCGTGATTACTATGTAAGTTAAAAAAAAAAAACATAGTTTTTATTTTCAAATTATATTAATAATATTACACTAGGAAGAAATGAATTCCAATGTAGACATTTGTGACATGAAAGAGGATATTATGAATACAGTAACTCGAGTGATTGAAGAGGTGATTTATTTTAATTAAAGCCCTGATTTACCGGCAATTTTCGAAATTGTTCTTAACGATATAATAAAATTAGGCAAACAATTACTGTATGAATTTTGAAAACTATTCGTATTTATGGTTGGACGATCGCGAACTTTATATGCAACATTTTCTACAATACGGTCACCCACTTTCTATGGAAGAATATGAAAACATGTCGTTAGATGAAAATTATTCCCCTCCTGTTGTGAATCCAACAATGGACCAGTTTAAAGAACAAGTACCTAATATTTTTTTCTGACATTAATTGAATATTAATAATAATTATAATTAATACGTTTCATGTTGTTAGATTGATAATTTTGAAAGTCTTTATTGTGAGATTGAACAATTGAAATCTGTTCAAGTATTCGATTCGTGGTTTCAAGTTGATTTGAGACCTTTTAAACAAGCGCTATTGAATATGGTATGTAAATGGAGTCATATGTTTAAACAGCATTTGATGGACAATGTAACTAATAGGTAAGAATGAAATTCATTTCGGCGGAATTAAATTAAAAAATTAACTGGATTGGAAGCCAATATTTTATTTCATTGTTTTGCATACACGAAATGTAGTAATGTAAAAATGGAGGAAACCTCTATTTCATTTTTTTTTTCGTGCATAACTAAGATTTACAATTATTTATAAATAATTTAATTTATTTTTTAATGCTTACAAGTTAAATTATTTGTGTTTTAAAAATATTCTTTATGTTTAGTCTTTTCGATTTGGCTAAGTTTATACAAGACGCTGATGGAGGATTAATGCAACCTGTGGTAGAAGGAGATTACGAAGTTCTCGTCAGTGTAATGGGATATTTGTATAAAGTAAAAGAAAGACAATCGACTACGGACGAAATGTTTCAACCTTTGACAGATACGATACAACTGCTGAAATATTACGATATGGAACTTTTAGAAGAAGTTAACGTTCTTTTACAGGTTTTGAATGAATAAAAAACTGTATTACATACAAGCATAAAATATAAACAATAATATTTTTAGGAGCTCCCCGAACTTTGGAATAACACATGTAAATTAGCAATTAATATAAAACAACAAGTAGCTCCTTTACAAGCAATCGAAGTAAATAATATACGAAACAGAATTTCATATTTCGACAGTAAAATTAACTATTTCAGAGAGAATTTCAAAAAATCAAACATTTTTAGGTAACGATTAATAATCTATAAATAATAATTTTTAGGTAGATTATATTGTTGATGAAATAGTAAATTTTAATTTCTATTTAGATACGACTGTTCATATCCATATTTCGTATTAAATGATGAAAATTTGAATATATTAATTTTCGAGACTAATATGGCTCAAATTCAAGAGTCTGCGTCACTTTTTGAAATAAATGTTCCGGAATTTAAATTGCTCAAACAGTGTAGAAAGGAATTAAAACTATTAAAGGTTCGTATAGTAATATAACATATGTTTAATAATATTATTTATTACATTTTATTAAAAAAATTATTCCAGCAACTTTGGGATTACGTGAATTTAATACATTCATGCATAAATGATTGGAAAACTACACCTTGGCGTAAAGTGGACGTTGAAAACATGGACATTGAATGCAAAAAATTTGCAAAAGAAATCAGAGGTATAGATTAGTATTCAATATCTTGTTTTATTTAATATTATTTTATTTATTATTTTTTTTAACGAGATAACGGGTTATGCTATGTGTCTAGAGGTGGACGGATTGATCGGGATACTGGGAAATTTCTCGACGGCCCGGTCACATATAGTTAAATCTTTGAATGTGCGAGATTTTATATATTCAACTTGTTAAAATTAAATAATCAGAATATCCATTTTCAAGTTTGAGAATACTGTTATTATTTTTATAAGTATACTGTAGAGAGAATTAAGTTAAAAATAAGATATTTAAAAAAAGTAAAGTGCAATTGTAAGACATTGTATTAAAAGTTATCGAGTTGCTTCAAGTAAAATTTTCCGGTTTACAACTTAAAAGAGCTAATTCGTCCATAAATGTGTTTAAATTTAGCGCCTTCATGCATCTTTGCGATTAAGAAATTATTATTTATTTATATTTTATTTTACAGCACTAGATAAAGAGATGAGATCATGGGATACTTATACGTCTTTAGAAGCTACTGTCAAAAATATGGTGACGTCTTTAAGGGCTGTTGGTGAATTACAAAATTCAGCAATTCGCGAACGCCATTGGAAACAGCTCATGAGCTCCACGAAAGTAAGATTTGCTTTTCATTATTAATTCCCTAATATAACAAATAAATACAAAAACATGTTTACAGACATTAGCCGATTTACCTGAAGCGTATGATGTGAGTAAATATTTGGCATATGACACAAGTCCATGTTACCCATTAGTAGTATAGAAACTGTTATTCACATTTTTTCTCTCGTTAAATTCGTATAGCTCAAATATAGAAGAAAAAACGATAGTTTTTTTCTTCTGAAAACTGCAATATACGAGTACATATTATATATCGGCAGTTTGTATACTACTACTGTTGTATTTGTCTTTTTGTGTGTTTCTGTGCGTATTTTGAATCGTCCTAATTATTTGTAAATAATTGCCTTGGAATCACTTGTGTATATATTATAATAAAAACAAAATGCATTAATATATATACATATATACAGTATATTGTGTACACAATTATATATGCAATATAGTTTATAAAGATTATAAATATATTAACTAATATGTATTTAATGTAAATTATAAATTACACGTATTTATATAAATATTATATATACTGTTATAATTAATGATGAAAACGTAAATGTATAAACCGCTTAGATATAAAGAATTTATGTGAATAAAATAGTTTTTTTTAATTTTAGGTAAAGTTTGTTATGGATCAAGGAACAACCTTAGCAGAATTGTTAGCATTAAACTTGCACGAATGTGAAGATGACGTCAAGACTATAGTGGATAAAGCGGTAAAAGAAATGTCTATGGAAAAAATGTTACGTGAACTTCAGACTACATGGGCTGCTATGGAATTTTATCAAGAAACTCATAGCCGTACAGGATGTAGCTTGCTAAGAGCCAGTGAGAAGCTAATTGAAACACTCGAAGAAAACCAAGTGAGCATTTTTGAAATGTTTAACAGACCTGGGCTCTATTAACAAGTTAAAAGTTAAAATTAAGTAAATTATAATTATGTTATTTTTTTTAAAAAAATATTTATTTTTACTTTAATGAGTTATTTTTTCAATTTCACGTATTTACTTAAAATTAATTTTAAATAAAAGTATATAAATTAAGTTAGATTGTAAATATTTGCAATGGTATAGTATTGTTACTTTAATAGTTTGGTAGTATATTAATTGCACTTTACAATTTTAGGTAAATAATGTTAAATATAATGCAGCTATTACGAAATTGATATTATTTTAATATTCTTTCATATACAATGTATTATTTATAATTATTAATCATATGACAATACTGAAATAGATATATTTGAACAAATATAAATTAAGTAAATATCAGTTTATGAAAGTATTAATGAATTCGTAAATTCACAACACAAATGTTTGTGTTCAAAGAGAAAAAAAATGATTTACAAAAAGAAATTGAGTTTTTACAATTTTTTTTATTTTTTGTCGACTTTTATTGGTTTTTGAATTTGTAAATTTATTTTCATAAAGTTTATTACGCATTATATATATTACAATAATAGTGTACTTTTCAATTTATGTGTAAAATAAGGTGCAACTGCAGAATTTAATGACTTCGAAATTCGTGGCGTTTTTTTTGGAAGAAGTCTCTAGTTGGCAACAAAAGTTGAGTATAGCTGATCAAGTAATAAATTCGTGGTTTGAAGTGCAAAGGACATGGATGCATCTAGAATCAATATTCATGAGCTCGGATGACATTCGCAAGCAGTTACCAGAAGATTCAGAAAGATTTTTTCGTATTGATTCTGAATTTAAAGTGAGAGAAGAGAGAATACGGGAATGTATTGATTTAAAATATTTATTTAAAACATTTGTAGGAATTAATGGCCCAAATGTCGAAAACTCCTAAAGTCATTGACGCTACAAATAAATTAGGTTTAATTCAACATTTAGACGATTTACATGTTCATTTGACTTTGTGTGAAAAAGCCCTTGCAGAATATTTAGAAACAAAACGTTTGGCTTTTCCGAGATTTTATTTTGTATCCGCCGCCGATCTTTTAGACATACTTTCCAATGGAAATAATCCACAACTAGTCGTGAGGTATTTATATTAGTAACTATTTTGCATTAATACTGAAAAAAAAACTTTATTATTAAAACGGCATATATGTGTATATATACATATGTACCATGTACTCAAATATAATTATGTATATAACGTTTCAGACATATGATAAAATTATTCGACTCGGTAGCATCGCTCAAATTTCTCGATACAACAATTACCGAACAGAAAATTGCTGCTGGAATGTACGCAAAGGACGGTGAATATGTGAAATTTAATAAAGATTGTGATTGCAGTGGACCAGTGAGTTAGACCTAAATATTAAATTATTATATAATTTGTTGTAATAACATTTTATAAGTTTTAAAAAAGCCTATCTAACCTCACTATTCAAAATACAATTACATATAAATTGTTGAATTAAATGCCAAAAGTATACAGATAAAAATGAAACAAATTCGAGTGAATTTGATCCATTTTTTTTTCTAATAAAATTTTTTTTCTGATGAATAAAGCGAAATATTTCTATTTCGAATGTCTCTCGTTTTTTTATTATTATTGTCTGTTGTCTGTTTTATTATTATTATTAAATAAAAAGAAAATGCGTATTTAAATACGCACATTATGTGTGTTAAATGTTCATTTTTATTGAGGATTATTTTCGAATTTATTTTTTTTCAAATGGTAGTTAAATAGCAACGTTTATCAATAACAGATAGAAGCCAGACATTCAAAAGATCCTTTTATAGAGGGCCAATATTGTAATAAACATCTTGCAATCCTTAATAGGAGGAAAAATGATTATCGCTACAGAATTAGTAATGACTGAATATCCTAGAGTCTGATGTCTGAGTTTGATATCGTTATATTATTTTATATATTCACGTTTATTCACATTTTCTATGATAATGTAATGTTATAATCATAATTGTTAATTATCAAAGAAAATAAGTTAACAAAACTTTACTAAAATATTAACAGTTTTAATAGTTTCACGAATTTATTTTAGGAACTATTTATTTGATTAACTGTTTTTTTTTCATCGGGCTTTGATAATTAATATATACATATATATATTTTACATTAAATACAAAATAATTTGTAAATAACTACAATAACTACTTTTGTTATAAATACTACCTTATTACTTGTCCGTTAATTTATTATAATTAAATTTATTTTTAAATTATATTATTTGTAGGTAGAAAAATGGTTGAATAAGATCCAATCGATGATGCGTGAAACCATCAGACATAATTTTTTGGAAAGTACGTTATCTTACGAAGAGAAACCGAGGGAACAATGGTTGTTCGATTATCCGGCACAAGTGTCGTTATGCGGCACTCAAATTTGGTGGACTACGGAAGTGAACGTTGCATTTGCCAGGCTCGAAGAAGGCTATGAAAATGCCTTGAAAGATTATCAAAGAAAACAAGTAATAAGTGTTATAAATTAATTTAGGAAAAATCTATCTAATTTTGACAACATACTTGTATAATACTATAGAATATATTAAATATAATTTAATATATTTAATTTATGCTATAATAGTATGCCTTATAAATAATAATAGGTTATATTTATAACCAGTTTTGTTTTTTTTCCAAATTAATTGATATATTATGTCTAAATTACTTCGTTGTATTATATAGTAAACAAGAAGTAATAAAAACAAATTAATATTGTTTTTCGATTAAATTTCCATTAGTCAGTATTTATACATACATATATATATATAGATATCGCAACTGAACACACTGATATCATTGTTATTGGGTGATTTAAATCGTCAAGACAGACAGAAAATCATGACGATTTGTACGATCGATGTTCATTCGAGAGACGTCGTCGGAAGATTAATACAATCCAAGATTGAAAATGTACTCGCGTTTCAATGGCAATCACAACTTAGGCACAGGCAAGTGTACATAAGTAAATTTACCTAACAATATTATTATGAATAACATTTTTGAATTTAGGTGGGACGAAAAGGAGAAAGATTGTTTTGCTAATATATGTGACGCTGAATTTCAATATAGTCACGAATATTTAGGAAATACACCGCGTTTGGTGATAACTCCTTTGACAGATAGATGCTATATAACCTTAACTCAGGTAAAAGTCATATTATTGTATAATTTACATACAATAATTTTCTATAAAATAGTAAATCAATATTATTTTAGTCATTGCACTTGGTTATGGGTGGAGGACCGGCCGGTCCTGCTGGGACTGGAAAAACGGAGACGACTAAAGATCTTGGCCGTGCTCTCGGTGTAATGGTATATGTATTCAATTGTTCGGAACAAATGGATTATAAGGTATTAGTACAGTGTATTCGAAAACAATATGTTTTACACACATTATGTATTTCAGTCTTGTGGTAACATTTATAAAGGGTTGGCTCAAACCGGAGCCTGGGGATGTTTTGACGAGTTTAACAGAATATCCGTTGAAGTATTATCAGTAGTCGCTGTCCAAGTGAAGTCTATCCAGGTACATATTATTAATAAATATGACGTTTTTAAGTATTATGTCGGTAGGTATTTAATAATTTGACTTTACGTTATTATTACCTATGATTCATTGTTATGACGGAAATAAGTATAATTACGTACTTTAATAGTATGTAATTTTATTTTAAACAGGATGCGATTCGAGAAAAAGCAACTACATTTAATTTTATGGGAGAACAAATATGTCTGATTCCGTCTGTTGGAATTTTTATTACTATGAATCCCGGTTATGCTGGTAGAACAGAATTACCAGAAAATCTAAAAGCTTTATTCAGGCTAGTATCTGTGGTTATTGATGACGATAATAGAATTTTATATTGAAATTACGATTTTATTAAATAGTTAAATTTAATTGCAGGCCATGCGCTATGGTAGTTCCGGATTTCGAATTGATCTGTGAAATAATGTTGGTTGCCGAAGGATTTCAAGAAGCCAAGATTCTCGCTAGGAAATTTATAACTTTGTATACATTGTGCAAAGAACTGCTTTCGAAACAAGATCATTATGATTGGGGTTTGCGGGCCATTAAGTCTGTGTTAGTTGTCGCCGGATCATTAAAAGTAAATAATTTGCGTTATTTATGACACGGAGCGTATAATAAAATATCTTTTAATAATATTAAGAGGGGTGATCCTGGACGCGTTGAAGAGGAAGTACTCATGAGAGCTTTAAGAGATTTCAACATACCAAAAATAATCAGTGATGACGTTCCAGTGTTTATGGGACTAATAGGGGATTTGTTTCCTTCGCTGGATGTTCCTCGTAAGAGAGACCAAGATTTCGAGAAAACCGTCAAACAAGCAGCCGTCGACTTGTCGTTGCAACCAGAAGAAAATTTTATATTAAAAGTACTAGTCTGTCACGTGAGCATTGCTTATTATAGTGATATTTGTAATTTACTACACAGGTCGTACAGTTGGAAGAGCTGTTAGAAGTTCGTCATTCGGTATTCATAGTCGGAAATGCAGGAACAGGGAAAACACAAGTTTGGAAAACGTTATTTAGAACATATCAAAACATAAAACGGAAACCAGTTTATAATGATTTGAATCCAAAAGCTGTAACTAACGATGAACTGTTTGGTGTGATTAATCCTTCAACCCGTGAATGGAAAGATGGTATGTTTTTTTTTTCAATAAAAAATAAAAGAGTGTATGATTATATGTGTATAAAAATAATGGACGATTGAATATAACTTTTATTCGTTGTTCAATAGGTCTATTCTCAGTCATAATGAGGGAACAAGCGAATATCCCGAACAGCTGTCCGAAGTGGATTTTATTAGACGGAGATATAGATCCAATGTGGATAGAATCGTTAAATACTGTGATGGACGACAATAAAGTATTATTAATCAATGGTTTTTTAAAGTTTTTTTAATGTCATTTATTGAATAAATCTATTTGGATATATTTTTAGGTATTGACGTTAGCTAGTAACGAACGCATTGCTTTAACACCTTCAATGCGACTAATTTTCGAGATATCCAACTTACGAACTGCAACACCAGCCACTGTGTCACGGGCAGGCATTCTTTATTTGAATCCACAGGATTTAGGATGGAATCCGTAAACGTGTTATCATTTAAAAATAGACTATAAGTTATTAGTTTATACGTAATTACGTTTTACAGGTATGTCACTAGTTGGATCGAGACAAGGGAATATGCCGCGGAAAAGAGTAACCTTGTAATTCTTTTTGATAAATATATACCACCTTGTTTGGAAAATATTCGCAACAGATTCAAGAAAATCATACCAATAACGGAGATGTCGCACATACAAATGTTATGTCATTTACTTGAATGCGTTTTGGTACCACCCAACACGCCAATAGACTGTCCAAAAGAATGGTATGAATTGTATTTTACATTCGCATGCATTTGGTCATTCGGAGCAGCTATATACCAAGAACAGGTGAACGATATTGGGAACAGTTATGTCAGGGAGTTATTAGTAGTAGTAACACAGTAACCGTAATATAAATTGAAATCATAAACAAATTACAAATTGTTTAGCGGACGGGCCAAAATGAAATCGAAAATGAGTTGTATTTGAAATCATTAATATAAATATATATATATATATTATGCTGCAGGTTGTAGATTATAAAGTCGAATTTTCCAAATGGTGGGTGGCTGAATTCAAAACGATAAAATATCCATCACAAGGTACTGTGTTTGATTATTTTATTGATACCGAAACCAAGGAATTCTTACCCTGGTCGCATATTATACCGAAATTCGAATTAGATTCAGATATGCCTTTACAGGTATATTAATACATAAATATAGAATATATTGAATATTAGAATATCGTTTAATATTATTTAATATTAACATGAATATTCGACGAGGTTTGGTTTTCAATTATTACATGATTTCATTTTCAGAGTGCATTAGTTCATACGCCAGAATCGATTAGAACCAGATATTTTGTTGATTTGCTCATGGGTCGCAAACATCCGGTTATGTTAGTTGGAAATGCAGGTTGTGGCAAAACGTTATTGATGAGTGAAAAATTAACCGGTGTATCGGATAATTACGTAGTAACTAATGTACCATTTAATTATTATACGACATCGGGTATGGCATTTTTAGTACAGTGGTTTTTAGTTCAATTTTACTAATTATTTTTTGCGCGTTATTTTTCATACATATGAATTTCAGAGATGTTACAAAAAATATTAGAGAAACCATTGGAGAAAAAAGCTGGTCGTAATTATGGACCACCGGGAAACAAAATGCTTGTATATTTTTTGGACGATATGAATATGCCCGAAGTAAAATTAATTTGTTACAACGAAAATAGATTTCTATTAGTTTTCCTATTAATTATACTCAATTAATTTCGTAGATATAATCTTAATTAATAATCAATTATTATAATTATTTTATAAATCTTTTTGAATACTAGTAATAATTATATTTTTCGAATAAAGTGTAAATGTGTTATATATATATATATATATACCTAACCTAACCTATATATATATATATATATATTGGGTAATAACTGATATTAATAATAAAATTAGTAAACATTATAAATTAATAATAAAAATAATTCTATATATATTATTTATTTAAAATAATATGAGTAGTAGTATAGTATATAATATATGGTATTATTATTTGTATTAAATCAACAAATATGGAGTAAAAAAAAAAAAAAAATTATGATAATTAATAATAATAAAAAAAAAAAATAGAAGAAGAATAAATTAATTTACAATTATTATGTTTAAATTACAGGTAGATTGCTATGGTACTGTTCAACCTCATACACTAATCAGACAACATCTGGACTATGGACATTGGTATGATAGAACAAAATTGTCGTTAAAAGACATTCATAATTGCCAGTACGTGTCTTGCATGAATCCGACTGCGGGAAGTTTTACAATTAATCCTCGATTACAAAGACACTTTTGTGTGATTGCTGTGAGGTAATTGTTGTCGTATACAATTATAATTACAGAGCTGGCCCATATTTTTGCACATTTTTCGTCGCTTCTATATAGTGTTCTACATTGTAGAATCTACAATATTGTTTTCGTCGATAAATAAATTTAAACGAAAAAATAATTAGGTCAATAGCGACTTTTCATAATAATCACCATCTTTATGCACATTTTGTCCACTGTTGCCTGTTTTCGACGCTGTTTGATTTGATTTTATTTAATTCGCCTATCCGGTAAATCCTTTTGTTTTGTAAAACTTATGTATACTAAAATTACACGGTCGTTCAATGATAAATATAATTCGACTATTTCGTCACGTATAGATTTTGCAATCGCCCGAAAAATTGTCACCCTAGACAGCTGCATAGGCAGCTATTTTGGCTATTTTGCCAAAAATAGGCTATTATGCTACCTAGCATGGGTAGGTAATAAATAATATTTTGCAGATTTATTATCGAAATGCTTATGATTTAAAAAATCGTGACTTTTATTTCGAAAATAATTTTTGAAAATTAAACTTTCTACTAATTTCACATTATAGTTTTCCAGGAGCAGAATCATTGATGTTGATATATTCTTCGATTTTATATCAACATTTTGGAAATGCGGAGTATCGAATTCCGCAGGTAGTCTCAAAATTAGCGGATAATGTCATTGAAGCTACAATCTGGTTACACAACAAAGTGAATTCCGTCTTTTTACCTACTGCTACCAAGTTTCATTATATATTCAATTTGAGAGATTTATCAAACGTTTTTCAAGTATTTAAAATTTTAGAATAAAAAGTATAGTTAACTTAATCTGTCCATTATTTAAAATCAAATACTTTTTATAGGGTTTGCTTTTTAGTACTGGAGAATGTCTTAGTTGTAGTGCAGACTTAATGCGACTGTGGATGCATGAATGTCAGAGGGTTTACTCAGATAAACTAATTGATGACAAAGATTCTGATGCCTTTATTAAAACACAGACGGATGCGTTGAAAAAATTCTTTGACGTAAGTAGATACAAAATATATTATATTATAATAACTAAAATATTGTATAAACTAGTTTTTACATTAAGCAATCGAACAGATTACGTAATAATGTCATTTAAGAGAGTAAAATTGTATATTGTTTGTCGAGGTATAGCTCAACTCCTCTGAAGAAGTTAAAATGGGAGGAAAATATTAACTTAACTCAGTTATAGAGAAGTTTTTTTTATTACTTACAGAAATTGGAATTTTAATGTAAAATTATTTTACAAAAATAAAATACAGTAATAAATAAATTTATTTGTTATTAAAATTTTTTAAGTAATTATTTTGTTATACATTTTTAATACATATTTCATCAGGCATAAAAGATGAAAATAGTTGTTGTAACTTGATAGTTAATTATAAAAATTAAGTTTGTATGTGCAAATTAAACTAATTAATTAAGTTATTAAAAAATAAATAACAAATTATTAACAATTTGTTAGTGACGAAATAAATTAACTATTTAAGTTAAAAAGTTTAAAAAACGAGAATTATCTTTTTGACTTGATTTATTAACTAGTACTAGTTAATACCTAATTATGTAGACAGTTAATAACATAAAAACGTGTTGTGTAACACGTTCGCATTTTGCCGTAATATACTCGTATAATTTGTATGTGCTCTTAAATTTGATCAAGACATGGAAAATGTTTGTTTCATTTTTCAATTCGTAAGCGTTTTTCATTTAAGAATTATTTGACTTTTTAAAAATTAAAATTAAAGATGTACGTATATATACATAAAATTGATAAAATAAATATGTATAATTTTATTCTTGTTATGTTATACACGTTTAAAACTAATTAGATATTTTTTTTTTTTTACATCACTCAAACAGTGTGGATTAATTTTGGATATAATTAATAAATATTAATATACCATTGATTATATATTATTAGTTATAATTTATGATTAAACTTGTGTTATTTGTAAGGGTTTAAATGTAAGTAAACGAACGTACACTTGAATACTTTATTTAATATATTATTAAATCAACTGTTATATAGCTTAATATTAGTGTACGTTTTGTTTAAAATTTAACTAATACGAGGAATATCAAAATTTGAACATTTTGATCTCCTAATAATGAAAACAAAATAAAAATAAAATTTTAATATAATATCTATGAATTAACATCTAAGTACCCTTATATTAATTTTAAGGAAAATCATCTTATGATATAATTATAATATTTTAATTAAAAATAGTCTTGAATTAAAATATGATTTTATATTTTGACACACAATTCAATACGATGTAGCATATTATTATTATTTGAACAAGAATTTTTTTTAGTAATCGATATTATTTTCAGAAATAATCATTAGAACCAGCTTTTTTGTTTTAAATACTTATTTTACCAAAATATTTGTTTTAGTTGTCACTTGGGTGGATTCTAATTTTTATTGTAGGAAAGAACTCGTATTATATAATCTATCATTGTGTCAATATTTAAGGTCGTAAAATGTATTTCCTTTTAAATTTATAGGAAATAGATGAGTGTGCGGTTTTTGAAAAGCCAAATATTTACTGTCATTTTGCGCAAGGTATTGGCGAACCTAAGTATTCATCAGTTAGAAATTGGTTGAATCTAACGAAATTGCTCGAAGAAGCTTTAAATTTATATAACGATTTAGTCGCTGCTATGAATTTGGTTCTATTCGAAGACGCTATGATGCACATCTGCAGGTAATTAACATTAATGTTATTTTTTGTTTTATTTTGCGATTTTATACGTAAAAGTTTAACGTAAATACAGAATAAATCGAATATTGGAATCACCACGAGGCAGTTGTCTATTGGTCGGCGTTGGAGGTAGTGGAAAACAATGTTTAGCTAGATTAGCAGCGTTTATTTCCAGTTTAGAGGTAGCACAAATACAACTGCGTAAAGGTTACGGTCTTTTGGACCTTAAAGTTAGTTTTAAAATAAAATGATATATTAATATAATATAAATTATGTTTAACGAAAAATAATGATGCAATATAATTATATTATTTAGATGGAATTGTCCAGTCTGTATTTAAAGTCAGGCTTAAAGAATGTAGGTATCGTATTTTTAATGACTGATGCACAAGTACCGTCCGAGTCATTTTTGGTTTTAATCAATGACATGCTTTCGACCGGAGAAATTCCAGAATTGTTTCCCGACGACGAAGTTGAAAACATCATAGCTGGCGTTCGGAATGAAGTAATACAGTGTATAATATTTTAAATGTTTGCAACGCGTATTATTTTAGTATTTATTAAACGTGTTAAATGATTTTTTTTTCTATTTAATATTATCACAAAATGTGATTTATGTATTAAAAACTGCCGTTTATAACAATTAAAAAAATCATCGTAACTAGGTTAAGGGTACCGGACAGATAGACACCCGTGAAAATTGTTGGAAGTTTTTCATCGACCGAGTCAGACGACAACTAAAAATTGTACTATGTTTTTCTCCCGTCGGTTCAGTACTGCGAGTCCGTTCCAGAAAATTCCCTGCATTAGTCAATTGTACTTCCATTAATTGGTTCCACGAATGGCCCCAACAAGCACTAATGTCCGTGTCCAATCAGTTTCTATCGGAACTTGAAGTTCTCCCCGTAATTATATTTTGATCATTCGTTTATTTATGTCAACACTAATGTAACATGTACACTTTGTTGTAACGTCAAATATGTTTGTTTAGACGAATTTCAGAGAGTCTGTTTCAAAATTCATGGCATATGCACATACACAGGTGAATATCATATCTAGGATTTACTTACAAAGCGACCGTCGATATAATTACACAACGCCCAAATCGTTTTTGGAACAAATATCGCTCTATTCGAAGTTGCTAAGAAGAAAGTCGGCCGAGTTAGCTAGTAAAATAGATCGCCTAGAAAATGGGCTAGAGAAATTAAAAAGTACCGCCAGTCAAGTGAGTCTTACAATATGTAGTGTGTAAAAAATATGTAGGTACCTACAGATGCTTGAGTGGTAGGAAAATGTGGTTTTTATATATTTTGTTTATTTTAGACCAATTAACATATACATATACACCAATAATCATAATTATATAAATAAGAAATAAATGTGTATATATTATTGTAACAAAAATATACGTCTAATTAAGTTGATAGGTTAATGATGCAACTAAAATGAGACGATAGAATAGATATAATATTATTAAAAAACCAATGTTAACGCCGAAAAGGGAGAAATTGAGTCCGACAGATACGGTGTGCAATTGTTTGACATACGACGTTTTTTAAGAGTTTAAATAAAAAAATTTTTAATTGAATTTATCTGTGCGTTTTTAGATTATTTTATTGTGTTTGTGTTTGTGTGTGTTTTTGTGTCGATAGCAATCAAAGGTATACGACAAACTTATGTGTGCGTATATGTAAATATAAAATTTTTATAGTTTTACAACCTTATTGTCCCACTAATATTCCCACTACGTTTCGTTTCGCTTCAGCAATTGTAATGGAAGAATTATAACATGTGACTCAGTTGCGAATTCGATACATTAATTTTATTAATAAAGTATAATCAATAAAGTTTACTAGATGGATTATCTGACTTCTCCAGTGAATAATCAAACTGTATAACTTATAATATTATGGGTATAATTTGAATTTATTAACAGCTGCTTTGTATTCAGCGTTGTACAGATTAAGATGTTTATGATACGAACATAAATAACATAATTACATAAAGTAATTGTTATACATAATCTATAAACTTCTTCTTGATATCCTTTAAATAACGGTGAACACCACATCAAAATCGGTTAAACAATTTTCGAGCTTATCAAGAACAAATGGAATAAGCACTCTTTCTTTATACTAATATAAGTATTGACAAATACGTGTTATAATTTTGATGTAATTTTAAAACTAAACGCGGAAATATATTTAAAAATAATTCTCATATATTGTTGTTTTCAATTCATTTCATAATTATATATGTAATTCAATTTTAGGTGGACAATTTAAAAGAAAAATTAGCGATTCAGGAAATTGAGTTAAAAATTAAAAACGATGCGGCCGACAATCTCATTAGAATTGTTGGTATTGAAACTGAAAAAGTCTCAAAAGAAAAAGCATTTGGTACAAAAAATAATTATTATTATTTTTTTTGCATTTATTAAATATTATAACATATAATTTATAATATAGCCGATGATGAAGAAAAAAAAGTTGGATCAATAGCAGAAGAGGTTAAAAAAAAACAACAAGATTGCGAAGAAGACCTCGTAAAAGCTGAACCAGCCCTTCTCGCGGCACAAGTTTGCATTTAAAATTTTTGTTTCTAAATACATTTAACTTATTAATTATTAAAATTATACTAATTATTAAAATTATATTAATTATTAAAAATATACTCTTGTTAATTTCAAATATACTTATATACTTATTGATATTAAAATGTAATTTAAAAAAATTTTCCATGTCATATTCCCCGCATCAAAATAATTGATTTGTTTATTTCATTATATACATTTGTTAATAATAAATTAACACCTATAATAGGATATTACATATACTATGGAATAATGTAATGTAATAATATATATATATAATTTTATATAGGAAGCTTTAAATACACTAAACAAATCAAATTTAACAGAATTAAAGTCATTTGGATCACCGCCTAGTGTCGTTATAAACGTAACATCGGCTGTTATGGTGTTATTAGCACAAAACGGGAAAATACCAAAAGATCGAAGTTGGAAAGCTGGTAAAGTACGTATCTATTGAAACTACACACACATAGATATGTAACATACACACAATAATTTATCTTTACCCTAAAGTCAAGAATAAATTATTCATGGCTCGCTGTTTTCAACATTTATTGTTAAATTAATGTTAGTATTTAATTGTAAATTGTGAACCGAACCTACATATAACTTTTTTCTTTTAAGATAATGATGGCAAAAGTTGACAGTTTTCTTGATTTACTTATAAATTACGATAAAGAGAATATTCATCCCGAAGTGATAAAAGCCATTAAGCCATACTTAAAAGATCCCGAGTTTGAACCAGAATTTGTTAGATCTAAATCTGCCGCAGCTGCTGGTGATGATTTTTATTCGTATTGCTATATATATATATATTTATATATCAATATTAAAATCACTTATATTATCAATCTGTATATTATTTCGTATTCTATTCACACGCTTTGTGTCTATAGGTCTTTGTGCTTGGGTAATAAACATTATAAAATTTTATGAAGTATATTGTGACGTAGAACCAAAACGGATGGCTCTAGCTCAAGCTAACACAGAGCTGGCACAGGCCCAAGATAAGTTAGCTGTTATAAAGAAAAAAGTTGCTGTAAATATAATAATATCATTATTTCTAATAAACATGGGTAAAAAAAAAATTTGTTTAGTCCCTAGAAGAACAGCTGTCTAAGTTAACAGCAGATTTTGAACAGGCCACGTCTGAAAAACTTCATTGTCAACAAGAAGCGGATGCTACGAATAAAACTATCGAATTAGCTAACAGACTTATCGGTGGTTTGGGATCGGAAAATGTTCGTTGGGCTGAGGCTGTAGCATGGTATGTTTAGTAGTTGTGTAAAATAAAACAAATACTTATATTATAGTTGTAATCAGTGGCGTAAATTGGGCTGATTTTTAGAAGTTGTAAAAATAACTAATGATGATAGATCTACGGTCTACCTATTTCATTTGAAGTATTTATTTTTTTTACAAAGTATGTGTTTAGCGCATTGTTTTAAATTTAGTTTTTGTTAAATTCATGAAAAATATTGTAATATATTGAAATTACCAAAAATATTATAAAACGTTATAAACACATAAAAACAATACTTTTAAAAACGTTTAATGAAAACGTAATTTTAAAACGAAATTGATATTTTAAAAACCACGAAGAACGAAACAAATTCAAAAATGTCAAAAATCTTTTACATTTCTGATTCAAATAAATATTTGAATTATTTAATTAATTAACAATTTGTATTGATATTACTCAATGAATTTCTAAATAATATTAAAATATTTAACATAAATTATTTGAATATTTTAAATGTAGGTTGTTTCGTATAAAAACAAAAATAAGAAAATATTAAAATGTTAAATATAAAATGTACATTATTGTAAATGTACAATCGATTATTTTTGCTGTATCGTTGTTATTGTACTTTTCACGACTATATATGGTCATATTTAATTATTTGTATATTATTAATTATTTATTTTTGTTCTGTACATATTTTTTATTACCATATATAGTCATCCGTAATTCTCTGGATAATATTAACTATTTATTTTTTACACTTTACACATTTTCCATTACTATATATGGTCATGAAATATATTTAATTATCAAAAATAACTCGGTTCCGACCAAATAAAAGGCGGTCGGCCCACTAATAATTTAACTTCTCGATTTTCTCTCGTTGTGCCTCGACATTGGACTAAGACCCACCCAGGCAGACTTGGCCAATTTTTGGTACAACGAGGAACCACGTTTAATATTATATTAACATATATTGTAACAAAACTCTCTTATATAATACAAAGTGTTCATTCCTTGAAAAGTATCCTTTAATTTTAAATTGAATCTAACCACTAAGTCTCGCATACACATCTTTTTTTTTGTCATCATTATTTTTTTTTTTTGCCATCAAATAGAATATTCCTTGAAGACCGTCAAACCTGCGTCCATTGCGTACGCAGGAAACGTCAACGTTCGGGTATTCGTCTGATGGTGGTTGTCAGTGTGGGCTTATGTGCCAAATTCATTTAAAAACTCCACCTATTACATATTTTTTGTTTTTCTTCGCTTAATAATAAACATAGGTATTTTTAGGTTCGCTATATTATACCTTTGCGATTATACCAGTATTTTATGGGATACAAATTTAACCCTTTGTAATCCCCAATTTACGACACTGGTACCTATAAATAATAATAATATCTATACTAATGATATTTTGTATAATTTTTTCCTTTTTTATTGATAATCGTGACGAAATTTGCAAAATTCTATAAAAGTTTTATGCAACAAAGCACCACTCTACCGGGAGACGTTTTATTAATCACAGCGTTTATATCATATGTTGGATGCTTCACCAAACATTATAGACAAGAGCTTTTGCATAAAATATGGACTCCTTACGTAAAAACCTTGGACGTATGTCAATATAATATTAAGACGTTTTGTTTAATTTAGATATTATACAAATATTATTATATTAGTCATAAATATGGCTCAGGGCTCCTAAAAACGGTTTATTATTTTTATGAATTATTTCATATATATATATATAGTTTGGATATAATGATATAAAATTATCAATATTACAGTAAAAAATGTGTGTTAAAATTTAAAAATATATTATATTTAATATTCAGCCTGCTGTGCCAATAACACAAGAATTGGACCCGTTGGCATTATTAACTGATGATACACAAATAGCGATTTGGAACAACGAAGGGTTGCCCAGTGACCGTATGTCAACCGAAAATGCAACTATTTTATCAAATTCTGATCGTTGGCCTCTAATGATTGATCCACAAGTAAAATATATTTTAATTCTCTCTCCCTCTACCCTCTCTTTTTTTCTCTCTATTTAATCTAACTATAGACGGTTGACGTTGCAAATAGTTCAATTTTTATTATCGTTTATGGACATTAATAAAATGAATTAATTTTTTTGTTGTCCTTTTTCGATGTAAGAGAATAATTCAAATAGTGCAACGAATTTACGCCATAATGTCAAAACCATATCAGAAAATAAAACGAAGTAATTTAATTATTGTGAAATATAGTTACAAGGTGTTAAATGGATCAAACAAAAATATGGAGAACAATTAATTGTACTGCGTTTGGGGCAAAAAGGATCACTGGACGAATTAGAAAAAAGTATAACGGCCGGACGAATTGTTTTGCTTGAAAATATTGAAGAAAATTTAGACCCCGTCTTAGATCCTTTGTTAGGGCGTAATTTAATAAAAAAAGGGAAGTAAGTATAGATTTTGAAACGTTATAAAATGTGACATTTTGGATTCGATAACGCTTTTAAACAACTATATCCAAACGTGGATTGTTTTCAATAGAGCTATAAAAATGGGTGACAAGGAAATAGAGTATAACAAAGATTTTCGTCTGTTGCTCCAGACTAAATTAGCTAATCCACATTATAAACCGGAAATGCAAGCTCAAACCACGTTGATAAACTTTACGGTTACAAGAGATGGTTTAGAAGATCAACTTCTCGCCGAAGTCGTGAAAGCCGAAAGACCTGATTTGGAACAACTGAAAGTAATTTTTATTGATTCTGAATGGGTTTAATATGTTTTACTATGATAATAATTTTTGTTGTTAGGCAGAATTAACTAAACAGCAAAATGATTTTAAAATCATGTTGAAAAAATTGGAAGATGATTTACTCTCACGGTTGTCTTCAGCGGGAGGTACGTTAATATATTAAAAACAATAGTTTTATGTAGTTTTTTAAATTTAATCAAACGCTGGTATTAAACCTGTATGCCAAATTTATATACATCATATCAGACTACTTGAAATTATTATTTTGCTCGTGGAAATTTATGAATATTATTTATAATTTTAATACAATTGACACATATGTTTGGGTGACTTTGTCAATTAACTTTGTCGTAAAAAGACATTGAAATAAATATTTTGTATGTGTGTACACGGGATAAACAACGTTAGATTTCGTTTTAATTTTTTACGACAAAAAATGAATTCGCAATTCACAAGATTTTCAGTGTCGAAAATATAATATACTTATTTATTTTAAGTTTCCACCAAATTCCCATATACAGTAAATCCGGTTCTAAAACACTAGACAATAGACATATTCAAATGGACATATATATATATGAAATTATTTGTCGTGTAGAAATTGTTTTCTATCAGTCTCCATGTCATTTGTTATTTCATATCAAAATATGTTTTTTCTTTTAATTTTTAAGATAACATTTTAAGTGATACAGCGTTGGTAGAAAACTTGGAGACGACGAAACGAACTGCCGCAGAGATACAACAGAAAGTCGTCGAGGCAAAAGTCACGTCAGAAAAAATTGACAAAGCTAGGGAACATTATAGGCCAGCGGCCGCCAGGGCCAGTTTATTGTATTTCATACTTAACGAATTAAACACTATTAATCTGGTCTACCAGTTTTCGTTAAAGGTGAAATCAAAAACATTCTGAAATTATTTTCGAATGACGTTGAATTATATTTATAATTATTAAAATAAAATATTATCAATGATATCTATAAAAAAAAATATTATAATTAATTATTAGGTTTGAAATTATTTATAGGCTTTCAGCGTTGTGTTTAACAATGCGATTGAAAAAGCTGTACCGGCTGAAAACGTAGCGTTAAGAGTGAACAATTTGATTGACTGTATCACTTATTTCGTCTTTGTGTACACTTCAAGAGGACTGTTCGAGTGCGACAAACTGATATTCGCGTCACAAATGACATTCCAAGTAAATGCGTTTATTATTTATATTTTAATTCATACCGAAGCGTCTTCACTGGAAGATTCTTTCCGCACGCCATAAAATAGCCCTTATTCCTAGTGTATCACATATATTTACAAATTGTGTAATTTTCAAAATAAAAATCAAAAAAAATTATTTATATTAAACTTGCGTAGGAAATTTACCTCGTATAAATATTTAAAAAACCGAATAAAAAAACCATTATTAGGAAATTTGGAATAGCGAAATATTTATTACTTTCAATTTGACGTCATATGTGTAAAATCATTTTAATTTAAAAAATTTTTTTTAATAGATACTACTGATGAATGAAGAGATAGCACCTCAAGAGTTGGACTTTTTTTTACGATTCCCAACAGCTCAACATATAAGTAGTCCAGTCGACTTTTTGTCCAATTCCAGTTGGTCCGGTATTAGAAGTCTGTCATCCAAAGACGAATTCAGGTAACCGAGTAATGTTTGAGTAAAAGTAATATTAGTGATTTCTGGTTTCGAAAAAAAAATTTTTAATAATTTTTATAAACGTAGGAATTTAGATCGTGATATCGAAACGTCGTCAAAAAGATGGAAGAAATTTGTCGAATCAGATTGTCCAGAACGCGAGAAGTTTCCGCAGGAATGGAAAAATAAAGTATCGTTGCACAGACTTATGATGATGAGAGCATTAAGACCAGATCGAATGACCTATGCCATGTCGTAAGTATATTGTTGATTTTATTTTATTTTTTGTATTATAAATATGCAACGTTATTACGCCAATTGTCAGCTATTGATATCATAGATATATTTTTCAAACGATTGTTATCGATTAATTACAAGATTTATTTTTAAAATGACTAATATAAACATATTTATTATTATTGCGAAGAGTGTTTATCGAAGAAAAGCTTGGTGCGAAGTATGTGGAAGGCAGATGTGTTGATTTTACAAAATCGTTTGAAGAAACCAGTCCAACAACACCAATTTTCTTCATTCTTTCTCCGGGAGTGAATCCATTAAAAGTAATTATTTTTTTTCGTCAGTGGAATAGTTAACTGAACTATATGCATAATATTATAAATAATTATTGTTTTAACAATATAATAATTATTATACATACGTATTAATATAATGAATATTATTTTAAAATAAATATTAATTTCATTAAATTCAGGACGTTGAAGATTTAGGACACAAACTTGGAATTTCTTCTGCACTGAATAATTTTCATAATGTATCATTGGGACAAGGCCAAGAGGTTGTTGCCGAGAATGCAATGGAAATTGCAGCCAAAAATGGTCATTGGGTGGTTCTCCAAGTAAATAATGCTATGTATAACATACTAATGTGTTAGATAGGTACAGCTTAAAAATAGAAATTAGCTAATTTAATAAGTAGTTTTTGATTAAATATTATATATATATTTTTTAAACGCGACTTTAATACTAGGTAATGTGTAAATGCTTTAATAAAAATAAAAATTATTCATCATAGAACATACATTTGGTGAAGAAGTGGTTACCGTCGCTGGAGAAAAAAATGGAAATTCTCGGAGATACTGCTAATTCAAATTATAGGCTTTTTTTGAGTGCTGAACCGGCAGCAACACCTTCAGCACATATAATACCTCAAGTAAAGGCATTTTTTGATTAATTCAATATTATTGATTTCAATATTCGCGTATAATTAAATATGTCCTTAGTAGTTATAAAACTAAAAAGTAATAATGAATCTGTTCAAAGCTTAAATGAAATATAAAATGTAATTTTAATTCAAATAAGAAAAAGATTATAGTAAATATTGCTTAAAAAAAATTATAATTAAACTTTATAATAAAAATATAACGACGTTGTACGTTTTAATTGTAGAACACTATTTATTCGTTTGTTTAGTACAAAATGAAAACCACAACAATTTCCTACTATTTATTTGAAAATAATAAATCGTATAAGTAGTACATAAAATATATAAATTTGATTTCTCTGTATATAATTACTATAATGAGGTAAATATACCGATATAACGTTTATCAAAACGTTAAACGGGAAGCTCTGTATCCAATTTTTCAAAGTAAGTGATGTTTATATCCTGATATTCATATATCATAATTGAAAATAATCTCGTATCTGCTATCTTCATTTTGGTTCTCGAAAAAATAACTCTTTTATCAGTATAATTTTAAATATTAACTACTGATTTTAATGTTTAATGTTAACTTTATTTAATGCAGATATTGATTAAAAAAAGTTATACGTCGAAGAAATTAAAAAAAAAATTTTATACTTGCTTTATGACAAATTTTTATTATATAAGTAGAAAAATAAAGTTATCATTCTGAACCATTGAGCGTTTTTAGCTGAATAAAAATAGTATAGATATAAATTACTGAAGCTGAAATTTAAGAAAATTAAAAATATTTATTAAAAAAAATTATTTTTGATATAAGCCGAACGATAGGAAAATGATAAAATATAATAATGGAAATGTTTATTTTAAATTTAAAAAAACATTGAAAATAATTTTATCATTAGTTATTACTAAAATACGAGTAAATACAATAATAATTATAATAATAATAATATTTAATATTGTTTTGAGCTTATGGAAAAAGTTATTATTTCTTAGAAACCATTAAATTAACAATTATAATTTCAAAAATATTATAACGGATTTTCTTTTAGAACACCAAACGTTATAAAATGTAATAAGCAATAAAAATAGTATAGATATAAATTACTGAACTGAAATTTAAGAAAATTAAAAATATTTATTAAAAAAATTAAAATTTTTGATATAATGCCGAACGATAGGAAAATGATAAAATATAATTAATTTGTCGGTGCTAATGAGTTTTTAGTACAAAAACATGGCTCTTAGGAAAAATTGTTATCCTCCAGAGAATTTGATAATTTTTTTGTTATTTGAAAGAATACAAGGTTATATACAAACTGTAGTATTGTTGTGTTACTTAAATTTTTCTATTTTTTATTATTTTTAACAATTTTATCAATACAAACGCTAAATTAAAATTTGTATTAATTAATTGTCATTATAACGGGCATATTTCGTGTAGAACACCAAACGTTATAAAATGTAATAAGTTAAAAAAAAATAATAAGACAAATACGAAAAACCGAGAGACGTTGGAAATGTACAAAAGAAGCAATCGAATTCAAAGCAATTCTTTTTCCAACTATCATAACTCATTTAAATTATTGTAACGTAAAATAGCACAAGAGATAAAATCTAAAATGTCAATAATTATGGTACGTTTAAAATTGATATAATTAATTTTCAAATAAAAACGACATTTTTAGTACAAAATTTACATGTTTTTAAAAATTAGTTATCACATTATTAATACAGAGTTATTATTATTTATTATTTGAAAGAATACAAGGTTATATACAAACTGTGTATCGGCTTTACCCGATATTTCCTTGATTTTATTATTTTGTAACAATTTTATCAATACAAACGCTTTACTTTAATGTACACATTGTGTTTCCAATTTATAACTTATAAGTTGGGGATAAAGAAATATGTTTAAAAAAAATATAGAATGAAATATACGAAAAAATCCCGAAAAAAAATAATTTAACAAAAACTATTTATATTTTTTAAGATATAAACTACTTTAAATAATAATACATTTTACTTATTTTAGGTGATTTAAATATTAGCGTTAGCGTGTTATTCAACTATTTGGAAGCCAACAACAAAGTCCCATGGGAAGACTTACGATATTTATTTGGTGAGATTAAAATATATAAAATAGTTTCAAATAAAAAAACGACATTTACTGGGATAGAAAATTATGCATATCATATTTAGAAGAATTGATGCAACCAGATTTGGTAAATGAACTGAGGTGTAAATTATTATAATAACATTGTCAAATATATGAACAACAGAAAGAGACGATCGCTTTATTGTCTCGACGTCTTTACGCAATCGATTTTTGAATGCTGTAGAACTGCAACAGCAACTCCATGCAGCTCGCAGAACTACAATAAGCATCTTTATGGTTAGGAGAAGGATACGAGAACTTTTTTCTTTTTTAACTTTTTTCTTAACACTGATAAACAAAAACACATACCATTTATTTATTTTTTTAAGTTTATTTAATCATCTTTCATATATTATAGCATAACAAAACCTTAACATTTGATTAAGTGTAGTTAAAATTATTTTGAAAACAAATTTGCAAAAGGTGCGATTTTTTTGATGCCGAGTGTATATATATATATAAGGGAAAGATCTATTCTCGCACATTAAACCACTGGACGGATCGAGCTGAAATTTTGGCCTACAGATAGCTATTGTGACGTAGGGATTTGCTACAAAAAGATTTTTGAAAATTTCATCCCTTATATAGGGGTTTGAAATTTGTAAGGGAAACATATATGGTTGTAGGGGAAATATATTGTAAATAGTTCCCACGACGACCGTGTTTCGTAAACAGGCCATTAACCATTCCGTATCCCCGCATGGCCACCATCAATATATTCGTATTGATATATGATATGGTAATATTACATTTTACAACTTAACACCTCTCATACCGGGCAAAACTGTGCACGAACAAAGCCGGGTAATTCAGCTGGTCCGCAAAAATAACAAAATATATATTATCGCAAAAAATAAAATGATATAATAACTTGTCAATTAACAATAAATTATTGTATAAATATAAATAAAATAACAATTTTATGTAAATATAATATTGTTGAAAATAATCTTAAAAAAATTTTTTGTACTAAATACACATATATCCAAACAAACGAAATAATAATAATAATAATAATAGTTTTTGAACCGTTTATTAATCACGGTATTCAAATGCTGACACTTAACTTGTTAAAAATGTTACTCGGGATATAATTGTGTGTAATAAAAAAAAAACACCCGAAATATTATAGGTAATTTTATTTCAATTGAATAATATCATAAACAAATACGCAATATTTTAATTATTGGACTTTTGGTTCATTAAGTACTTTTTCGAATTGAATTCGTCTATTATATATTTTTAGGTGGACGGAGATCTCCATTTGGCTCCCGGATTTCCTGCACCACCAAACACGGACTATCAAGGATACCATACATATATAGACGAAGTTTTACCAGCCGAGAGTCCGATGCTTTATGGTTTGCATCCGAATGCTGAAATAGGGTTTATGAGTACATTGTCCGAAAATTTGTTTCGTACCGTGTTCGAAATGCAACCACGCGAGGCCGGTTTAGTCGGTGGTACAAACGTCTCGAGGGAAGACAAAGTAAGTACATTTATAAATGTCATTCGGTCAAAACCGTGTATACCGTGAAAATAATAATAATAATAAATATAAAATAATATTATCATATCAAACTCAAATTCGGTGAACACACGACGGCGTTTCATATAGTCAATTTTACTACATCTGTATACTGTGTGTACGTCGATTTGCAAGTATATTATATGTACGCTATAGCTGTGTCAATAATAAATTATTATTATTATTTAGAATATAATACATAATATACTGGTTGTTAATTTTAATTTTATGTATGCATATATTGACCCTAATGTTAAGGTATATATTATTGTCCTTTCTAAAAATATTTGTCGATTTTTAGGTGAAACAAATCGTTGACGAAACATTAGAAAAGTTACCGGAAGAATTTAATATAATGGAAATGATGGGTAAAGTAGAAGAAAGAACGCCTTATGTTATTGTTGCGTTTCAAGAATGTCAAAGGATGAATTTTCTTACTAGCGAAATGAAACGGTCTCTGAAAGAACTCGAACTCGGACTCAAAGTACACGCGTTAACATCAGAAACATATTTTAAATTGATTTGAAAAATATGTCATCTCTAGGGAGAATTGACTATCACTTCGGATATGGAAGATTTGGAGAACGCCTTGTTTTTAGACCAGATTCCATTGTTATGGACGAATCGAGCTTATCCTTCACTACTTGGACTCGGATCGTGGTTTTCTGATCTACTGTTGCGAATTAGAGAGTTGGAAACGTGGACTACTGATTTTGTCGTGAGTTAAATATATTTTTACGTTATTTTCATAGTAATTTTTTTTTTAATCGTGTAATTAATCTATATATATATATTATCGAGCAGTGAGAATAAAATAAAATAAAATAATTCTAATATTTTATATAATTACTTTAAAATGATAAATTGTGAATTGTAACTAAATAGAAAAACCAGAATACGACCAAAACCAGTTAAAATATAATACCTAATTTATTAACAACGAAACAATTTATTAAAAAAAAAAAGATTAGGTTAGGAATGACATGTTGTTAAAAATGATTAATTTGATTGTATTATAGATTTTTATTTGATATATACACAAGTATACACTTTTTTTAGTTAAACGATTTTTTTTAAAGCGTTGAAATAGGTAAAATTTACTTTCTTTTTTTTTTTTGATACGTTTACAATGTTCATACACAATTAGTTAATGAAAAAAAAAACAATTATTTTTACTTTAACCAAAATCTCACATATGTTATTCTATAAAATGATCATTAATAAAATGTTTAAATTAGAAACGTTAATAGTGCAATTCGTATGAATTAATAAATAAAATTAATAAGTGAATTAATTTGTATAAATAAATGAATAAAATATGGAACAAAAAAAATAAATAATTGTTCAAGTGTTGAAAAATATACTCAAGACTTAACGAATTATTCTCGTTAAGGTGCCTACATCGGTTTGGCTTTCTGGTTTTTTCAACCCACAATCGTTTTTGACGGCCATCATGCAAAGTACTGCCAGAAAACACGAATTGCCTCTCGACAAAATGTGTCTACAATGTGACGTAACGAAAAAACATAAAGAAGAATTCAGGTAGTAATTTTTGTGCGAAATAATTGAAACGATATTGGACAGACGTGTTTTATCAATATAATTCATTTTTGGTTCTTTTTTTTGTTTTTAGTGGAGCTGCCAGAGATGGTGCTTACATCCACGGACTTTTTATGGAAGGTGCCAGATGGGATATTATGCAAGGAGTTATAATGGAATCTAAGCTCAAAGAGTTATTTCCTCAAATGCCCGTTATTAATGTCCGAGTTAGTATCTATTTAATAATAATATATAATTTATATATTAAAAAAAAAATGCTAAACGCATTTAGCGCTCAACTGACGGCAAATTTGGTTGGTCGAGAAAACGTGTGAATGTGAGTGAACCAGTAAAAGTTAAACCAAAAACTAGTAAAAAGTGTAATATAAACGAGTGTACAACGAGGAAATATGAATCATTACATTGATTTAATTTCATAAAAATACGCGAAACAATATTATTATCAATAATAGAAATAATAAATATAGCAAACGCGCATTTATCACACATACACACACGGCGGTTTTACAGCGTTCAGAGGTGAACAACGTTGTTCGCGTTTGCCCGCCATGAGGCGCGGTGTGTGTGTGTTCACGTTGACCCGCCGCGTCTACACTGTGCAGTCCAATGCTGTCGAACCGCCATTTATAAGCAACTTCTTTCTCTACTTTTTTCTACATCTGCATTTCGTCTTACTAGTTTCTCAAACAATTCATCTTTGATATTGTTCTTTGATGGGGATATTTCATTGGCAAAGAAAGTTGAGTCCATTCCCGCCAGCTCTTTAACATTATGTGTAATCGCACTGGTCTGAACTGAACGTAGTACTCAAACATTTTGTCTAAACCGTATAGTTCCGTCGGTGCGATCACACATTTTCAGCACAGTTCAATGTCGGAAGCATCGACTTAGAACTCTAAAATGTTTTTTTTTAAATATTAAGCTAAAATTTGAACCGAAACCTTAAAATTGAACTACAATTGAACTCAATTAACTGTTCATAGACCGTATATAAACTGTTAAACTCTCACGATTATTATAAACCGACATTTAACGGCAAAAGTGTTACTCGGATATATTGCATATATTTAATATATTAGGCATGAGCATAAGTGGATGTTCGTTTGAGTTTGTTCTCCCATATTTCTATAATACGGTCTTCGTTTGTGGTATACATTGCGATTCGATTGAAACTTATATTGCGTGGTGAAATTAATATTCTAATATTAATCACCCTGTCGTTCTTCTTATACTTTTATATTATATATATATATATATATATTTACAGGCCATTACCCAAGACAAACAAGATTTGCGGAATGTATACGAGTGTCCCGTGTACAAGACCAGAAAGAGAGGTCCAACGTATGTGTGGACGTTCAGCCTCAAAAGCAAAGATAAACCTTCAAAATGGACGCTGGCCGGTGTAGCACTCCTGTTACAGTTATAAATGACAAAAATACATTTGAAACTTTATAGGATAGGCGTTTGATGAAACGTGTTTAATCGTTTTCAGCACGTGATCACTTCAATAACACAACCAGTAGTAATAGAGCCTTGCAACCATGAAATATTATGTACTTTTTGTATCGTATATATTTCGATCGTTTGGATTTTGAGCCAGTGGTGGATTTAAGAGTTATACACTCATACATATCATGGTTAGAAAACACACATGCAAAGGGTCCCGCAGAACTTTTATTTCAATAGAATTGTATTATTTTTGCACGCACATACTAAAATTGAAAAAAGTGCAAAATTGTAAAAACGAATAATGCACCAATGAGTAGTAGTTATAAAAACGATCGTACGATTATCCAATTTTTAAAATGTTAATAATTTATAATATATAGACTTAGTATTAATTTAATCATCGATAATAATTCCTTTTAATGTAAAAATAAATAAATACAATTTTAAAATTCGATGTTGCGTGTAAAATAATAGAATTGTCTTTTTTTCCTACACTTTAGAATATTTAATAAAATTATCAAAGTAATTATTATTTTTTGGAAGTATTTTTTAACTGTTTTTCCCCCATTTCTTTTTACGAATTTTAAATGCATACGAATGTTTAGTCAAATTATGTGTCTCTTAAAAAAAAATTAAATGAAGCGTCCATGAATATGCATAACGCGCATTACGTTTAATTATCTACGATAAAATTTAAAAAAAAAAAAAACGTTTATTTTAACACGCACAATTTGTAAAATATAGATCATTATAATATCTAATCGATTTATTTACTAAAACACGACGAATGTCACTGTATAATATATTTTAAAGGTAAATAAATAAATAAATATATATATATATATATATATTATTTTCATAATTGTACTGCGATCGGTGCAAATCGCATTTCATTAAATGTCAAACACTCAACAACTCGCAGAAAAAATACCCCTCTCAATTGTTTTAACATAGAAAAAAAAATTACAAGTGCATATTATTACGTTTCCATTTCTAACTCGCATCGAACGTTTGTATAATGCGTATTAATGTAACTTACAACATTGCTGTAACATTTTTTAATAATAATATTTATTTTCCGTAACGACCACCGTCGGAAATAATATAACGTGTCCGACGACGCTAATAGTCCCTTAGGGCTAATCGATTACGATTGCATCTCAAGTTTTCAAAATCATTTTTTGTCCGGGTTTTTTAATGCGAATACTCCACCGTGCGACGATACGTGTTTTTGATAGAAGAAAATACAAAGAAATCGATCTCGTTAAGCGGACCATATTAGTAAATTCGGTGAATTATCTTTGTAAACTATGGAACAATATCCATCCGTATAAAATATATAAATTTGTTGGTCGCCAAATATTCCAATACGAAATTCTCCCTTTGTAAACTATTACAAAATTAATGCTATATACAGCTATTGTACACCACACGCGATCCACCATCGTTCTTCATAATAATAACAGTTGTCATAGATTAAATGTTATACGTGGATAACCAAAGATGCACTGTATTATTATACGGAAACGGTTAAATTTGTCAAAAATTTTAGTTTTTATAATAATAAACTATAAACATATAGTTGTTTTTTTAAATTTTTTAAAAAATATAACGGCTACGATATTAATGTCGTAAATCATGATACATATTACAGTACAAACAAACGCACACACACACACACCGATAGCCTATTGCAAAAACTAATTTAAATCTCTTAGAGTACCAATTTGTATTTTTCTTAATCAAATGCTCGCGCGTGGTTTGAAGTATTTATTTATCTACAGACTTATTCCTCTACAGTTTTAAGCGCACAATTATTAGATTAATATTGCACAACGTAAAATATTATTAAAACACTTGCTTAAACGATCACGACGTTCGAAATCGAACTATCGATCAAATGGTCGATCAAAAGACGTGTAGCAACATTATATTGTACCGTATTCGACAGTCGATAAAAACAGATTTTGAAAATTAATTACATTTCGGTATTTTTCAATATTTCCATGATCGCATCTAATTTGTTTAAAGTAATCAAATAGAAAAAAAATATATATGATATATATATATATGTTTTTTACTTAGATAAGTATAAACATTTTAGATGTATTTTTATTAATTACTAATATTAGGCAATATAAAAATATATAATTATGTTGTAACTAAAAAGTGTGAATTTATTATTATAGGTACCTTACCTATGTAGATAAATATTAATTTAATTAATCAATTAATAAAAAAAAATCATAATATAAACTAAATAAATACATTCCACATACAAGTATTACATAATATATATTAGATTTTAAGTTACATTTTTTTGTAAATTTTTTTTTAAGAAATTATTAATATTAATTAGATGATTAAATTATACAAAGAAACAAAGAAATAAAAAAAATGTATATATTACAAATTCAATTACAGATTATTATTTATAAATAATGAAGTGGAAACAATATGTTAAAATAACAAAATTAAATTTAAAATATTATTACTTACAATTTAATAATTCAATAACAAATAGTTAAAACTAAAAATTAGATAATCGGATATAAATAAATAATTATTTATAGTTAATAAATATCAATAAACACCAAATTATAATATATATATATATTATATATACGAGTATATATATATATATATATATATATAAGTAGGTATATATATTATAGTAATTTTACTATGCAAAACATATAAATTAAATAAGCACAATATATTTATATACACATTTTACTAATTAACAATCGATTAAAAATTAAAAATTGAAGATGTTTAATAATTATATATATATATATATATAATTATGTCTGCTGCTGTCGTACAGTTCAAAGTCCAATACTTGCTCTCTTTCTCTCTCTCTAATCATTGCTATCATACGCGTAATGCTTTAGAGCGCATGTACATTTTCACTATCACTAGGGAGCAGAATTAGTTATAATAAATAAAAATATTGTAAGTGTATCCGATTGAAAAATTGTAATAATTGTTTATTTTCCTTTGATTAAATTAATATTTGTTTAAAGAACGATTATTACGCCGACTGCCTTTCATATGTTTCGATTGGCAATTAAAAGTTTATTAATTTGCTACAGCCCCGTTAGCCGACACACTACACAAACACATTGTAATTTTGTAAATGGTAATCGCTAATTAACGAATAATTAATACGTAATAATTAATTTGTAATACAGCTTATACGACCCGGGAGGAATTTCATTTCTAATTCAACTAGGCGCAATAATATCCCCGGACATCAACCCCCCGACCAGAAACCGAAGTAAATTGCGCCCGATCCCCGCGGGTCAGCTCAGTACGAACACAAGAGTTCTTTGCAGAAAATATTTTTGCGTCCGGTAAAAAAAAACCCGATTTCAAACGGATTTTAAGAATATTGTGTTTTTTCGTTTATTAGATAAGAAAACTACAAGACTTCCAGCACAATTTACGTGAGATTTCCTAAGATCACTACAAGGTTTCCAACAATTCGTACACTAATTTCTATCGACGATTTACCCATTTTAATCTTTACAACACAAAGATTTATATTTCTCGTCAATTGTTCGTGATTACACACTTATTATGTGTTTATACGGATATGGAATATTGTGTGCAGTTATATGGACACCCTCTTCAGCGTCATAACCGTCGGTTGTTGTTCGGTCCCTCCCGACTGCGACAACATCGCCGGAGAGTTGTAGACGATCGTACACCGTTCCGTCGGTCTTATGTCGCTGTTGTAGTCGTACTTCATCGGTCCCACGCACGTGCACGAACACACGGACACTTGGTCCACGTGATCGTCGCCCGCTATCGTATGGCCGGCGAGCAGTTTCCCGTTGATAGACGTCACAGCCTCGCCGTCCACGGTTATCACGTGCTGCGACACGCCCTGAAGCTCGTTGTCTTCGCGTCTCACTTCTTCCGCGTTCCTGTCGAAAACAAAGGGCGATAACGAATATTAATTCTGAACGCCTGCGGGAAATGAAAACGATTTACACTAATCGAAACGGTTATGTCAAATACGCGACGCATGTAACCAGTGCCGTCTTAAGGCACGGGCCCGACGAGCCCAGGCCCGGGGCCCCGAATTTTTAAGGGCCCCCAAATTCATATAAATTACATAATATACAAAATATATTTTAAATTTTTTGTTAGATTTTTATAATATAAATCTCGAACGAAAAAATATTAAAATTACCTTTAAATAAAAGTTACACAATAAAAAGAATCAATGGAAATTTAATACTATATTTTAAATTAAGATCCGGTAACACGTACATTATTTTAATGTATGGTATAGCTACGTTATCGTAATTTCGATTATTTATTTTATTTTATTTTAAGGAAAATATTTAGAGGTACCCAATAAATTACGTATAAAAAATGTATAATGTATATATATATACAAGTACTCATATATGTATACACCTATATATCAAAATGTATGTATTTAAAGGCCCCAAAATATGTTGGGCCCTAGGGCCTCACATAACCTTAAGACGGCACTGCATGTAACATTTTTAGCGGTTTTTTGAGGTCATGGTCGATTCTTGTATAATATTACCAGACGCGTATTTTTGCGAACAAAATCGTTTGAATTAAACGGTTTTTTTGTGTTTTTCCTAAAATCGTAAATGTGTAACACCGTGTCGTTTCTGAAATAACCGACTGGATTTACGTTTCACGTTCTTTTATAGCCGATTCCGAGCGAAGCGATAAGCTATTAGTTTTTTACTATAACGTTTTTTTCTCTCTCGTATTTCCTTTCCCCCGCCCCCGAATTTTCGATTAAATTTCGATTGCTAACCGAAAATTAATTATCTATCGAAACGCATTAATTGAAGTAAGTTACAACACGTCGTCATCTTCAATCAGTAAATTGTTGTCCGTTATCATCCATCTTTTTTTTCTAACGAAATTCATTCAAGCGGTTTTATTTAATTTATAAAATTTAATAATTACCGACGAGTTTAGTTTACCGGGCACTTCGATTTTTACGATTTTTTTTTCTTTCGTGCCCTAGGCAAATCGACGTTTTAAAAACAACGGTGCAAAAATCAATTGGCGGATATCGTCAATTTTTTAGCTATGGAATTTGAGAATTCGCGTATTTTTCAAAAGAGTAGACTAATAGGGAGAGTGTACATTTTGAAAACTGCTACAGTTGTTTCTTCGAACTCGAACCCGGAGCCCGATGGCGCAACAATGAATTTCCAGTGGACATATGCGAGTCCACTGGCCCGCACCCGCGCCATCAAGGCCGTGCCAAGGGCAAATGGGGCAAGTGCCTGGGGCGGCAAAGGCGGCAAAAAATTTAATTAAACCGTGTGATCCGTAATATTTTGTTTACGCGCAATTTAAACTATAATAATCAATGATTAATAAATTAAGTAGGTAAATTATAAAAAAGTTTCTAAAAAATATATTCATTGATATGCGTTTTTTATGTCTTAATGATTATCAATATATATTATATAGGTGCCTACTGGCTACTACCGCAGATTATAATATATATTATATTATTAAATATTATCCGTTTAATATATATTCTTTAAATTGCGTTTTCTAAATTCTAAGTGCGTAATTAAAACGCTCTTGAAGTCTCGTTTTTATAGATTGTTATAAAACGTTTGTATTTTTTTTTTTTTTTTTTATTAAATACGTTATCCCGTTATTTCATTTATTTTTTTTATTGTGGATAAGACAGATACAAATAGATTACACATTTTGGGGATAACATTCTTAAATGCATTTTAATGTGTAGAATGTTTTTCAATACCTAAAGTATAGTAAAAAGGAAAAAAAAGACTTTAAATATTTTAAATTTGTTTGTGGAAGCCGTAGCGCCCCTTATCTATTTCCGATAATAGGATTAAGGGCGGCGAAAATTGGTCGCCCTAGGTGCCAACAATGGTTGGCACGGCACTGCGCACCATACCATATTACTGGTGTATTTTTGATATATTATACATATTTTCTCCAATACCTATTTATCATTTACTGATTGGTTACGAATGCGTACGTGGAAACCATATGTTAACCCTGTTATTATTTCGAGACAGGTTCAGTGGCGTAACTGAGGGCCCGCAGATCCCGCATCGCGGTAGGGAGCAACACAATAATTTACGGCCCTAAAGTTAATTGAACTCTAAGAAATGAAAAAATATCGAAAAATTAACTTTTTTCAAATTAAATTATTTTTACGTGCGCGTCGTGCAGTGGAATGTTTCTTTCGTCTGTGAAAATTTCATTTTTTAATTTTTGCGTTCGGAGGGAGGGGGGCCAAATTTTTGTGTTACGCCACTGAACGGGTTCATTGGAAACACGCGTATTATATTTGTAATAGGTGCCGAGATAAATTTGAACGGCCTGCGTGTCGTTCGAATTCATTAAAACTATTAACGTCGTTCACGTTCACGTTTTATTTTGAAAGAAAATAAAACGTACGTGCGTCGTTCACAAAATATGAACGCGTACGCGTTTTACCGAGTTTTCCGGCCATTGACTGTGTACTAATACGAACGTACTCGTGTAAAAAATGAAATAAAAAAAAAAAAAAAAAACGTTTGCGTGTGTAACACGAGGACGACCCGTCCTATAAACAGGAATTTTTATTTCGTGTACGCTAGCGTTGAACGATGACGCACGCGCGCAGTCGGCGGCGGTGACGGTGCGATAAACGAGCACTGGTGAACTCGTGCGATGCGAGTGACCCGAGGCCCATCGAGTGCTGGTGCCGATAACGAACCGAGAAACCGACAATATATTTTCTGGTTGTGATTTCAAGGGCATCACAACATAACATCGTCGTCATCTCGATCCAACAGAAATCGGCCCGGACGACAGATCTGCCGCGGTATTATTACATAATGTGTAGATCCGGTCCGTTCACTCGCTTCGCGCGTTATTATTACATAACTTATGATAATAATCGGTTCATTATTATTAATATTATTATTATTATTATTATTCCATACACCCGTGTACTGCTGCCGTCGTCGTCGTCGCCATCGAATCGCATCGTATTTCGTTTACATTATAATAAATATTATAACAATATATATAAAATATTATAATATTATATTAAACGAATTCGTATTTTCGCGACGTATAGAAAACGTTTTTAATAGAGAATTAAATATTTACAACGAGCACAATACCTACATTTACGCCGTAATTATGCACGGCGTCGCGTGATAATATGTACGCATTGAATCAAACACGGGTTTTACGGGCATACAGAGAGAGAGAGAGAGAGAGAAAAGGATCTAAAAACGATAATTATTATTCTTATTTATATCCCTGATCCGTGGTCTCACCGGAAAAAAATTATTTCGAAAGGATTTTTTTTTTTTTTGTGTGATTAAAATCTGACGTCAAGTAATATATATATATATAGCGAGAAAAAGAGAAAATCACATCGAATTTTTTTCTTATTTCTCGATAATTGTCGGATTTAAAACGCAACCGGTTGGTAAACGTGTTTCCGGGCAATGAACGAATGTGGTGGAATGTCATGGCGTTTCGGAACGCGGCGGAGGAGCTGTTGCGCGGCTAACGTCGTCGGGCGACCACCCGTGCGTGTGTTGAATCTCCTACGAAAAAGAAAAATAATAAGCGTTTTACCCATTTGCGCTCATCGCACTTTTTTTCTTTTTTTTAACACCACATTTACTCCCGAAATCCAGTGGCGATCAAACGGTAAGGGGGATCGTGGTGGGGTTAAATCTCCCTCGTGACATTTTCGCTATTATGTAATTTTTTTTTTTTAATAATACACCGTTTATTACCATATTATTATTACCATATTATTATTATTATTAATAATGAAAACATATTATATATATATCCGCAAATTATGACTTATGTTTTCAATGATCAACATTTTCACGTTGAAAAATCGAAATCACAGCGCATGCATGACACGCGCTCGAAATATTTATATTTTTTTTTAATAAAAAAAAAAAAAACGCTTTAAAACCGTCGTACAACGTTGCCGGTCTGTATGCTAGAATTGACGATGCAATACCGCGCCATACGGCGTTTCAAAAAGACGCATCCAGATTTTAGACGTGAAAAATGAAAATATTATACTGTGTAACGATAATAATTATTGTATCTACACGATATTATCGAATACTTTACCTAAATTTTGGGACAGTTCTCTCCGTGTACGTCTTACGCGACATTTCATTTATACACAACTCAGTTATTGAATCTAATAAGTAATAACTATATTATATCTAATAACTATATTATTATAATATCTTTTATCGGCGGCGTTTCGCGACCAATCCGCCGCGTCACGTTGTCACCACGTGTACGTAATAACTCGCTCCGCGAAAATAACGACCGATCCGAGCGCAACGCGGTGAGATCATTTACACACATAAGTATATTATTATTATTTTTTTTTTTTATATACAAAAGCAAAATCGCGTTATTATTATTTTTTTGTTTTTTTCAATCGCAAACTACAAATTGTAGTACTAATCGCGATATTATACCGAAGAAAATATAATAAAACGTAATTTAAAATAACGAACAGAATTAAAAACGGTGTCGGTGTTTAATATCGCTCGTAATTTTAAATTCAATTTCGGTAGAAATTTGGATTCGGGAGATTACAAATTTGACAAATTCAGTCACTCAACATTTCAGGGGCGCAAATCGGGCTGTACCATTTTTTTTCCCCCCGTCCGGTACGGTTTTAAACGATAAAACTACGACGGTTTACCCGTTTTCCGTAGATCTGCAGATCACACACACACACACGGTCTTCTTTTTCTTTTTTTCTTCTTCCGGTGTGTAATATGACGAAAAGAAGAGTGTGTCGAAGTCGATAATTAATTTCTTCCGTACCACGACGGGGCGACGAATTTTTTTTGTCGGGACCGTTTTGCCGTGGAACCTGTGTGTAGCGCAAGACGGGCGGGGTGCGATTACATGACAAACCGGTTTTGGACATTTTCGTGGGACGGACGTGCTGCGACGGAAGGGCGAGGTCGAAGGGCCCTGTTACGCGACGAGTGTACTCCGAAGCGACTTATTCATATCCTATACACGCGCGTTCATATAAGAACATTCCTGTACTATATAAGTATTAAATTTTATTTATGCTCTCGTTCAAAATAATATTTTATACTGAACGCTCACATAATATGTTAAGAACACTTTTTCTTCATTTTTTTTTAAACAAATTATTATTTTTTTATTCGAATACACTCACAATACTATATATAAGTGTTCTTAACATATGTGAGCGTTCAATATAAAATATTATTTTGAACGAGAGCATAAATAAAATTTAATACTTATATAGTACAGAAATGTACGCAAATTTATATTTAAAAACCCCCCCCCCGCTTATACATCCTATACACGCATTAAATACGTTTTATTGTTTTTTTTTCGTTTTCAAAAAAATACGATACATACACTGCACACACGCGTTAAGTTTTGTTCGGTATAACTCATACGATTTATTTAACTATACAGACATTTTGAACGAAACGTTGATTTTTCGACGATGCGTTTCGTTCCGGCGACGGTGATTTTTTTATTTTTTTACAAATTTTAAACAAATTTTTGTTTAAACATTATTTTTCGTGTATACACTAGTGATCGGACGGATACACGCATTCCTTATAAAAAAAACTTTCCTAAAACTCGATTTTCCGTCCTTCCCCCCCCCCCACCGGATAAAATTGTCGACGCAGCTGAAATTTTGTTAAACGAACTTGAATAACACTAATTTTTAAGTTCACAGCAAAAAGAAACCTATCCCGAATTCATTTTTTTTTATTATTATTATTATTAATTTTAAAAAGTTTATGTAAAGTTCCGATTTCGAGCAGTTTTATTATTGTTTTTCTTTTCTCGGCGTGCTATTCGGGCGTAGCCGATTCAATAGAAGTACAGCGATTATTATAAAAACTATTTACGTCTTTTAGAAGAAATCTCCTTCAGTATAATATTTCTTCGACCTGCCGTATAGTAAAAAGAACGAGTTCGAACATAAGAGAGAGAGAGAGAGAGAGAGAGAGAGAGCTGCTCAAAAAATATGTAATGCGTGCGCCGGCTTCGGATCTCTTTATATTTTTATGTTTAAATCACACGTATTTTTTATTATTATTATTATTATAATATTGTACTCACATCGTCATGAAACGCAGTACCAACAAATTAATACTCGCGGCGACGACGGCGAGTCCGAATAAAATGAACACCAAACTCAGAGCGACGTATCCCGGCATGTTCGTTAACGCTTGATCATTCTGAAACAATATTATAATATTTCGATTGTTTTCTATTATTAAATATTTACGCGGCACATTGGTGTTAAATACGTGTGTTTATTGATGATTAAAGTCGTTAATTTTCTACAATATTTTTCAAAGTTCGCAAAAAAGATTTCAAATTTTGTTTTTTTTGATAAAATGAGTCATTTGTCCGTAATATTTTATTGACTATTCGGGGGTTGTCTTGTGTAATAATAAAAGAAATCACTATTTATTGTATCGCTGTTTGATTTCGAGTGTTAATCCGGGATATATTGCCGAGCGAATTTGTTTATGAATTATTTTACACCGACATTTTAATCAAACACCATTTTGTCTACATACGAGTGAATATATTTATAAACGTATGCGTTAATAATAATGGCTGGACAGCAGTAGACAATCACCGATAGCTACGGGATTCAATTGTAACGAGAGATGTTTTTCCTCGGTTTGCGTTATAATATGCGTTCTTCATATTATACAAGACCGAAATCAATGACTTCGAAATAATCATATCACATACTGTCGACACAATTATTTCGTTCGAACGTCATTTTATATGAATAAATTTAATTTTATTTAATTAAACAAGCAACGTCAAATATAAGTGTGTATGTGTGTATACAGTGTATACGTTGTTTGTTTAACCGGATTCAACAAAGACAGATTACGAATATCCTCAATCCGAGGTAAAAAAAAAAAACTATGAGGATAGATAAACGTTAAAGAAATGATTTTCTGTTTCAATGACTTATTTCCCGACACAATCTAAATTATTTATTAATTTATACTAATTGCTACTAGGATGGGCGATAGGCATCAAATACTAAGTAAGTTAAAATTTAGTGAGTATTAATTTATTGGATTTCGCCGATTAATATAGTGTGCTATTATAATTTACAAAATTATATCATCAACATGTCTACAAACAAGGTATTACATATACAAGTATATAATCTTTATAGTTGGATAATTGTTTTCGTACAAAGTTATTTCAGTTATTTTTGTCTGAGCATTAACGTTTCTTTTGTAATATTCTAAAATGAAAATCGAATTTGTTTATGTACGAAAACAAAATTATACAAATCTATAAGGTGTATAGAATTGTTTTCTTTTTTTTTTATTATTTTCGTATTGACTTAGTTTAGTTAACCTGAACTAAAATCTGGTTTTAACTTTAAATTTCAATTTGTCGAATCGTGTAAGTTAATTAACTTTAAACAATTTTTGAACAATTGCACATATCTACTTGACTTCATCTAGTAATTTTTTTTTTTTTATTAATTTTACCCCACCCTTTCCCCCAATGGTACATCATCACTGCAAAGTAATGATACTATACTTTAGACGCTTAATGAGTACAAATTATGTGAGTTTTATCGTAATCTCTAACGTTATTTTATTCGTTTATTATGAAAGTAAAAAAATAAATAAATAAATTATTTTATTGGTCAAGCGAACAACAGCGATACAACGCATTATGATATAAATATCAGTTCTTAATTTCGTGTATGCTGTAGCGGAGTGAATAAACTCGAATGGAATTTGTGTGGCAATGTTTTCAAATATACCGTATAATATAATATGTATAAGATGTTGACGTGATTGTACGAACGATGTAAGCCAATTAAAAACTAAAAAACAACTCTGTATAAATCGTACAAGTATACAATAATCATGTAAATGTTAATATTATATATATATATATATATATATATATATATATATATATATATTATAACTATAAACTACAGTATAATATATAAAAAAAAAAAAAGCTCGCGATAAAGCGAACTCGGTAAACGTGTGTTAATCTTTATTATTTTATTTTTACAAGCACAATATATATATATATATATATATATGAATATATTGTGTATTATGTTAAAGCGTTCTTGTAAAAATCCATTTTTGCTCTTTAATTACCGTTCAAAGAGCAAACAGACAATGCGCAGTCATTCACCCGAATTACGTAACATCGTTTTATCGACATTTCACGAACTACGCATTTTCTTTTCTTAAATATTGTTTCGAAAATCATATTTCGACGTGTAAATAAAATATATATATATCCGAATTCGCAAACCAAATAAACCGTCGAAAATCCCTACGTCTTTCTATACCCACTAGTTATAGTTTATTCTCCTCTTTATCGAAAATACTGGAAAAAATTCTTCTCTTAAAAGAATCCGTTCAATTATTACACCGACAAATAAATGAACGATTCCGCGGATACCCAATTTTGAATTTTTTTTTTTTTTTTTTTTTTAGTAAACATTTCAGCTGTCCATCGCAAGTACGCAAAATGTTTGCATTGTACAATTTCGCGTTGTATTTCACGCGTTACTCACAATTTACCACCACCGCCAACCTAAAGGTTAGGTTATATAATATTCAGTCAGTCTTTAAAGGGCTAAATTATAAATGTCACCTTATACGAAACGGTACGCCTGTACTCCAAATTTAATCATTTTCTTTTAGTCGTGAGAAAAAAGCTGTAGACTAAATAACTTAATTATACAGTACACGGATTACTTCCCGAAACTCCAACAGTACTGAGCGATAAAAATAATACGTTTATTAAATAACGGTGATACAATGGGAAAAAAAAATTCTTGTATATCGCGAAATCTTATAATTATTAAATACATATTTTTTTAAACGACGACGTAGACAAGCGAAATAAGTGAATAACTTTCCCGCGTATGTCGAAATAAATAAATAAAAACGGTTTATATTATAATATTTAAATATTTTTTAAATTAATAATATAAGATAATTATACCTAAAGAAAAGTGTACGAGCGGGCTAATATGTATCCAAATCTATATGGATTCAACGTTTTTTACCGCTACACGTTTGGATAAAACGAATACAGCGTTTGGATGCATCGTGAATAAATAATACGTTTAGGTGCATTACGTTTTCTAACAAAAATCATTTTTACGTTCATAAATCCCATAGTTCTCGGTTCAATTACATTTTTTGAAATTATACAGGAAACATTTTTTTCCCGAGCTTCGTACATATTTTTGTATTATTAAATAAGTAAACGTCAGAATGATTAATGATTCCTGAACCTTGATTGAGATTTTCGTAGTTCTTGGCGAATAACTTTATCCGGCTTAGCATTTATTGCTATACAGTTACTTTACGCTTTAATACTGATATTGCCTTTTATTTCAAAACTATTTTCTCGCCCCCGAACACATCATGATTAATATGTTCTCCATTTAAATATTTCCCATTAGTAGTTTTGTTTTAACACATCGCATTAATACGCGCGATGAAACGTTTTACACTTGTTTGTTGGTTTCCTCTAAATTCGCTACACTAAAAACAATCGATGACAATGCACTTTTTCTCACGTCGTTACGGTTTCAACAAAACTTCAAAAATGTTAACATTCGTGATTACGCACTGTTTAGAGAAAATATTCGAACTGAACTGAACATAGTCAAATGATAATATCGCTTTAAAATTTCAACAATCCCATATAGATTATGGGTGATATAAGCACACCCCTTCCCTGTCGTCTAAGCCATCAATAAAACAATATTCATTAAAATTACTCCGGAAGAAATTATTGAAGAATTCAGTAAAAGAAAAAAAAACGCTCAATAAAATTACAATGTTGTTTTTAAATTAATGTTTAATAAATACTAATATTTGAAAAAGAAGTTAAATGTAAATATAAAATAGAAAGGCGTGATCAATTTTTTATTTTGAGCGCCTTCAAAATTTGTTGGATCCTCGCCCGTGCCCGATGGTTCTATAAAATCCCAAATATACGTTCTGAATGTACGGTCAAACGTCGTATAGATTTAGGGGTAAATGTACCAAAATCCAATTTATCCATATCGACACGAGAAAGTAGAAAAGTAAAAAATAAAAAGCACGTAAACGCCGGAGAAGCTATAGAGTAGGTTTTTACTATTTATATCGTTGGGGAGATTGTTATTAAAAAAACTATTCAAACGCAGATCACGCGGTTTTGTATATGCGTATAATCAAATCGAAATTTGAACCGTGTAAAATGTTTCGAAATTCCGGCGTTGTTCCAAAATATTATTATAAAATATTACTATAAATAATATAGTACGCGTGAAATCTCGTCTACAATACAATTCCGTTCTCGATTGACGACCGCGCGCTTTTTTTTTTTTCTGATTAAATTTGTTATTGTTTTCCGCTTAAAACGTTTAAATCGAACACTGTTTGTGATCAACGATATTATTATGTATTGTTGTACATTTAATAATAATAATAATAATAATAATAAAAATAATGATTTTTTTCACTGTTGAACTCAATCTGTACGCTATGAAATAACAAACAATAGCGCATTGATATAGCTTAATTATTAGAGTTTACCGTCGAATTGTATTAGAGCGTACGCTAAAAATATATCCCCACGTATATGGGGCAAAGTCGATTTTCTTTCCTTTATTCTCCTTAAACTCGAGGTTTTTCGATATTGTATTAGTAACACCCATTATACAACACCGTCCGTAGTACACGAGGCAGAAAAAAAAGAAACGCGTTAAAAAAATAGCGTATAAATGTAAATATATATATACATTTATAGTAAAGCTATCGAATTTCTATATAAATATAATAATAAATTATTGTCGGTGTGTAATAAATTCTCTGTAACTATTTATTTTTATAATTTTACATATAACGAAGATATTATGACGTGAATAATACTTTTTAAACTTTTTTCATTTTCGTACGTTGTCGTTGTCGTCGTAATGAGTAAATTCAATGAAAAGTGTGGGGGGGGGGGTTTGGTTAATTTTGGTGAAGGGGCCCGTTCACACTACGCGAGCCAGAGACAGATTCAGTCAATTGAATTCCGAATAGCAGCGGTGGAATATTACGAAAATTATATTGGATTTTTTTAATATTGTTTCTTTTTTGTTATTGGAAATCGCTTGTTTGAATATTTTTTTAAAGTATTTCGAATACTTTTTATAGTCCAATCACGTTTCAAATAGTATTTACATAAAAACAATAAATTATTACATAAACGTAAGAAGTAATACGTAATTAGTTTAGAAAAAAAAAATATGAATAACAAATACTAGCAGCATTAAAAAACGTGAAAAATATGTTTTATCAATAATTTCGCTACATTCTTTGATCTTCGAATCCAACCTAATTCAAATAATCCAGTATATTTAACCGTATTAACTATAATATTATAGTCGTGTTATATATTTTATAACCAATTGCTGTATTATTCATTTAATTATTTTAGTATTATTGCGTTGATTTATAAACACAGGGTAGTCAAAAAATAGATAAACCCCTCCTCCTCCCAAAAAAATACGTATACAATGACTATTTACATTCGATTAAACACTATAATATATAATTACTATATTCGATATTCGTATTACTGAAAACTGCTAGTAAAAAAAAAAAAGTATTTAAACGAGACGTGTTTGCAGAACTAGTTTTTGTAAAGTAGTATTTTCAAAATACTTAGGGAACACTACGGTCATGAAACATTATTCCGAATACTTTTTTTCGAAGTCGTGTATTTTAAATATACTTTTTAAAAAATATTCTATCCGAGTCTGCTTTTGTATTAAAAAAAAAAAAAAAAACGTGAAATTTATAGTCAATCGTCGTTCTTAATTATTATTATTGTTGTGTTGTATACGAATTATACTCGTCGTGCGTCGGGTAAAATATATAGAAAAAAATCGTTATTTTTCTATATATTATTATATATGTGGAAAAAAGAAAAAGAAAGAATAACGTAATATTTATACACTATACGAATATGTTATAAAACTCAAACGCGTGTATGTTAATTAAGCGTACACGCGGACAGGCGTGTTTACTGAGAAATGCGCGTACGAGTTTTTTTTCGGTATACAAATCCGACGACCGACCGATAACCTCCCAGTGAACCACGCGACGGTTCCGAAGCGATGAACCCGTCTGGGTGATTGGGGCGATCACGCGAGAGGTTAACGCGCGCGCGATACAGCTGCAAACGATAAAACACGTTAAAGCGCGTACAAACGCGTTGTTTTCTTTTTTTTTTTCATACATATATATCGTTTATTATACAAAATATATAATATATTAATCACACGGAAAATTAAAATTGGAATATACTACGGAGTAATTGAAGACATTACGCGTGTGTTCACAATTGTCGTAACGAATATATAATATATATATACACATAACGATCGAGTGTTATCGATGATCGTTTGACTGCGGGGTTTTAGAGTTCAGTTTAAGAACGCCGCAGCAATGTGCTCCCGGATATTCGTACAAGTGTTCCCCGTTGGTCGTTTCTACAAAAAATAAAATAAATAAAATAAAATGTCTCTTCCGATTTTCGTACGAAACGGAATCCCGACGTACAGGGACATTTGATTTTTTTTTTAACACTTTAACGCTATTTTAATCGCGTGACTCAAAAAACGGAGATTTTTGTTTTCGACTTTTACACGAGCGAGAGTTGATAAAACGAAGAAAAAAAAACCGTTTTACAATAACGTGTTTATGACTTTGAACACATATTACGTAGCATGCAATACGTGTGTGTGTGTTCACGTCCGCACACGATTGTTTTATACGAAAACGAAATAGGATTTATGAAAATAAACATATAGTTCTTCACCGTCGATTGGCGGTGACGGCGTAAAGAGCGAAAACGTCCGTATTATGAAATTAGACGGATTCGAAATGATTTATACGTGTGCGCGATTACACGTTACAAGTTAATTATTCGTTTCGAGAATAATTAAAAGAAATTCGTTTACCTACGGCGGTGGATTTGGGAGAACGACGGCCTTCGAAAATTCGTATTTATTCCCATGCTAGTAGTAATAATCATCGTGGTGCATAAGGTGTATGCGTGCGATAAACTATAGAAACATTCACTTTCTCCCCACCCCACCGTTATGAAACTTAACAATATTGTATTGTATCGCGTACACGATCGCATTAGCTCTCTGGTCTCTCTGGCCAGGGGAAAGATATTTTTCAAAGCCTCTGCGAGACTATTGATATTGACTAATACAATATAAATATTTATATAAATATAAAATAATAGTGGATAACCTACAAATGTTAAATGTATATTAATTAATTTACGCCAAAGCCGAACTTAAACATTTTAATTTATTATTTTGTAGAAATTTAATTGAAACGAGTTTATTTCACGAAAAATAATCATTTTTTTTTTTTTTTTTTTTTACTCTTTGCAATTCTTTTTTATCATTTATTATTGGTGAAAATATTGAATCATATTATATGTATAATTTTTTTTTTTTTTTTTTTACACTCTTTACGCATTTTAAACACAGCACAAGTTGCCGGACCGCTTCATAAAAGATTTCTTTAATTAATGTAAGAGAAATGTAAAAATATCTTTGTTTAAATTTATCAACATCCGGGCATATTAATTATTATTTATAGATAGACGATTTCTTCAAAACGAGTTTTGATGTAAATCGATGTTGAAAAACTCTTCTTACATTCGACTCGAGTATACGATTATATTTATTGATATGCTTAAAATAAATGATTATACGCCGAAACATATATGTTTCCGTATTGGAATCAAAACGTTATAACAACATATTGAACAGTTCAAACAATTTTTTTTACACAATTCTGGTTTATTTTATTTAGAGCATTTCTACATTATGCATAGTAATAATCGTGCATTTCATCCCTATGAGATTTTTTTTTTTTTTATGTAACCAATAAAAATTTCAACAATTTATCCGACTTTTAAATTACAATAACAATTTATAAACTAACAGGAAAAAAAAGACATCACCTATTTTTTTTTTTTTTGTAAAGCCGTTAATTTTCGAAATTAGCAGGAATTGTAATAGACATCATTCCATTGTATACTATATTTCTCCAATCGATTTTATCTTATTCAACTAATTGCACTAATAATTTTGCGTAGCTAAATGTACTCGTTACTACGGCTGTGGCTCGTCAATTTTTAAAGGTTATCGAAATATTGTCACACATCATGGACATCGATTAGTTTTATTGGCGAAGAAAACTTTTTATTCGACAATATTGCAGTAAGGGTCCTTTCACACGCAGCCACTCACAGCGCCACTTTTTGTGCCGCCCATTCTGTGCACGATGGAAAAATCTCCGGGGAGATGATTTCACACACGACCATAGAGTCACAGATTAAAAGCGCTGGAAACGGTGACGGTGGTCACCTTCGCCGGAGAACTCGGCGCGAAAACGAAAACAAAAAACTGCTCGTGACGAAATTGCACAATTTTTATATTGTACCTCTCACACGTTACTGCAATAATAATACGAAGCGCACATTAATATTAACAGGCCCCCCTCCCTCAATCAGAAAAATATGATAATATTAGACAAATAAGAAAATATATATAAAATAAATAAATAAATATATATATATATATATATATATATATATATATATATACATATATCAAAATGTATACTTAAATATACAATAAAAGCCAAAGAAATACAACAATGTTGTAAAAAAATGTTGTATTTTTTAAATTACCTGATGATGACTTTTTGTCGAAACCGGTAGTAATAAAATAATTTATACAACAACCTTCTTTTATTTTATTTTATTTAATACTCTTTGGCTTTTATTGTATATTTAAGTATACATTTTGATATATATATATATATATATATATATATATATATATATATATATTTATTTATTTTATATATATTTTCTTATTTATTATCACGAGTATTAACTTATAATTTTTTATTTCTATCTTTTTAATTATTTATTTTTACATATCTTTTTGATTTTTGTTTTTATTTTTCAATTAAATTTCTTTTTGTTTTCACTACTTTATTAAATATTAGACACCTTTTTTTGTTTTCTTTTTGGCGAATGGGCGAGGCAATAGCCCCCGTTATCTTTTTATCCCCATTATCCATCCGCCCTTGCCCTAGTCCTGTGCAAGGAAAACGCGACGCGTTTAAACGGGGGCGATCGGTATTACTCGACGGGACGTTTAACCGCTGCGGTACACCAAGTGAGACAAAATACCGACTAGATATGCGATTTGCTATCGAAAACAAACTGCGACTGTAAAGATCCGGTGCACTCCTTCTGGTGAAATTTCTATGATGCACAATCGTAAGAAAAATTAATAGAAATTCTTCGTTCAAACAACAATAAATTTCACGTTAAATTCAACAGTTTGCGGTTTAGATATTAATTTTTTTATGATTGAAAAACTTCAATAAACGAATTAATAATAAAAAGGCATGCCTGTTTAAAAACAAAAAAAAATTAATATAGTTTTAATATTAAGACGGTAAGCGAATTGATCACAAAAGTGTCTAATGATGATAAAAAGGTTCGGAAACTCTGTGTTCTATGTTATCCACCTTTGAGAGAGAGAAAAAAAGCGTTTTTCATTTCGGTGTGTATTACGGTTGTGGAACAACGCGACGAATTCATTCCTTTATCTAACATTTACAACGTTAAGCGTCCTATATTAAAGGTTATCAACACGACCGCGATTTTACCGCTTTTTTTCCGAGTAATCAGCCGCCCATTAGTACGATGTTACAATATTCATACAGTCCCCGTATATTGTTGAAATACAATTTGATCAGAAAACGATCGTCTTCGTGTTAATTATTATCGCGCACTGAGCGTATTTTCGTATATATTTTAACGTTTTCCGATCTCGGCCTTTCGTTAAACGATAAAAAATATTATTACGCGATATAAAAAAAAAAATATTATATTACACGTTCGTGTGCACCGCATAATATTACTACTCGACAATATCAGTGGCGTAGCTCGGGCGTATATCTTAAACGGTGTTATAGAGTTACCAATCTCCTCTCTTCTTCCCCTCAAACATGAACCTCGTTTCAAAAATATTTTTGAAAATAAGTATTAGACAAAAATTATAGTAATGCACGATCCGATTTATTTAAAATGCGAAATATTATAACCGTACAACGTCAAAACACACGTCCAAGCGATCCATTAATACACTTGACCAGTTTTGCATCTGCAAATAACGACATTTAAATCCCAGTTACGTTATATTGAAAAGAATCCATTGAATTAAAAAAACTCGTTATTATCATAAAACGTTTTCTGATTTTACCGTTTTTATAATTTGCTCCGCGCACGTGTATCGCAAGGGGAAAATATGATTTTTAAGTTTTACGATTTGACGAAATTCATAATGCGTTTTCGTGTGCATTCACTGTAAACACGTTTATATACGCTTATTTTAAATTTAATAGAAAAAAAAACATGGAACATATTTCACAATATTATATTGTTCAATTTTATTTTAAACATATTCAAAATTCATTACATATTGTAATTTATAATAATATTAAAAAAAAAAAAAAATTAATATAAAAATAACACCGAAAAAAAGTTTTTTTTTTGAACTACAGGACAATTGTATAAAAATGTACCCGTGAACACGAAAACCAGATTCGCCTAATTTACACGCACAACTAGGTTATGTTCGTGTGATTTTCTTTGTCTTGAGCCAAGTCATATCTCGGAAAAACAAATCATTTTTGTTATTATTTAAGTTTCCCTGGAAACTTTTTTTTAAACATTTCGTTCTATATTCTCATCCCCGTCCCTTATTTGTTTTAATTATGTCGATTTTCGATGTTTTAATTTTCATTACGAATTCTAAAGGAATATAATAACATTTGTGTGCGGTTGTTAACAAATCAATTTTTTCACGCGTACATTTACGTACATATATCAGTACAGTGGGAGAGACGGATAGTAACTAACGACGCTGAAAATTCCAAAACTCAATTGTGCCACAGAATACTTAAAAGTTAACATTCATTTAAACAGGAAATCACGCCTATTCAAAATTATGTAAATACGCTGACATTATGTTATTCGTTTTAATTATACAATATTTTCGTTTTATGTACAATTCACAAAATTGTTATCGTAATTACACGTGAATAATTAAATTGTCTATATAAATATAAGTGTTTATAAAAATAAATTTATATAGAAAGTGACATCATTGTACACATATTATAGGTAGCCAATATATTTTCATTACCAACAATTATGTGACAATGTCGTTAATAATAATTCTTAATATTATTATTATTTATTCAGAAATTATATATATATATATATATATATACGATGGCCATATCACGTGCCGGCGAAAATTATCAATTTTATAATATAACTCATGCCTGGAAATAAATTGTGTTTGTTTCATCGTGTTGCTAAACACCAGTCTCCACTCGGTTAACAATAAACAATAAAAAGAACATTGACGTGTTATGTTGAACTATGGTCAGTGAGAATGATGGATCGTCTTTCTCGTTCCATTTCGCGCATATTTTAAAATATTACAGCGTATGGTTAAACAGTAGCACAGACTACTTTCGGGGCGAATAAAGAAAAAATTTAATTGATTTCCGAAAATCATGTTGACTATACGTATAATATTGGGCGCTATTTGATTTTTTACACTATCTTGACACGTATTATTTTCAATAGTTTCGAGAACATTGCATGCATTTACAACTTCACTTGGCCACTCGTACAACATAATCGTCACCGTTTCAACAAATAAAGAATATTATACACGTCGTACGAAACGTATAAATAAATGTGTAGTGTTACAGTTCTTATTCGAGGCAACATAAACTAACTGGTGGTTATAATAAATACAAGGTATACGCGTTATAATAGTATAATTTTTGTAGTTATCGGTTTTTTTTTTTTATCCTTTTTAAACATTTGTTTTCATAACGAAGACTATGAGTGGATTATTATATTTTATTGTACATTGGTTTCGTTTTAAAGATAATAAATACTATTATTTTAACACTATACAGTATACACAATAACGATTTCGTCGAAACACAATAATGGTATACTGTAGAAAAAAGTTTTTTTTTTTACTATTATTATTATTATTATTATTTTCATTATAGACAAATAAGATAAGCAAACACTCTTGCATGTTAAAAAAGGAAAAAAAATGAAAACGAACAACAGTAATCAGTGTATTCAGCCAAACGAATGGAGGAATGGAGGAAGGTTATTGTACTTACACCGCGTTAAATGATAACGGAATCGTAAATAGAAACAGTAAATCATTCGAAATTCGTCATCGATCCGAAATGAACAGAGACGTATTTTCTAAGGCCTTTGACCGCACTTGTCAAAATAGTTTCGACCGTTTGACACAAAAAAAAACTTTATTAAACCTTTTGGCAATCGATCCGTCCGGAAGAGAACACAATTATTTACGACATCGTATTATTTTATTATATACGTTAAGATAAATCAAACACATTATGTATATAATATGCACCCGTGCACTACGAAATGTTTTCGAATTTTGACGACGGCGAAAAAACGGTGTACGCACGTATCAATTTCAATGATACGTTTTATACAATAATAATATATTATACTCGTATAGAAGAGAAAAAAACGAATTTTGACCGAAGTGTAGCGCACTTATGTAAAACCAATAAATGAAACGTAAATGTAATAGATAATAATTACTGTTGAGTATCTGATAAGTACCTGTAGGGCGACGTAGTCTCCGAAACCGATGGTGGTGAGCGTAACGAAGCAATAATAAAAACTGTCGAAATAACTCCATCCTTCGTATTTAGAAAACACGGCCGCGCCCGTAGTGATGATTACCGACGACAACAGTCCAGTGGCGAACATTAAATTGATTTCCGTGGCTTCTTCTTTTTTACATTTCAAATACTGTTTGGCCCTGATGGAAATATCGAATCACATTATACGTTTTACCGCCGAGACGACGTTGTTGCGGATGTTTCGACGTACGGACGACGACACAACGTCGAACATTACACATATACATTTTCTTTAAAAAATAAAAAAAAGGCGTTCTCCGCGTTTATTAACGGATAAACGTGAACATTATGAGTTTGACAATTTGACGTTTCGAAAAATATCATCCTTGTGTGTATTTGATTTTCATTTCTAATACCCACCTTCACAAATATTCCCCTCCACCTTTCTATCGATTACTTATCGGCGGGATGTTTTTATATAACAACTGTTACAGAACGCTATACATCAGTCGAAATTCAATTTTATTCAATGATATTAGCAAATAATTAATAATACAATTTACTAATGACGAATGCGTATTTTTATCCAGTGGTTAGGGTAAGACAATAAATCGGTATCGATTATCATCACATATCGTTTTATAAAATAAATTTTGTAATTTTTATATTAATATTACGTAACAATCGGTTTCGATGAATTGTTTAAATGATTTAGATTATATTTGACTGGAGTTATATTAACTAATCGAAGTTAACTGTAGGTTACTAAAATCATACATTTATAACCGTATGCGTAATAATTATTAATTATAATATTAATGACACATGATTGAAGGAACGCAGCATCAATTGTATTGTTATTCGATAACCACTACCACAGACAGTCCGCATGGAGCGTGGCGATCACCCGCCGGCAGTTTTCGTGAAACCGATTATAGTGTATGGATTATCTATTTACTTATAACAATAATCATTTAATAATTAAATACTAAAAATTATTCGATTTAATTAAATGTTTTATAGGAAATTCAGGAATATCAGATAACCTGCGGTTACTTGAAAAAATAACCCGTACGTTTAATAAAATATTAATTTTAAAACTATACCTATAAATAATAGTTATGTATTGTTATTAATGTAGATATTATTTAGTTGAAATAATGGACGGCGCACTTTTACATCAGACCCACCGCGCCGTCATAATCCAGTACAATTTGTTAAATAAAAGTTTTTTTTTTTTTAATTAATTATATTCTTTTGATATTTTATTAATGTTTTCCGACACTAAAATTTGCCGTTGTCTATTTGTATATATATATATATATATAAGAAATTAACAACACTTGACGTGTTGTTAACATCATAAAACATATTACACATTAAATCGAAACAATAAGAATATTACTTTTTCCCGTATTTCAAAAACAGTACTTAGTCACATGAAGAAATGTGTTTTTTTGCAGTTTAACAGTTTGTTAAACATTTTTTATTCGTGTATATAATATAGGCGTATTGTAAAAATAATAATAGAAATCGAAATCTATACTTGAATGATTTATGGTAACACAACAATTTATAAATATATCACAAAAAATCCAAACAAATCATACGTAACACCAGTGTCTAAAATCATTAAAATGATATATTGTTCATTGATAAACGACAATGACGAAAATAGGATGGGGGGTACAAATAAATTATAATTGTTTGCACGTGTCGTTTTTCTTACTAATCTTAGGTTTTATTTAATGTTTTAACTGTTTTATTGTATCCCGTAAAAATTATAAACGCCTGGTTGTACCCTAATTATTATATTATTATCGCAACAATATTCGAAAAAAAAATTCGTTTTTGAAAAAATCGTTTTTCAAATGGTTTATCACCTCCTGATCACTACTGACGCAAATTTATTTAAACGTTCACCGATACTCTGGAACATAATAAGACCTAATGGAATTCCAACCATTGCGTACGCCATGCAAAATGCTTTTCCGCCAATTGTCACTGGTGTTGAGTGTCCGTAACCTGAAAACAAAAAAATAAAAAGTGTAATTCATTATTCTTGGCTACGCGTATTCGTATAATATTACATGAGTTTAGATTATAAGCGCCTCACACCAAGACTATTAGTTTTATGCGTACAACAGGGTAGGGGGAACTATATATGTATAATAAAAAAGATAGAAAGTGTGGAAAAAAAGGAACATACGAGCCAATGTGACACGAACAGAAGATAGCCTATGAACAGGACAAAACGTGAAATATGAAAAAAAAACACTGAACCGCTTAAGAGTTGATAGGACAAAAAATTGAATAAAGTGGAGAAAAGGATCGAGATAAACGAAATATGCGAATGTAGACACGTACAGAATGCCAAACACATATTGCGGTGTGTTGAATCAAATACCTGTTGTCAAATCCAAATAATGCGATAATTAAATAGTGATTGACATTTGGGCCAAAAGATGAATTCAACTGATTGTTGAATGAACGAACGAGCAAACGATTATGCACGCTGAAATTTAACTATTTTTGAAAAAAACAAATTGGTTTTTTTTTATAGAACAAAATATGCTGTAATGATTTATTAATCTGTACATATTATTTAAATTCATTACCGATCATTGCCAAAACGACAGTTGAAAAATAAAATGCGCCGGCAAATTTCCACTGCGGTCCAGCCTTATGAGGTTTATTTTCAATGATAGCTACTTCCATCATTCGGTAATCGTCTTCGCTTATGCTGTATTTCCTGACCAAAGCGGCTTTTAGTTCTAATATTAAAGACACAAAAAAAAAAAAAAAAAAAAAACGTTCAATCATACTTATTATATAACGTCATTTTTTTTTCTTCGCCGCATATATTATAGAAATTAAATTAATAATTCGTGCGTCGTACTTCATATTTCTGTTAAGAAAGAGAAAAAAAAAGATTTTAAAAACACAGTAGCACAAAATATTATTTAAATTAAGAAAAAATAATGGGAAAACGACAGATAGTTTTTGCACCACCGTAGTCTGTTAGAGAGTATTCCACGGTCGCGTTCAATACGGATCTTATGATTTGAAAGAAATTTCGGAATATCTCCGGAAAATCCGAACACATATTTTATTTGTGAAGTATATGTGGACGTAAAGAATATTCCGCGCGTGCGTGTCAAAATCCTTTTTCGTTTTTCAATAGCACGCAGTTAATTGTCAAGTGATATACCACATATTATCAAACGGTGATATTGTGACAAAATTTTCGCGGTTTTTTTTTTTTTATTATTTAAAAATAAATAAATACTACGACCGATTACGCCACGATTAGAAAAACTCCCAGGCGTGATAAAAACGTTTTAAAAACTCTGTTAACCGACAGACTTATGATAAATCGATAAATTCGCGTATTGTAATGTAAACGTTCTCACCTAGAAGATGATTCCATCTTTTACGTTCGGTTTCCGATTCCAAGGCGTCGAAAACAGCAGCCCCGACCAGCAGATACGTGAACGTGCAAACGACCAGAGACAGCGTACGTACGTTTTGTCGTTTCATATTTCGTTTTGTTCACAAGACAATTCGGAAACGCTGAAATACCGTAAAATAGCGAAATACAAAAATACGCAATACGTGTTAAAAAAGAAAAAAAAATGGAAAAAACACGCGAAATAAAACTTTATAGTTCATAAACAAAAAAATAGATTCAAATAAATGTCATTTATTTATTGTAATAAACAAACACTAACACGCATGCGTACCGCTCGGAATACCGATTTCACGTATAAAAAATCAAACACGAATTCTTTGAATTTAATATCGATTACGAGCGCGCACGAGAGACGCGTTGATTATCGAATTCAAATGTCCTCTTTAGGATTTAATAAACTTCTTATTTTGTTTCTTCGACTTTTGACTGTTAAAAAAAAAAAAAAAAAATAAAAATATTCAAGTGCATAATGAATCCCCGGGCCTTAAATCCATTATACGTTTCTCCGAACACTTTTGTGTCTGGTACGATTTCTCGACGACTTGACGGTATATACGCCGTGGATGTTGAAGGGGGGAAGGGGTTAACTCCTCTCGAAAAAAAAAAAGAAAATCATTTTTTAAAATCACGTCACTGTATTATATATAATATAATAAGCGAAACTGAGATTTACGTGTAAATAACGCATATTCCTATAAGATAAATCAATACTAAGACTAACGGTAAATCCGTTTCGCGTGATTCGTATTGAAAATAAAACGTATTTTTATCCAAACATTTCGTCACGTCAATACACATGTTTTCACGTAATTTGTAAAATATCCGCTTTTGTAATTTCGTAGATTTTCAATTCGTAATTGTGAAAAATTTGTGCGTGCGTGTGTGTACGTACGACATCGAAATCGGCTGATATTCCCCGTACTTCTGTTATTGAAAATGACGTGTACGGTTTGGATTTGGGGTGACGTCTCGCGATGTCCAACGTTCGGTTTAACAGGAGTCGTCGGCGTGTCGACGCCGAATCGTTGTAGTTTCGATTACGAAAATTCAAAATCATTTTTCTTCAGTTTATCACGCATTTCGGTCGATTTGATTACGTGCGCGTTATATTGTCCCGGGCCAAAGCCGGTAATAACTGCAGGGAAATTGAACGGTATACGTGCACGCGTACCGGTGACGCGGAAACGCGAACACACCGCCGCGGATATAAAAAAAAAAAAAATATATATATACACGTACGCGCGCGAATATTCGACGTACTGCAGCGGCGGGCAATTGTTATTATACAAAAATTGCTCACCTGAAATAAACCCGAGGTTAGATTTGGTTGGATTTCGCCGGTGAATAAAAGACATTTATTGTACGTCGTAAGAGCATTTAATCGCGAACGTATTTCACCGCAACGTCCGAAAGAGGCGGAGAGCCCGGTTTTGTAACGCGAATGTATCGTCGTGGCGTGTGTGTGTGCCAAACGCCAACGCGGCGGACGACGACAAATAATATCACAGACTGCACACGACGTGTTTTTTATTTTTATTATTCCCCCCCGTATAGAATAAATAATAATAATAATAATATCGCGATAAAAAAAAAAAAAATAAAAACACCTAATCGCGACGGTACATTTACTCGGCGGCGGAAAGGAGAGGAAAATATTTTTGCCGTTTTTTTTTATCCCTCTTGTGGTGGTCGGTCGTCCAACCCCGTTGTCGTCGACGCGTTTATCGACGCGCCCGCCGCCGACGTCAATGCGCTTGCCCGTCGGCGCGTTCACGACAAATCGATTATCGCCGCCGCCGTCAGTGTGACCGCCATCCCGGCCGAACGGGTCGCGCGCTAGCGAGATAAAACGCGTTTCCCTAGGAAAAAATGGTGACGGCGGGTCGTTCGTTTGGTTTTATTCCCCTTAAGCGTAAACGCTTAACTCCGCAGTTCGGAAAAGGAGAAGAAAAATTTGAATTCTACGCGCTTTACCGTTGAAATAACATGAAAATGTCATTGTGTCATCGCGGAAGACGACGATTGTCGTTGATGATAATAATAATAATAATAATAACGCTTACCGGCCCATCCGGAGACTATATTAACCGAAACGCATCGTCCAACGATTACGAAATATTAAATTATATTATACGCAGGGACGGCAACAGACATTTTTTTTTCCTGTGGACAGGATCAATGCAAATTTCTTTTCTTTTTTTCTATTTTGTTACGCGTAAATTATCGACCATATTTATTTTTTGTCTTTCGTAATATATACGAGTATATATAATATTATTGCAGGGATTATTGGATATTTCGGTACACCAGCTGACATGAGTGCTGAAAGCGTTTGGTTGAAATTTTGAAATTAGACAAGTATAAAAGAGTAGAGAAAAATGAAAGTTTTAAATAATAATATAAAATAGAATTGCGCGATAAACTCGGGAAAAAATTTTAATTAGAAAATCGTATACGCGTAGGTTTTTTTTCTTTTTAATTTTTTTATAATAAATTAGTATCTCAAAATGTGTTAACTATTATGCGCATTATATGATTTCGATAATTGATAACTTAAAAATTTCCCACGAACCTGAATAATTTTAATATTCACCTAAGACATTATTATATGTATAGTGAAATTAGCATTTGATACAATTGTAACAAAACTTCCTAAAAACGTTTAGTCGGAGAAATAATAAACTTTTATACAGCTTCGTACCTATAATATGTATTTCGATTATTTCAAATAATAAATTGTACTCATAAAATAAAAATTCAAAAACCAATTAACAGATATGGACTATTTATACGTGTTATTAACGTTTCAAATAACGCAACAGACGACGTGTGGATATCGTTTAATAATTTAATATTGATCCGTAAAAAATAAATAAATAAATAAACATTTTAAAATGCCAATTTTCTTTGAACATAAAAATCTGTTTTCTTTTTCTTTTTTTTTTTTTATTTTACTATTCGTCTAAGACATTATTGTAAAATTAGCGTTTAGTATAATAAACAATAATTGTAGTGAACCTTTGACTTTCGACTCGTTTCCTAGGCTAAAAACTATACGATTCGATTAGAGTACACATTTTTAAAAACGTAAAATGTTCTCGTAAGAATTCGTATAATAATATAAAATTTCCCAATTTTTCGAAATACATACGAGCATATAGTAGGTTGCTTCTGGAGTATAATTACGTCGTATCAGACGTATTCATATGAACTACTCGAGCACCGTCTTTATGTTATATCCAAATACCTGTGGTGCAGTGTATTTATTATCTAAGTATTGTTGTATTGCGCGTGGATAAAATTAAATATTTTTTACGATTGTAATTATTGAAATAGCCTGAAAATTAAATATCTGTAATAAGTTGAGACGGCGAAATTATTGTAAAATATAAAAGGAAAATATAACGGATAGGGAGTAAAACGTCAGCAGCCACGACCGTTTTTACGCATTCCTCCTTCATATGGGCGACGCACATTTCGCTTTTATATTTTACATAATATATAATTTCTGTCTCATCTTATTAGTTCGCTCCGTTGACACGTTTAATTTCCAGACGCGTTCTATTCGAACGTTTTTATAAGCGTAAAAAAAAAAATAAAAATTTGGTATTTTATTCGCTCATAAACAACACAGTATAAATACGGTAATATTTCCTGCACGAGTAATGTGAATTACCGAAGAAATACATACGGACATGATTATTGTATCATTATATATATATATTATTATATGTAATAAAATTCTAAATAAAATTAAATGGCGGTGTGTTCTGATTAGTGTATTGTCAAAACGAGTGCGCCGCATTGAAATAACACTTTAAAAAAAAAATTCACGCAGATGGAAACGAATCGAAAACGGCAAGTATTGACGATAAATACACGAAATTTAAATTTTTTTTTTTCCCCTTTGGTCTTATACGTATGCGGCAAAGACGGGGCGAAACGAACTCTTAATACGACCCGGCGGGGCTCGCGTTGCAATTTATACGGGGATAAATTAAGAAGAAACAAAAATTGGTAGCTGCGGCGAACGCGCGCGTGTTGTAGAACGTCCCCGCGTTATTTCTTTATAAACCGATAGTCATTTTCATCAATGCCCCCCCCCCCGGCATCGATTCTTAAACGTGCGTTTTTCCCGACTGAACACGGCTCATAGACGCGTAATTCGCAAACTCTACCCGTACGCCGATATCGTGTATTTTTCGGTTTCCTTAAACGTTTTTTTTTTTTTTATATATAAACGTCGAATAGAACGGAAACCATTGCGTTCGTCAGACGGTACACCGTACTCGCTGCAGTAACAGGCGCTTGATTTACGTTGAAAAAAAAGAAACCCGTTGATTTTAGGCGGACGAAATTTTGTTTTTTTTTTTTTACTCGTCTCGTATATTGTACAGATTACTGAAAACGAATTGAGAGCGTAAAAAAAGAATTGTTTTATTTAAAAAAAAAAAACCCCCCCCCCTCGTTCGCCCAAACGACAAAACGCTATTGCAAAAACACCGTGACCTTGACGAATAACGCGCCGTCCACTGCGTACCGGCGGTACGTGAGCACGTCGTGCCGGAATTCCATCGAAGCGCAGACGTCGCCGCCGCCGCCGCCGCCGCAACGGACGTCGTCCCAGACGCGGGACACGATGTCTTGGGGCGCGACGTCCGTCTGGTCGAGCACGGCCAACCGTAACCGGTGCGCGAACGGCCAGCCGAGTTGCGCGTCGTACTCGCCGGTGGCCGACACGGCGGCCACGCGCACGGTCCGGGCCGTCACGTCCGAGTGGACGGTCAATGCGATCCGGTAGCTGCGAGGCGACACGTAGAACGGCGCGCTGCGCTGCCGGCCGTCTGCGAACGTCAACCGCCAGAACGCTTCCACGCGCCAGTAGTAGACAAACACCCGCGACTTGTCGCCGTCCGAAAACACCGTACCGTTGTACGTGTCGATCTCCCGGAACCGGCCGGTGTCCACCCCGACGGATTGGCGCGGCCGCTTGCTGGAAACGTAATGAAAACAAAAGTTACGTTCCACGGAAAAGTATAGTGTTCGCCGAAGTAAAAAGGGGGGCGGGGGAAATCACTGACGAAAATGTTGTACACTGGATTCCGGATGATTACCAAGATCTCCATGATTACCCCCGATGTGATTTCTGGCGCGATTACCGTGATTTTTAACGTCTCGTTCGACGAATTTCAAATACAAAACGAATTTAATTAGAAAATATCGTATTATAATTAATATAACAATCCATCGAGACTTTTTGGTTTGAAACAATAAAAAATAAAATAGTTTAGAAAAAGATTACGTAAGACTTGAAAAATCACAAAACCGCAAAGACTTCGCAATTTATCAAAAGTTTTGGTCGTTCATTACCGGTTTTATCCGTCGTGGCATACCACGATCATCGGATTGTATAAAAATTGTTCGATTGTGTGGAAAATTATATACGATTTTATAATTGTATGTATTGAATACCACAAAATATAATTTGACTCGAGAATGGCAATATTTCGATCCGGAACTTTAACAGTATTAATATAATCGATTTCCTGAATTCACTACAAGTCTTCCGTGATTACCATAAGATTCCCATGATTACCGCGGGATTTCCGTGATCACTACAAGATAATTAAAAATCTGTACACTGATTACCATTAGTCTGATATACCCCCAAGTAAGACCGTCCTCTGTTGCCACACAAGGAATACGGTAATTCCGCCGCAAGAGATATTACACGGTTTTTCGAAGCCGTTAACGCACGGGTGAGGTTCCAGAACCGGTAAGAGACGTTTATCGTTTACTTAAAAAGTATGAAATGAAAGTATAGTTAAGTATATGGTTACTGGATTAGGATGTGATTCGGAGTGAACGTACATGCGGGTAAGAGGTACGAAATAGTTTGGAGGGAAAAATCACATGTTAAGTTGGAAACTTGAGGAGAGAATAGACTGAGATGATTTGTGGGCGCGTGTTAAGAGAAGGAAGGAGGAGATATTGGTAGTTGTAGCAGGAAGTCGAGTAAACCAAAGAAAAAGTGGTTAGGCCATCGAAACGAGGATTTGGAGATTAGTGGAGTAGGTTAAAAAGATACTTGGAGTGTAAAAATACTGAAATATTTACTAATTGAACACGGAGGTTTATATTTCAGGAAGAATCGGAGTGCGTTAAGAAACTCTAAAAATACAAATACCCCTTCGGTCACGCCACTGATTGAATAAATAAAACCACGTGTTTTCGAAATAATAATAAAAAACTTCCAGTAACCATTCAAAAGGTATTTTAATTAATTTTTGACACCGACTATTAGTTGGACATACCATACGAATGCGGTGGAAACTTCGTACAACGATCGAATTCTATACCGAAAAATGCGTGTTTCCGAAATAAAATTTTAAAACTTCAATTGTCGCCTATGTATGGGACTTTTAAAAGTCTAGAATGTCATGACAATGTATACGATGTAAATTTAACGATTAATTCCGCAAACTGAGAGACGGGGCCGTGACCATAATCAACAGTAGTGTACTCCAGCGTTTCCCAACTGGCGTGCCGAGAAATTTCACGGTTATTAATAATAAATATTTTACGGTTTTCTTATTGGCAATCACCACCCGACTCTCATTATTTCGAATAATAGTGTAATAAAAATTATTATAACTATTGGAAGAAGACACGTGGGGGTGCTTGTCAGTTATTGTCAACTATTCGACCCCGGAGGATATCGTAATATACTTGACGGTTTTTTTTCCACATAAATAAATTTAATATTCGTAATAAATTAAAATATGATTCTACGCGAGTTCTTCTAACCTAAATAAACACAGCATTTCAATAGTTATTGGCTATGGTAATTTACTGATATACAATTGTTTTGGTATTTTAATACGATAAAAGCGAAATGTTAATGGAAAAAAATAAATATTAATCAGTGCGAAGTAGTGTGTCACGGTTAAATATAGATTGGAATTAGTGTGCAGTGAAGTCAAATAGACTGGTAAACGCTGGGGTGTACTCCCTTGGCCGGTTATTAGCTAATAAATATAATAATTAATAGTCTTCGTGTTTTATTACACAAACCCCGCGGTGTTATTGTCGTCGAAAAATATTCGTTCCAATTGTAACAACCGAAGTCTCGTCCTTTCCGCGTCTGCAGTCAACATTGTTTCGATTCGGTGAAGTCTTGCGTTGGTTTCGTCTGAAATTCGAATTCCAACTCATTATTTTTTTTCCAAACGTATTTCGTTCGAATACTTATTATAATATTAGTGGCGGCGCAGAGTGGACGAGGAGAGAGATGATGTAATGAGGAGAGAGGGGTGAAACAATGTATTTCCGTAAGAACAATTAATATAAAATTGCTTTTGAAGTACATTGATAATTGTATTCGTTTAAATAAGACGATTAATAGATAGAAATTAAAGTTCATATTATTTCGGATCTATGATTTTCGGCTTCAAAACACTATTTCGTTAAATACTTCCTCGAGATAGTATATCAGCGGTACGTTTTTTTTTTTCTAAACGCCGGCGTAGGCTTAAGCGATTTAAACGATTATAATAAAAAAAACACTATGAAATGTAATACGACGAATAAGAATTATAACGCATTACACGCGCATAACGTTTTCGTGCGCTATTTTTTTTTTCATTTTGTTAAAATCGAATTCGAGAAGAAGGAAATGTGAACTGTTTTTTTTTTTAAATAATATTCTAAAAATCACAGTGAAATACGTGATTTTAGTGAAATACGCGAACGTCAGAGTAATAAATTCACCACACACACACACCTATGATATTCGTTTTTTTTTTTTTTGTGGCAAAAGTCTCTATTAAAAGACATTTTTCTCTTCATAAAACCGTTCGAAATTTAAAAATTCTAATCCACAATTTTTGAAAAAAAAAATAAAAATCCTTCTATAGTAGTAAAAATTCACGAGCAATTCCAATCCTTATTATGGCGTCGCTATGGATATGGCGCACGTCGGAAGCAGCAGAAAACGTCCTATTTCGTTGTATTGCGTACGTCACAAGACTATTATTAATATCCTTTCACAAATAATGCGCATTTTAAATAATATAATACTTATGTTGCAAATCCCGTGGCAAAACCGCGAAAACTTTCCCTCGGCCGTAGCCACAATGTTGTCGGTGATGATTTTACACGACGCGTATTGTACGTCGACAGCGGCATCGGACGACGGCTGCGTGAAATTTTCCGGGAATCCGTTGGAAAACGTAACGTTTTTCTGGCTCGTTGACGACGCGGGTAGCGGCAAAACGAGGAGAAACACAAGTCGTACGATGATAAATACGACGTTGTTACGATCGCCGCAGGTACGGATCATCGCGCGACAATAGTCTGTAAAAAAAAAAACGTTCTTTACGTGTCAAAAAAAAAACACACACACACCTCGGAAATTAAATAAAATTTTCGGAAACAAACGGAAGAGATTTCTTATTATAGCGATACGGCCGTGTACTGCGCGAACTATTGCTGATGTGTGTGAACGTACGCGAGAAAAAATCACGCGCGTAAAACCGAAGCCCGCCGAACCACGTTTCTGTTTCTAATGGAATTCGTTTTATTTCTTTCACTCCTCGTATCGTCCGATTTGATGTACATCATAAGCACGACGAGATACAAACAGATCGTCGATTCCGTTTTTATACTTCATATACTTGCACGTGGCGGTGCGTGTCAGTTATTTTTTTCCGCAGTTTTTTTTTTTTTATTAGACATACTCGTGTAAACAACGTTTTCCTTTACCGCGGATCTTCGAAAACGAGTTCTGAAAAATAAACAAAACACTCGCCGCATGATTATTACGTCTGTTTTTGTATGTATACGATATTTAATGTAACACGTTATCCGTGTGATTCCGAACTTTTGAATTATTCACGAGGAAAAAAAAGAGCAATAAAAAGAGCTAAAAAAAACCGTCTGCTGCGGCCACCTAAATAGACTTGTCGAGTTATTTAAAATCAAGGAAACAGTTAAAAAATGTTTCCCCCCCCCCCCGCGCAGATAAATATTATATTACGAAAACAACGGACTTTAAGAATTAATTAATTACGTAACACGATCGAAATGTTTAAACACCAAAACGTATATTTTTCATACGCGGTTGTCTCGATTGTTAATTCTGAAAACAAAATAAATAATAACCGTTGAATTCCGAGTCCTTTATGTAATTAATTAAAATTAAATGGTAAAACGCGTTTATTGTGACGCTGAAATATTACGACATTGTTGAAAAAGAAAACTTTTAAAATGATGACTAGAAGAACAAAAGTCAATAAAGCTTTTGTCTGATGTCATGACTGCCTATACGCAATACGCGCGATTTACGTGTTTCGGATTGCGTCTCCCGGCGTTCATTGTCGTCATATAAAGATTTCGACTTCGACGCGGCGAATGTTTTATATACGTGTATTGTCCGTAAACCACTCGTTATTACTCGTACTAGCCGTCGCCCCGTGCACTTTGTAAAATATACCACCACTTGTACGATTCGAATTTCGTTTAATTCCGTTATTCAATACTCGGTATTATTTTATTAAATTTATATTAATTCAATATTAATATTATAATTTATCTACATTATATAAGTGAAAGTCCGTATTTAAGGGTATGACCGACTACTGCTTACTGAGAGTAGCATAGGCATATATATATATATATATAAGATAAAAGGTATAGGACGGTAAATTGAATTTTTTGTGAACGTTGTAACAAAAAAACATATCTTACATAAAAAAAATTACTTTTTTGATGGAGGATTACGGAAGGGCGGCTAAAATGTGTTGCCCCGGAGCGTAAAATGTCCAAATACGGCCCTGAGCTTAGCTAACTGAGGAAGAATAGAGATAGGCCTATAGTTTAGAACGTTTGATGGATCACCGGATTTTAAGATAGATGTAATTGAACGTGTTTTCCAGACTGAAGGAAAGACTCCTTCGTCAAGTGACTTTGGACGCTCCAGACGTACTTTCCTCTATAAACTTCCGTGTTCCTTCCCATTCTACAAGAAACCGCTCCCTTTTTCGTGTTCCCTTTCATTCTACATCCTACAGCTATAATCGTCCTTTACATCGTATGTTGCGTCGAATTAATAAATCATAGTTTTAAATTGTATTGATTTTAAATTTTATTTTGTTATTATTGTTCTCATTATTATTTATACATTTTACCAATTGTCTTCTTGGGCGTATGTAAATAAATAAATAACCAACACTGAGTCGAAACGAAATGTCTTTAAGCGTTCGTGGTCTAACGATTGTTTCAAAAGTTTTACACGTTTTTACTCACAATTTATATTATTTTATAACTAAAATTTTATATTTGTCTTTAATGTTTTCTTCGTTTTTAATTATTTCAATATTTTCGAAATTATATTTTAAGTCATTGATATTTTTGTCAAATGTTTATTGAACATTCATAAATATTGTTCAATATATTTTATATGTAATCAAATACATTTTCGTTAATCGTGTAATGGCTAGTTACCTGTTTTTAAAATATCTATATAATTATTATAAATCTAATTCTATATATATAGCTTTTGTTAATTATTATCGAATACAAATGAAAACAGCGAATATGTTATAAAGTTGTTTAAAAATCTCAAGGATTCCAAAGTGTGAAATTTTGTATCGCGTATATTTAAGCGTTTTAGATTTTTATTTTTTATTTTACAAATCTTATATGACTTTTAAGAAGGTCGAAAAAATATGATTTCGTTAAACACATACAATTTATATGAGAGATTCTGTCACAATTTATTACAATATTTATATAATATTATACTCGTACGGGAGCATACAAAAATCTTAAAGTTTCGTGGCAGTAATATTAATCGCAATAAATTACGATAGGTACAAAGTATAATAGCGTTATAAATAACTTAAAAAATACATCTCCGTACGTATCTACCTGTATGTAAGACGAATCGTTGCGCAATCGAAATAGTAAAAAAGCGTAGCGATTGTTATGGACGTCGTTAATTAACTTACATAAAGGTTTTATAGTCATTTGTTATTACTGTAATATGAAAGATTATTTTTTATTACTTTTTATTACAATAATAATAATAATAATATGATAAATCATTACATCGAATAATAAAACGATACTGCGAGCGGTGCTTCGGTCCAGTAATTATTATTCGTAATTAAAAACAAATTTTTTGTATATTAAACCCGAAAATTATTTAATAAAAATTTCGAAATCTATAATTTCTATGGATAATTCAAAATTGGAAAAATTATTTAAAACGTTTTTTTCATTTTTTTTTTCTTTGTCACGTTCTACAGTAATAAAACATAAATATTTGTTGGAAATTCAAGTCAATAAAAAAGGGAAAAAAATCTAATTGATCTAAATAGAAACAACACAAAATAAATAATTTAATTAGCGAATAAAAAAAAGCCGGTTTTTTCTTTTGGAACTATATTGTAAATACATATACGCGCATCAGAATTCTCCATTGAAATAATACACTTAGTCGAGAAATTTAAAACGGTAGTAGAAAAAAAAATTGTGACTTTGAAGATTTTTTGAATATACCTATAGTTGATGTAACATTTTCGGAAAAAATGTATCACGTATATTTAGTGCAATGTTCTATGCAAAGTTACATGTTCGGTGCTGATTTATATCAATTGTATATTGAGCTGTTCATATCATTAAAGGAGGTTAATTTTTGGTTTTATGAGCTGAAAATGTTGATACAATCGCAGAATCGGAGGTCATACGCGTTACCTCGACTTACACGTTCAAAAAAAATCTTAACAAGCCTCGTTTCGATAATTTTTTATTTTTTTTATCACCGCGTTAAATTTCCCGACAAAGCGTATATGCGACGCCGAAGCTCCGCTCAGAATATCGTTTTATTGAACGCAATGATACTATTATCATCGTTTTCATATATTCATTGACAATCAAGGGAGTATTTGAACTTTTTTTTTTAATGTTAATATCATCGTTGAGTTATTTCTAAATTCTAATCGAACACTAAACGTATTTATAAAATTAGAAAAAAAATTACCGAATTCTCTATCTATTGAAAACGACTATATTAGGACATTGTAGGATAAATTTCGGCGTAAATTACTTCGTCGTGTAAACGACATATGCAACGTTGCTCTACAAATTTTTATATAACAAAAATATTACATCCTATGGGACGTAAAAAAAAAATTTCCAAAAATGCCGGTGAAAAAGGGGGACTAAATCTAATAATTCTTGTTCAACGCGATTTCAAGGGAATAAATCCTATTGTAACTCGCTACAATGGACGGACCAGTGTGCAATATACGAAAATTCATACTTGTATTCGGAATACTTTTTAAAATATATTTTTTATCGAAACGTTTTATTGCAATATTTTAAATAATACCTACATGAAAATAATAATTCATCGCGTATTTAAAATATATAAAAAGTAATTATTTCAAAAAAACGAATAGCAAAAGAATATTATATTTAAAACAACATCAGGTAAATGCTATCAACAATCCTGTTACAATTTATGTTTGAACCCAGCCACAACAAATCGAGTATATTTGATTACACTATTTTATTGTGTTATATTTTATAACGATTCCCGGTATTTATAGCGATTTTATTTATTATCGCGTTAATTTATAAACGCGAAATTATTAAAAACATGTTAATAAACCCTCCTTCACATACATATATTGATTGTATATTCGAATAAATAATTATACGATTACTGTATATATATATATTATAATATTCGTATTGCTAGTAAAAAAAAAAAAAAAAAAGTATCTTTTTGAAGTTTTTTCTTTTTACGAAAACTTAGAGTCATCTATTCGGAATAAATATTCTGAATATTTCCCACATCCGTCTCGGGAAAAAGTACGTCGTTGTATTTTCTTATTGCATATGGATGACAATATTTTTTCTTAATTTTTTATAATATTATCTTTTGGGCTCGATTTTTTCGTGTATTTTTTTTTTTTTTTACACATACGTGTACACATTTTTTTTTTTTTAAGTATTTCGCCCGAGTCCGCGAAAATCTCGCGATAAGTATAATTTTCCGACTCCGAATCGATATAATATGACGCGTTTGATACATAAAAAAAACAAAAAGGATTATGTATTCTCGAATACATAATTCCGAAATACATTGAACGCGGCGCGGATATGATGAAAAAAAAATTATAGTGGTGGTCGTAGTTGGACCCCGGACCCCCCCCCCTTCGTGCGGTCCGGTAACCAATCGTAGCTGTTTGTCTACCGCTGTCGAGTCCCTCCTTCCGGGACGCCGCCGCCGCTGCCGGTCGGTTCGCGTCGGAACTTACGCCCGTACGATTGCCGCCGGCCGAGTAGTGTCTTCCCCGACGTGAAGACAACGTTAGTCCAACTCCGACGCGCCGCGTGAACGGTTCACCGACCGACGCATCGCATCATCGGATTGTTCGCCTCTTATTTCTTTCCTCTTACACATATTTTGTTGTTACAGACACGATGAACGCGGATCGCAGCGGCGATAAACGCGAACAGCTGAACGTGGACGGCAACGACGACGTCGGTCCGCCGACCGTTTGCCCGGCCATCGTCGCGGTCGCTGTCGCCGTGGCCACCGGCGACATGTGCGTACGGCCGGTCGGCAACGGCAACGACGACGAGGACGACGTGCCGGAGGAACCCGAGTGCACCGAAAATCTGGTGCCGGCGGTTGACGGCCAGCCACCGAAACGCAACAACGCCGCGTCCCAGACCTGTAATCCCGTCACCATCGACAGCTCTTACATCGTAAGCACCGTTGTTTTATTTAACCCGTGCGACGCGTTCTCGAACGGTCGTTTTTTTTTTTTTTTGTTTTAAATAGGTAAAAACAATCGCCGTTTCCAATCTCGATCGCTTCTTTTTTTCTCTTTTTTTTTAAACGAATTTCACGGATTTTACTAAGAGCATGAGGGCACCTCGTCCGATTGGATGAGCTTTCTCGACGAACTGATTTTCCTATACACACATATATATATGAACTGATATTGAAAAATCTTTTAGCTTTTAAGTATATATTTCAATGTTTTAGGAATATATTGACATTTAATTTGTACGTTTCACAAAAAAAAAAAAAAACGTAACGGTTTATTGTAAGATAAAAAGAACAACTCCTGCTCTAGCACATGATTAAAAATTATAGGATTAATTCAACTTATAATTTTTTTTTTTTTAATATTTTCACGTTTATTCGTTTTTTTTTTTACAAAAAATACGTAATTTAATACATTTTTTATGAAACATCGCGTGTTTCAAAAAAAAAAAAAAGAATATTTATGCGCGCATAAAAGAATATTATTTCGATGAAATTATCGAGAACAAAAGAAAATATTTTTATGCATTTTAAACAGGCGTATAAATCCAGTCTTTACTTATATATATATAAAAAAAAAATTTATAGTTACGTTATTGTGTAATAATATAATATATAAATAACACGAAACATCAATTGTATATTTATCGTATTTCATAATATACAACTATGGTGAATTTTATTTTTGTAATCAATTGGTAACAAAAAAATTGACGAACACGAATATATTTTTTACGCACACATTAGTCTTGTTCGTTTATTTTATCGTGGAAAAACGAAATAACGAAATAGCGATCCTGCACTGTGATTTATATATATATATATATATATATATATATATTGGATAAATTATTATAAATTTGAAAACGATGAAAAACGATGTACGTAAAAAACAATTTTGGTACATTACATATTATTATTATTATTATTAATACTTGTTATTATCACTCGTTGTCCACTATGATTTATTCGTATATTTTTATATTTCATATAAATAATTTAACGCGTTCCTTTGACCAGTATACGTACGTCCGTGACGGATTAATTTTCTGTTAATTAACACTGCACATTATTAACCGGATAATTATTCAAAATATTATTGTATGTATTTAAACTAATTGTTTTCATACAAATTTTCAATAAAAAAAAAAAAAAATGTATTATATGTATATTATATAGTAATATGTGCATTTTAATACCTGAATATTATATTATCGCACCGATACGCCATTAATCATTGGTGATAATAATTATAATAATAATTGTAGTGTGTTTAAGCAATGCGCTGCAAATATAACGTATAAAAATGTAGTAATGTGGTATTGTTACCAGTGGATGTCGCTCGAGCGAATTCTACTCGGATGAAAAAATAGATTTTTCAGTTTTTTTATTATTATAAATTCGAAAGCAATCGCGTAACAAATCATCGCTTTCGATAAAAACGGTTCTGAGCGCGATCTTCGTCGTGTAATATTATTTATTATATAGTGTGTGTATAGATTAACACTTTACGCAGTACACATCATTTTCATATAATTTCTATAACAATAAACCTATAGTAGGCATAGTTAAAAAAAAAAAAAATGTTTAAATATTGTTTTCGTTAATATACGCTATACGAATGGTATAGTTATACACGTTTGGTAAAAATTCCAAGACTATATTATAGGACTCTGTTAGTTTTGAACAAACGTGATTTTGAAAATACATATTTATTTTTTTTTTTTTCATACATTCATATTCACAAAATACGCTTTGTCGAAATGTTTTCTAATTGTTAAATCGTTAATTAATTAAAATTGAATTACTAATTTGTTAATTAATAAATAAATGTTAATGTTTACAATCGCGTTGGAACGAAATGCGGGCCTAAAAATTTAGCTGCACGTCCATTCCCCGGGGCATTGCCCCGACGGGATTTACGCCGCTGACGCAAATCCAATCGATTCTTGTATTTAATTTATATGAATATTGTTTGGGGGAGTACGTTTGCAGTGATGTAGAGCGCGCAATAAATCTCGAGATTGTTCTCGTATGTCCGAAGAGGCGTTTCCTTACTCGCTCCCACCGCGCAATTATTCCCGCGACGGTGGAGACGATTTGTTTTCGACGCGGTTCTTCGATGTCCCGCAGTGTTGTCAGATGTACGATAGTTACCGTGTTTATACGATATTTTCAATTTTTTTCACGATGTACCGTAACAAAAACAGTTCGATAATTTTCAAATTTGCAATAAACACTGTTTTTTTACGAATAAAAATGATATTAACTTTTTCACCAAACGGTTAAATTTAATTGTTCTGCGTAATAGGTAAAATGAAATTTACAACAATTTGAAAATTAAATAATAATAAAAAAAATTGTATTATTTTTTTTTTGTTTTTTGCCGCTCTTTTATTTCCAAATGGTTTGTCGACCGACAACGGACGATGCACCATTGGAATGCGTATCACGCAATAATTGCCGACATACTTGATTTATTGATGATAGACGCTACCGAGCGAAAACTATCGAATAGGTCCATGTTTGCAAAAGCACAACCGAACGACTCGATAGTTATCGATAACTATCGACGACTCGATAGTTCTGTAAAACTATCGACAGTGCTAGTTTGAGTTCTCACAATAAATTAAAAATTATAATTGTCACTTTTGGAGTCTACGTTATTTTAAAACAGTTGCCTGACACGGGGAAAAAAATCTATTCGCATAACCGAGTGAAAACTAGCGAGTAATACTACAATCGATGGTTTTTTTAAACACATTCGATTGATGATAATACATACTTTTATTTATTCGTTTGCAAAAACACTGTGTACTTTATTGAATTATCGATTTGTCGAACGAGGTCCCGGGGTGTACCGCTCATTACTATTAGTGCGCGTACCACGATAATTTTGGAGTAATATAAACTTTATCAGCCATTTAACATTTTCTTGTACACATAAAGATATTATTTTTTTTTTTTCTTTTACTCCGTGCGTCAGGTGCAAGTGAGTTATCTGGACGATAACGTTGGACGCGGATTGCGCACTGGTATGATCGCGTTATTCGTAGCTGGTGAAATGGCTGGCGTCGGAATGCTCACCGCTCCGTGGGCTGTTGCTAACATGGGTGAGTGTCGACTAGAGTAGTTTCAACATGCGGCTGACGCACTCGGCGGGGTAGATAGTGTAACAAGAAAACCGAACGATAATATTAAACAAACTTTGGCGTTTATAAAACGTCGTCATATATATATATATATATATATTAATTTTTTTTCCACTTTTTATACGGATTAAAATTTTTTTTAATAAAATAGGTATTACATAAACATGTATTACGCGATTATTAATTAAATTTTGCGCAGTCCTAGAATAATAGATATTTGTACGCCGTGTCCGATTTGTAAAGCTTTTAGAATTTCTTATTTTAACGACGCGCGTAATTTGAAGGTAAAAAAAATAAAATAAACTTTTCTCGACGCCTTTGTATTGCTTACAAAATCCCTGTGTACGCAAAAACCACAATTATTACGCGTCGTTGTATTTGAATTTTATTTTTTTTTTCCATATCGATTAACGCGCACTTTCGTCGATACCGCGCGGTTGTCTTTGTGCACGCACGGTCGAACGATATTTTATTTTATTTTTTTAGTATTTCTAATCACTCGTCTTCTGTACTTTATAAAAAAATATATATCTAAACCGATTGTCTCGGCAATTGAAAAAAAAAGAAAAAAGAAAATATTCTAATATTTTCTAATAAACGTAGTGTTCGCTAAACGACCACGTCGAAACGATTGTTTTTTTGCCAAACGCGCATATTCCAACGAGTTTTCTTCCCGCCATCGTATTGTAACGTCCTACGATATTCGCCACATTTTCAAACGCTTATTTTAATATCGTTTACAGGTTGGATGGGATTCGTTTTGTTGTTGGCTATAGGTATCGCCGTCGCTCACAGCGGCAAGTGTCTGGGCACTTGTTGGATGATTCTCGAAGAACGTTTTTTCGAATGTAGACAATATCCTATTGTTGACCAGTACGCGACCATCGCTAAACACGCCATCGGATATAAAGCCAGGTTAATTATTATTGTTAATGAAATGATGTATTTAGTTGATCCTGATTGAAATTGTCGTTAAAAGATATAAAATATTTGTTATGGTGTATACACCGTGTTCAGTATGAATAACTGGAATAATTTTTTTTTTTTTTAATTTTGTCGCATATTGACCGCATATTTCTTTAGAATCACTCTCAACTTATATCTCTAATATATTATGTTATGTATCCGCAGTACTTCGGTGTACGCGTAGCCGTAACGAATGTTTGCAATTCTTTCGTTATCACATGTCGAAATACGCAACACGTGTTGTTTTGGGTGTGAGCTACGATTATTCACATTTTTACACGTTGACAAATAAACGTATCGCGGGAAACATGCGTTAAATTTTACTAGAAAAATACTTCCATTGCAGCTTGTTCGTGAATCTTCGGCCGAAAACAATGCCGTGTAATAAAATACGTATGGAGTCGAACGACCACGACTTTTTCCTATTACCCCTGCAAAACTGAAGAAAAAAAATCTTATAGGTCCGTCGTTTTTCAGCGTACATAACAATAAAAAGTGTGTCGTTGAAAAAGCTTAAATTCATCCCAAAACAACGAGTTCCAATGATACTTCGGGAATCAGTATGTGTGTGTGTGTATGTGTAATATAGACATTACTTTAATGGAGAAGAATAAATGAAATTTTTTTTTTCTTAAGAAAAACGAAAATTTCTGTTATTTATACCTAATAATAACGTTATATATTTTTAGTACATAATATATGATAATTTATAAAATCGCGTCGGTTCGCTTTTCAGCATTTTCACGAAATTCTGTGTTCATTCCACTCTTTTCGGAGCTGCCACCGTGTACTTGATGTTGATTGCTCAATCGGCTCAGAAACTTTTCATGGACATCTATCCAGAGATAAATTTCTGCACTTGGCTTTTCATGTTTTCCATCCTTTTAGGCGCGTTGATGTTCATTGCTTCGCCAAAAGACGTCCGGTAAATACTATATTATTATTATTATTATTATTTAAAGTTTTGATTTCGTACTAACGTGATTATTTCTTTGTTATAAAACATTGTTCTTCAATTATATAGGACATTTAAATAATTACGCGCCTGAACATTTTTTTAAATAATCAAAATATATACTGAAAAAGCTGGCGTTTGTAACGCGTTATAATTATTTTTTCTTTAGTCTTGTAGCTGGAAGTGTACTGTTATCGACCATGGCCGCTTGTTACATCATTATCGTTCAGATTCTGCACAATCTCAAAACTAACGACGGTCGCACGGCTACACCGCAAAAAGAATGGGACATAAATCAATTGCTCTTGTCGTTCAGTACTCTAGTGTTCTCTTTCGGTGGCACAATAGCATTTCCAGCCATCCAGAACAACATGTTCAAACGAAACGAGTATTCGCGTAGCGTATTGGTTTCTTTCATGAGTGAGTATAACTTCTATTATTCAGTGGCGGATATCTGGGAGAGGGGGGGGCCATAAGTGAATCGCTCCCCCTCCCTCTTGGAGTTTTCGTCACTTTATATTCGTTTTTATTAATTATAAATAAACAGTAGAGTCGATTAAAATTTGTTATTATTTTGAATTGTATCCTAAACTTTTGAAAAAGAGGAGAATTTAAATACAGGGCTGCTCACAAAGTGTTAATGGAAGGGGATGTGAATATTTTTTTTTCAATTAAAATACCTAAAATATTCGTATTGTCTATAAACTTTATTCAACTATCAGCACTACTCTAAATATCAAAGCACTTTCCTCTAGCCGTATTCTTGCCGATCAATCCTTTATCACCTCCCTCCTAAGTGGTACTTTGGATGCTCCTGACCTACTTTCCTCTATAAACTTCCGCGTTCCTTCCCACTCCTCAAGAAATCACTCCCTTTTTCATGTTCCTTTCCATTCTACACCATACAGCTATAATCATCCTTTACATCGCATGCTGCGTCGATTCAATAGTTCTTAGTTCCTTGGCCTTAAATTTTTATCTTGTTATTATTGTTATTATGTTTTTTATGTTTCTTATCATTACTTATATATTATATCAATGTTCCTCTTGGACGTATGTAAATAAATAAATAACGAGATAAAGAATATCGTCGATTAACGTATATTCGATTCTACTCTAGCGCATTATATTCCCAAATAATATTGCATTTATTTTTCAAAAAAAAAGAAAACAATGAAGTTTCGTGATTTACAGGCCCTGAAGGGTTTCATGCGAGGCGTATAGATTAATGCATATCATAACGAGAAAAAAAACACATTTTGACATTATAAACATAATTTAGTAATTATTAACGTTATTATTTTTCAGTCTTGTCGATTTTGTTCGGGGCTGTCATCGTTGGCGGATACGTTGTTTACGGAGAACAAATCCAGTCGAACATTTTAATGTCGCTGGAAGATTCGGCATTTTCACACGCGGCGGTCTTGTTGATGATGACACATCTGATTCTTGGATTTTTGATTATTATAAACCCAGTGTCACAAAATTTGGACACATTTTTCGGCCATACAAACGGTAAAATGACAATAATATTAACGTATAATCGAACGCCACCATAGCCTACAGATCAAGTCCGACGCCCCTCAAAGAATCATTTTTCCTGTTGGTTCGTTCGAAAACCTCACAACAGCAAATGATAATAATAATAATAACTGTCATCAGTAACGCCTGCTCGAAAATTATCATCGCCGTTCTCATAATCACATTTTGTTCGCAGTAGACTTCAGTGTCGTGCGTTATTTGAGATGTATCTTAAACCGTGATGCTGAGCGAAAAATCGTTGTCGCTATTTACTGTTTAATTTATTAAATGTATTCTGTAATGTGTATAGTAGTATATAGAACAGAAAAATAACATGATATATGCATATGAAAATAGTATAATATACTATTTGAAAATCCAAGTTAAAATACGTTATGCATATTATATTAAAATAGTATATATATATATATATAAAAAATTTGGTTTAGATCATTCCTAAAGTTATTAAACATAACAAGTTCACGATTTTTTTTCCAATGCATGTTGTAATGCTATTTCGTAAATAGACGCATTCGGTAAGGAATTGATGAAAAGCGTTTATCAATCCCTGACAACTATTATATATTATAAATTCGATCAAAATACGTTTATAACTGCCAATATGTCTTTTATAATTTTTTTTTTTTTTTTTTATTTATTATTATTATTATTATTCTTTAGGGTCTAAATTTGAATGTTTCGTAGTCCGGGTGTTTTTGATGACGCTCATGACCGTTATCGGAACAGCTATACAAGACTTTGGCAATTTGATCGTTTTGATGGGCAGTTCATCGGTCGCTCTGGGCATAATCGTTATGCCACAGATTTTCTACATGCAATTGTGTTCGAAAATAGATTGCACTTGGCCAGACAGGTATGATGATGAGGTGGTTCCAGAGAGTTCTCGTTTTTATACGATTATATATATTTTTAATTTAATAACGGATAAAACACCACAATATGTACACAGATTTAACTAGGAAAACAAAAGTTTTATTTAACTCACTCATCTCCGCCTCCCGCGCTTTTTATCAAATGCTATAAATCGTAGTATAATTATAATTAATTATTAAAATTTCTAATTTAGAGTCATTTTATATAAGTTCTGCGCCGTCGCTATATTTAGTTATTGTTTAAAAGATGTTTATATGATGCGCAAATGACACAATATCACCACCAAACAATAACTTTAAACACGTTTTTCTTATTATTATTTTTTTTAAAAGATTTTTTTCAATTTTGTACACCCTTGTCTTTAAAATAGATACTTAATTTATTGCAATTATTACGAAATTAACGTTGATTTATTATAATGTAAATTTGTTTTTATTTTTCGTAATATCATTACATGATACGCGTTGTATTTACTAAAGTTAGGTTAAATAATAAATTTTTTTCCACATACTTTTATTAAAATAATTATTGTATTCGCTCCATTTGGAATTTCATAAAAAATTAATTTTCTTTTTCATTTATATATTTACTGACATTTTCCAGAACTTTGTCATGGAAATCGAAAATATGTCCATGCATGATCATTGCTGTCGGATTAACTCTGAGCGTGTTTTCATCATACGCAGCTATTGAGCGCATTGTCGACGCGGATACAGTAATAAAGCCTTGCTATTTGCCAGGGATTTATCCTACAAATTAAATAATCACATACATGTATGTGTACATTTTGTTTTAGTAGCTTAGATTATTCAATACATAATATATTACAAGTCTAAAAAATAATTTTTTTTTTTATATACCAAATTGCAATAATTATATCACATACTTAATAAATACAATTTTTTTCTTCTAACAAATATATTGTTTTGATTTATTTTATCTTGTTAATTTTAAAATACTGTCAAATATTATAAAACGAAAACGTTGGACGACGTGTTTACTACGTATACGTTATATCAATATAAGTAAGCAATCGAAGCATAGTGAAAATGGTGTAATATAGCACTCAATATTACTATGGCGGTAATATTAAGTGCATAGTATTACTTATAGAATTTTTTTTTTTTTTTTTTAATTTTTCTACCCATCTGGCTTATCTACGCTACGCCACTGAATAATAACACTATTAAACAAAACAGTTGAATAACATCACGTCTTGATAGTGTTAATGATGTCAGCTGAACACGTCGATTAAGTTATAACACCTAACTGATTAATGAATTATGTAAAAGTAAACAGTAAATGATATGTGCAAGGAGTTGTGTAATAATAATAATAATATGAGCAAGGCGTTATTTTTGATTTTAGTCCGTCGTAATATCACTAACGGTATTTCTACGGACGAAGATTTTAGAACTAAAACATTTGACTGTAAAATAAAATAAAAATAAAATTATTTCGAGACACGAAATGTCCAATGGTACAGAACGGTAATCAATAAAATATTATTATTACTGTATAAAAAAAAAAGTCAGAGGGACGGCTTGAACCCTTTAATCCGCCCACACTAGTGGCTAGGCCATTGGGCACATAAAGTAATAATATAAAGGTGCGCCATTGCAGTCGAAAAATCATACGATTGCGTTTTATCGTAATGCGATTAAAAAAAAAAAAAATTGTAATTTGATCCGTGCTATCGCGCCACACACGTTACCGAGTTCAATGCCTCCTAGCTGGGGTGAATGACTGAGACAATCGTATGACACGGAATCGTGCACGGACGTGACGGGAAACGCCTATTCACATTACAATATTATTATATTAAGCGCCTACTCTACTGCGTTTTTGAATGACTAGTGTTGTGCAGTGGTGCCTATAACACAACGGAATGTTAAATATTGTACTCGGGAATAAAACGATTTATCCGGAACCGTTGGTATGAGATTTATTAAATTTTTCGCCATCGTATTAAAAAAAAAAAAAAAAAAAACCGCGTATAGAGTTAAAATAACTCGAGTAGGAGTTTTAATTAATTAATCGAAATTCAACGATAGTGTTATCGGTACAGGATGCGATAATATCGTCGTCCAAGAATATCGAACGACGTGGCCTTTGTCGTTTGCACATGCGTAGTAGAATGCTACCTACCTACTGCCATCGCGAAGTGAGAAAATACTCCATTTTCCCAATGCCCTTCTTAAACAGAAAATAAAGAATTGAATCCGAATGTTGTCTGTTGTTCTGCGTGTAATTGACAACGGCTACCGTTGAATTGGCTCCCAATTTTGGGTAAATATAAATTCGATCCTTGAACTGGCTCCTTAAATATTATTTTTTAACCAGGGGTATCTTATACTATAGGTGTTTACTTTTACGACGTCAACCTAACATAGCCTGGCAGTTTGCACACAAATAATATTATAATATACTATTTTGAATTACAAATTTATTGAATGTAGTCTTATCGTCTTCACAGTCGTAATCTACTACAATAATCGATTATCTTTTATTTTATCATTAATATTTGACGACCAATTTATTAAACTTTATTAGTAGATACGCGACGAGTGTGTGAAAATGAATTCTGTTGACAAAATGTTAAGTGAAAAGGGAAAATTAATTTTTATAGTTAATGAATTCAAGTTTAGTTTTCATAAACTCCTCCAAAATGGCCAGCATCGGTATAAATGTACTAGAAGAGGATGCGCACTGCCAATTTAAAAGTATTAGAAAATGACGGTATCGTGTGGACATCATGCAATCTAGAACATAACCACGACGCGGACGAAGAAAATAAAATTGAACGTCAAATAATTAGCAACAACTTGAAACGTAAGGCCACTGAGAATATGTGTGAACGCCCTTCGAAGTTATTACATTCGTATTTACGGGAGAATAATACAAATGCAATTACAACTAAAGATTTGACATATATAAAACACAATATATTTCAAGCTCGAGCATCTTTACGACCAAATTTGCCTCGTAGTAGACGAGAGGTGCATGATATTTTGAAAGACATGGGGACGTAAAAACGTATCATGGTAATACATTTTTACAAGTTAATAATGCGGAAAAAGGGATTTTATTATTTAGTACGGATGAGAATTTAAAATTTCTAAGTCAATCAACCACATTTTACGTTGATGGAACATTTTCGTACTGTGCACAGTTTTTTTACCAATTTTTCACAACTCATGTAATAGACAACAATCATTGTGTACCTTTAGTTTTCACTTTACTGAAAGACAAAAAACAAAAATCATGTCGATATTTTTCGAATTATTGATAATTATTGTTTAACTTACAATAATGTGTTTAATTTAGAAAGCATTTATGTTGATTTTGAAATAGCCATACATAATGCAATAAATGATGTTTGGCCATTGACTAAAGTTCGTGGTTGTCGATTTCATCTTGGACAATCTTGGTATAGAGCAATGCAAAAGTTTGGTCTTTCATCGGAATACATACAAAATACAGAAATAGGCCAATATTTAACGTATATATTTGGATTGCCATTCCTAGATCCACAATCAGTTGGGGATTGCTTTTCCGACGAATTAGCTGAAATACTGCCTACAAATGAAAAACTCACAAAATTCAATGACTATTTAGTAGAAAATTGTATTGCAAATGATTCAACATTTCCACCAGAAATTTGGGCCGAAAAAAGCTATAGTATTTATCGTACAACTAACTCCAGCGAATCGTTTCATTCAAAATTCAATTCGCAATTTTATTCTCCACATCCAAATATATTCAACTTTCTAAATATATTATATAGTATTCAATCTGATACAAGAATTATTATAAGGAGTTCCAATACAACAAAACCACACAGGAAAGAAATTAGAGATCAAATACAATTTTTAAGAAATGAAATTAGTAAATATGATACTGGTGTAAGTTCGAGGTTTCAATACATAAAAATATTGGCCAATAAGTATAGACCACTAAAAATAGTCTAATATAATATTTTTATTTAACTTATTAATTTGTATGTATAAATTTTATAATGACGCACTTTGGTAAAATATTGTCTGTTTTTTTAATTTTTTAATTTAATTTTGTGTAACGATGTAAAATATACGAATTACGAATTACGTACTTTAAAGTTTAAATTATTAACATTTTGATAACCAACACATTTTTGAAAAAAAACGGTAAGGAGCCAATTCAAAGGTACTTATTAAGGGTAAAATATTGACTACTTGTATCGGGGAGCTAACCGTTGACAATTATTGTTGAATGGAAAATATCCGCCTTGGTGGCATATTGAACATTACGTGTAACATCTTGTGACACAGGGAAAACTCCAGTATTCGATGCAATCACACCAATCCATTATTTGGTGTAACGGTGATAAAATATGTGTATTAATAATTAGTGTTGTTTTTTCTGGACAGTAATGCGGAAACTTCTGCTTTTAAGAGTCCAAAGAAATTTCATGAAAGGTTTCATCAATTGCTGTTAATGAGTACATAATAATAAATTATATTAGACGATAGTTATTGTGTAAAGATAAACGTGCCAAATCATCAAAATTAGCCGTTGTCAAAGCCCAAAGTATTCCAATAATGTTAAACTTAAATTAAACCGTGGCAAGAAAAATTTTAACGCATAACTGTCCACCAGTCATATGCTATTATACTCATTGACAAGACCCATATTTTTAGGTGGGGATATGACTTTTTATGTCATTTATAAATGTCATACTGTCAAACGACAACCAAAAATAGGAAATTTCCATAAGTCCTACGACAAACAAGTTCAAGAGCAGGTTCGCTAATCTCAATATCTTGACATCCACAGTTGAACCATGAGAAGGGCATCAGGTACAAAAAGTTGAAAATTAATTAGATTGGTAATTGTATTTTTATTTTGCCTAAAAATATATCATTTATAATTACATTATTTAATTCAGATAAACTGTTACAAGACAATAACTGCATCATATTAATTGTTCGTCTTTACAAATATATTTCCTCTCTGCAAAGTATTTTTTAACGTTAGCTTCAACAAACCTGAAAAATTTGTGAAATTCTGTTAGATTCTGTTCAGTACAAAAAGAAACAAGAAAATACAATTCATTTTTAATAAATTATAAAGGACCAAGGATGTGACTCGTATGTATATTCTGCGCCACAAGAGAAGTAAACCATTCCGCGCATGCCGACTGACGGCAGTGACTGTTATGGGCCTCGTTTCCCATTGTATAACATTGTTTTTTTTCCAAGACATTGTAGGGACCGGATCTTTTTTACCAAATGGTATGATGCATTGTCCATGACTATCATGGCATTATCCTTCAATCGAGGCAAAACTCCACAAAACCATTCGTAAAACGTGTCTCCATTTATTTCGTCGTGGTAGTCAGTTGAATTCTTTTTTAACTCGAAATTCAACAGACCACCCTCGACGAAACCATCTGCTGAACCGATATGGACAACTATAAGTCTTTTGCCTTTCCCTGATTTCACTGAAGTATCAATCTAGACTTTACTGCTACATTCACCAGTGTTTATCCAGGTTTCGTTGAGGAAGTATATTGTACGACCTTCACTGCAATAATGTCGTATGTATTGAATATACTTCTGTTGCCATACCACGAGATCTCCTCTTTCCGTTAATGCGCTGTTCCAGTTTCTTTTGGTATATTCGAAATTTAATTCTTTCAATACCCGTCGCAAAGATGTACAAAGTATATTCGGAAGATCTGGATCATCATCGATAGCTTGAATAATTTTGTTTAAAGTTAGAATCTCACGTCTCAACCAAAATCCATGAATTTTTTGAAGTATAACGTTTTTATCAAAATCATCAATTTTTTGAAGATTATTGGACGGTAGTTTTTTTCTACTTGGTGACGTCGATTCACCAGTTTTTTGTATTCGTTTATTGCACTTGTCACAGTGGTACACATTCCAATTCCGGTGTCTCCTGAAAGAAATGCCATCAATTCCTTGTACTTCATATCTAGTTGTTCTTCTTTTCTCGTCTTGAACAGATTAATAATAATCATTTTTTGCTGTCTTCCAACAAACTGGAACAACACGACGTTTAAATATAATATAAGAAATATTAATAAATAAATAGTATATTACATTAAAAAACATCTAATACGTTAACACAATAAATAAATCAGAGTTTGAAACGGGTATATTGATAATCGAAATAAATTAAATGTTTAATTTTGTACGTATCATCATGCATTGATCGATTATATCGATTTAAGAATATTCATAAAAATATTATATTTCGCCGTATTTATACATTTTAGACTTATTTTTAAATAAATCATTTTAACCGAATGTTACGAAAATGTAACTATAATTAGGGCTACACACATGAAGAAGCTTGTATAAAAATTTCAGATTTTAAAACCAAAAATTACAAATATTATTAAATAAAAATTTAATTATATCTGACATTTTATGTAAAAATCGTAATCAAAGCCGTAATTTTAACTTTAAACGTGTATAAAACCCTACAATAAAGTATAAGATTTTATGATAAAAAATGAATTAATTCGTTCATCATTTAGAATTTACAAAAAAAATAACATATATATATTATATGAATATATTTTTTTATGAAAAAAATATTAAGTATAAATTCAATACATATAAAAACAATTTAAAATTTTTACCTGTCCTTTTTGATTTTTTTTAATGGGGTGACAATATTTCTGAAGAATCAATGTTTTGTTCAGCAGTTGTAGAAGGATCATTTACTGATGTCGATTCGTCGTTGGAAATGTTCATTTTAAAAAAAATAAACAACAAAAAAATAACGACAAAATGTTAGGAAGTATGCAACAGTTGTCAAAGCAAGTGTGCGGTTCAATGACGTAACACATACTATATCGAGTATGTGTTATAATACATACTATATTATGTATATACAGCTGTTTAGACCGTGGAACGATTGTGATCGTGCAATACTGGTATTTCGAATTAGTGGGGGATGCGCACAATTGAACGTATTTCAGTTGGGATACGGTTTACTTCTCTCGTGGCGCGGAGTATAGAAATAAAAAGGAAAGCAGATAATAAAGAATGGAAAAATGGCTGCAAACCAATACATGGATTGAAACCAGAAAAGGAGAGAGAAAGAAATAAAAATTATAATTTCAACTTCAACATTAAATACTTACTCTAAAAAACATTGACTTCCAGCAGAAATTGCAACTAATTGGTTGTTACAGTAAGAAATTAAATCACGTGAAAAAAATACTAAAAAACAAATTTTTATATATAGTTTATAATACAATAAAATTATTTAAGCCATAGAAAATGATAATTTCATAATTCTGTTATTTTAATTTTGTTACACAATTTATACTTGCATTTAGTATATATTAAACAAAATTAATAAACGTGTTGGTAATTGTTATAATACAATGTTTCAAAATGAAAATTTATCGTTTCAATACTTACCAAATAATCGTAAAAGATGAACAGGTCCATAAACATAACACCACACTTTTTTACGAATTAAAAGTTCTTTTAGTACGCATTCTTTCAAATTACCAGTTTTGCTTTTTTCAATGAAATTGCACAAACCCTAAAATATTAAACGTACACAATGAATAAATAGATAAGTACCGACCAATTTTATAAATTTATAAACAATTCTCTTTTATATGTATTGTGATTTAAACAGCATTTTTAAAAATGTAAACAATTTTAATAAAACAAAAAAACAGAATTAGGAACTTTTATTTATAATTCATAAATCATTTAAAACACGTTCATACATACCTTATTCTGTATTTTATATTTTACCTCATCGTAGTATAGTAATTGCTTATTAACTATACCATTGAATAAATTCAACAAAGATGCTCCGAATTCAATTGCATTTTCTCTACAACAAAAATCAAGTAATATAAAATCCATAGAGGTATGAGTCAAAAATTCAATAATCACCCTGCTACTATATTCAATGACTTCTGGTATTGGATGTAATCATTTATGATATCAGCGACTGTAAATACCTCTGGAAATTTTAAAATCTAAAAAAGAGCAAACAAAATTATTTTTAATTCATTAGATTTTTCATCGTAAACACTTACTTTATGAGAGAAATTAACTATTAAATAGTCATCATCAATTTCATTACTTATTAAAGTTGGTATTTCGATTCTTTTTAATGTCGTAGTGTTATAAATATCCTAAAATTAATAATACTTTGAATAAAGAACTCGACAACAGATAAGAAAAAAAACTTTTTACTTTTGGAAATGAAAGTACAATTTTTTTTGCAATTTGTATACTTGAAATAGGGTTTTCAGCATTTTCATTGATATTCACTTGAGAAGAACTGTTGTCAGTTTCGGATTCAATCGTATTTGATGGCTTTTCAGTAACATTCTAAACGTTTAAAACAATTATTAAAATAACAAGATTTGTATAGATCGTTTTACATATAAAAGGTGTGGCTATTTAAAAACGGAATTTTTGTTATAAACGTGATATATTTTTAAAATTACAATAATTAAATGTGATCCCTTTCTATATACCCCCACTTTTTATCATACACCGTTTCATTCATTTCTTCCAATGTTCAAAACAGTGATGCAACTCTTCAGGTGTCAAGTCCTTAAGTAAGTCCGCCGCTCTAAAGTCTTTACCTCTTCCACAGATCGAAAATGAGTCCTCTTCAATGCAGTTTTTATTTTCGGAAATAGATAGTTACAGGGTGTTAAATCTGGCGAATATGGAGGATACTCGAGTACTGGAATGCGTTTATCGGCTAAAAATAGCTTAACAAAAAAAGCATTATGTGCAGACACATTGTCTTGATGAGGAATCTATGCATTGTTCATCCACAAATCTGGCCTGTTCTTCCATACTCGTTCTTTGAACTTAATAAAAATTTGAATATATTTTTTATTCACTATTTGACCTTGAGGAACCCATTCGATCATAATTATGCCTTTGATATAAAAAAAAAATGTTAAGCATCACCTTCAATTTGAACTTGCTCATTCGAGCTTTTTTGATTCTTGGCAAGGTAAGAGTCTTCCAATGCATTGATTGCCTTTTTGTTTCTGGATCATATTGGAAAATCCAAGTTTCATCACACGTAAGGACATTTCCCAATAAGTATTTATAAATATTACACTCAAAACTGCCTCTCTAGCACTAGTATATTCTACTGCTGAATATTGCTCAGCTGTGTAGCTTAACAGCCAACATGCTAAAAAAATTGATGTGAAAATAAATAGTATCATGCGATTGATAAGTGGGATGCTTAAGCCAACCCCGATTTTTAGATTTGGCATAATTCCGGCAGTTTCGTACGAAATTGTCCATTTTAAATAACGTGTGAATGCGAATTAATTGACCAAAAGAGATAAAACTGGTATTATTCAATGAATTGGTTTGAGCGGTTCATAACTACGTCACAATTATCCACCAGAGTTGATTACACTTTCATTGAAAGGTAATCTCGTTTTTAAATAGCCACACCTCGTATATATATATTTACAATTTGTAATGAATTTTTATCAGCATTTATGTCAGTAAATTGAATTTCAGAAACACTGCTGCTGTTCTCAAGACTAGGTCCAGGTGTTTCGGTTGATGTTGATGGAACAGGCTAGAAATTTTTAACGGTTAAAATATGAAACAGGCGTAATATTCAGTAGAAATTTGTCAAATTTTGTGCAACAAATATACTCACTACACATGTTTCAACAGCATTTATATTCGAATGTTCACTAGAACTAGCTACTTCAGATATGGGTGTATATTTTGCAAACTTCACTTTTAAAATAGCCGGAGAACGAACTAATAATAATATTCGAAATAACGATTAATAATTTAATCACGAGATAAAAAAATATATATAAATATTTAATAATAGAAAATAAATCACCTCTTTTCTTGGAAGTTGTTGGAGCTTTATTTGTTTCAGGCTTCTTCAAAACAGATTTGTCATTCACTCTGGCATAAGAACGTTTTTTTTCTTTCCTGCACATTTAACATATATTACCAGAAAAGTCAAATTTTCAATCGCCATATTTTTTATTATATAAAACTGCTTACTGATTACTTTCCAATACGTCTTTGTCATGTTCATTAGTATTCGTTATTTTCTTGAGAATTTTTGGAGGTAAACTTGTTTCAGACATTGTTTTATCTTTGTCCATAGCTCTGACAAAAGAACGTTTTTTTTCTTTCCTGCGCATTAATAAACATATATTACCAAAAAAGTCAAATTTTCAATCGCCATATTTTTTATTATATAAAACTGCTTACTGATTACTTTCCAATACGTTTTTGTCATGTTCATTAGTATTCGTTATTTTCTTGAGAATTTTTGGAGGTAAACTTGTTTCAGACATTGTTTTATCTTTGTCCATAGCTCTGACATAAGAACGTTTTTTTTCTTTCCTGCGCATTAATAAACATATATTACCAAAAAAGTCAAATTTTCAATCGCCATATTTTTCATTATATAAAACTGCTTACTGATTACTTTCCAATACGTCTTTGTCATGTTTATTAGTATTCATTATTTCCTCGGATGTTTTTGGAGGTAAACTTGTTTCAGACTTTGTTTTAGCTTTGTCTATAGCTTTGACATCAGAACGCTTTTTTTCTTTCCTGCGCATTAATAAACATATATTACCAAGTCAAATTTTCAATCGCCATATTTCTTATTATATAAAACTGCTTACTGATTACTTTCCAATACGTCTTTGTCATGTTTATTAGTATTCATTATTTCCTCGGATGTGTCTGGAGGTAAACTTGTTTCATCTTTGTCCATAGCTCTGACATCAGAACGCTTTTTTTCTTTTCTGCGCATTAATAAACATATATTACCAAGAAAGTCAAATTTTCAATCGCCATATTTTTTATTATATAAAACTGCTTACTGATTACTTTCCAATACGTCTTTATCATGTTTATTAGTATTCATTATTTCCTCGGATGTTTTTGGAGGTAAACTTGTTTCAGACTTTGTTTTAGCTTTGTCTATAGCTTTGACATCAGAACGCTTTTTTTCTTTCCTGCGCATTAATAAACATATATTACCAAAAAAGTCAAATTTTCAATCGCCATATTTCTTATTATATAAAACTGCTTACTGATTACTTTCCAATACGTCTTTGTCATGTTTATTAGTATTCATTATTTCCTCGGATGTTTTTGGAGGTAAACTTGTTTCAGCTTTGTCCATAGCTCTGACATCAGAACGCTCTTTTTCTTTTCTGCACATTAATAAACATATATTACCAAGAAAGTCAAATTTTCAATCGCCATATTTCTTATTATATAAAACTGCTTACTGATTACTTTCCAATACGTCTTTTTCATGTTTATTAGTATTCATTATTTCCTCGGATGTTTTTGGAGGTAAACTTGTTTCAGCTTTGTCCATAGCTATGACATCAGAACGCTTTTTTTCTTTTCTGCGCATTAATAAACATATATTACCAAGAAAGTCAAATTTTCAATCGCCATATTTCTTATTATATAAAACTGCTTACTGATTACTTTCCAATACGTCTTTGTCATGTTTATTAGTATTCATTATTTCCTCGGATGTGTTTGGAGGTAAACTTGTTTCAGCTTTGTCCATAGCTCTGACATCAGAACGCTTTTTTTCTTTCCTGCGCATTAATAAACATATATTACCAAGAAAGTCAAATTTTCAATCGCCATATTTCTTATTATATAAAACTGCTTACTGATTACTTTCCAATACGTCTTTGTCATGTTTATTAGTATTCATTATTTCCTCGGATGTTTTTGGAGGTAAACTTGTTTCAGCTTTGTCCATAGCTCTGACATCAGAACGCTTTTTTTCTTTTCTGCGCATTAATAAACATATATTACCAAGAAAGTCAAATTTTCAATCGCCATATTTCTTATTATATAAAACTGCTTACTGATTACTTTCCAATACGTCTTTGTCATGTTTATTAGTATTCATTATTTCCTCGGATGTTTTTGGAGGTAAACTTGTTTCAGCTTTGTCCATAGCTTTGACATCGGAACGCTTTTTTTCTTTTCTGCGCATTAATAAACATATATTACCAAGAAAGTCAAATTTTCAATCGCCATATTTCTTATTATATAAAACTGCTTACTGATTACTTTCCAATACGTTTTTGTCATGTTCATTAGTATTCATTATTTCCTCGGATGTGTTTGGAGGTAAACTTGTTTCAGCTTTGTCCATAGCTCTGACATCAGAACGCTTTTTTTCTTTTCTGCGCATTAATAAACATATATTACCAAGAAAGTCAAATTTTCAATCGCTATATTTCTTATTATATAAAACTGCTTACTGATTACTTTCCAATACGTCTTTGTCATGTTTATTAGTATTCATTATTTCCTCGGATGTTTTTGGAGGTAAACTTGTTTCAGACTTTGTTTTAGCTTTGACATCAGAACGCTTTTTTTCTTTCCTGCGCATTAATAAACATATATTACCAAGAAAGTCAAATTTTCAATCACCATATTTCTTATTATATAAAACTGCTTACTGATTACTTTCCAATACGTCTTTGTCATGTTTATTAGTATTCATTATTTCCTCGGATGTTTTTGGAGGTAAACTTGTTTCAGCTTTGTCCATAGCTCTGACATCAGAACGCTTTTTTTCTTTTCTGCGCATTAATAAACATATATTACCAAGAAAGTCAAATTTTCAATCGCCATATTTCTTATTATATAAAACTGCTTACTGATTACTTTCCAATACGTCTTTGTCATGTTTATTAGTATTCATTATTTCCTCGGATGTGTTTGGAGGTAAACTTGTTTCAGACTTTGTTTTAGCTTTGTCTATAGCTCTGACATAAGAACGTTTTTTGTCTTTCCTGCGCATTAAACATGTATTACCAGAATAGTCAAATTTTCAATCAGTGTATTTACTATATAAAACCGCTTACTGTTTACATTCCAATAGGTATTTGTGCATGTCATTAGTTTCATTTATTAACAGAAGTCGGTCTGAAGTAACCCATTCGTCCCACCTATTTTTCCAGCCAATATAATGAATAAGATATTCAGGCTCATCATCGTCCGATATCCGGCGATTCAAACATTTTACCTTGTACAACAGATCTCTAAAGTAACAATAGAATGTTTTACCTAAAGAAAAAAAAATATTATTTAATACATTACACTAATAATAATATCAACGTGTAAAATGCGGAATAGTGTTTGATTTTTCATTTTGAACGTCAGATAATCTGTATTACCACAACAGGGTGCAATGCACTCAACGTTGGGGCGCATAACCATAAGCGCAAATCCTCATTAAATTCCATCGGTACCAAGCCTCTTAAAAACATATATGGTTAGTGCATTGATGTGTATTAATAGAAAATATTGAAGGGTACTAGGCACCCCTGAGATATGCGCCAATGGACATAACCGAACGAAAAACCTACTATTATTATTAATATTTATGTGAAAAAGATAAAAAAAAAGCCATGTTGGCATCGTACCTATGTTGAATTCGTTTTCATCCGTCTCCTCATCCATTTTACCGTCTATTGGCAGCGGAGGCTATCTCTGAACGATTTGAAACCGACACGGCTCGGTCGAATCGCATACAACACTCGACAAGCCGAATGAGAAATAGAATACGTATGCGTGGATGAAGAAAAACGAACGCCTTCGAGTAACGAAAGATAACCACAAAATGTCGTCTCTGGTTAATGGCCACCGTAGCAGACGTTGTTCGATATTGTTGTAACAACAATAAGGGATGAGTAGTCCATGAGTGGAACGACTGGAAGAATTGACTCTTTTAGGTGCACGGATGAATTGAATCAGTGTGGCCATGGTTCAGTGTGGCTCATTGTAGTAATACATATTTGTGTTATCAACATATACTTATCAGTTCCTGAATCATGTGATTCTTTATGAAATAATGACTCATAACCAAGCTTTGTCATTTGTTCATTTCTTATGTTATTTAATTATTTTATTAATTCTGATGATTCAGTGATATACCGATAATTGTTATGCGAATTTTATTACATTATTTGCGTATAAATTCGTCATCAAGAATATCAAATTTAGACGTCGCGAGTCCAACTCGCGGCATCATTCTCGTGAAGAAGTTCGATGAAATTAATTCATGGTGATCCATAAGCCCATAACACGTTAACGACGCGAATCTCCTCGTTTAGACGCACACTTTGATATCGACGGTACGCCTCGAGCGTGATTCGCTTTTGACAGCCGTCTGCGAGTCGGACTCGCGCTGTCTAAACGCGCCTTTGACGTGTTATCAAAAAAGATTTGTTTAACTTGATAAATTGGGAATTGCGGTTGACACGGTGAGTGTCAATTCATTTAAGTGAACCGATTCGTGTCACCGAGTTAAAAATCCCATCCCTAAACAACAATATTATCACAGTGCAACGCAGCGGTACCGTATTTGGAACTAGTGATGGGCGATCTGAATCGATCCAATTTTGTAAAGATCGAATGGAATAAATTTATTATTTATTTAAACATTAAAATTGATTATTTATTATTAAAATTATATACAGATATCTATTTGTTGGTGATGTATATACATAGGCCATAGGTGTGAGGAGGTAGTAACTAGAGAGTAGCTATTAAACTAAATTGGTAGACAAATTTAAGTTACCATTTAATGGTATTATAAACATAAAAATTTGTTTTAATAAAGGTAAAACTTTTTTTAGATAACAGTATTACGATTTTTTAAAAGATCGATCTTTTGTTGTCGATTCGTTTATAGATCGATGTTTTTTTTTCGATTCAAAAGATCGATCCACTATCGAGAATCGCCCATCACTATTTGGAACAACGCGAACAGAATCAAAATGGCGTTCAGCCACCGTAAACAAATGACGACGCCACGCGCCTCATATACGGTATTTCATTCCATGATCGACCCAAGAAGACTGATAACAGTATGACGCTAACGTGATCTACCAACGGTCGTCACGTATTCGCGTACACCTGTGTCGACACGTTGTCAACATTGGTAGACCAAGACGGAAAAAAAAGCGAAACAATAATTTAAAAAAAAAATACCACGGTCTATGGTATAATGGGGACTGGCATCGAAATTATTATTATTATTATTAAATAATTTATTAAATTACATTAAATAGTAATTTGTGTATTCACAGGATACAGCCAGTAAATTAAAAGTAATCGAATACCTTCAATACCGCGTATATGTATATAATATACACACGAGTATATATAGTGTCGTATATTCGGGGATACGTCGTACGCACATACGCACGAAATTATTTAGGAAATGTGGTCTCGTGTCGTCAATTTTATTTTACGCGACAACACGCCATAGCTGCCCATATTACGATACTTCAGCTTACACGTTTTTTTTACGAATCAAGAGATTAACGGACCACCTGAAGACGTTAAATGTCTACACGAATTATCGAATATACCTATCCGCAATGATTCTCACATTTAAAATATATATTTAATCCGCTTTCTGTACATAATCTGCAGCTCTTCCGCTATATCGTATCCGAATCGTATTTGTTATACGGAGAAAACATGCGTAAAGACCAACCGTGTTGTTATTAGAACGCGTTTGAAAAGTGTATATTACTTAAATAGTTTTCATCATAAAATATAAAAAAAAAAAAAGTGTTTAAAGTGTATTACGCTTATACAATGGTCAATTCTTTTTTTAAATATACGTTAAAAAAAAAAATTACGAATATTAAATATTTTCCAACCTACAATATTCGCTATTGTTGACCGCTGTTATTATTAATTTATAATACGATATTTATATATATTTTTTTTTTATTTCAAAATATTAAGTTTTCAAGGTCATGTAGACGTTATGTAATGGTAATAAAATTAATATACAAAATATTCAAAGAACTGTATACGTAGGTAATAATACGTCAACGTATAAAATGTATTATGCATATTATACATCTTGAAAAATACAAGAAAACAAACACTGTATTTCATAAAATATTTTATAATTATTACATATTTGAAATAAAATTCAAATTAGACAGGAATATATATATATAAATGTCTAGAAAATTTTACCCATGTAATTACCCAACCTTGGTATACTCGTATACTGACGAGCCCAAATAAAATATATTTTAATAATTTTCTTCTTTTTTTTTTTCGTTCGTATAGCGTTGATAAAATTTTGTGTAGCCATGTAAATAAGCGATTCAGACAATCGAAATTAAAAATTTTTAGTGTTTTACACGGTTATTCTTTTTGGGGAGGAAAACATCCTATTTTGCGTTTATGCCTGCGGTCTTGTGTTTAAAAAGGAGCATTTAAATTTGATTTTTTTTTTCAATGCCGCCCAGTAAACTATTCCTTGAAATGTGCACGTAAATTGCGAAAACCACCGGATCGCTATTATAGACTATTTACTTCAACGACACAATTTGAAGTGACACAGTGCTTGTGTTCAACCGCGCGCGTTTCAGATTTCAGAATGAGTTGCAGCTGGTCAGCCGTTCGGTGTATTATACATAGAGGCGTTATAGGTACAGATCATACGAATGAGAGAGTCGGTTTTAAAAATTCATTTATTGTAGCTCTACACTGGAAGTATACGACGTGTTTCTTGGATTTCGAAAATATTGTACAACAGCAAAAAGTCATTACAAAACTCGCGTACGTTTTTCCATTTAACCTGTATAATATTTTTAAACGCGTTCAATATAACCATCAGCAATATATCGTATTATTCATAAGGGACAATCCCGCGCAGCAAACGGTCTTGGCCCACGCAGCAGATGCAGTGTTCCTATACATCTTAAATAACTTTGCGTATACCTGAGAGTATATTTTAAATAATAATAATAATTTTTTTTTTTTTTTAATGACACTTTAGTTAAATTTTCTATCAGAGACACTCATAGCGGAGAATCCGATAACACTATATAATACTGTTAACAACCCAGAAGTACGTGTGCGGGATCAGTTTACTCATCACTGCAACATGGCATTAAATCATTACTAGAAATGGAGCGGGACACTAACGCCACTTATTTTATACGTTAAAATACGCTGTGGATGTACTTACTCGTGTATAGAATAGCGCGTATAATATGTTATTTACAAAAACGTTATGTAAAATTATATTATATTTCCGAGCTGACATTTTTAGACACAAAAAAAAATCAAAACGTTCGTATTTAATATATATATATGTACTAATAAATAGAAGTTATGAATAATGAGAAATTGAAAGAAATAATATAAAATCCCTTAGTTTTACGATTATTACAGACGATGAGCTCTTTGAATTGTAAGACGAAAAAAACGGTAGTTTTTGATTTTAAGGGTCGAAAAATATATGTAGGTCCTATTTTATTTCAACTATACATACGTTATATTTAATAACAATTTGACGAGTAAAATTACAATTTTTTATTATTATTATTATTATTATCACTTTAAATTTGCCGACAATGTGCGCGCGCTCACGCAGGATACACGCCGAAGCTATGAGCTCGCAGTGGAATTGTGTTGCAACGATTTACAAAAAGAAAAAAAAGGAAAAACCGTCAAACTTCAAATCAGAGTTCTAATGTGTTCTCGTATACTTGAACGCGGACAACGCTACGCTACGCAGCTCTCTATCATTTTTTTTTTTTTTATATTTTTTTTCAATATTCTACGCGATTGAAAACCGACTCGTACAAAAAATTTCGCTACACATTACGCGTCACGTATTATTGATCAATAGAGAAATGTCCGTTTTGTTTTCGATTCTATATATATATATAAATGCGCCGGTTGTTATTGTTTTATTTGTTCTTTTTTTTTTTCGAAAATTAATAAATTCCATCCGACGAAAAGTGTGGGGGGGGGGGGGGAAAAAGAATTGAAAAATATTATCGTACCACCACCGCCGCCGACCGATTTCGGTGTTCTAAGCATACGCGTTATTCTGATGCGGATAGGCGGTTCCCCGAACATCTTGCGCGCGCAACGCGTTGCTGCGGTAAACCCGCGCGCGCGGTCGTAATAAAAATAATAAAATATTTTTCTTTCTCGCGCGACGCTTTGCGGCGGTGTAAATGATGCGGCGACGGCGGCGGCGGCGGCAGTAGTAGTCGGACCCGTTGATACGCGGGACCCGTTCGAGTGTAACGCGCGCAGAGCAGAACCGTATTTGTTTGCATTATACGATCGCGGTTAGGTGCGCCGCGCGTTTAAATTTGTCATAATATTTAAAAAAAAGAAATTCCTTTTTTTTTTTTGTTTATACAGTAATATTAGTGTTTTGTGAGCATTTATAACATATTATAATAATTTCTTTGCTCGACGCCGTCTTCACCGTGCACGCCCCGGTTGAGTTCCTGCCGCAATATTTCCAGCTCGTCGTCGCACGCCCCCTCGCCGATCACCGTATATTATATTTATTTACCGCAATGCGCTCGGGTTAAATTACAATATGTATATTATATAAATATACAGGGCGTGCAGACGAATCCATCGTGTACGCGTATAGGTAGGTATATACACGTATATAAATCAAAATCAACGCACGCTTTACGAAAAGATCTTTACGCGAAACTGTATTTCTTTAATATTGTATTACAAATATTTTTTAAAACACTTGCTCGTGTTTTAGCGCATTTGTTAAATTCGCGTTAAAATTGTCATCCGGCAATTAACGTTAATGGACAAACGGATAGGGGGCTCGGATATTTGGTGATCTGCAGAGCCAATGACGGAGAGAAGTTTATTTAAAGAGGAGTTTATAAGTTTAGTGTTTGTGATTGGAAACCTACATTTTCACCAGTTATTTCAAAGTTTTCGAATGTTGTGCGTCGACAGGATAGCGGATCGACAGGGACAGGGCTTTGAAGAGGGGAGGATTCCAAGCGTCGTTTCCGAGAATTCCGATCGTCATTATTCTTGTTAGACGCAGGGCCGGTTTAAGGCGTAGGCGACGTAGGCCCAGGCCTACGGCGGCATTTTATTATTTGGAACATAAAATTAATGATAGTCATAGGAGCGGCAAAATTGAATCTTGCCTACATGTCAAAAATTGCTAGCACCGGCCCTGGTTAGACGTTCCGGTTCAAAGTTTTTCCTGGCCAAGTCGCCGTCTAAGTTTGTCGTCGAAAATTAAGCCCAGGGGATACTATTTGAAAAAAAAAATAAGTTGTGACATGGCTGCAGGTGGCCTCACTTGAAAAAACTTAAAACAATATTATCGCATTGTAATACAATATTATTATAATTTAGATGCCGTTTATTCGTTTTTTTTTTTTTCAAAAACAGAAAAAAACAATTTTATAATTTTATTATTATTACTATTAAAAAAAAAAAAAAAAAAAAATGTTTTGTTGCTAGAAATGTTTACTGATCGTTAATGTTATACGATTTTTTTGAAGTTTACAAATTTCTCCGAGCAATTTCTTGAGAATTCGAACAGCCTGCTGCGAAATAATGCGGGCGAACGACTAGTTTTGTGGGAAAAATTGACATTTTTGTGAACTTAAAAAAAAAAGATAAAATCATATCGTTAATTAACGTTTGTAGCGCAAAAAAACAAATGTTAGTTAAAAAAATCAAATGAAATCTAAAATATTATAATTGCAGCGCAAAATTGTGATAATATTATTATAAAAATATACGTTCAATATAAAAATAATAACGATTATTAGAACAAAAGTTATCGATATTTATCGAATATCCGCAGCATATATATATATATATATATATATACATATTAGTTAATACTTAAGGATTTTGTTTAAAAAAAATAATAATTAATATTATCGATTAAGGACTATATAATATTGAAATTCTCTATATTATATATATATATATATAAAAAAAATATATATAACGTCTTCGTGCAGCGCGAACGGTTCGGACATTTCGAAACAGCGCCGTATCTATTCGCGATTATAGAAAACTATATATTCAGACGTGAAAACAATAATTACAAAGACTATTATTAATACATCTGTTATTCGACGTCATTACTCTCGAAAAATAGATGAAAATTAATAGTGTAACGTCACTGGTTATGTGTACCGTTTTGTTGTTCGTTTCGATAATATTAAAATAATAATTCCCGTTTGGTATGTTTTTCACCTTGCCCGTGTATCGTATTACACGCGTATAATAGTTATTATTATATATTATAGTTATACAATACTCGGGCCGACTGCGATATAAACGCATTTTACTTTTACCTATATTATAATAAAACACGAAATAATATACCAAAGCGTGCGTATCAGACAAACGCGTTTCAAGTAAAAATATCAACAAAAAAAAAAACACACATTCGGTCAAGCTGCTAATATTATTATTATTACGGTAAAACAATAATAATAATAATATGTTATCGATACAACGATTAAACGTCCGTGCAGAGCCGTATTTGGCTAGCCGTAGACGACGAAAAGTGCCTGCGACCCGAGCGCGCAAAATCTAAGAAAATAAAATAATAACAATGTAAGGAACATATATAATAATATTATTTCTGATTGTTTATTCGATTTGGAAAAATGGAAAAATCTTTATTATAAAATTAAATTATTCTATTTAGTTCTGTGTTGAAACACCAAAAGGCCTCTATATTAAGTTGCTACGACGGATGATCGGTCCCCTGCGTTCGATGACATTGTCATAAGAAGAAGTGACACTCTTACGAGATTTTCATAAAAACAATAATATTATTTCTATTCGTCGCGGCGAATAGCAATTCCGAAGATTACGAGTACATGTGTCGGACAACACATTCGTACACAAAATGATCCGTAATACAATGATCGTTTTTTTTTTTTTTTTTTAATTTTAAAAGCCATAAGCGTTTTGAAAATACATTTTTTTTCCCCCGTAACTTCTTAATAATTATTATAAATAATAATATCGTAAATCCATTTCGCGTACAAATTTGGTGTACTCACCTGTGCCGGCACTATTCGAGGTGGTCCTTTCTCCCAGCCGTCCCGTCTCGTCACTACTGTGTGCGCCGGTTTTATCGCGGTAAACGTTTTCCATCAATTTCTCTGTGCTTTCTCATTTTCGCGCGATTTCGTAATATTTATTGTAAAATAGCGATGCTGTAAAAAAACAAACACAAATTATTTACACGAAATTATAAAGTTTCGTTACATGTGCTCGTCTAAAATCGTTTTCATTATTCATTACATTGCAGAACACAATTTGTTTTTTGTTTCTATTCTGTGCGAGAAATTTACAATTTCATTTTTTAACTGATACAAAGAAAACGTCACCGGACGCTTGTTCTTTATGATATCGGATCATTTGAATGATTTTTTTTTGTTTTGTATTTTTTTTTTGTCTATGTTATAATCGTATCACATACAGGTGGTTACTGCGTATAATAATACAATGCACAACCACTATGCGTGTGTGCACGCGAAAAAATTTTTATTTAATACCACTTACATGAGTATATATAACGCGCTTTTTTTTTGTTTTGGTTCTGTTGTTTTGTCCATCGTAAAATTTATTTTATACATTACTACTACGTACCTATTATTATTATTATTATTATTATTGGAGTGAGGTTTTACAATGATGTGTTTTTTTTATGTGTATAATCGAAAATTCTATCAAAACAGGAGTGTTCCGATTTCCGAACGTTTCGCCGTTTTTCGGTAGCGAATTTCATCCAATCCACGTTTTAGAGAGGTCATTTTTCGATTTTCTCAAAAGCGACTATATAAAAAAAAAAAAAAAACTACTGGAAAATTATATAAAAACGGTAAAAAAGCGAAATTTATTTCGACGAATACGTGTAATTATTTATACTACAAAAATAAAAATTTAGAAGTCGTTTTCGATTTTTTTTTGTAAATCCTAAGAACGTAATTACAATGTCGGTGGTACGCGTTATTATTATTTTTTAAATTCACCAAAAACTTAGTAAGCACAAAGTAAAAATATACGTACGTCATAATATCTGATATTAAGAAAAAAAGAGAATTTTAAACACTACAACGGATTTATCATTGTTTTTCAATTCTATAGTAGTGATATCAATACGCTAAAATCGTTATGTATAAAAAAAAAAAAACAATTGATTTCAATTCTGTTTACTAATTCTTCCAAAAATTATATCGATATATATATATATATATAAATAATATAATGACGATGTAATTTTTTTTTTTTTTTTTTAAATAATTTAGCCTTGTCATACCTTACGCGCGTATATCTGCGTGAAAAGATAGCGTTATGGCTACTCGGAATATTAATACACACGTTTGTACATCAGGCGATGTTGTTGACTGCGCGCGCGTATAGGTGGTATAGTGTCTACCGGAATATAAATCGTTGATTATCCGTACGTTTCCGTACGGGTTAATAATAATAATATTTCGCCGGCTACAACATTTCAGAACATATCCCGTGATGGCTATAATATTATAATACTCCTATATATATATATACAAACGAGCGGACCAAAATTATTAACGTGCACACGACGACGACATCTGTAGATTTCAAAAATAGATTGTAAATTAAGATATTATTATTATTATTATTTTGTGCTCGAAGCGTTTGACGATTTCACTGAACGCACTCGCGCGCGTGATAACTTGTTTGAATATAATAGACGAATTGATTTTTTTTTTTTTTTTTGTACGAAAGTATTTAAAAACTAGAAAATAAAATATGTATAATTTCGTTTCTGTTTCTCTTCAACGTCTTCTTCTCTATTGTTATTATTTTCTTGCCAAATATTTCGTCAGAATAAACTCTTGCACACGGACGTTTACACGGTAACGCGCCCGTTATATATATATATATATAGATATTATTATTCATATGTTTTTCTTAAATGGGATTGTAAGCGAGTTTTTTCCCTCTTCGTCTTGCACGCATACGAATCACAGTAAAATAAATGTTTCGTAATTTTAACGTATCGATCGACCTAGTGTTGAGATTCTGAAAACCGATTTGAATTTTGTCGTGTTTAAAAATGACTTTTTCATTTTTTTCTTTTTATCTTAAAATCTTCAACAACTGATTGTTAGCGATTTGTTTTGTATTTCAAATTTATTCGTGTCATTTTTTAAGGATTTATGAAAAAAAAATTGGAAACGTGGAAAAGTCATTCTATAGTAAAATCCATAACGAATTCAAATCCGTTTTGAGCATCGCATCATTAAATGGATCGGTACGTTGGAAGTACCGGAAATACGTTATTTTACTACATATGATTCGTGTGTGCAAGACGTAGAGTGAAAACACTCTACGTCTTTTTCAATCCTTGTTTAATGCTTAGATTTAACCGATATTCATTTTTTTTAGTACGTGACGATTGCTTTTACTGAAAATTTTCTAAATGTACTTTTCCGTAAGCTTGTCGATTTTCTTTATCTAAAATTATTATTGTACACTGTAGTTCTCAAAATCAGTTGTGCTCAATGTTAATAGTCTATAAATCAAATGTTATATATATATATATATATAGCTCAATCGTATTCATCGGATAAGAAAAATAAAATATAAAAGCATATTTATGTATAGCAGTGGTTTGCAACTCAACACTAGGCATGGACCCCACTTTTATCAATTTTTCACTGTCACGGACCACGCGACCTGATTTCAATCCTCCTTCTCAATATCACTTATTTTAAGTAAATAACAAAAAATAAAAAATATAATTTCGCTCGTTTTTTTAAATTTAAATTTCTTCATTCGCGGACCACCAGTTGGGAACCACTGATGTATAAGAATTGTAAAATACATGTTGTTTCATTATAATTTAACTGTTTTGTAATGGAGATAGTATTGTAATTTTATCGTGATTTCCTATCAATCGAATACATTTAGTCGATCAATAATTATTAGTTTAAAATAATTTTAAAAAATAAATATTTCTTTTGCAGTTCGCAATCTCAAATCAAATCATGTACGTAACGCTAATTGATATTACGCCATTAGCATACAATAAAATAAAACATAATAATTTGTAATTATAGTTAATATAGTATTATGTAGTTTGCGACCCTGACGATTTTAACGTTGAACGTTTTGTATGCAAAGGTTAATAATATGGAAATTTGTTCACACATCACACATAGCGGACACACGAGTGTAATAATTTTTAGTTTAGGGTATTAATAATATGAAATTTGAGCTTAAGTACGTCACTATTGTACATGTGATGAATTTATAAGTATTTATAAAAACATACCTTACAATTATGTTTAGCAATGTACATAAATTGATTTTACCGCCGAAACGACATTTAAGACGCAATAATAATAATTATAATAATAATAATAATTCATGTCACTAAGATTTTTTTATTTTCACTTTGGTTTTGACAAATTTACTAACATTTATTTTCATTCGATAATTTATAGCACGTCTGAAAAAAATCAATTAAATATATCGGAAAGTTAAAAGAACCGAATTAATAAACGCTCGTTTAAACAAATAACAAATATAAAAGAATATTATATATATATAAAATTGTTTTTTTAAAATTAGCAAAATAAGTAATATTAATTTTTATAATATACGCTGCAGTTTTTTTTTTTTTTTTTATAAAACTACATTTAAATATTAATTATTCTAATCCTAATAACAAACCCCCTCTCACCATTTATTGTAATGTAAATTATTATTTTACGTGTTCACTATTCGACTTAAATAAACTATTTTTTAGAAAAAAAATGTGTATATGCATTGTTACGTTTCATATTTAAACGTTTCGTATAATAATTTTTTTTTTGTAAACATAATATAACGTCGATAATTTTTCATTTTCAAACTAATACTTTGTTTCACGTGTATAGACAATGTTCAATACGCACAGACAGTTCTTTGTGTGACCAGTAAGCGTTTGTTGAGTGTGAATTAACCAGCAATTGAATGTACTGAGAATTATTCTCATTTCATTTGTCTGTATATAATTCATTATGCTCTTTCATAATTTCCTCATTTTTTAGAAAATGGAAGTCATATTGCTCAAAACGAACAACGTAAATGTATGTTTGACGATAAATACAAAATAATATGTTTTAAGCTTGTACGTTTGTTTTAAAATATGCTGCAAAAAATAAAAAAAATTAAGCGACAATTTTTTTTTAAATTATAAAAATCATTCAATTGTATTATTTACTGATACCGCGAACTTTTAAAAAAAAACATCTAATTTTCAAATATTTTCCACGTAAATATTTATTATATTTTAAATGTACCCAACCACCATTGACCTAAGTATAATTTATTGATTGAGCCGTTATAGGTAGTGCAGTTTATATCATAAATTACTTGAAAAACATTCGTACTAAAGTTTTTTTTCTTGTATCTGTGAGTATATGTTGATAGATCGAATTGTTTAGGTATTTATTTTATTTATATCGTAGCTAGTATTCAGATATTTATTGTATTAAATATTAACAACAACAAAAAAAACACGAACTAAGTTTGATATTTACATGACTATCTAAAAGTCATTCTATATTTCTTCATCGTGTACGATAAGTCAATAAACAACACTCACGCGCATTAGAATCACAACTAATATTTATTATTATCTTATATTTGTTTTGTAAATAAAAAAAAAAAAAAACAATAATAATAATGTTTTTTTGTAACACTGTGATTTTGTACAATTAATTAAATAAAATTACGTCCATCAATGTAAGTATTATAAATCATACGTTATACAACGTATAATAAAATCGTTAATACACGCTGCAGCTATATATCAAATAACACTGTAAACAACAGTAGTTTTACTCGTACATACATCACTTTATACTTTTTTTTTTATATGATAAACCATAAACACGGTAAAAATTATTATTTACATCATATAAATAATATATATATATATATTATAAACCCTTACTTATACAAAAATAAATGTTGCAATTAAATGTCTATACGTACGTATAACGTATCTCGCAAAATTCGTAAAACTTTTACTTTGTATGAAAATTTGACGTCATACCATTGATTACAAATCAAAATACGTACTGGATGTAATAATATAAATTATAATATGTTTGATCACCGTTAATCGAAATAATTATTTATTAATATATTTATATACTGTATGTATACATTAAATACTTATTATATAAATTTTAATATATGATGCGGTATGTAGTAAAACATTTTTAATTATAAAAAAATTAAAAGTAAATAGTCTTTTTTAAACATAATTTTACGCAGTTATACGTGTACGTTATGGTGTTGCACGTATTATTATGAATACGCGTACACGTATATATATATATATTATGATGACATTAGATCGATGACTAAACAGATGTTCAACGATTTACATAAATATATACATTTCAATCGTTAAAAAAGTAAAATTTGACATTATGACAATGTGTTAGATTAGAATAATATTGATCGCACGATACGAATACCATTAATATTGATAATATTTAATTATTTAAATTAAAAATTAAGAAAAGAACAAAATTTAGTACTCTTTAAAATTCAAAAAATATATATTATATATATATATATAAAAAAAATACCCTTAAGCAAATCTTAATATAATAATGAGTTCAATATAATTTATGATATAGGAATTAAAAATAATTTTGATATAAATACTATAAAGAAAATTTACAAAAAAATTAAAGTAAAATTACGAAATCAAACTAATATTCTATCTAATAATGCAATTAATTATTACTCATTGAAATATCACACCTTGTCAGAAAAATTTACTAATATTTTAAATAGAAATAATAATAATAATGTAAAAATAGTTTTTAAAGCTAAAAATGATAATTACGGCATTTATAAACTAATTTGTAGTTGTAATAAATTTTATATCGGAAAGACTGATAGAAATTTTAAAATTCGATACAAAGAACATATTTCAAAGATAAAAATTAAAAAAATCCTTTCCCAATTCTAATTTTGCTAAACACGTCTTAGATGTAGAAAAAGATTTGAATATATTACACGATCAAAAAAATCAATAAATTCGGTATTAGACGAATTACCATTACGTTTAATTTCATTATAATTAATGAGTATTAATTATAATGAAGTTAAACGTAACGGTTTTAATTATATTTTAAATATACAAGCTGATTTTAAAAATAATGAAATTAATCAATGCATATTAGATAATGTTATACAGAATTTTATATCTAACTTTTTTGGTTTTTTTTATTATTCATTGTAACCTGATGATGACTTATGGTCGAAAATAGTTGTTGCATTCTTAAACATCAAATATTCTAGGAATTTTTTCTTTATATATATATATACAATATATACTAATTTATTATGTATATTATTGTTTTTTATAATATATATATTATTTAAGTAATTATTTTAAAGATCGTGTAACATTGTCGTAAACAATTGATTATTATACATATTAATTAGCGCATGAAAATCGCGATGTGTACACGACGCTCCAGCTCTTTTCACTTTCCACGTTATAGAAATAAATATTAGTAATTGTATTTTTAATTATTTACAAATATTTCATTTTTGTGTGTAGTAAAAATAATTATTTTAATTTTCAAAACATACAGATGAAGCAATCGGTAAACACACACACACAGATAATAGTATTATAAATTATTATTTTTATTGGTATTAATGACGAGAAAAAGAAAAATGTATAATGAATAAATAATAATATTGGTTACCGGTGTGTCGTTCGTATTTATTTATAATATAATTCTATATTGGATAATATACAGTACAAAAATGTTCATATAAAAAATTAATAAATATACGTTATTTTATGATTTACTGTACTTTGTCTTTATAATGTATTTTACGCGTAAGAAAATATTATGACGAATAATATAATAATACGTCTAATGCGTGTAATGTACATAGTATAATAATTGTGTTTTTAAACAATATTAATGAATATTATACTTGTTTCATCAGTATAATATATATATATATAGACTGTTTATTCTACAGGAAATAAACAAAATTCAGAAGCGAACACACTCGAATAAAAATATGTTATATCATAAATACAATTTTTGTATGTTTCACGTTCTGTTAAATATTATGTTTTTTTTTTTAACGTATACGAAAATCGAGTTTGGCTGTTTATCTTTTCCACCGTTTTCACGACAAACATGTAACAAAATAACATTATTATATTAATTGGAAATTCGTATATTTTATGTTTCAGCGTTCAATTTTTTTATTTTTTATTTTATTAGAAATTTCTAATTTTGTATTAATTTCTTTAAAATATGAAGAGTGTAAGATGTATTACTAATTTATTAAATTATTGTGTGTTGTTGTAGTGGCACGTGCGTTGCTAAAACTCTAAACGGTATTCTACCAATTTGTGCATAAAAGTATAGGATTTTATTATTATTATTATTATCGTTCATCAGTTTCACGTGGATTTTTTTCTCTCTTTTTGTGAATTTTAATTTTTGTCATTATGATGTTGCGATTAGAATCTGCTGGTTACATATATATATATATATTTTTTTTTGATTGACCCCGTATGGTGTAGTATACGTACGGAATAGCGAGAAGAAAAATGGTTTCCGGCCAGTAATATTATATTATTGTGCACGTTTTTTTTTTCAAAAACTCCATATAGTCATTACTTTTTTATTTAGATTTATACAAAAAAAAAAAATTATCATATACATGTATGGTATCGAATATCATAAGAGGTATTTTTTTATATTTTTGTTTTCCTAAAAATATATGAGAGACACGTTTCAAGTTTCTTTGCGTTAACACACTGCAGATCGCTATGTTATTGCGGGTTAATAATCTCTTCACTCTTCCGCATAACACACGAGTGTGTGTATAATAATAATAATAACAATAATAATAATAATTTTATTAATAATAATAATAATATATCTCCCCTCCGCATACTTGTCAAGGTATACCGCATATGTTATGCAAATATAGATGGTCCAACGCACGAAAACGCGGTGTTTTTTTTTTTAACATCGCTGTGTTAAACCGTCTGAATATCACCCGGGGACACACATATAAACGCAAAGTTATTATATATAAATATGTTTATGTCGGTAGAAAAAAAACCAACGATTACATTATGTAAGTATATAGGGAATTTCGTTCTACTGCTCGTGCTCGCAAACTTATTATTTGCGTACATATTTTGTATAGAAGCGTATAAAAAAAATTCTTCTTTTCCTTTTGTACTATGCGAGTTCAATACTTCAATTTTTTTTTTATTAATTTATTGTTTTTTTTTCTCTCGATGCGAGTATCATTGAACCCGCGAATTGTCTCGCACGCGTCATGTAACGCAGACAATGAATAATTAAAAATTAAAAATTTTATTGAACGACATAAAACAGCGCAAAAGCGGACACGTTGTCGGTGTCTGTTAAAAAAATAGATACCGTTGAATTCGTAAAAAAAAAAAATAATAACAATAATAATTGCATATTTTTTAAAAATTGTTTAGACGGAATTTATTGGGGAGTAAAATTTGTCGGACGATAAAAGTACCGAAGAAATCAGACGACACCGTGTGTTATGGGTCAAGCAAAAAGAGCTTTTACGGTGTAACGAAATCAAACTATTCGCGCATCGAAGAGAATAAATATAAATATTGTGGAAAAAAAACCGACGAAAACTCGAACGATATTCCGAGCCGTGTGTGCGCGAAACACGGGTCAAAACGTATTAATTAAAATATATGAAAGAGAAAACATTGGAAGCCGTCTGATATATTCGTGTTTTCAGTTATGCAACCGAGGTTTCAGACTAATTACAGGTTTCATCAACACAACAATGTGTGATCATTTTTGTCCTTGATTTGAACACGTACAGTTATCATATTAGAGAAACGGTGATCACGTCTCTGAAAATGAAACGCGAAATGGATCCCCGAAGACGCGTATGAAAAAAGAAACCCCCCCCCCGTTCCATAAAATAATAACCTAATATTTCCATAGAATTTTAACAGTTTTAATGAGATAAATATAAATCTGATTAGATTGTGCTTTTTAAATGTTAGATCCCGAATTCTAAACGGCATTTGATCCGCGTTTTAAGTGCAAATGACTTACGGGTTGGACGCACAGAGAGATCAAGAGAATTCATTAGAATTGTATTAATAACTGTAACATCGCCTCACGCGGTTTACTTAAGAGCTGGTCGTCTATATAAATCGCTATATAAATGCGTGCGTATATTTAGTACCGATTTTTTTTTTAACGCGGCCACATTCCGTGTAAATGCTATATAGTGATTTATTTTTGATTTTTTTTGTTTTTTTTTAACCGAAGACGAGGCGCAAAAAACTTTTCAACGTCTCGTTGTATTTAAAACCGAAAACATCAGTGTAATAAAAAATGTAAACCGGTTAAAAACGTTATTTCGGTCACACGCCTGGTTGTATACACACACACTCTTATAAGTTAATTATGTTAATTACAATTTGTACGACGTATGATATATTGCTGGCAGCGCCGCCAATACAAAAAAAAAAATAAAAAATAATAATAATAAAATCTGTTTGTTCCAATAATAATAGTAATAAAAATCTACCAATAGTCAATTGGCAATTAATATTAATGTCGATTAATTTATCATTGTTTAATCGTCGTCGCCGTTGTCGCCGCCGTCGGCTCTCTGCATAAATATATATTATAATTTATAATAATTGATATTCAATTGTTATTATTATTATTATTCGTATACGTCGTCGTTTATAATATATTTCGTAGTATTTTCTTCACCTCCTTTTCCCTCGCCACTATTACAACTTTTTGAGTTCGACCACCTTTGATCTAAACCTCCACTTAACGCGAACTTCCACGCACACACCTGCGGTCCTCATATCACACTCAATCACCTCTTCTTCGGTCTTCTTTTTCTACTTCTTCCTTTAACATTTATTTCCATAACCATTCTTACCGTTTCTGAATTTCACTTCTTATTATAACATTCTTATTATTAACTCGACTTCTTATTATAAACCACCTGAGTCTATTCACTCTCATCTTCTCCACGATTGACGCTACTGCTATCTCACATATTTATTTCTTATTCTATCTTATCTCGTCACCTCGCTCATCCATCTAAGCATTCTCATCTCTGCAACACTCATTCTCTGCTTTATTTTCTCGTCCATACGCCCAACACTCTGAACCATCACATCATAGTTGATCGCACTATACTCTTATAGAACTTGACTTTCAGCCCCATTGGAATTCACTTATCGTACACAACAGTATAATCTATATTAATATATCCTTCATCTGGTCCTATCGATTTTTTCCTTTTTAAACAATTCATTCGAAATCTATGATATTGTACAAGCTCATCAAAGTGTTTTCTCTGTTCTCGTTTGTTTTCAAAAGTAATTGAAATTTTCTTTTACGTGACCATTTTTGCTGCTTCACTGCACATAATCATTTCAAGACGTTGTTTATTTAAATCAATATAATTACTGTATATAATACGCTTATTTACTATAATAATTAACATAAATCTATTTATTAATAATTGTACTATAAAACAAACTCGATGTTCACCTAAAAATATTATTCAAAACTGTTTTATTCCTATAATATGGAAATTTATTTCACTCTTACGCGCACATTATAGAAATTCAATTAATTCATATAAATATATTTATTCCTTAAAATATTAATGTCATTATTAAAAAATTCCTTTTTCATACGAATCGCTATAATTAATAATATATATATATATGTATTACAATCATATAATAATGTTGTTCGAACATGTAGAGGCCTGTCGAAGTTTGTCGATTATCGAAAAATAACCAACCTTTTTGACTACAAAAATACATGTAGTATAGCTATATACATAAATATTATATTTACTGAATTGGTTTTGTCACATTGTCAGTAACGTCTACACTCTCAAAGGGTGTAATCGTTTTATGCTCGTGTTGCAATTGTACTCTCTTTAATTGATATACTCGTATGTGTCTCAGCGTTTTTGTTTTCGCGTGTTTACGTTAATATTTTTATTACATTCACATAATTTTATTATTTCATATTACAATATTTTTCTGAAAAAAATGTTTATTTGCACGGTATGTAATAAAGTGTTCACAGCCAAACGTAATTTAATAAGACACACTAAACTTCGCGATGAGAATAAATTGCTGTGCAATATGTGCTCGAAATTATCAAAAAAAAAAAAAATTGCCGATTATCACTAATATGCGATGAAACGTCATTATGATAACTCGATCACATTAATATATTATACAGATACAGGTATAATAATAATATTTGTATTATTTTAATAATAATAATAATAAAATGGTTTTTTCCATACAGATTCACTAGTATATTGCGTGGAGACGGACGATTTTTATAAAGACTTACTAAACAACCCAAATTTGTTGAATCGCATGGACACTTCTAATTTAGACCCGAGAGCACACGTATATTACATCGCGGAGCGGAAAAAGATTTTTTGCAGACGAGACGAGGACGGAAAGATTATGACAGAATTTATTGCATTGCGAGCAAATTCTTATGCGTATAACGTCGAGGGGAAGGAGCGAATCAAGGCGAAAGGCATTAGGAGTCGTGTAGTTAAAAACCACATGACCTTGAAAAATTACGAGAAGTGTTTATTAGGTGGCCAGGAATACAACGAATATATAGATAATGTCTCCATCAGGTCTTTCAAGCATCAGATTATGACCATTGAAACAAAAAAATTAACTTATAACAGTCATGACGATAAACGCTATGTGTTAGACGATCAAATACATACTTTAGCTCACGGACACTATAAGATAGAGTGAGTTAAACCGAAAAAAAAATTCACTTATTCATATTTCATGTTACAGCAAATTAATGTGCGAGACAGAATCCAATGAACTTATCGATTTTCACTTATAAATAATTATAATACAACATGTTTAAATATATATATATATTTAATTATATATTGTAATTCGATAAATATTTTATACTTGTATAATATTTTTTTATGTATATTGTGAAATAAAAGACATAATATTGTTAAAGATAAGGGTTTTTTATTCAGAAAAATATAATTAATTACAAACGATATATATATATACATTTATGTGTCTGAAGCATCGACTTAGAACTATAAAATATGTTTTTTCAAATATTGAATTAAAATTTGAACGGGCCAAACACTTGAATTGAACTACAACGGTTATTCTCGATTAACAGTTCATAAACCGCGTGTAAACTGTTAAACTGACACGGTTATTATATACCGACGTTGAACGGCAAAAATGTTTCCCGGAGTGAGAGAGAGAGAGTCTATGCTGATGATTGGCGGACTTCACGAATACTCGTGCCTTGTACACCGCCTGCAGCTTACACAAATATTACGTATCGTGCGCATTTATCGTAGAAAACAATACGTTGTATTTTAACCTCAGTCTGCGATTCGGATCTGTATTTCGTTTAAAATAATAATAATAATATCGCGCAAACTTCGTGATCCTCCCTGGGGGTCCATATAAACATACATATTTATACATATTGTTGACGTCGGTTTGTCAGCAACCGCGGATGAACCTAGGCTATAACAAAAACATAATACTATCGGTAGCCACGTAGGTAGAGTAATAAATTTTAATGCGATCTACGTATAATAATTGTAGCGCAGATCGATTTGGAAAGTGTCTTCCTTTTTTTCCTTGTACTTTACAACAATCGTATAATCCCGCGTTTATATAATGTATTTATATGAAATATATATATATATTAATCTTTTTTTTTTCGTTCGACATTCAATATTATAAATAGTAATAAATGGCAAATTCTAACTAAAATATTTATAAAGAGAAAACGAATTTAATTTTCGAAAAAAAAAAAAAAACAATTTTCTCTCCCGCAATATTTTAGGAAATACGTTTATCGAGTTGTACGTGAAAAATTTTTCTCGTTTTATATTGATACACGCACGCAGAAAAACTTCTTTATTTTTTTTTTAGCGTTTTACTTTCCGTTCTATATCTCTAATCTCCCGTAGTCAAATGTCCACGGGATGTTATAAAATTTATAGCCATTTAATATTATATCGCAGTATAAAATTTATTCTGTGATGTTGGCTCGGTAAAATTCGAAACACATAATGTGTCTCTTTTTTCGTGAAATACATATGAATTTCTTACAATACTTATTATTATGACTAGGGACTTTTGTGTACTTTAATTTTTTCGGCACAAATGTGTGCGTTATGACTATAATGCACACATTTATGCCGTAAAAAAAAAAAAAAAATCACTAAATACGTATACTATCCTCTAAAATTTGCACGCGAAACATTTTTGACAAATGACGGTATTTACTGATAATAATATACGTAATACTAGATAAATGAATTAATGAATAACGAAGAAAAAAAATGATCAATTTATATTGTTAAAAATATAATAGTAATACGCTGAATGATAATACAATTGTATTAGTCACGGCGGTTCGTAATTTCGAATTATAAATAATTGTCGAGCCAGACGGGGAAAAATACACTATATCGTTTTTCATCGATGTATTTTTTCGGGTACACTTTTTTTCTGCTACGTCCGATTTTAAAGACAAATATCAAATATCGATTTTATTTTTCTTTTAAATCGTCGATATTTTTCGTTTTTACTGAAGTACACTCTTGAAATGCGAAATACGCAATAACGCGGCGCGAAAAACAATTATACGCATATATTATGTATAACATACGAAATATGCGAGGAAAAAAAAAGAAGCCAATAATGTCTACAAACAAATGCTCTCTTATGCTCTGTTCCCGCCGAATCGGATCCAGTGTTTCTTTCAGACAATTTTTTCCCGGGGGGAGCATTTATATTACATCAAGAAAAACGCATTTTTTGGTAATAATTACCTTTGTCTATTATTATTATTATTATTATTGTGAACAAAATTATTAAATACACAAAATTGTTTGTATAACCTTTTAGCTTTTTTTTTTGGTTCTGGTGGGGGTTTTAACCTGATCCCCCCGTAAACACGCCACAGACAAATTTGTCTAATATTTGGTATTTCTTTACTATTCTTCAAATTTTCTCCGGGGGGGGCTGAGCCTGAAAGAAACACAGGCAGGGGCGTATACAAGGGGGGGGGGCGATGGGGCGATCGCCCCCCCCTAGATACTTGTGTATGTACCTATCTCTACTGACAACTAAAATTAATCGAACTAAAACTAAAATGTCATAAAACATTTTTTTATTTAAAACTTATTATTTTTTATATAATTTTTCGATAATTCTAAGTTGGCAACAGATTCGACGGGCCCTTTTTTCTATTCGCCCCCCCCCCCAAGGGATGAAGTAAATACGTCCCTGAACACAGATCGGATGACGGATTTGTTCGCAAACGACCAAATTACGTTCGTTTCGGAATAGATCGCGCATGACGCGCGCGCGATACATATCACCCACCCCGATTTGGATCCGATTTGGGACAGAGTACTGCATTATAGTTTTACGAAACAAATTGCACTATGATCCCCGTACGTTTTCAATGATTATTTAAAAAACACTCCTACGGGTTTTTAAGTATATATATATAAATAATTCGTTAAATTATTATAATGAACGAATTTCGTAGTCGACGACCATTATTATAATAATAATAATATTAATAATAATTACAATAATATGCGTTAAGCGTGTACCTGTATGTCGAACACATTTCGGATACGTCTTGTTAGTATTATACGTGTTAGTTACACTTATTTAGTGTTCTCCCTCCCTCGTCCACCGAAACGCGAACGGACGACCTGTTGTTTCGCGTGTTGTCTCCTACACACACAAACACTACGCAGGTGTGTGTGATATACGCGGCGGCAGATGATGTCTCGCGGTGCCGCGTTATTAGTACGCTGCCTGCAATAGTCGCGCGCACGGACGGTTAGGGTTCGGTGGTCGGGCGGCGACGACGACGCCGCGCGCGGGCGCGCCACCGCGTTTCCATGTCGGAAAGTCGTCCGTTTTTGCCGAGGCCGAGCCGCGACGACGGCGAAGCGTACGCGAACGCCGACGGTTCGCCATACCGGCCGTAAGTACACAATACACGCGTTATATTATATAATTCTTTTGAAATTATTATATTTTTTCGATATTGCACACACACACACACACTTCGTTATCCGAATTTTTATAAAATTATAAACGCACCGCAAAAAAAAAAAAAAAACACGAAAAACGTGTGTTGTTTATAATACAATATTGTATATATATATATATATTATTATTTTTTCAACGATCGTGTGTTTGGGATAAAGTGAACAAAAAAACGAATTCGAATGAAAACGGTAAATGTAAACAAGTCTACGATATAATAACAATAACAATTATTAAATAATAAAAAAACGAATAACAAATATAAAATCTTATCGGCTGGCCAGACCTTACCTGGTTGACACAATCGTATAACGACGAATTACATAAAAAAAAAAAAAAACAACAAAATTCTCTTTGGTAACGTTGTACAATGTACGGAGGAGGAAAAAAAAAGACGGTAATCGGTTATGCGAGTGTCGTGTGTACGAGTGCCGGACGGTGACGATGAAAACGACTACTTATGGTGACAATAAATGAAAAAAAGAAAAAATTTGTTCGGTACCTCCCAGTGGACGAATACAACGGGTATTTAACCGTCGACGACGAACGGAATTATCGATATAATTGACAATATTACGAAAGACGTAATATGTGGAGTGTGCCCGGTTTAGAATAAGTCGCAATATTGGAAAAACAATTATTAAAACGAATTCAACGTTATTGCGTACGGTGGTGGCGCATCGCGACATTCCGTTTGCAGGCGCAACGCACGTTCTTATATTCTTCCCCGTATACCCTTTTAAATTTTAAGGAATTGAATAACATTTTTATCGAGTAATATTATTTATTTTATATAATATATATATTTGTATTACACGCAATAAAATTAATACGCGCGCGTGTAACTTATGGATATTCGTTGTTACGCATTCGTCTGTTACCGTTTCGTTTAAACGCATTACTTCGTGTTTTGGCTTTAGAAGGTTAGGTCCCTCCCCGCCCCACTCGTTCTAATACGTTTTTCGACAGTCGCGGGCGTAATATACGTTTTTCCACTTCTGGTCGCCGGTATTAACGCGTCGGTATTCGCCCGCAAAAGTATTCGCATGGACGACGAGTGTGTGTGGGGGGGAAGAAAAAAACGAATCGGTGAAAAATCGTTTGAACTGCGCGCGATCGAATTTCAGTAAACGTTTAAACGGACACGCTTTTCGAAGAACGAAACGAGATATTCGATTCAAGAAATCGTCGTAATTGAATACGGGAGTCGTCAATTTCATTGCACACTACTCTTCCTCGTCCACAAACATCACACGGCGCCGGCCTTGAGCGTTTGTATCATTCTAATGTTCAGTTTTATAGTACAAAACGCGGAAAACGTTGTCTCGCAGCCGCTAGCGTAGCGACAGGCGTATAAAGAGTTTTTTTTTTTTTTAATTTAGAAAAAACTTTTGCCTTTAAGTTTTCTTTTTTTTACATAAAAACCAAGTCGGTTTTCTTTATACCGATTTCGTTGGCGTTCGTTTTTGGAACGATTTTTGTATACATTTTGAAACTGTCGTCCCAGACGATCGCAGGATTGCCTATGAGTAATAACGATGCACAACGACGCGTACACTGTTTGTCTGTAAACAGTGTATAGTAGTGCGTTACGACGGTTATATTTAAAAATTGTCGTTGGACGATACGATTTCGCCACAAATCGATGATAATACGTCGTCGTCGTCGTATATCGTTCGTTTACAACAGGAGGGAAAAAAAATAGTATTTTTTAAGGGGATGGCTGTAGAGATCGTAAAAATACACCGGAATAAAATTATTCGAATTTTTTCTTTTTTCACGTATACTCAAAATAATGTCGGAATATACATACATATATATTCGACCGTTATGATGTATCGCGAAGGTTCGACGACGTTTCCTGCGTAAGTATAACGCGAAAATCAAAACGTTGTAAAATTGCAAAAAACAAAAATTGTCCGACTCGTACAAAAAAAAAAAAAAATATATTCAACAAACGAGCAGACTACGGGGCCTCGTCGAAATAAAACACTGCGGCTACAGGCTACGGGCCATAGCTGGTTGTTGCAGCAGCAACAGCAGCAGCAGCAGCTGTGTATTATTATAAAACACACAGAAAACACTGTAACGCGTTTTATATACGATAAAAAAAAAACATTTGTATGTATATACGTATTCAAATCGTATTTTATCGCGTATAGAAATTAGTCGGGGGAAAAATAAAAAAATTGCTGCGGTTTAATCGGACGAATTCCGATAGGTATCGTCTATATACAACATATATGTACGTAATAATTTTGCGTCGATTTCAGTTCGTTTTTTTTTTTCTTCCAAACACGACTTTTAACTTTAAACCCCTCACTTCCATCCCGATAAAAAAAAAAATTCCTGGTCACGCGCTTGCAGCCAATCGTTTTTCTATACAATACTGAACGCGACGAGCATTTAATGCGGCTCTCACGCCGGAGCAATCGAGCAACTAGCAACTAGCGATCGGCGATGAGCAATGATATTGCCATTTGATTAATCTCGTAGAAAATAATAAATACTCTCACACCGAAGCAACACACGGTGTTTCCTGTTGCGAACTTGTAGCAACACGCATTGCCAACGAGTACGACAGTCGTGTTCGATATTCATTGTTGACAGTGTTGAGCAACAATACGAGCGTACGGCTATATGTACATTTTCGGTATTTCTTTTTAATCGAATTAAAAATGCGCGATGAACATAAAATTCGCAGAATACGTTGAACAATATCCGTGTATTTATGATTTCACTAGGGATTGATCACGGTAAAAGAAACGCGACTGAAAAGGCGTGGAATTCAATAGGAAGAGAATTTCAATTATCGGGTATGTTTATTATATTTATTATTAGAGAATTAATCAATTTCTAAAAAAAAAAAAAAAAAAAAAATATGTAAGAAAAACATGGTCGGCAGTGCTTTTTATCATATTAATAAATGTATAAAGTGTAATTTTCTTGCCAAGGCAATGCATTATCCGGTTTAAAAAAAAACACTTTTTCAAATAATCTCTTACTTCATGTGCAGATTTATTAATACAATGGTAATCGTTCGATTTGCACATTGATTTTCCCGATTTTTACTGATTTGGGAAACTGAAAAATGACCCTCGACCATTTTAATAAAATCGTGTAGAATACATGCTGCTTTTATAACTTCGACTGCAGTGCCTTCATGGCACATTATTGGTCTCTGAAATATTTCAAATTTTGACGCCAACATTCCAAATGCGCTTTTTTTCGTCCACGTGACATTCTATAGTTGAATATTCGTTTTTCATTATCGAGAACTCGCTTAGGATACGGCCGCATGAGATTTATTTTGAGAGGAAATGCTTCATCTCGTACCATGTAGAAAGGAAAATCAAAAGCATCGTTAGGCATTGGTGTTGGTTTTGGGATATGAGGTTTATCAGTATCTAACAGTTTCGCAAGATTAGAAGTTCTAAAAACGGCACCATCACTAAACCTGCCTGCTTCTCTTACATCAATGATTGTACAAATTCCATCGGCGTCCGCGCGTGCCATGAGCACCACGGAAAAAAAACTTTTATACTTGTAATGAAGTGAACCTGTTTTGTCAAATTTTTTCATACGACAATGCTTGCCATCTACGAAACCAATACAATTGGGAAGGTCCCATAATTCGTAGTATCGTTTTGCTATCGATGTCCATGTTTAGGAACAAGCATGTATAAAAGTTGAAGAAGTCGCCAGATAGCTTCACTGCACTCTTTCACTATTATTCCGATCGTATTGTTTCCTCTAATGAATATATGTGACAAAGCAACAAAACTACATCCTGTAGCCAAATATCTGAAACAAATTTATCAATATAAATTATGATAAGACAATATTACGTTTTTAGCAGAATAGTGACACAGATATTATAACAGACATTAATCTAGACAATACCGATGTATCTTTACACGATGAAATCCCATCTATATCAAAAGAAAGTTTCCAAAAAAAGGCATTAAGATGCGTCACAAGATTAATTTACTGCTCCGAATACTACAAAAGAACGCGCGATACATAATATGAAAACATCGACGGATGAGGTGATTCTATTACTATTGATTATATTACTACAAAAAAAGGTTCTCAGACAAACAAAAGTAATAGCGATCTTGATTTTTTCAAAAGCTTGTTACCTGATATATCTAAAATGACAGATTATCAAAAAAGGCAGTTTAAGAGAAGAACACTTGATACTATTGATTCAATTTTGGACGATTCGCCTACACAGACCACTATTTCATATGTTCAACGACCTTTATCCAGCTACTCGGGAAGTTCATATTCAGTACTGAGTCCTGAGCCACCCGAAGGGACGCCCGGATTTCAACAGTTGGGAAATATGCATTCGGAAGACTACGAACGAATTAATAATAATACAACAACAGTATAAAACTACCTCCATACCTTTACTGAATAGTATGTTAATGCATTTAAATAAAAATTACAATTTAACATTACCTGAGTGTTATTAACAATTTTTCTGCTGCACTTATAGCCTCTCTGTAATTGGTATCTTGTTTTATTATACTACATAGGTTCAATTAAATTCAAAATTTTTTGAAAAGTATCTGGGCTCATTCTATAACAGCTTTTGAACTGTAATGGATGAAGTTTAAGTTCATCTGCATAGTCATTTGCACCATATTTCATAAGCTGTTGGAACGCTGGGTTAATCCAATATTTACGTTTTTTATTTTTCTTCTTCTTCTTCTTAAATACCATCAGAATAATAAAACGTCGTCCTCATCAGATGACGACATGGTTGCTACTGCGTTGCTTCTATTTGAGTGCTAGGGGCAATACGTATTGTCTGTTGAATATTGTTAATTGCTAGTTGCTCGTTGCCTATTGCTCCGGCGTGAGTGCCGCCTAATATATATAGGCGCGATATATTTGTATAAATATGCTAGAAATATTATTATTGTTGGTATAAGAAAAATCGCATTCGATTTTCTAAATATGTATAAATCGCGCCATTCAATAAAAAAAAAAGTATGTCTATTAAGAAATCTCTTGTTAAATAATAAGAGATTAAAGTAATAATAATTAAAGTATCTCTTTAATTATTATTAAATAATAATTATTTGAAAAATGACTGTAATTTTAATGAAAAACGCGTGTATAATTCTATTCTTAACATATATACGTACGAAGAATTTTCATAAAAGCGTTATTGCAGGTTTCGCGAACGGTTTTCTCCATTAAAACTATAATACATGTGCCATTTATATAATATTTTTATTTACGTTTTTATACGTAAATCAATCATAACGATTTCCTATTAACGAAGGAAATTTATCTTAAAACCAATTAAAATATGTTATACATTATATGTAAAAACTGTTATACATTATTACCTTGAAGTGAATAATACATATTATATTATGCTCGTTTTTTTTTCTTTTTGACATAAAGACATAGAAAAATTCGAAATCTTTGTGTGAAAGTATAGAGAAGCGACTCAAACCGAAATAAGGTGTATTGTTTTATATTTCATAATTTGCAATTGATACGTGTCTGAATCGAATATAGGCACATTTACCTCATAACAGTCATAACGTATTAATATTATATTATACGACTATTTATAAATATATATATAAAATTATTAGAAGACAATTTACAGAAAATGTTATATCTATAAAATATAAAAATATAAACAATTTCGATTTGTTTACCGGTTTCCGATACGTGTAGAAAAATATGGAAATTTTTTATAAATAACGAAAAATTAGTGTAATTTTATAGTATAGAAATTTTGGATTTTAGGAAATTTTAGAAATTTTAGGACATCATAATATATTTGTATAGTCGTTACAGTAAATGTTGTAATAAAATTTTGATTAGACGATATTCATTGCGTCCATATACGCAATAATATATCGAGGTGTGTCACGGAATTCTTATTCGTCGTACGCGTTAATGGTTTTCTATTTTTTTTTTTTTTTTTTTTTTTATGAATTTATAAACTACAAAATATATACGCTATTAACTAAATAACTAACTACTTTACACACATACATATAATGTGTAATTAACTGTATATGAATTGTGTCGCTAAATCGTAACGTCTGCAGTGAGCGCGATCTGTTAATTATTTCACCATTGTAAATAATTGTAATAATAATAATAATAATAATAATAATAATAATAATAATAACAATAATAATAATAATAATAATAATAATAATAATAATAATAATAATGTGTTTCTAAAAGTTTATTTCATTATATAATTAAATATATAGTATAATATGTATGTGTATTATGATGAAGCGATAATGATCCGACTTTAAAAACATATTAACCTTGTAACGCGCGTGCGTTTACTGTTTAAAAAAAAAAAATTTTACGCGCACGTATTATAATAATATACGACTGTGCGACAAATGATTTATTACAATTATTGTGGTACACAGAGTATAGACACAACCGACGGCGTATATTATGTATACTGTCTGTGCATTAGTATAAAAATCGTATAATATTCATTGTATATATTTCGTACACATGTATTATGTACTTGTTATTATTAAATTTCACTATATATTATTGTTTTAGGAAGACGTCATCTCTCCTCCCATAAAAAAAAAAAAATTTTTTTATCGTTTCATATACGTTTATATAAAATAGTACATAACACAATGCGACGTACACAATTTTAAGCGTCCTGGAATATGTCGCTTATATATATAACTAAAATAACGAATATAAATGTGATTTTTCGATATAATTAATGTTTAATTAAATTTCTTTGTTAATATATGTATAAAAATAATATTCATTTAACACGTATGAAGCATATCATAATTGTACTTATAACAATAATAATAATAAATCACTAATAAATATTATATATTGTTCGGTTATTAAACCGACGGTATTTCGGAAAGTTGGTAATTTTTATTTTAATTAACCTTCAACTACATAATGTATTAAGCATATTTTGTATTTTGACTATGAATTATCGAAAAAAAGAAAATAAACACACTAAAATCATAAATCATAATGATTATATTATTCCCATGCGTTATAAACACATAACGGATTGTGTGAACAATTTTTCTTGGCTAATTCATCTTATTAATGCATATTGTAATAAAAAAATAAAATAAATGGCATTTGATAACCTCTGCAGACTAAAGACGGTCATTATTATTACATAATATATATTATATAACTTTTGACTCTGTGGCATGCTATTCGAAGTCTATAACACGTAATACGTAATCATCATCATTTTTATTATTGTTATTGTTATTATTATTGTTATTAATATTATTATTGTTATTGTTATTGTTATTATTATTATCATTATCATCATTATCATTACTAATATTCGGGTATTTAAATATATTTCCCCATATTATTCCTAATATATATATGTGTGTGTTACAAAGTAACAAAGTAATAATTCTCAAAAGTTTTCAAATGGATACAGGCATTTTAACAGCTTATATTTATTTAATCATTGGCAAATGCCGACGTATTGATTTTCGTCCCGTACGGTTCCAATCGCAGTGCATAATTGCTAAAAAGACGATATTTTTCTGTTAACTTTTAAAAGTTGTATAGTCATATAAACATTAATATCTTATAAATCACATGTGATTTATACGTGTGCGACGGCGGGTTGAAAAACGATTATAGACGTATTTCGGTTGAGTTAGGTTAGGAATCCATTCGTTTTTTATGTGTTTATTTAATAAAATACACGTCATTTTTGTTTGCACGCGCAGGTGTAATGAAACGCGGCGAATGTCCGAAGGTGGACTCGTCATGGCTTCCTCTCACGCCAATTTCTACAACAACAACAACAACAACAACAATATTAACGACGACGGGAGGACTGTTACGGCAACCGTCGTGCCCAGGCGAAAGTTTAGTTTCCCGGCCATGTTACAATCGCCGAGCAGTACACACGCCGAACCGACGAGCGGTCTGGGCGGCGGTGCGAACGGCGGCGGGCCTTCTCTAAGCGTGGCCACCGCGCGTCGGAGGTTCAGTAACGTCAGTGACGTCGTGTCGCGGAAATTGTCGCACACGATCGGTTGGCGGACGAACGTGCCGACGGAACTGATCTCGCAACAGGGCAAGGCCCTGTGCGTCCAATACGTCCGGTGGAAGTTGAAGCGAGCCGGAGCGTATACGAAAAAGTGCGCGAAAGCGTTGCGCAGTGTCAGAACGGTCTCGGCTGCGGCGGCGACGACCGCGGACGTCCGAAACGGTTACTTCGTGCCGCCACAGATCGGCTGCGGCGGCGGCGGTGCCGATCAAACGGACGGTATGACGATGAGGTGCCAAGTGTTCCCGGCCGTGCTCAGGATCGGCCTGCATTTGGAACGGCTCGACCCGAAACTGTACGCCGCCGGCAATGCGACGCCGTCGTCGGCCGCGGCGGACGCCGCACAGTTCAGGAACAGGAACGCGGTGTTCGCGCACACCACGGCCGCCGTCGTCTTGGTGTCCGTTTCTCGGGAATTGTTTCGCGCCGGCGTTCAGGTCACGTGGGCCAAAATCGTGTCGCTCGTGTGCCTGGCCGCGGGCTTGGCGGTCGATTGCGCGCGACGCGGTCACGCCGAACAACTCCCGGACCTGATCGAAGCCGTCGGTGAAGTAATCGAAGACGATCTGGCCGCTTGGATACATTATCACGACGGATGGGTCGGTATATTATTAGAATATAATGTAATGTAATAAAATATTTACGTAACATAATTTTATAATATAGTAATAAAAATATTCACGTTCGAAAAAATGGGTTTTTTTTTTCAAAAAAAAAATCGATTTTAGTTCGAATTGGCGGGGTTTTATAATAATTTTCATACGCGAGAAATAATATTTCAATTTATTTTATTGGTAATATCATCTATAGGTGCTGACTATATTATATAGTCAGCACTGTAGTAGTAGTAGTAGTAGTAGTAGTAGTAGTAATATAGAGCAATTTCCAATCGTATATGTGTATGAAATAAAATAAAATTATTAAAAAAATAAATAAATATCGATTCCACATATTATAGCGTCACAATTATTATACTCAATTTTTATTTAAATCTTTCTAATGATGATAATAATAAATTATGTTGCGATCCGACACTGCAGCCTACACGAGAATACCAGCTAAAAAATATGTATTTTTCTTTCGTGAAATCCCATATATCAATGATGTATATTTATCATTGTCATTTGTTATATTATGTTTGAATTGAGAAAACATTAGTACAAGAAGAAGAACGTAAAAAAGCGTATTAAAAAAAAAAAAAATCTGCGTTCCAAAAAATGCGTAAAATATCTTGTAAACCCGTAAAAGAGCTTCGGCGACAAGCACTATGATTTTTATACATTTCATAATATCAATACTCGTATATAATACAACGCCGAATGAGTAATAATTTTTAAACTTTAATATGTTTATAAATATTCGTATTTCGCAATTTTTCTCGTCGCGTTTTCGTTACATTTATATTCCTAAATAATAATAATATTAATAATAATAATAATAATTGGCGCTGATGACTGGAATGCAACTGGAAATGTTCTCAGAAGTTCGAGTAGCAGATATGATTTTCGTTCTGACAACATTTAAATAAATCACTTTTCTGTGAAAAAACGATTTTCGTGTAGGAAAATTAGAAGAGAGAATTTTTCATAAAAAAAATAGAAGAAGACTCCGTCTCTTTATGTTCACTTTCCCCTTCAATTCGAGCATTATGTATATAGCAAATGATTATATATACATTTATATTTTATATGCATTTATTTTTATATAATAACACTAAGATATCACCTAATACCTATATAATATTTGTTTTCAATAATTCGAAATCACTGGAAAGATGGAAAGAGGACTTTTGTGTACGAGGAAAGCATATTTATAACCACAATTTTTTTTTTTTGTAAATCTTTACAGCCGTAACAATATTATTCTAATACACGATTTCTGAACAATTTAGTCAATTTTATGTGTGAAGACAAAGGACAATTTGTGACCTAAACGCCAAATTATGAAAAGAATAATCGCGACGAGCCGTATACATATGTGTATTATACGACTGTAATTTTTCAATAATCATTTATAAATACTTAAAAGAAATTGATTTCACTTAACTAAATAAAACGGACGCGTATGACGCACAATTGAATCGTTTATTTCAAAAGCCCCCTAACTCCACTTTTTCACTTTTCGAGATAATCATTAAAAACAATTTCACGGCCTAAAACAATTTTTTTAAACTCCAAAAGAATTACTAAAGATACTAGACTACTCACTCATTCAGATATTAGTGTTGTTTTAGCTAAATGATTGACTAGGGGCTACTTCCAAACTACAAAATAAACGGAAAACAAGCGAATTTTTTTTTTTTTGCGTTTAGGGGGTTTCAGAAATAAATGATTCAATTGTAGAAGATTATTTATACAATATTAGACGGATGAATACTCGGGCTATTCGGACGTCTGTTGTTTAGTATAAAAAAAAAAAAATATACAATATAAAACACATTGTGAAACTTTTGTTACAAATGTAATTATATTTATAATATAAAATATTTTGAAATATGCGTTTTAATATTTATTTCAGATGGGACTCCAGTCGTACTGCAAACCCGTAGTGGTCAACGTCGAAAATCCCGTGTCTACTCAAATCGTATACCTCGCTTCGTCACTTCTCGTCATCATATTATTCCTGTTATTGTTGAAATGGTTCGACATCATATCAGTTTTCCGATGAAACGGATGTTTTCAATATTTTATTATTATAATTATTATTATTATTTAAATATATTCGATGTTCGATTTACACGTATTGTTTGTTTTTAATTATATATAATTTAAAAAATATATTATACTCTTGATAACTACCAGTATAAACACAACTGTATATATATATATATATATATATATATAATATGTATAATTAAAATATTTATATGCATATGCTCGTATATCAAATATGAAAATTTGAATTATTACTTTGTTTTAGTTTTTTTTTTTTTTTTTCTGGAGATGCGTCTCTTTATAATCAATTTTTAAAATCCATTTCACAACTATGTATTTAACGTTAAACTATTCAAACGTTCTTGGTCCGCGTATGCATAGAAAAAACTCTATGTATAGACACCATTCGAATAGTTAAACGAAATTGATGATTATAGGTACAGTGGCTTATCATTTCACACAGTTAACAATAAGTACTATAAACTCATTTCGTTAGAAATTCAATCTGAAAAATATAGTTTCCATCGACCAGAAATTGTCCCAACCTATTTTTATTTTTTGTACATAATTATAATTTTTGTGGACGATATTTCCAACTATATTATAAAGTAACGAATATAATATATAAAGTAACCATTATAAAATTATATACATGTTTTGCGTCTTCCGTTTCAATGGGCAAATGTATCGGCAAAAACTGTTTAACGCGATTTTCGACGCTGTAGCGTAATTGAGAATGTTTTATTTTGTGGAGGTGAAGAGGTATAAAAATACGAGTAACACGAGTATTTTTATATTATTAAAAATTACAATTGAAATCATTTAATAATAATTTAACCACGCCCAATAGGGCAAAAATCTTCTAGTTGATTTATAAAATAATCTAGGTAAGGTATAAAATACTAATAATAATATTCTTTCACACATAAAATGGATATCTGGATTTGTTTGATATACTTGTTGATTAATTATTATTCTTTTGGTACTTGAGGCAACGTTTATAATTACTGAAATTTCCTTCTGTTAAATGAAATACATAAACTACAAAATTATTTTGTATAAAAATAAATGAATACTTTTACTAGCAAAAACTTTTTTGTACTGTAGAAATAACGTGATTACGCACTTATTGTTCCGACGACGTTGGCATAAAAACGTTTCGAAAAAGTGGTTGTTCGTGTAGTTTAAACTTACTACTTAGTACTTATAATCATAGGCGCAATTTGGAGGATGTTTGGGAGTGCTTAGCGCCCCCAAATTTTTAATTACACCATCGAATTTTTACTTGTTGAAACTTATGATATATCGATATTATGTCATAGGCATATTACCATCTAGCACCTCCATAAATTTTATCCAAATTGCGCCTATGCTTATAATATAAAATAAGTAGTCTTGTTTTTAAGATGATAATATATTTAATCAAAAAAAAAAAAAAAAAAACATACGTAATAAATAATACGTATATAATTTATACGACACGTATTATAAATTAAATATATAACATTTTTTTGAGATTAGTTTATATTATGTAGGTACATTATGTGTGTTACGAGCATAGCTTGTCAAAAATTAAAACTTCTTGAAAACGGTGCACGCGTCGTCGCGTTAACTACCAGCTCGCGTTGTCGCTGATGCCCTGCAAACTGTTCACGGCCGAAGAAGTGTTATTATAATATATTCTTTTGATAAAAATGTTTAAATTCGCGTTTTGTCATTTTCTTATTATTTCGAAAATTGAGTTAAAAAAGAAAAAAGAAAAAAAAACAGAAGTCGTTAGTATAAGTACGGGTATAATTAAACTATATAAACCCCTCATGTAGACGAGTAGCACCGTGAAAATTTCGATTGTAAACTTCACGTTTACAATCGGCAATCGGCGGCGGCTTTCGGATTGTAATATTATTGTGGAATTTTCAAATCACAAAAGTCGAAAGAAACTTTTTCAATAAAAATGTCCGTTATGTTCGAGACCATATTTAGCCATTGGTTTTTTGACGTTTCGTGGCCAGTAGTGTTACGTTATACGTATTTTCAAATAAGAAATTTAATAACGAAACATTTTTTTTTTTTGTTTTTAAACGTATTTTATTCGGTTTAAAAAAAAAAACAAAAATCTCACGATAATTAAGTGGCGGCAAATTACCTCAGTCTGACGTATTATTCATAATGTACTGGTGAAAAAATAATAACCAAAGACGATGATTACGTTATAACGTGAAAACGATGGGGGGGGGGAAAGAAGAAGACATTAAGGGGATTGAAAGCGGCGATTGTCTGTCTCTCTCTATCACACACGTAACATAGCAATTTAGACTATTCCTATTTCCAACGTACCGATGGATCTAGTGATGCGATAAGGATTCTGAAAACTGATCTGAATTCTTCGTGATGTCTTCTTTAGAACGACTTTTCCACATTTTTGATTTTGTCCCCCCAAGTCCCTCTAAAATTACCTTAATATATTTAGACATTTAAAAATTGACATTTTCAATTATTGTGAAAACCCAAGGTGAAAAATTAAAAATGTGGAAAAGTCGTTTCAAAGTAGATTTGACGACGAATTCAGATCAGTTTTCTGGAATCCTTATCGCATCACTAGATCCATCGGTACGTTGGAAATGGGATTTCGTGTTTTTCAAAAACGGTAGCCGTATTTGCTGACTTGTACCTGCGCGTGCGAGTGTACACACCACCAGCAGCACGTACCTACACACGCTAAACACTACTAAATACTACTCACACAAATACACTGCGTAACGCGAATAAATCGTAAAATTGCCTATACACAACCCCTTAATAAATGACCGCTTCCAATCCTCTTAATTTGCAATATTTCGAGCCGAACGTCGGGCGCGTGTGTACGTTTTCCACACACCGGGGGGGTGAACGGGCGGGTTGCGACGCGTTACGTAACGACGCGACGCGTTTTTGTATTAATATTTAATCGACGGATTGTCGTCGTCGTCGTCCGACCGACCGACCGAGTGAAACGATAATGATAAAAAAATAAATAAACGTTTTCGTCGTCGACACCGCGCGCAACACACGCACCGTCGTCTTTTTAACGAGCACCGCTGCAACGCGATGGACGGAAAATAACATAATATCGTGGAACAAAAAACAAAAAAAAAAACGTGGTAACGGGAAGAGGTCGCCTTGTAAATATCGCGTTTCAATACAGTACGTCGCGCTGAACCGAATCCCCCCATTTGCATTATTAAATTGATTCGGTTTTTTTTTTTCTCTCTCTCTCTTTCCCTCCCACCGCAAACCGTTTATAGATCGATCGATCGATCGCACACGTACGGCGCAATAACAACGAGACGCGGTGCGGCGGAGCGAGTAGTTCGTTCCGAATTTCTCCTTTTGAATTACGTAGTATTCCTCCTCTCCCCTCCACAACCTCGTCGCACTTTAATAAACTGATAACGTAACTCGTCCGTCCGCGTTACGGGCGTCGCGACGGCGGTGGTCATTCTTTCGCCGAGGTCGGTTTTTGCGTATTATACATATATGTGTATATATGAAAAAAAAATTATTATTATTACCGAGTCGGATTGCGCGAGAAGTGCTGCTATTGAGTGTTAACCGTTCCCCCCGGTCTGCCGTTGTACGCGATTCGTTTTTATACCACTTCCGTCCCCGGTTTCGTTTCGTATTCAATACGCCCGCCGGTCGTCGTCATCGTCGTATTTAACAACAAATCTATATAATACCCGCGCCTCGATAACCGTGTTCTCCGTCGTTTCGTTTTCCGCGCGGAGAATTCCGTTCGCCGACAATCGTTTTCGATCGCGTACGGGTTACGCGCATTCCAGGGCGCCGCCATGTCGTCTAACGTCGGTGACGGTGCGATGCCGGACAGCGCGGCGGACGAGTCGGCTTACTACGATGTGTACAGTGTGGGTTTCTGGGTGAAAGTGTTGCTGAACGGTACTCTCGTAGCGATCATCACGTATCTTTTGATGAAGATCTTGATGAGACCGAACGCGCCACGGGCCGAGAAGTCGAAAGACGTTGCGTTGCCCAAAATGAAAAAGAGGGATTTCACTATTCAAGAGCTACGCGAATTCGACGGGACAAAGGGTGACGGGCGAATATTGGTCGCAATCAATGGCAAAGTATTCGACGTCACCAAAGGCAAACATTTCTACGGACCGGGTAAACGCTTGTTTTTTTGCGATACCTAATATAAAACGTTACGTTTCTTTGTAAATTATTATTATTATTATTATTATTGGGCAAACCTATGCCGCTTGACCAGGAGGTGTTTATTCAACGTTTGGCGGACACGACGCTTCACGAGGATTGGCTACGTTCTCCGTGAGTGGAAAAGACGAATACGACGATCTGAGCGATTTGAACTCGTTAGAACTTGAATCCATGCTGGAATGGGAGTCTCAGTTTATGGGTAAATACAATATTATCATTTCGAAGCGGATAAATACTTTAATAATATTCTAATAATGAAAGAAGTACAATTTTTTTTTTTTTTTGAAAGATTTTTCTCGACATTTCAAATTGAATTTTAGTTTTTCGACCGTATTATTAAAAACAAAATTCCATTCCAATTATTATCATACGCTTCGTGTATGTGTATGTATTATATATAATAAATTTTTGTTGAATATTTCGAAGTCTTATACTTTTAACTACTTTACTTAAAATGGCAGATGTTCCGATCTTATATTTTAAGGTTGATGCGTTATTAAAAAAAAAAAAAAACCACTTATTATCCAAATATTTTATGACTTGTATATTTATTATCTTAGTTGCTCATTTGTATTTATATTTTATTTTAGAGAAGTATGATTACGTTGGACATTTGCTGAAACCTGGAGAATCACATAGTTACTATACAGATGAAGAAGAAACTCCTTCCGACAAATTACACCTTGAAAATCCCAAACAATGTGAACAGCTATTGAATAATTTTGAAAGCAATGGCTCTGATGGAAAAATCGATTTGCCAGTATCTGAAGTGAAAGATAATAAATGTAGCAGCAACGATACCTGTCAAAACAACGACGTCCCAGATGTCATTAAGTCGTCTGACGATACACTTGAAAAATAGTACATATTATATTACAAAATTAACATCGTGGTATTTTTTTTCAACTAGAGAGACTGTGAACGGTTCACATCCATAACGGTGAAGGGATCCATAATATACTGCAATGGTGTTAAGACTTGTTTTGTACTTAAATAATACGACTGAAATCAATTGTTTTATTTTTGGTATCTTCATATGCAAACAAAAATGATGACGAAAAAAGAATTTTTTTGTGGTGTTTAAAGTTTTAATAATATAAGATAATAAATTTGATCGGGTTTTTTTCTTTTCAATCTGTATCTTACATAACTGAAGGAAATTATATTTTTTATAACTATATATTAAAGATATTAAGTTATTCGATAGTCAAATGAATTTTATTGAAACATAAGATTACAATATTACTATATTTGAATATTAAACAAAGCACATAATACATTTTATTTTGTTAAATATATATATATATAAATCTATTCATAAGGGGCTAAAAATCAAGTGTTATCGTATAAAACAATTTCTCGAGTGAATTGAATAATTTATGTTTTTAAAATAAATATAAGTTACCTGGATTTGATTTATTGTATTTTTGTATTGTCAATATTTCAAGTTATTGTTAGAGGATTGATTGTGGAAGAGTAAGATATTTTAAAAATAAATTTTTTCCCAGAAAATAACATTCAATTTGGCGGCTTCATTGTTGCACACTGTGCTCTGTGTCTACAATTATATTATTACAATCAGTGTTTGAATTGGGGGGACATAAATGATTATGAAATATGTTGGATAATTTTGTTTTGTCCTCATTTCATTTATATCTAATTTAAATATATAGCTCTTAATTAATGAACACAAAATTAATATGCATATTACGTGTTCGAAAGTTGGATACATTATATATTTTCACTGGTTATAATCTCAAGACATCATTTTCACTGTGATTTAACGTGTAAAACATCTCTTTGTTTCTGGGATAAAATTATTATTATTACTGTTGGTAGATTTATGTTATAACCTATAATAGTTTTGATTTTTCAGTTTAATATTGTCAATTAATTGTTAATAAAATGTAGCATAATATATTAACTGACCCCATATAAATTATTATTTATAATTATATTTATAAAATTATATTTATAATTATAAACAAAATAAAGGTTAAATAAAATATACGATTTATGAACTCAATAGATGTAAGATTTAATTATTAAACTAATTAGTCAAATACATTTAAAATATTTTGTTTCAATATTTGCAACAAAGAATAATATGCATAATCTACAAATTTTCCAATGTAATATTTCATTCCCTCGCAAGTTCAGTAGATTTAAAAATGTGATATCGACGACATCTGGAAAAAAGAACATCACTCACTACACGTATTTCAATGGTTTGAAAAACACAAATAATTTTAACTACCTGGCATTGTTTTCGACAAGTGATTGAACGTCTGAGGAATACATAGTAGGCGGTGCAATTAAAATTGATGATGTATTATCAATGTCATAATTATTTCGTTCAAGACTTCTACTCGAATTAGATGAAGCAGACACAGGTTTGTAATTTGAGAGTAATCTAGTATTGTCATCATGACTACCAGACAATCTACAAAGCATTTTATAATTATAAATTGTAATTTTTTTATCACTGATTATTTGAAAACAGCTGTTTTGCACAATAAAATCGTATGTAATTAAGTAAATATAAGCAGTGTTTATTAAACACTATATTTACCTAGACTTTCGTATTTGAGATCTTTGAAATCGTAGATTTAACTGAGATGGATCAGTAACATACTTATCCTGAAGCTGTCTTCTTCTTCTAAGACCAGGAGTGTACTGATCATCAATTTCCTCCGAAGTCTGTGGTTTACTACACATTTCTGTGAGTGAACTTTGGCCATGACTTTTTAAAAATCCTCTAGGTAACTGTTTTGCACTAACCGTCCCACTTTCATCACTACAACATTTGCAAATATAAATTTATATAATTATTAAAATGTAATTATATATTTTTTTTACAAAAATAAAACGTAATGAATTAATTACCTATAATTTGCCATAGTAACATCATTTGATTCAATTGTTTTCGGATTGATGGGAAGTGGAATTTTACTATTTTTGTTAAGTATAGAAGATGGTTTTTTACTTCTAAAACGAAATACATTTTATAAGCTAAATAGTATATTTTAATAGTTAGTATTTAAATAAGGTAATCTTATGAACATAAAATCTGTTGCGTATGGAAGTACCATTAATCTAATCTACTTATTATCTACCATTATATAAATTTTGTATATTGATGTAATCTTGTTGTGCTCTACGACGAGTCTTATACAAATTGTATTTATTATAAAAATTTTAGTTAACGCGTAGCAGCCGACCGTCGCGTATCGTAAAATGAATGAAAATAAAATTTAAAAAAATACAAAAACAATTTTCTTTATATGCTTTAGAATAAAACAAAAAACCTATAGTCCACTTCAAAATCAATCAAAGAAACAAAATCTAAAACAAAACATAATATACATTATACATCTTCCAATTATAATCAGTCAGTTATTTGGATAACAAGTTTACACACACACACACACATATGTATATTTGGTAAACGTTTTATCTGTTAATAATGTCTGTACCATTCAAAGTTCACTACCATTAGATACCTATAACACACCCAATATATTCTATAAATTATTGTGATTTGCATTTGTAATTTATATACCTGCTATGGTCTGAGATTTTGTTATTTTGATCGGAAGATGAAAATGATTTTATACTTATATTAGATAATTCGTTTTCATCATATTGTTTGCTTTTAGTCGATTTTCGTTGAACTGTAAATATATTAAACGCATTTTTAATTTTGGATATTATAATCTTAGTTTCAAACGTAAAAATTAAAAACAATTAATCAACACAGTAATATGAAATTTTAATGTAGGGGTACATTATCGCTACAGCTGTAATAATTCTAAAGTCGGGTTCACACAGAGTAACATACTGGGCGAGAATACTACTTGTTCTGCGCATATCTCACGACTTGGTTATTTTACCAACAGATGGTTCACATGGAACTGCTGTGTAGTCTTGTTGATCGTGATGCGATCTTGTTTATGTGTAAACTTTTGACTAAACTGGAAAGTGTAAAATTCGTGTACGAATTGAACTGTTTGAAAAATGTTAGAAGAAATAGGCATGTGTGAATTCATGAATGGATAAAGAAGCAAGATTTACTTGGTACCATCAACAGTACATATCTGGAATTATCACTTGAAGATTAAGGTGGCTACAGAAACTTGTTCCAGAATGAATACAAATCTATGTACGTTCAATAAAGTGGAAACAGTGATTCAATCACTAATATATGTGGCACAAGTTCTTCACTTCCAGCAGAAGTGAAGATTCATGACTGAACCGGTCACGTTCATTCCAACATGCTGGAGTAATCATGACCTATTTTTGGCCGTTTATGACTTATGCTACCATGACACCCAGTTCACACCAAGTAGTAATCACAGCTGGCTGGTACAGTAGTAATGCTCTTGTCCTGTTTACGACTCCATGTGAACCCAGCTTAATGGTATCAAATGAAAGTAGACATCAGACTGCCAAATTATGATGACTTACATAATTACATTTAATTTATACATATTACATACCAAAAAATACCAATATAATACATTTTATTATTTTAAGTGTTTTTCTTTTTTTTAAAAGTGCGTTCTTACAGTTATGGCAATTTATTAAAATGCTAAATATTTATTAATATGTTAATTATATTGTAAGATAAATTAATGAATCAACTCTTGTGTTAAGACATCCAACCATGTTATATTAAAAGCAAGTCATTTTATTATAAAATTTGTTAAAAATCAAAACCACAACATATTATAAGCAAACTCCACACATTGTTATTTTAATACTTTTTATTAATTTTTTCAAAAATTAACAGACCTTCGTCATTTTCATCAAAATTCATAATTGGTGTTGTATCACAGAATGTATTATTGTTATTTAAATGATAATCGACTAATCTTATTTTCAGATTCCCAGATACTGTTTCTTCCATTGGATAATAATCCAATTCTGATACATAATTTAATATAATATTAAATGTACTAAATAGATAAATTATTTAATTACATTTAAAATTTAAAGGTAAAACAAAATAACATATTTTAATAATATAAATACCATTTAAGTAGAAAATATAATTGAATAAAAAATAATTACACATAATTCGTAAATATGTTTTTGAGCAATTTTTATTTAGAGTATATGTAATTTTTAAGTGGTTATTCTTTTATAGAGTTTTTCATTAAATATACGTCTTGTATATTTAAAAAAGTGAGAAATATATTTATTTTTCACACTCACCGTTTTTAAGCGATTCATCGGCAAATAATTTTCCCGACAATTCATCATGATCATTAATTTTGACTGTGTTAGTTGACAATTGCAGAGAAGGAACTTTTAATTTTGTTTGTCGTATAAGTTGAGTTTGAAATTCATTTTTAGGAATAATACTCAAACTAATATTCTAAAACCACATACAACCTTAATTTTTAGTCACATCAAGCTGGAACAAGAAATACTTACAGCTATGCTAACGGATTTTTGTAATTTCCTTGCAAAACATTTTTCTAAATTTCTTACGGCTACATTTCTACTTGTATCAAGTTCATACACAATATTATCAAAGATAGCTTCTTGTAACCATAGCGGTTTGATATTTGTTCTAATTAAAAACATAATATTAATTTTAATATGAATATAAAAACAATGGTTTTAAATACAATATAATTTGTTAACCTTATTTTGTTGGCAATTTGTATATTACTCCAAGCTCGTGATAAAACTGGATTTTGAAAAACATTATCACTGGGTTTCGAAGAACATTGCACTGATTTACCAGTATCTTTTCGATTCTGAATACATACAGAAAATTATTTTAATTTAAAAAAATTATTTACGCTATTATGATTGGTAAAAATAAATACCAAAGAAACTGTATAACTTAATCTGTGTTCAGGACTTTGAAGATTTTCTATTTTCCACTCATCGTCCGTTCCTTCTGAATCGTCAAATTGAGACTTCCATTGGGACATAAGGGTTAATCCTTCATAAAATTGTTCCCATTATATTAAATATCATTTAATATTATATTTAACTTGTTACCTGCTCCTCGTGTAATTTGCTGCATAGCAGATATGTTATCATCGTCAATTATTGCAAACTGTGTATATGTTACATCTCTAGTGGATTTCAAAATTTGTCTGTTAGGAATAGCTTGACGTCGATTTTGACCAAAATGTAAACCACGCTGTTCTTTCTTTATTTGATTAATAAAACCATCTGTTTCAATTACAGGAGAATTAGCTGTTATGGCTGAAAATCAAACAGTAATAAAACAATTATTATTTATTTATTACAATTTTTATTTTTTTAAATTCTGTTTACTTTTATTAGTTTCTTGACTCGTAATTACTGGATATGAGGTATTATTTGATTTAGGAACATTTGAAGGTATTACTGATAATTCAAAATCTACAGTACAGTTAGCTTGGGAAGAATTACGTTTAGTAGCATCTAAATTTTCAGTTTCTTTTTCCAGACCAGGCATGGATACAGCTCGCCGCTGAATAATTTTATTTGGTGAACCTAAATTTATAAACATATAGATATATATATATACATATAATGCATTATTATTATATAAATATTTATAATACTTTTTGGAACTGGTAAATTATCTAACTGTGTACTAGACGTAGCATTATTGATTTTATCAGAAGAAATAATTTTATTAGAAGCAGAGTTATTTGCAACAGATTCTAATTTTTGGGCACGTCGGTAAATTATGTTATTATCACATTGTATTTGCTCCTATAAATAAATAATACAAATTATAATTGGATTTTTCTTTAAGAATTCAAAATAAAAAGTACCTCTGGGCTAATTTTTTTATTTTGTTCATTTTCTACATTAGAAGTGACCAATTGATTAATTCCATATGATGTACAAGTAACTGGTTTTGATAAAACTGGTGTGGTATTATTTGTAATTGCACTAACTGTTACTGGGGGTTGAATTAATTCAATAGGCTTTTCCCAGTCATAAGGGTCACTTTCTCGAACACCGCGTCGTTTCATACAACGCTCAAAAATACCGGTTAACATATTATAATCTGGTTTGTCTGCATATTCCAATGACTAATAAAACAATAAAAATAAAATTCATGCGGACATGAATTGAATTTACATTGGTTAAAATAAAATATTTAAATAAATTAATAATAGTATGAAAAAATTTGTTCTAGGTATATATAAAGATATTTTTGAATAATACCTGAATATGCTCAAGAAACTGGCGTATATCAGATGGCAAGTGTTTAAGGAGTGATCGATGGTCATAATTTTCTTTAATTATACCAACTTGTTCCTTGTCTTTAATTTTTCGCCAAGGTAATTGCCCATTTACAAATTCCGCTAACATATAAAAGAGAGACCACAAATCATCTTGTCTGCCCATCTCCTGAAAATACAATACTATTATAACAATACATTAATGTAGAAAATGTACATTTTTAATTCAAAAATAGTAATATTAATCAAATTTATAATTATTGTGACATTATTACCATCACTTATGGGTGCCTGCAGGAAATTTATTAGTAAGGACACAATAAAATCAAATACCAAAAAGTACTTAAAATAAATTTTATGCTTTGCAAATAAAACATTAATTAAATATTTTTACTAATCAAACGATCAATGAAATATTTATTTAAATAATAAATTAAAAAAAATTCAAAAATAACATTTAAAATTTTATGTTCAGGTCCCCCCGGCAGATGTCCCATCTTGTCCCCCCTCAGAGCGCCTATGCTATCACTATTCTATCAGACCAATGTACTTTATTTTTGTGTGCATTCAATGAGGCGTAACGGACAGTTCCTCGAAAACCTGCAGCTGTTCTCGGACTCCTCACTTCTCCATTAGCTGTGGTGAATTGTCTAGCTAAACCGTAATCCAACATGTATACACATCGAGAGTTTTGTTGAAGTTTTCCCATAGCAAAATTTGACTGAAACACAAATAAAATAGATAATTGTAAATAAATGTTTAAAATACTATTACCATTTAAAAGTGTATTTAAATATAAATCTTACTGGCTTTATATCTCTATGTAAAAAACCAACTTCATGTATACTTTCAATGGATTTCAAAATTTGAATTCCTAATCTCAAAGTTGTAGACAAGGAAAACGCACCCCTAGGCTGAGCTCGTCTTAATTCAGCCAGATTTTTTCCTTGTAACTGCATGACAATGTAATTAAAGCGTTCATTTCTCCCACAACCGATAAATCGACAAACATGTTCTTTCCCTAAATTCATAAACAAGAAACAAATACATTATCTATGGCCTAAAGTATTTTAAAATTCAATTTTCGACAATAAAATAAAATCAATATTTGTTTTAAATATGTACATTTGTTACCTTGTAATTTTTTTAAGACCGCAACTTCCATTTTTAAAACTTGTTTAGGTTGCCGAGCTGATTCTACTTTTAAAGCAATAAGTTCTTTTGTCATAAGATCTTGGCCCTCATATATCTCCCCAAATCCACCACCTCCGATCTTTCGGGCCTAAAAATTAATATTTTTATAATTATTTTAGATCACATTGCATAAATTGATTGCAAATTTTAATTGTACAACTGAATTTTACTAACCCATATTAAGTATTAAATAAATATACAGAATTTAAACTGAAAATCTTTCATTACAAATAAGTTGTAAGTGAATAAATATAAATTTTAATTGTTTAAATATATCAGAGTGTAATAGATTACATATATTTTGTGAATCAAAAAGAATCTAAAAACAAATTAATTAGAGTGAATAATTCAAGTAACAACATTAAAATAAGTTAATGGTTAATCATTGCAAATAATTAATAAATAGTATTATGTTTTACGGTATATTCAAATTAATAGATCAAATCGAAAATAAAGACAAAATGTATACTAACGACTTTCCATCTCTCTTTAACAATATGTCCTGGTTGTAGGAGATCTTCGGAAGACATTGGTAACTATATTAACAAAAAGTAACGAATTTTTCTTTATCAATGGTTACTGTATTATTACTGTAACAGAAAAAATATAATATAATTATTACAAATACAATATTTAAAAATCAATAAAAATTTTCATTTTAATCAGTGTACTAAAACAGTGATATTCACATACAAATACTCGTGTTTAAAACATGTAAATAATTGTAGAGTATTTCAAAAATATATAAATTACTAATACACATTTAATATTGCTGTATGAGGAAAAAAAGCACCGTACATTGACAATTTTAATAAGATACAGGTGCGTATTGTCAAATATATGAATATATTAACATAAATATAAAACGTAAAAGAAGATTAAGAGAATTATTTAATATCGATTTTTTACTCGTAAATTAAATAAATGTTGCGCTGAACATTTTCTTGTTAAAAACATTTTTTGAAACAATTCAAAATGAAAGCTTAGATAAAAATTAAACTTAAAAATAAAAGACATTGTATTATACTAAAAGTGTTATTTTAGGATTCTAGAAGTTCATTGGTGTATTTCGTTGTTTAAATTTAATTATGTCTTATAAATACGATGTAATGCGACAGGAGTGCTAAGTATTGTTTTATTATACAAAAAATAAAAATATGGATAACCTTATGTTTGTCATCAGTTCGTAAAACATTTTATCATCTTGGAAAAAACCGACAGAGATGACTTTAAATAATAACGTATATTAATATGAACACGAATTAGTTTTAATTCGATTATAAACCGGATACAACAAATTTTTTTATTCCTTAATAATCCGTATGCCGGTATATGCGTTTGTATTTTGAGAAATAAAGAATTTCGAGAATATGTACACAATATTGAAATACGAGAGAGCAGAGAATACGGATTTACAATTATTGGGACTTTTCAATGAAAACTCATCGTCTTTACTCTGTGGAACAAATCGTTCGTATTATTTTTCTTAAACGTCTACATTGAATATTAACTACGCGAAAATGCACAGTACGGATTGTATGAAATTTCTCAGGTCTCCTAAACCGAAACGCAAGCGAAGAAAAGATCAATGCGTCTTCCGGTTCAACCGAATGATTATTATAAATATTCTCGAATATTCCAAATAATAATAATAATATCGAAATAAAAAATATTAAACGATCGACGCGATCATTCGGTCTAGTGATACATACACACACTTATTATATACATTTTTATTATTATTATTATTATTATTTAGATCAATAGCAGGTAACACCACAACAAGCACCACTATTAATCTCGAAAATAACGTTTCACTTTTTACAAAAATCATATTATGATAAAAAAAAAAAAAACAAATACAAGTGTAAAAGGTGTTACAGTTATTTAAAATGATAAATAACGTCGAAAGTGAAGACGAAAAAAAAAAAAAAAATAAAGAATTTCAAAAAGTACTCACGGGGGTGATTTTATTGGAAAGGTTCAGACGACGGGTCACCACCACCACCACCACCACCACCGCCGCGCGTTCAATACGTGTCTTCCGTTCGAACAGGCGATATTTACCTCGTTATTATATAATATTATTTTTTTAATTAAAATTATTATTATTAATATTAATATTATTATTATTATTGACTATCACGGTTGACCGTCCGGCGGTGGTGAAGGTGGACGTTCGCTCGGGAGTGGGGTTCGCGCGTCGGATATTTCTCGACGATATAATATTTCGTAGAGGATACCGAGCGTATATTATAATAATAATAATATGACCAGCGGTCATGATAACACACCACCGTCACGTAGTCGGTTGGAGGAGGCGTGAGCGAGCGAGCGCGCGCGCGCGCGATAAACCGTACGACGACGATAGGAGGTCGTATTGATCCTCGCGTCGTCGTCGTCATCGCTCGTACGTTCCCGTAACCTCGCGTGTGTATACCCCACCGGAATTCGGTGCGTATTTTTTAAACTCGGACGGGCGGGCGGGTGTCGGATTGCACTCGCCACGATCATATAATATTACCGTTACAATATTATACCGATTCCCTTTTGATCCACTGCGTATTATGGAAATCGTTAATAAAACGTTATGCGTTAAAATTACAGAGTCCCGTCGCGTAAAATAATCCCCGGCTACTACCTCCTCCTCCTCCTCCTAATAACGATTATTAAATAACGATTTGTTTGTCAAATGAGTGGTGGCGGCGAGTCGGGGGCGCTGACATTCGCGAATGCACGAGACGGCGGGGCTGACCGCAAGGAATGATATCGCGCGCGCCGATATTCCCCCTCCGCGTCGGCAAAAAAAAAACGATTTAAAAAAAAAAAAAGACGCTATTTTAAAAAAGCATAACGCGCGACGTACGCAGAAACACATTTTGTCCCGTACGAAAAAATACTTAATTATATTTATATAATGGTTTTTGAATACGTTTATATATATATATATCGGTACCTCCTATTTTTAGTTTGGGAATTTAAAACCCATGTCACGGGCCGCGGGCGTACGAACACTCCCCCATATAATATATTGCATTGTAAAAATCTAACGCGAGAGTTTTATAATTTTTTCTCGTTATGTTTTTTGACATTCAAGATTCAAAAAAAAAAAAAAAAAAAATGCGCGTAACGTTTACAAAAAAAAAAAAAAAAAATTATAATACAGAGAGTGGGGTAATTAGACGTTTTTTTTTTTTCTTTATATTTTTATCATTTGGCTCGTCCCGAAAGCAAAAAAAAAAAAAAATTGTCTACTCCTCTCGCCTTGTACGCGTCACCAGCACATTGTCCTCGCCGCGTTACTACGCGTACAACGAATTAATGACGAAAAAAAAAAGCGTGTGCGTGCGTTACGCGTTCCGCGTGTAGCCCAGCGGTATATTTCGAGAATATACCGCGCAAAAATAATAATGTAAAAAACTAAACACTCATAAAAATACGGGCGCGTTCCCGTCCCCCGCGACTGCACGCACACCATTTTTTCACGGCGTTCCGGACGTTTAAATTCTAACGAAAAAAGGCTAACGCGACAGAGAAAAAACCGCGCGTAAACACAATATTTCTTATAAGGAAATTTATATTATTATTATTAAATATTATTTATTTGTAAAGAAGAAAAAAAAAAAAAAATTATAAATCGGTGATGTGTATTAAATATGGGAATCGGGGAGACAGTCGTCCGAATTTGAATCCGAGCTCTCCATGACCTAAAAAAAAAATAGGAAAAAAAATGTTTAAACGTCCGTTTCTGCCGTTTTGACTACGCACAACTAATACCATTTATCGTTTCGGGCTTGTGATGATAATAATAATAATAATAATGAGCGGTACAATCATTTCGAGATAAAGATAAATTATAATCGCGCATTTCATGTATCGTTAGTATTATTATTACTATTTATCACGGTTTAAGACAGTATCTTAAACCCGTGTGTTTTATATGATTGTATTACATTCGAAAACATGATTTTCGTATTATCACAGATTGCATTCGTTTGATCTGTGATTTGATCCATAGACACGTTTAACACACATAATGGACTGCGCTTCGTTAGGAATTGGCGTAAAAGTGTGATAACGAAAACTATTCTTTATGGAAGATAAAACAAGGGTAAAAATGTTTCATCCATGATATTAGTGATAGATGAGATACGAGGGATCGATATTACAAACCAAATTATAATGTCTGCGGTAAGAACACTTTAGTTTACGTTTTTTTTAATTTTTTCGTAGAATAACATAAATTCCTCTATAACTAATACAATAATTAACCATGGTTTGGAATTGTGCAATTCCTCCTAGCACTGTTATAGGAGAGAAACGCTTTGATATTAAATCTTATAAGTATGTATAATTCAAATTGTTTAATAGTCTGAAGTCAACTATATTATTATGTACATTTTAGATTTCCTTCAAATGAAGCAAAGACGGCAGAATGGATTGCTTCCATACAGAATACATTTCCTTTTTACAATACCAGCAAATGTCGTCTTGTATTTGAAAAACATTTTCGTAATACAGACTAGAACTTTGACGCAAATGGTTTAAAAAAAAAATATATATATATAAACCGAAATACAGCGCGTTAGGTTTTTGAACCTTGTAAGTTACAAGTTTTTCATAATTATTTATGGCCATTTTTATAATAATGTAGTATACGTTTTGTTAGATTTTAATGAAATATTAAACTTAATAGTTTTAAAAGGTGAAATTGTTGTTGTTAATAATATGCCAAGCAACAACTTTTATGCACTCCCTGGAATTGACCAAACTTCCAGTAAGAATGTATCAACCGAATTGTGTGTTGAACTTGAATGTGTGCCCATTAGAATGTAATGAAGTAAATAATTTGTCTTCAAATACATTTGTTAATAATGATAACGCACAATTTGCTGATCAGCGAATGTCAGATGTGAGCAATGTACCTTCTACTTCTACACCTAAGTCGCCTTACAAAATAAGTGAGTATTAGTGTATGTTAATCAAATTTCAGTAAATGTAACTGAATGTTGTTTTTTTAAATTTTATTTTAGCTAAGAATTCAACACAGAATAAACCTGTCAAAAGGAAATGTTATGTTGGTGATTTTAATTTAACTGACCTAGATAGTCCTAGAAAAACGCGCTGTTTTTACAAAACTTCCAAGAAGTGCATTAGGAAATATAAACTTAAATTGAACACTATTCAGAAGAAAAATCGCAGACTTACAAAAAAAAAAATAGAAAATTTACATGATTTGGCCACTCGTTTAAGACAATAAGCATATATCAGAAGAATGTTTCGCATTACTTAAGGTTTTACTTTCCTATTCTATTGATTAAAAATTTGTATAGTGTGTGACTGATTTTGTATTGTTTATATTATTGTTTTTATTACATCTATTATTAAAGTATTTCTTTAATTATAAAAAAAAAAATGATGATAATTAAGTTATTGATAATAAAAGTAATTTTTTTAATAACCCTTTTAAAAAGAAAACTAAAATTTTTATTGAGTTTCTATCTTATAATATATCTATTTAATAATAAGGGATGAAATTCCAATTTACATAATAATATATAACAATGACAAAAAGTTTATAGACATTGATTCACATGTATGAACTTTCTGATTTGTATTACAATTAATAAAATTACTTTATGGATTGTCTTAATGATTTTTTTAGGATTCATTGTCTGTTGCGTAAAAAGAAATAGTATTAAAACAATTGAATTTGAAAGATGGAAAATCTGTTTCTCCTGAGTACGTACTTTTGTATTGACATCTAATTATTATTCTGTAGCCGCCTATGATTATGTTAGGAGAATACGACAAGGATAGACATAAAATTAAATGGCAATTCTTTAAGGAACTTGTAAGCCTCCAAGAAAGAACTGGAATACATTTTGGTGAGTTTTTTTTATTTTATTACTCTATAAAAAATTAACCCATTAACGCCATTGATGAGTTAATTAAAATTTGTATAAACATTTTAGGAACAAATATCCGGCTTTGACACATAAATTACTATAAAGAAAAAATGAAGATCCATTAGTAGCTCATACATTAAGCTCAAGTGTTGCTGATGTATTGACTTACTGTTCCAAGTCATTAAATCTACCAGAATTCCAAAACTGAGGCTACTGCTGAGTTCTTTAGAAATATAAATAATATTTTTGATTCCTTGAATACAAGAAATTTTTTGAGTAAATCGCCATACAAACGATCAATATCTGAAACATTTTTTAAAAACTAATAGTTATATAGATTTATATATTTAATTCTGATTTTGAAAATAAATTGAAATTGATGATGTATAGATCTAAATAATATACAAAATACAATTACTCGTGATGTTGTGGAATACATACAGGTGCTATTATTGTAAGGAAAATAAAAAAAATAATCAAGTACTATGAATGTGAAAGTGTTCTTTTAGCAAATTACAAGAATGCATTAATTGGTGCAAAATTTTTTTAATAAAACCCTCTGAAGATGTTATTAAAATTGCGATGACAGCTGAATTAGTTTTTAAATCTAATATAAATGCAATTAAGGTTTCATCCAAAATCCAAATAAATGTATTATTCCCTTCATTACATTCTCAGTCAGTCTCCTATTCACAACCACTTGTTTCAACTTATAAAAAATGTTCTCAAATTTTACTTTAAAATCCGTTTGTATTATTATAATAAATCAGTGTGACAGCCACGCCAAAGAATAAGATCAGTATTTATTAGTTGCCAAGACTAATTGTGAAGGAATTGAAGAAACAAATTATTATAATAATTGATGCACTTCCATCATTTATTAAGAGTGAAATAAATTAAACATTGTAATGATATGCACACATATCATATATGTATTCTATTATAATACAACCAAAAGTATTAATTTTTGAATTTATATTTTTTATATTTTCTTATACATTATATTCAAATAAATATATACCAACGCCTGCCTTTCTCGGAATGCCGATCATATTATAAAGTAAAAAAACATTTAAATTCTAACACATGTATCGGTCCTGCTTGGATCCGAAAAGAATAATAACTCTATCTTTTCATATCAAACACATGCGGGAAATGCTGATCACCAAGGCCATACACATAAATTAACTATAGACGAGAAACCAACATTATATAAAAAGAAAACCTTAAATAATAATAATAAAATCATATATAATGCATATAAAAATGTCTTATAAAAATAAAGTACGAGTGTGAATATGTATATAAAAAAATAGGGAGGCATATCATGAACAATCACACTACGTCGCCACAGAAATGTAAATAGGAACAAAAACCATACATTGTTACGTCGATTTCGACTTGACCATTGGTCGATCGGACCACCACCACCAGCGTCCCGACCTAATTAAAATTAAATTACAAAAAATCTACACCCTTGGTCCTCTCGGTGATCCCATCTTCTCCGCAGAGTGTGCCCACACTCCCAAGTGACAACGACTCAGGCAATCTGCATTCTGCGTGGGCAAGTTTGACACTTCATGCGATTCAATCAGTCTTGAGTTGTTTCTTTTTGTCGACGACTTCGATTTGCACGAAGTCGGCGTCCCAACCATTTTACTTATTTTGGAAGTCTCAAATACCGCGTTAAAGTTAAGACGTTTTGTGTCCACCCATTTACTGCTTATCTTCCTTGTTTTACTTTCTTTCTATTTTATGAAACATTTCCCAACAGTTCTCGTACTCACGACTCCGGAACACTCCTTTCCGTCAACAGGAGTAAAGTAATAATTCGAATAATTTAAAAAATAAAAAAAAAGAGAAACTCGTACTACGACTCCCCCCCCCATTCTCTCCTTTTTCCTTTTTTTAAATTTGTATTATTAAAACATTTTCTGATAATACTGACAATGATTCAAATATTTTACTAATGAGTTACCTTCTGATGAAAATGAAACATCAAATGTCATCTCAGAGGACCGTTCCATAACATATTTTTCCGGGTACCCAGCTTATAAATGCATTAAAAAATTTAATTGTCACCTCTGCCAAAATAATTTATTAACTAATAAAAATTTAAATGAAAAAAAAAACGAATTCTTATGAAAAATAAAAATTATTCTTCAGTTGAAAATGATAGTATCGAGCTAATGGCACAATTTACTTCTTTTAATAATATAATATATCATGTATTAGATATTTTTGAAAAAAATTATGCATAAGAAAATATTCGTGTTAAATTAATCCGAAAAATAAAAATTAAACATTTTAATATTATTGAATGGTTAAATGAGGATTGTAAAGAACACAAATTATTTATTGTTGAAAAATTATTGATATGCAAAATATTTTAAAAACACAGAACAATTTTTACTACATTACAACTATCCAAAATATCAAAATGAAAAATTTTAAACCATATTTAATTTTATTGTATTTATAACTTTTTGGTATGTAATTTTTGTATTATTATTATTTTATTTAATTATATAAAGCATTATACAAAACTAATATTAATATTACTGTTATTATTAAAATTATTTGTTACCTGTTTATCTTTTTTCACCTATAGTAGTCGCGTATTCGTATTTTAGAGGAGGAGGGTTAAAAAATGTAATAAATTTAATTGTTTCGAATTTTGTATGGTTTTTATTTTATTTAACGTCACCAATTGTGACGTTATTCAAGAAGTGATGACTGATGAGATGTAAAACAAAAAAAAAACAAATACAAATAATTCTATTACCACCGATACTTGGTGGTGGTCATCTTCCTCGTCTTAATCAATTCGCGAAACGTCGTCTATTTCACTAAGTTTTGTGTACAAGACAATGAGGAGGGAAGTACCCATTTCCAATCCTCTTAGAAAATATTATAACGACAAAGACAAAGCGACGTGTACTGTTATACACCGTTTGATTTTTATTAATGCTTTACAAAATAAACGAAAAAGAAAATTTATTTCAATTTATTTCTTTTCGAAATAATCAGAACAGAAAAATTCATACGCTTGAACACGATTTGATGTGTGCTGGGGGAACGGACAGTCGGACACGCGTTTCCGCACACAGCGCTCCTCACACCGTTCACCTAATAACACGAGAAAATTGTTATTATAAGGCGATTGAGAACGGGGATATTCTCTCTTCGTTTTAATGTGCGTTTACATCACAGTCCGAACGCGAATGAATCGTACCGACGAACAGAGTTGTTCGGCCGCGAATCATCGACGAATTCCCGTACGGAAATGTGTTCGGGTGGTATTCGCTCGCGTTCGGACTATAATAACGTAAACGCATCTTTACACACACACACACGTACACGGAACAATAACAAAAAAAAAACGTTTTTTACTTCCAACGTACCGATCGATGTTATGGTGCGATAAGAAATTCGAATTCGTCGTGAACTTTTTTTACTATAAAACGATTTTCTCACTTTTTTCAATTTATTTATTTTTCGTCATTTCAAGACCTTCGAAAAATTGATTATTGGTAATTTTTTTTTTTATTTCATTTCATATTATTGTTCGATTAATTTTTTAAAGGATTTTGTTATTAAAAAATTCAGAAATGTGAGAGAGTCAATCTCGAGTGGACTTCACCACGTACACAAATCTGTTTTCAAATTTCTTCTCGCACCGCTAAATCGATCCGTGAGTTGGAAATAGGGGAAACGTCTATTTTGCTATGTTTCGCGCGTGTGAGACGAAGAGAGAGAGAGAGAGAGAGAGAGAGAGAGAGAGAGAGAAAATGTCCGCTTTCAATCCCTTAGAAATTATATATTATAATTTAATGTCTTACCTTTTTTTTTTTTTCTGAGAAATATTTTTTACTAAAAGATAAAATATTTCACAGACTCCACAAACACTAAATTATTCATATGGGATGATTATTGATTTCACGTCGTTTCCAACCGCGTACGCATACCACGCATATATGCATTATATGCGATAATTGAACTTTAATAATTCATTGTACCGCAAGTCCGATTGCGCGACTATTATCTTATCCGAATAAATACCGACAGAAAACCATAATGTCCTGTTTTTATTTAAAAAACAAATAAAAGAAGAAGAAAATTCCCACGAGCAATATAAAATATGTTTATATGGTTGATAACTATTGTGTTATAAAAACGGATAAAAAATATATTATATATATATTTTTTTTTTTTTTAATCTCGGCGCGGAAACGAAAAATGCGGTTGGTAAAAATTCGTTGGGAATCGCTCTTCTGAACGCGCGCTGAAATTTTCGTAATCGTGTCGTCGTTATCTGAGCTGTATAAAAGCGCGAACGAACGGTGGACCGAATCAGTTGAGCCGTTACAGTGCGTCTGTTCGTTGTCGTTGATAGTCATACACATAACAAACACTGGTAATGTTATTGAAATTACTATAATATTATATTATATAATTCCTAAAGGCTCTCTATTCAATTTAATAATAATAATAATAATTATAATTATCGGAAAACGTATTCAACGCGGTTGTTTTTCTTTTATAAAACTTATTGTAACGATACTTTCGATATGTTCTATCGCAGTAATTAATAATTAAATTCTCTGCAAATACAATCAAAACAAACGGATTAACGACTGTTCGAAATAATTGTTAAAAAAGTTCGTGCCGATATAATTCGATTACATTTATAAAACTTTCAATATTTTTTATAATTATCGACAAAAAAAAAAAAAAAAAAAAACGAAAACGAATTAAAAATATTTACCAAATTGTATTATATATAGTAATCGAAATAATATATTTATGTATATTCGCGTTAAGACTGCCGAAGCCGTTGGCGTTTTTAATAGAGAAAAAAAAAACAATTGCCTAACGGAAAAAAGTCTTAACACTTCGTTGAATAATCACATTTCGATATGTTTATTTACATATATGTTATTTTTTTATTCGAAACACAAAGTGTTTGCTTTTTATACGTCACATTGGACTCGGATTTTCAAAAATAAAATTTCCGAAGCAGTAATTAAAACGTGCGAATTGTTTCAAACTTCGGTATTCTTTTTAACGTTTTTCTGGGCCATTATTTCATAATTAAATCGAAAAGCGCCAAGTCCACGTGACACGTAAATAGTTTTTCCCTCTTCAAATGAATGAAACGTTTGAAATCTGACTACTGCCTGCATTACGCGTACTTACATGAACCGAGTTTTCGCCACGCGCATACGCGTTGTGTTCAAACGGCCTGTGATTTGTAATAGAAAAAAAAACGCCTAAATTTCGTTTTTTTCACTTTCTATAATAAACGGCCCGTCTCTTATACACCGTAAAATTATTTTCATTAAAACTATTTAATGCGAAAGTTTATAAACGTAATTATTATTTGTTTGCGGCGGAATTAATTAATTTTTACACATTATACACAAATAAATTTTTAAAAATGTTTACATAATATTTATAGTATACGTTTATTATAATAATAAATAAATAATAACTTTAAAACAATATGTTTGTAAAACAATATATTATAATAATATATATTCGTAAACATATTTGAAACGCATACACACACATACGGTTTTCTTATTTATTTTCTATAAATATATAACATTTTATTTATATATTAATAAAAAAATGTATTTGATAAATATCTATATTAATGTTTAATTAATATGCATATATTATTATAAATGACCACAGCAAAGAAAATGACGTCATCGTCCAAAGAGAATCTTTTATACTTGTTCGATCGTCCGACCGAACCGCTATTCATCGAGAAAGGTGATAATGTTTCGTTCGAGATTCCTCCGGATTACCTGGTAAGTCTGATAACTATTAGTTTCACAAAACCGTTGAAAACAGTGTCAAGACAGTTGAGACGAGTCGTGTCAGATGACAATCACAAAATTCGTCTATATAATAAATACACGCGTGAATATCGACGTAATTTTTCTTCCACATATAGATCGATCGTTATAAGCCAATAGCGACAGACATTCAAAATCGTTTTTCCACATCGAGTTCAAAGACTATCCCGATCAACAAGCTGAGCTCTATTCCCGACGTGTCGTTCCCGTTGCAACTAGACAGAGACGCGCCGTTTTCGCTCTTCAACCCCTATCACAGTGCTATGGCTTCGAAACTGATAGAAGTTTTCATGGGTCAGTATCACGCGTTCGACTCGTCTGGAGTCTGACGGTTTATTATTTATATACAATTATTATGATTACGGGGGGGAATGGACATTGAGTGCGACGCGGATAATAATAAATCCGCGGTCTTCTACGTTTGTTTGGCAGCCGCGAAAAGCGTCGACGAATTACTGTCACTGGCCGCGTATTGCCGCGATCGGACCAACCCGTACATGTTCATTTACGCGCTGTCCGTGGTCGTCATACACAAACCCGAAACCCGTGGCTTGGAATTGCCTTCGCACGCAGAGATGTTCCCGAGTCTGTACATGGACTCGTCGGTTTTCAATCGGGCAAGAGAAGAATCGGAAGTCGTCCAAGCCGGTTCGAGAGTGAGTCGAATAATAATAATAATTATTAATTTTTTCCATCTCTCGGAAAATGAGTGGGACTTTCTCTAAGGACGACACAGTACTATTGTACCGAGTCCACCGTGATTTATTATGTCGTACGAATCTATTTCAAATATAATTTAAATAACAAAGTTGTGATAACAAAGAGGAATTTACAATGTTAAAAATAAAAATCGAAAGGCTATGTGAAAATAAATAATCAAAAAGATAGAAATAAAAAATTATAAGTTAATACTCGTGATAATAAATAGGAAATATATATAAAATAAATAAATATACACATATATACTTATATATCAAAATGTATATTTAAATATATATATAAAAAAAATGATGATGACTTTTGCCGAAACCGGTAGTAATAAATAACTTATACAACAACATTCTTTTATTTAATTTAATATTCATTGGCTTTTTTTTTTTTATATATATTTAAATATACATTTTGATATATATATATATATATTTATTTATTTTATATATATTTTTTTTATTTATAATTGAAATTTATTCGCGGTTATGTCGTAAATCGGTAGTATATATTCGATTTCTTTTTTGTTTTCTTAAACAACGTTTTATCAACGCAGTTAACACGGTACGAATGAATAAACACGTGTATACGGGAAAGTTTTGAATAATTTTCTTAAACGTAATCACCACCATTTTTTAATAATATTTATTTTATAAAAATCTTCGTTCTCACGTGGTTTTTTTTTCCAACTACTGGTTCCATTATGAGTGGAAAAAAATTGTATAATAATTACGCGTGTAAAATAGGTAAGAGAAATATAATATATATAAATATAGTTATCGATTACGACACAAGTCGTAACTTATTGATTTATGACAATGACAGTTGACTGTCATGACGATGAAACAATATTAATTTTGTACGCTAAAAGGGCTTCGAGTCATTGACTGAAGCCCTGTTTATGCGAATTTCACATTTTCGACGTGCGTTTTCAATGGATTCTATAATAGTAATGTGATAAATTTCGTTTTGATACGAACCGATGGGTTAGGCGATGAAGAATTTGGAATAATCTTCTTTGCGATGATTTGAGTACTTTTTTTTTTTTTTTTTTTGCACGAAACGATTCAATTATTATTGTAAACCCGTGGTTTTTATGTTTTCCGGATTTGTCGATGTAGTTACGTCGCGATTTCCTATGACATTGCCTCGCCGTAATGAATATTTTATAATGTGTCATAGATCCCGATCGAAATACCGAGCGATTACACCGCTAACAATCTTGATCCCGAGCACAGGATCAGTTATTTCCGCGAAGACGTCGGTATTAATTTGCATCACTGGCACTGGCATTTGGTTTATCCGTTCAACGGACCGTTAAACATTGTCAATAAGGACAGGCGTGGTGAACTTTTTTATTACATGCACGAACAGATTATAGCCAGGTGAATTGATCGATATAACGATCACAAATATAGTTAATACCGTATGGCTAGTGCAATAGCTTTTTATTTTTATACTGCTGTACATAATAACTTTAATAACGATTTTGTATTATACACACACACACACACGCAAAACTGTTGCGTTCTTTGGAATTCCTAATGGACTCGCAATGGATGTAATATTATCCGAACGTGAGTCTCGGGGGACTTATTCGCTTTTCACACCTCCACGCGTTTTTCCATCGTTTAGATAGTATATTTTATTTCATACATATATATATATATATATATATGTATGAAATAAAATATATATATGAATGATATTATTATTTTATTTCATTACTTGGCGTGTATACGATGACACACAATTTATTTCGTCATTAATTATTTTTATTTTACGAGAAACGAGAAGTTTAAATTATATTTAAAATATCAAACTATTATGTAAATTAGGTTTGTTAAAAAAAAAAAAAAAAAAACAATTTATTTGTTTAGTTTATATTACATTTCAGTTTTTTTTTTATCAGCAACATTATTTATATAATACATTTATTATAAAATTATATTATATATAATGTATTATGTGATGCCTTACATGAAATCCTCTTACAAGAACGCCTAATTTTAAAAATAATAATAATAATAATAATAATTTTCTACTTCAATACCAATTTATTGATTTTAATTCAGGTACAATATGGAACGGTTGAGCAATAATATGAACAGAGTAGTTCGCCTTACAAATTGGCGTGATCCGATTGAAGAGGGTTATTTTCCAAAATTAGATAATATATTAGCCAATCGTGTTTGGCCACCGAGGCATGTCAACTCGAAACTTCAAGTAATGTATTTTTTAATTAACGCTTTACTCATTTTAAATTAACGCGGTTGTGTAGAATATTAATAGAGAAGTCGAACAAATATCATTTGATATCGAAGATTTAGAACGTTGGAGAGACCGTATATTCAACGCTATTCATTCCGGATTTATTATAGACGTGAGTGTACTGCACTATATATTATATATTTCATTATAATAACGTAGTATAGTCGTGATGTTATTATTGATTAATTATTTAACGGGTTTATTTTTTTTCTAATATTAAACCAATAACAAGGACAATACAGAAAAGTATTGTTATTCATACATTGTTTCAACTCGCGTCAATTAATCAAAATACATTAAATTTATCGCTATTATAATCAATAATAATTACAGGCAAATGGAGCACAAGTCAGATTAACCGAAATGGAAGGAATCGACATACTAGGCAATATTGTCGAAGCTAGTATATTGAGTCGAAATCCAAATTTGTACGGTTCGCTTCATAATAATGGTCACAATGCTATTGCCTACATTCACGATCCTGATCACAGATTTTTGGTAAAGACATTTCTTTTCCTTCAATTGTCCACCAAACGCTTTAATACATCAACATTTTATTTATTTTTCAAGGAAAATTACGGCGTTATGGGTGACTCGTCCACTGCTATGCGTGATCCAGTATTCTATCGTTGGCACTCGTATATCGACGACATATTCCAAGAATTTAAAGCTACAATACCTCGATACACCGTTCAAAACGTAAAACTCCGGTATATTTGGAAAATATAATTTCTTTTTTTTTTAATATCAACTTTTGCAATTTCAGTTGGGTTTCGAAAACGTTAAGGTACAAAGCATAGAAGTAACGGCTCCCGGAATTCCTCGTAATGAATTCGCGACCTTTTGGCAACAGAGCGACATAGAGTTATCCAGAGGCTTAGACTTTATGCCACGTGGATCGGTATTCGCTCGCTTCACTCATTTACAGCACGCGCCGTTCAGTTATAAGTTTGTTGTATGTATACATCTACTAAATGTTGTCTGTTTTATCGTTATGCGATTGATTTGATATTTCGCAATTGTATTTAAAAACGATACTTAAATTGTCAATGCTTAATGAATGACAAGTTTCTGACGTCGGGAAAAAAAATTGTGAATTGCATTTAATCATTATTTGTCGTTTTATGAATACGATAAAGGTCGAAAATAATGGAAACCAACGAATGGGCACAGTTCGCATCTTCATTGCTCCCAAGTTTGACGAACGCGGATTAACGTTTTTGTTCAGAGACCAAAGAAAGCTGTTTGTAGAACTCGATAAATTCAGTGTAACGCGTAAGTGTTTATTTTTTAACTAGATACTTATTTATAGTCAGTGGCGCGCGCGCACGCGCACACACACACGGGGGGGGGGGAGATTTATGGGTTATAATTCCTCCCTACTCCTCCATCGGAATATTTAAAATTCGTGTTTTATATGTATGCGTATACTGCGGCTTAAAAATTATTAATTTTTAATTTTTAAAAATTATTAATGAACTACAAAGTTATCGATTAAACGTGTTATAATACGAATGAGTGCTCGTGTTTTTAAACACATAAACCATTTATTAAATGGTAATGCCTACGTTTTCGTCGAACGGGGGCCACACGCCCAATAATAATTGACAGAAATAACTGCTAAATGTCTATAAATGTGGTATTTTCTTTAAACCGTCGTGTGAACAATAACTCTCACGTCAACAAGTCAACAAAAATACAATATTATTCTACGATATTGATAGTCTACGTCGAAATAAAATAAAATTTGTTTCACGCGGGTCATTTAATTAACTGGAATTTACGGTCGAATAAATATGAATGACTTCTACAAAGATAAATAACACCATTGTGGACTTTATTTTTCGTCGACAAATTGCTCCGGTCCTGACTTCAAAACCGAGTACACACCGGAGCATTTAGGTGTAATGTAACTGTAATGCTCAACCGTGGTACTGTATTATTCGCGCGTGTTCGGCTCACGACGCCGTCGTTCCACCCGAGTGTCGGTGTTTTGACGAACATCAAAGGAATGTACTATGTACATGACACGTCAGCGTGAGCGGTAAATCAGTTGCTCGCAGCGAATCGTCCTGATCGCTCCACCTCTACGGGACTGCGTATAACTGATGGACAGACCAGCGAACAACCGATGAAGAGTAGTGCTCGACCCCAAACGCACACATTGGTCGCTTGTACCGTGTAATTTGACCTAACGCACGAGCGAACGCGAACTCTGTGACATTACATCTAAATGTGTGGCTTATTAAAATTGTACATATTATCGTATATAGTGTAATCGCATAAATGTTAATGTACAATAACTTCTTTTTTTTATTCGACCGTTTTCACAACGGACTGCGTGAAATCGAAATGTATCAAATATTTTAAAATTAATTGAGTGTAAGTTAGACGTCCCTCGTTGTTTAAAACTTAATATTATAACAATAATAATATACTCGTAATACTTGAAAACACGGTAAAAAAAAGTGTACGTCAATTACAAAAACAAATCAAAAACGTTAACCGTATATTATGATATCGTCGGTGTGCACATGGACAAAGCAAGAACGGCACGAGATACACACATGTAATCATTACATTCACCACGACGTATACACGAATGTAGGCGGCAATCGTCACCGACAGATTCCCATCGGTTATGAGGAGGTTTAAAGTTATTTTCAATCAAACGCTTCACAAGTATTTGTTTAGTAAACATTTATATTAACTCGTATGTACATATTATTATGTTTATTTGTGCAGTAAAGAGGGGTAAAAACGAATTTACTCGATCGTCGCTCGAATCGTCAGTGACCATACCACACGAGATAACGTATCGGAACTTGGATAATAACAAAACTGGTACCAGCACCAATGCACAGGCAGCGTTCAACTTCTGTGGCTGCGGATGGCCGCAAAACATGTTGATCGCCAAAGGGTCGCCAGAAGGATTCGTGTGTCAGTTGTTCATTATGGTATCCAATGGTACTAATGACCAGGTGCGAATAACGAACATGTCTCAAGATCCGTCTTACTTATTACGATTTATTTACAAAAAAAAAAAAAAAACTTTATTGATAAATAATCGGCGATCGTATTGAAATTAATGTACTTATTATCGTAATATTATTACGATTGTTAAAAAACAGGTGGAAAACGCACAAGCGGACGGACAGACGTGCGATAACGCTTCGAGTTATTGTGGTGTTCGTAACTCGCGTTATCCGGACGCCAGAAGTATGGGCTATCCGTTCGACCGATTACCACGGGACGGAGTGGTCACTCTTCAACAATTTTTGACGCCAAATATGGCCATACAAGACGTGCGTATTCGTTTTTCGAATCGGACCGTGGCGCCGTGGCAAAACACTAAGGGGAGCGGAAGCAAACAAGGAGGCAAATCATGAAACCGATTGATGAAATGACACGGTAAGATAATGTAAGACGATCGCACATAATAATAATAATAATAATAATAATTGTAATATATATATATATACGAGTATATCTAATCACAAGAGTTTAAATATTACTCGTACGTTATTTGTAAATAGAAATTAGTGGATAAAATAACTATATGCATATTATTATAATTATAATATATTCATATATGTATACATATATATATATATATATATATGAATAAAAAATATTAACAATTGTTTTGTTTCAGGATTTGGACGACTTCGAACGAATACGAAATGGATTTATTGCAGCGCAAACGATATTTACGCATCAAAAACTTATAGGAAAAAAAATCATTTAATACAGATTTTATTTATTTATATCTTATTGTTTTTATTATTTAACATTATCATATATATTTATATATATACAATTATGCGAAATCATAAAATTAACCATTGAATGCATTATATTATATTACTTAATAAATTATTAAAAAAAAAAAAAAAAACATTGTTTTGTCTATAATTTTTAAATGGATATCTATTTATAAATTATAAAAATTATATATATATATATAACTAATTGTTTCCTGGTCGGGTTTATTCAATAATCGTAAGGAATATGGTTTTCATTCGTTTGCCTATTTCTCATATTTAACACTATTATATACATTGTTAAAATAATATTTAAAAGATACAATAATAAAATATGTTTAAAAAGTAAAAAGAATTTCAATAGTGTTTTAAATTATACTTTGAAAGTTTTAAAAATGAATTTCCTAAAAGATACATGGTGTGTTTTTTCGTATCAGTACACACACACACACACACTGCACAAATCACAACAAACGAGTTGATAGATATGAGGTTACATAATAACTCGATCGTGAGCAATTAGGTGCAATTATATTGATTCAAAGAAGTCTACGAGGAAGAAAATCAATTTTATATATAATTACCAATTTTTATTGTAAAAAACGCATAAATAAAAATATACAACATGTTTTATGCCGTTAAATAACACGTTTATTAAAATACGTGCGAAAATTTACAAATCCTGGTGACAAAACAAGTATAGTTAAATGACAATAAAGTATTCATAAAAATATATGTATTTACTATTAAACAATAAAATTTTAATTAATTTTTTCATATTTGCATATTTATTTTAAATTTTGGGTGTAATTGTTACAATATAGTTGTGTGTGTGTACATGCAATAATGCCAAGTCATTGACCTGTTCAATTCCATAGTTAATCTTATAAACTACACGTTTCCGATCTATGCATAAAATAAACAATTTCGAAAAAATACACGGGAAGTTGAATGATAATAATAATATCCATCTACGCTCGTGTATCACCAATACGAAATTTTTGCAAATAATGTATTATTTTGTTTTCGTATCAATTGATTTAATATTTTAATATTGTATTTTAAATATAATTAATTAAACAAATGTATAATCAATCGATTTTATTATTATTATTATTATTATTATTATTCAACATTTTGGTAATTAAATCATAATGACAAAATATAATTCGATGGAGGGGCGAGCGATGCCACCGCTCGAATACGTCCTTGCCACGTTTTACGCTTGAAGTGAAGTTCATTATTTTTTTACGACGTACAGCACCGAAATTTTGTAAAATAGTTTAGTGAAAGTACTTTTAAATATTGTTACGAATATATATATATATATATATATATATATATATATATATAATGTATTCTGTGTGATAAAAAATGGATTATTCGAATACACCGACCTGAAGTGCCGAAAACACTTGCATGATTCAATTTTCACACGTATATACGTTATAAATATATACATAATTTTTTTTCTTTTATGTATAAAACGCGTTTCGTCGAAAATATTGCCCGTAGTCAGTCGTTTATCAACGACAGAAATCTGCGAAATACAATGAAAACCGCTTAATGTCAATTCCAGTATATATATTTATATATAGCGACTTATATACTGCAACAAGGTTCTATTCCATTATATACGCGCACTTCAATGTTAACTCGGCGTACGTGTTTGACAACAGAATACAAATGTAATCAATAATTCTTTCGCGTTCGACATTTTTTAAATGTTGACATATTACGAGTGTATTGCAGCGATGGGCTATATTATGAGTGTAAAAAAAAAACCTCGAAGAAAATAATAACTTATACTGAAATCGGATAATAATGTGGTGTACAATAAATATTATATTATACGGTATACCTAAGGAATTTTGCAAATATCAAATAGGTCCAACGTGTTTTACGTATATTCGTATATTACGAATCACGATGTAAAATCACTATATATATATATATTTGATTAGTACATTATGGGGAGAGAGAGAGAAAGAAAGAGAGAACGATATCGTAATGCTTGGTCAATGTACATTTTTAATGCAGAAGTGTGCGAAGAAAAATTGTATTTATTAAAATAAAATCATTATTGCGAATTACTATATATATATATACTTAAGTGCATTACTATCGAAATCAACTGGCCGTAAATCTTGTTCGCCTACCCAATTTTTGAACAAATTTTCGCTCTCGAGAAACCGTTTCTCGTGTTATAACAGTTACAAAATACTTATCGTATAATTTACGACAATATATATATATATATAATAACCAAGTAGAATTTTAGGTGCAGAAGCCGTTTTAAATCATCAATGATTTAATGATGCTTCAATGTACGGTGAAAATCTGATTCATAGCACAAGGTTTTTGACAAAAATTAATACGGAATTTTTACATGTGTTTAACTGTGCCGTGAAAATGTTACTTTCGATTCAAACAGGGTAGTACTGTTCAAAATAGGCACATGAATTAGTGTGCGTTTACAGTATAATTATCAGTTAAATATCGATTTGTAAGTTGGTCTAATTATGTTGTGGTTGTGCTCCGTTTACAAAGCACTCCTTTGAACATCATGCATAAAGCTGGAATAAAAATGTTCGACCGACGATCAGCGCATAAGGTATGCATTGATCATCGGTCGTGATTGAGCGTTTAGTGCTTAGCTGACGGCAAACCCGGTCAGTCAAGAAAACGTGTGAATGTGAGCGTGAAACTAGTAAAAAATAATAAAAAATATAAAATAAAGGAGTAAACGTGTAAACAAAATATGTACAACGAGAAAAAAGATGAATCATTACGTTAATTTTATTCCATTGAAATACGTGAAATAATAATATTATTAATAATACGAATAATAAATACAGCAAACGCGCATACGATTGATGATCGCTCGGTCAGCGTCAAACTAAAAACAGAAATATTTCGAGTCGAATTTTTAATGATATTGTAAACATTTATTTTATTTTGTAAATGTGTGGTATAAAAATATAATATTTTTTTTTCTTCAAATTTATCGTCAAATAAACGCGAATTTCTTATGCGAATGCGTTTCGTATTATATACGAAATTATTTTTCAATTACATTTTTGAAAATAATATTAATTCGTCCGAATCATGGCATTACTGTAGTGTATATTACATATATTTGATTTATTAGCACATATTTTAAGTAAGACAATTAATTTTTAAATGTATAAAACACAATATTTGTGTTTTGTCGTGTGTATAAAAAAATAACGTATATAATTAAATAATAACGATTGACGTTGTTATGCGACTACTATGCCGTTTATATTATGTCCAAAAATCTACACATAGATTTGTTCAGATTACAGTTTCGAAATAACAAATTGTTTTTTATTGAATTTTATCGACAAATCGTTTAAATTGGTACTATTATATATGTTTTGTACGACCAAATTTTCATTAAATTTATAAATAACAACATTTATCTGTTCCAACGTTACGATTTAAATTGTATTGAAAAGTATATAAACATTAAAAAAAAAAACGTAGGAGTAATTACGAAAGCTCAACACTATATTTATATATATAGGTAAGCAATCGTGATGTTGGAAAAGGGCGGTGTCGGCTATTTGTCGGCTTTCAATGCCATAAAAATATAAAACGAAAATGCGTTTATGACCTAAAAACTCCGAGAGATGTCCTGAAAAAAGTGTTCTAACAAGATTTTATAAAAAGAATTCACTTTAATTTTTTTATTTTTAAAAATAAATAATATGTGCGTACGAAGATTTATTTAGTTAAATTGTATTAAAAAAAAAAACGAGTATGACTCGTGTAATAATTAAGAGTGAAACAGAGATAAGTTTGACAATCGTTTTATGTATATAAAAATCAGATATTACCCGATGTTATATAATTAGTATAAATAGTATATTTTTATATTTCGATTTTGTGTGAATTCTTATTTTTATTTCGTAATATTACTATAAATGGGTTAAAAATGGACAAAAAAACCGCCAAAAATTTGTTCATTGTTAGAATTGTGTGTAAATTATTAAAACGCATTTGTATATTGGAAACCATCGTGTCAGGAGTTTTCCGGAAAATAAAAGACTCGAGTGCATCGAAATGTGAGCCCTAATTATTAGCAATAGATATTCATTTTCTATTAAGTGTTAAGCCAGTGTTATTTACTACTCTTCGAATGAATTATTTACGTTTTTTCAAACGAAAATAATCATTTTATTACGTATTGAAAATGAGTACGGTTAATTTGGAATTCCAACATTCATATTACGACCGCATGAATTATTAATTATTCTTTTTAGTTTTGTCAACGATAATAATAATGTATTTTCTATATCCATAAAATAATATAAATCACCGGCATACATTTCTTATTACATTTCGAGAACGCAATTATTACATCGTAGAAGTTAACGTGTCAATTATTACTCTGCGTTGAATTATATTACGCATATATTTATATAAAATACAATAGTAAGTACATTATTACATCATTTATCAGATAAGTCAATATTAAATCATAATACACATTATCGTTATAGATAAACAGATACTTAAATTGTTTGTCGAGCACTTAAATATTAATCGTATTATACGTCAGAAAAAGAAAACACTCGTGAAATCAAACGTACCTGCATAGACTAAATATACTCAATTCTAAACAGTCTTTAGATGCTACTATTAACGTGCACAGAGTTCTTTAGTTCTGCAGTAATTTATTTAATTGTAGTGGATAATTAATAAAATAAAAAAATGGTACCTATAATACATGTTATTAATAGCCCATATTATAGTAATATAATGCAATAATATTTTGAACATATTACTTGGGGTACATTGTGTAATGTCGATTGTAATTTTCAAGAATATCGTTAATAGCGCGTGAACTGTATTTTAAAATAATACGTATAATGCGAATGAATTTAAGATACCAAATACCAAATCTTTGATATTTTTGTTTTTCGATAGAAAAAAACGTGTAATTTTAAATAGTGTTTAATGTATACGTTTAGGATACAAAAGAGCTTCGTTTTCATGTTGATCAGAACGGCGATAATGGGCTGTCAGACCAAGACACTGCCGAAGTTATCAAGGACGAAGGGGAATATACAGGTGTGTGTTACGTGAATAAAGGATTCATTGATTCAAATAACTCGAAAGAAGAATTGTCCAATAAGGTGAGTTTGAGTAGATTCGAGTACATTAATATTAGACATATGTTTAATTATCATCATTATTATTATCATTGTTATTATTATTATTATTATTATTTAGGCGTTATTGCGTGACAAATAAATTAAATATTAATTTATTAGTACGAGCAAATTGAATGACACTTGTTAATAATTACATTTTTAGTTGTTCGTAAATGTTGAAAGAAAAGCATACATAATTTGGACATAATATTTTTTTATAATTATATAACACAATTTATAAGTTATATTAATATAATTTGTATCGTCTGTCATTTAATTTATTAAATGACTGATATTAATAATAAAGTATTTGACCTCGAACGATAGTTATTATAAAACTATTTAAAATGCGTTTATTAGATTCATTTTATCATATGTATACATTGGTATCTATTTTATTTAATGATAATGTTTTAAGTAGGTAATGGCTTAGTAACAAACAATTTATTAAGCTCTAAATTGGAATAGTTTACGATTGATAAGGAAATTACGAGTGGAATTATTATTGCATAATCGTCTTTGCTGAATTAAAAGAAAAAAAAATGTTCTCTGTAAAAATTAGTTGTAATAAAAAAATATTTTGTCATACGTAATTTTCAAAAAAAGAAAAAATGGAATTATCAGCTTTAAAAAAAAAAAAATTACTTATAAAATTACAATATATACTCGTACATTATATAGTGCATGAGCACACCGCTCACGAAAATAAGAAAATTAATTTATAAATTTAGGCAGATGATAAAAATAGTTTTTTATCTCTTATATATATTCAGAACAAATGAATTAATCAATGTAAGCTATTTTATATATTAACATTTAAAGTTTTACGAATTAATAATGAACAAATGAAAGTCCGAATAGAATTGAATTCATACAATAAGGCATCGAATTTAATGTTACAGATAGAAGTAAAACCAAATAATTTCGCAACAACAGTGATGGTCTCCGAATCACCCGAAATGTCGTTTTCTCAAGGATACGTTAACAATGCTTTCGAAGAACGTCCTCGGAAAGCAGATAAGGTGAATGATAAACATAACGTGCATATTAAATACATATTAAAAAAAAGTTTTTCATTTATATTTTTCTCATTAAAGAAAAAAACATTGATTATCTGCAGCTATTTTAAATTTGAGTATTTTACGTCATACAGTATTAATCTGTATAGGACGTCATTTACAATTTATTATTATTTGTTTTCAAAAAATGTGTATTTCCTACAAATATTGAACTATAAATTTGTGCATTTGCAATCCGCGATTATTCTATCACGAATCATTTATTCGTTTGATTTGAATGAAAAATAATTTCGCTATCTGATAAATCAGATAGTGGAAATATTTTATTATTAATAGTAATAATAATAATATTATTAGTTGAACACCTTAAAAAAAAACACATTATAGGTTTACGAAAAAATTACAATGCTTCATAATAAATTAAAATGTCTTATAATAGTTCTCAATGTATAATTGTTTTTTTAAAATCGGATTTTCATATTGCATTTAAATTTATATATGTACGTAGAGAGAAAAAGGTTAAATGAAATGATATAATTTTGTGAGTTTTTTAAATTTTTACTATATTGTCGTGGGTTGGATACTAGAGTTTTGTGTAGGTTTTCGATTATTATATTAGATCTGCTCTAATGTCTGCATATTTTCGACAGTGTGTTTCAAATGTGTTTGATCGTAATACTTTCCTCGCAAGTTTGGTTATGATTTGTCTCGTCTCGTTACACGAGATGCCCTTGTGTTTTGAGTTTGTTGATTACTACGTCAAATAGTCTTTTTTTTTATAACGAGTATTGGCCACGGAAGATTTTTTTTATTTCGTTTTGTTAAAATATTATAACTCATTATTTCTTTGATAATGAATATTTGTATATATTTTAATACAATAAAAACGTTGTATACATTCATAATATCGGTGCATCGAAAACGCTGTTTAATATGGAAACGTGTTATACTGTGATAAATGACAATATGAAATAAAGAGTTTTCGTTTAATTTTTTCATGTTTTACATGTGTTATCTTTTCAAACAGGGGATTGTGCCACTGGCACAAAACACTGTTACAATTTCTGCAACAATAGAAAACCAAATTTCAGAACTGGATGAAGACAATAATGGAATGGTGGCCGTTGATTTGGAAACGAAGGAGAAGAAGCGGAAAATACAATCTGTAATATGGGACTCGAATAAGAGTATGATTTTCTTAGGTTTCGTGCTAGCGTTCGACGCGTGGGCAGCGTTGTTTTATTGTTTTAAGGCCAACATAATCACTGATATTTTGAATTGACGTTTTATATAGTTTTATTTATTGTCTCGTATCGTTTAAGTAACAATATTATTAACCATATTGTTTATGTACATATTTTTTTTGAAAACAAATAGTTTTTAAAGAAATATCCATTTAAAGAAGAGTTTATTAAACGTATTTGTGTAATAATCTCGTACCTATACATACAAATTAAATCGTGTTAAAAATAATTGGTTTCGCTGTAAGCTTAGTAACTCCACATGTATACACAAGTATATGATCAAAACAACGGTTATATAATGACAATGGAATTATGCGAGGGATATATATATATTTTTTTTTGTCAATTTTATGCAAATATTGTTTAATATTATTTATGTGCCGGTTCGTTGTTTTATTTTGGCGATATAAAAGTGCCGCCGATTATAATTAAAAATTTAAATAATTTGTCAAATAATTTACAAAATGTTCAAGTGTTTGCATTGTTATAAATTTACATTTTAAACTTTCAATGTTAATTAATATCTGTGTATACCATACGAGAAGTTTAATTTTTGAATACTAATATATTAATCTCTTTGGACACGATTCAAAATCTACAATATATTTTAGAATTGTATACATAAATTTTAAATGAGAAATTTTTGTTTTTTTAATGTTTTCGGATAAGTAAATATGTTCATTTGATGTTAATTATTTCTTTTTCAATGGGCTTTTGGTTTTCGGGCATATAATTTGTTTATAATATATACATATTCTAAGAATATATTTATAATTAAATTAACTTTTACGTAAAAACAGAATGTATATAAATGATTACAATAACTTATATTTTTAGGAATAAAAACTAAACTGTTATATTGTATATATATATAAATTATGCAGTAATAATGGAATCGAATGGTTTATTTTGTAATAAACATTGGCGTATAAATATATAATGAACGTGACTATTGTCAATATTGAGTATAATAATAATAATAATAATATTTTTATTATAGGGAATAATACAGCTTATTTGAATAATTTAATATTTATAAACAGGAAATTGTAAGCACATTTTATTGAAATTTAATCTAGCCTTTTTTTTTATTGCAGTTTTATATAAATATGTATTATTTTTCATAGGATCATTTAGTTTTCCATAAGGAATAATAATTAATCTTAACAAAATAAAGTACAACGAACATCGTAACACAAATTGATATGTAAATAAAGACAAACGTTTATATAATCGTATTCGTTAAATATTATCGTATGTATTATTATAGTAATGAAAAACCATACAATAAAATATTGGACAAAATACTTTTAACAGAAAAATTTTTAAGGCTATAAATTATGATGTAATCAATATAATACAACATAGTCGTTACCGGACAACAGCATTTTTATTTTCAAACATTTGTGTGCAGACAATTTATGTGGTTATAAATAAATATAAATTATAACCTTATTAACTCCACATGTAAAATATAATAGGTGTATGTTAGTTTCATTCACAAAAAAATAAATAAATTAATTTATTAATAATAATCAATATAAACCAGTAGACCACACAATACATATTTATACTTAACATTGCATTTGCTTGATTATTTCGTAAAGTTTTTGAGTGTTACACTTCGGAGATTACGTGTTATAAGTATTATAACTTATACCGCAAACGAAAAGTCGATTTGAATTATTGCGATTGGATAAAGTTTTAATGAAACAATTTTTATTTTGCAATTATTGAAAATATGATAATTCAATTAAGATGAGGAGTCGTATACATAATATGTTCGTTTTTTTTGAAAAATACATATTTCCATGTTGTGTGTATGAATATAAAATGTAAAAATAATAATAGTAGACGAAAAAAGTATATTTTACACACGAGGTCCGGGGACAAAAATATTTTATTCTTATGAAAAAAAAAATTTAGTCACGCATTTTTTCGTATCGCTAAAAAATGTATTAAGTGAAAGTTAAGTAAATATTAAATCATTAATACGGATTATGCATTAATATAAATATTAAATAATTAATTAAGAGTAATTCGTTAAGTTAGCGTTATATTTCAATTCAACTTTTAAATTATTAATTTGTTAATGCCCGGATTTGCTAATTATTGCTTGTACTCGTATTGTACTTATACATTATATTGAACACTTACGTTTTAATATTAAAATGTGCGGTCTTTCGTCGCAGTTATCGAATCGGCGATGGAAAAAAATTTTTGTTTCATTTCATGTAATTTAAAAATTCATCAATTCTTTTTTTTTTTTTGCTTAAATATATAGAACATTATTAATTATATCGAAAAAAATTTATTTGTATATATATAATATAAAAATGAGCCACTTTTCAATTCCCGAATCCTTGTCATTGTATTATTTACACTAAAATATAGTTCATTTAGCATTTTTAATCGATATTTGAAAACATATTGATCTTCATTACAATATTAAACAAGTCTTATTTACATTATTATTATTATTATTATTATTTGATTTATATTATATTTATTTCCTTCTTGTTTTCCACAATAAAAATATTTTGTATTCATATGTAAAGCATATAGTCTATGTAGGACAATGTGCCGAAGCGACAATGTTTTATTTCGTTATCCCCGATGGTAACCCGTATTAATCCGGAAAATACGGGTTTTGAAAATCCATTATATAAACTATTATAATAATTTGTTTTTAACTTTAATAGCGGTTTTCCAACATCCGTATAGTAGTCATTATAATAATCGGTGTTAAATTCTATTGTCTGAAAACGCGAACGCGTATTTTTTTTATACGTCACACGGGGGGAAACGGTTTTGTGTTTTTGAATTTTTTTTTTTATTATTTTTTTTCCCTGTCAATTTTTAATAAGGGCGAGTTATTCTCCAACAATGACATATTTCAATACGGTTACATTTTCTTCCTTATTTCTATTAAACATTACTTATATGTTGTATGACTTATAAAAGATGTATATAATATATATGCTCATCCGTGTATATATTATATTTTTATGTACATTGTTACGAGCGCGTAATGCGTATCCGATGTACGGGGATTAGATAGGTATTTCGTCGTGCACACGGGCGCGCACAGAAAACGTTTTATGAGTGGACGGGAAGGACCGACATTTTTTTTTTCAAAACGTATATTATCTAAATAGAGTTTCGACGTTATTTCGCGAATTCATTTATTATTAGTAACGGGGAAAAAAAATAAAATAAAATATAAGCGATCGAATTGATTATTCGGTAAATATGTATAAGAACGGCAAATTTTTCCCTGTTTCATTTCAAACATATTACTCACTTATATCACTTTGAAAATGATATTATCCCTGTGCACGTTCGCCCTTTGACGACCGACGATCATCGCACACAAAACATTTAAACGATCTTCATCACCAGCCGTAGTCGAACGAAGCCACGATTTTATTCTTCTCAGTGTACCGTCGAAAAATCTTTTTTTCGCTGTCGGATGCAGTGATTTTTCAATATTTGATAAATTGCGGGATAATGCTGACAACGGGCCGACGAATCGACAAACGAGATCGGGGGGATTCGACTAAAATTTTTATCAATTCAATACTGATATCAAATAGTAGCTGATTCTTACGCAATATTTTCAATTCGACAGTGTTCTACAAATAAACTTTATTTTTTCTTTACAATCGTGATGTTCTGCGTGTTTGCGCGCATTGTCATTAGGAAAAACTAAACACGGTCGTTACATAATATGGTCTTTCCACAAGGCGTATGTTATTATAATATTGTGTTATAGACGCTTTTATCAGTTATAAAATATGTCATTATGGCGCAATGAGAGTGGTCATCAATTTTCGGTCGAGCCTTAAACAGTTAACAGTGACTCAATACTTGAAAAATGTCCTAAAAATTTTTTTATTTATTCACACTAACATGCGTTCTGTAATTGTAAATTAAGAACTGTTCAATATCTACGTTTTATTAACATAAAATTAGTTACGATGTAAATTTTATTTACGATGATACACACGTTAAGTTAAAAATAAAATTTTTTTAAATCGTGTAAAATAAATATAGAATCCAAATATGTGTGAAAAAAAAAAATAATAATAATAATAATAAAACGTTTTTTTCTCGAAATGTTCAAAGAAAGTTTTACACACAACGAATACAATTTTTATGATCTCCACTAACATATTATTATATTATTCTAACTAACTGACGCTTGCAGGTTCTTTCTGATATAGTTCTTTTCAAAAAGGAATTAGTTCACGTTCACGTTTCTTTTTCGGTAAAAAAGCAACTAATTCCTTTTTCGTTCCAGAACGAAAGCAACGAGTTCTTTTTCTCGTTCCTAAAAAGGAACATTTTTCGTTTCTCGAAACACGTTTTGTAATTGATAATCTAATATTTACTCTAACGTTAAAACGACAAATTCGCGACGAAAATGCCGGGGAATCGAATTCCGTACGTCCCTTAATTGGACAGAGGGATAGAAACCCCCGCCCCCCCCCCAATTCACAAAACTATTTGACATACCGTGAGACGAACCCCATTAAAATAGCAAATTAAATATGACTCACGAAGTCGACGCCAGACGGTCTGTCTATCCGCGTCTCGTTCTCGGCACCCGCACAATTATATATTTTCGCATGGAGACAGTACGAAATGAAAACGTAAAAATTACCAAAAATGAATTAGTAAAAATCCTTTTTGAATTGTGATTGAATTCTAGTAAACATTCAGCCGACACGTTTGTCGTGGGAAGTTTTCCTCTTTATGAATCGTATCATTTTATTGAGCATACAAGTCGTCAATTTCATTGAACGCGCGACCGCCTCTCACGGCGCCGGCCCTGTCGACGATAACGTCTCATGCAGTGGCGTATTTTCAAAATGTGTGTGGGCGTCTGAAAATAGGTAAGTTTATAATATTATAAGAGATGATTATATTGTGTAAAATAATATAATTCATATTATTAATACAATATGAATTATATTATTCCCGGACTCCCCCCCCCTCGGAAAATTCATCACTGACGTCACGGATTATTTAGTGGATTAAATTTATATATATATATATAACATTTCGGGGGGGGGGGGAGAGAGAGGAGAAAAACGTGTCCCTTAGCGTTATCCCTGGCTACGGCGGCCACTGGTTCGTTGAAAACGGACGAAACGGGGCCGGTTGGTTAAGAGCAAACGACAAGACGACGACGACGACGGCGGCGTTCGGCCACCGCGCGCGACCGACAGGAAACGAGCGATCTCGTGTGGCCGGGAGGGACGTGTGAGCGAGTGGCGGCGGGTGCCCGGCACTGTACGCGCGCTGTCGATTCGAACTTTAAAACGGGCTCGCGCCCCCGACGAAAGCCCGCGCGGCACAGTGTGTCAGTCGAAAACGCGACAGTCAGGCCGGTAGCGGCGACCGCGAGGGTTTGTTTGTGGCCCGCAAAACATTTCGCAAAGTATTTGTGTGTGTGTGTGTGTGTGTGTGTGAACACAAGTGGCTGCGGCCGTTTCGTCCCGTGTCGCGGCGGACACGCATAGGAGGTGACACAGCGGCGCGTCTTCCGCAAATGTGTAAGTACACGATAATTATTTATAAATGAATATCGGACGCGCGAATGTACTCGGCGGGGGAGGGCGAGAAGTTTAAAATAAATATATAAAATGACTGTAAAAAATTTACGGTGAAAAAAAAGATGAAAAAAATTTTACGCGCGTTTAATAGAATAATAATAATAATAATAATAATAATAATAATAATGATAATAATTATGGAATTCGATCGGTGTTCGGGATTTTCGAATTGTAGTCGCCCGTCGTCATTATTACCGACGTGAACAACACGCGTATTGATTACATAAAAACCGCAAATTTATTCGAAATCGATTATCGTAATTTTGAAACTAACGGTCATGGAGACTTGAAATTTACACCGCCGAATATATGTATAACTTTGAACTGTAGTAACGAGAACAATTTTTCAAAAAATTCCCACGATTTCGGTTGGATTCCGATGTGTTTAATTCGTAATGTAGGTACGTTTTGTTATCAAGGATTAAAAGTATAAAACGATACGTCAGAGGTTCGTTACTTATTAATTATATTAAAAAAAAAAACCGTTTGGTCGCGATTTCTTTTTTATAACCGTTTCGAATCTTTCGACAAATTGTATAACACACCGCGACGTTCCGTTCACAATCGTTTTTTCGATTTATTCAATTTATGGATTTACAGTGATAGCAATAAAATACACTCTAAAATTTTTATTCAAATAATTAAACTTAAACGACAATCGCAATACTCCGCGGGGTTTTTTTTTTTTATACCGTACGAAATTCGTCGTTGCATTATGATTCATTTGATTCCGTTGAAAACCTTAGAAAAACATTACCGTTTATGTGTCGTCGTGATAAATAATTTCTTCTCGGCCGTGTGAGATGGATCGTGGGAGATTGTTTTTCGACGGGACAAATATTACGGAACGCGCTCGTAAATTATTGTCCCTTTATTCGGATTTTTCTTATATTATTGTGGAGCTGATGTTTTTATGTATTCGGTCGAAGGCGTTTAGTTAAATCGCAGAAACATTATAGACGGGCGGGGGCGAATAGAGAAGAAAAGAATGGAAATCTCAAATAATAATAAAATTTCGTAATTTTTAAATTTTTAGACAATTACAAAATTGAAATTTTGCTCTCTTTCGTTTATTTCTCATTTGTACGCTTAAGTGAACAAATTGAAAAATGACTTCATGAATTCTCTACCGGAAAATGGATACAAACACGTGCGGAAATATCGTTTTTAAAATTATTCACTCGATTCGCTCGGAATTTATATATTTATATCAAAAATTTACGTGATTTTAAAATATATAATATACCATTAATTAAAACGGGTAATTGAATCCAATGGTGATACCTATCCAGAGAATGTGTCGTAATTTATCGTTTATTTTTATTATTATTATTATTATTATTATTATTATCTAGATAGATGATCGTCGAGTTACTTTCGCCTAGACAAGATACAATACTTTTTTTTTTTATCTAGATGATAATACACATAACTGACATTTTAACATTATTTTAAAATCACAACAGAATTTTTGCCGGCATATGGGTAACACTATTCGATGCCACTTCTACTATATATACTTTTTTATTTTGTTAAAAAATGTAATATTACGAAACTGATAGCGGGACGGGACACGATCTGTTTTATCGATATCGTTTTGTTTTTAATCAACGTTACTGACTTTGTTTATAATATACAATAATATTACAAGCATGTTATGCATTGATTAATGTTTACTGAAATTTTTTTGAGTTATTTCATCGTTATACGCTTCAGATATTTACGTCTCGTCTCGTCTCTCTCCCTCTCTTAAGCCACTAAAAGATCCTTTTCCCAGGAGCATTTATAACAGAATCATAAAATTTGTTCTCAGCGTATTGACGAATGATTTATATATATATATAATCTTACACGTTATATTTATTAAATTATCGTTTTATGTACAAAACGTCCGTTCGAAACAATATTAATATTAATAATTTATTAAAAAAAAAAAAATAAAATCGAAACTAGGATTTAAGAATAACTTCAGCACACACGTTATAACTGAATTTTTCATTTTTTTTTTTTTTTTTTTTTGATAAAAGCTAACGTATAGAAATAGTTAAAAAAAAAAAAAATTAAATCGCGCTCGCGATTTTTTTGCTAATTTGCCGCCCCTAAAATTCGTTGTTCGCCCTCGGCTCGGCTATTAAAATACGTTTCTGGTTACGACGGCCTGCATTTAAATATCTGTTTTGTATATAGTAATTTGTGTGTTGTATGTGGTAGTGAATATTTTCGTACGAAATTGTCGTGTTGAACAGACGACGTCCGTCGAGATTTGTGAATTCCGCCTCTCTCCGCCTATACGTGTAGACGTAACGTGTGAAATTCGAGAGAGCAGAGTGTTCGCAACACCGTTAATAATAAACACACATACACACACACACACACGTGAATTTTAAACTATAATTTCTTTTTTTTAGTACACGGTGGAAATAAGAATTCCGTATACCTTTGTATTGATTTTTTTTCTTCGCTTTTTATTATTATTATTTTTTTTTAAGATGAACTTTAAACATGCAATAAAAGTGTACGCGGCCGAACGACAATTAACCTTTTAAATCTAAAGAAAATGGAAAATTAAAAACTAATTTTCGTTATAAATATTCGCGCGGTTATTTTTTTATTATTATTATTATTATTATATATCATTTCGGTCGTCGTTTAATTCAACAGCATTCGTTCCGTAATGTGTTTACTGCACGGGGCACGTCACGATTGTATTAAATAGTACACGTGTAATCTATGGAATATGTGATTTTCGCCGTATCACGAACTATATTATGTAGTACAATAGTTGTGTTCTCTAATATTACCGTGTGGATTTAAGTAATTTTTTTTTATTATATTCTCAATATGAAATTACAATCGGGTTTTTTTAAATAATAAATGTAAGAATCGTTTAAACGCATATTATTTTTTCAAAATATATTTCTCTTATTTACTAGGGGATACTGTTCGTGTCGATTTAGTTGTATCGATTTCATTCGCTGTTATATTTTACGAAAATATTACGTATATATTACGTATATTACGTATTTGTTATATTATATATTATTTATATGAGTATTTGTATCGTTAAGCGCGGTGGGCAATATCGTAGATGAATCGTACCTACTGAATATATTATATATTTATTTTTTAGGGTTCAATCGACGAAATCAATGAGATTTGTATATAAATCAAAAACATTGTTGTACAATTTATATAATTAGAACACAATGTTTATGATTCTCTTTTTCTATTTAAAAAACGGTTTGCACGTATATTATAAACGGACAATTGAATGAATAAACATCGAATGGGATATTCGTAAATTGTGTCCGATTACGACGTGTTTGATATAATTTTAGAATTACTTAAGCGTGTACATGATTTATCAAAACAACGTTTGATATTACCTCCGTTACCCGATTATCTTGTCCATTTATCATCAATATAATACATACATATATATGTATATAGAAACACTCAATTTGATTTAAAATATTTCACGGTACCAGTTTATTCGCCGTTCCGTATTCATTTGCACTGCGCGCCTTTTACATTAAACAGTCAATATATCAAATATTGTATTATGTTTCGAATCGTTTCGTATATAGATATTTATTACGCGAGTGAAAGTAATTTTTTTTAATTAAACCGTCACTAGAATAAACGAAACACGTTATATTTCAATTATTTTTAAATTAATATATTTTTCTTTAATGACTGATACAATGTATTATGTATATATATATATATATATATATATATATATATATATATATATATATTAATATGAACGGTAAATACTTAATTTACATTAATATTCGTTTTCTCAGATTAAATCAAATTATTTGTGTACGATTTTGTCAAATATTATTCATGCATGTAAATATCTAGTAGTTTATTATTAATAATAATAATAATAATAATAATAATAATATATATATATATATATAATTTTTTTTAAATTCTTCAATATACTTGTATTATTGATTTTCGTAATTTTTGATTTTAGTTAGATTTTCAAGAAATGTATTTTAAAACGATTTTATAAATGTGAATTATAACCGCTATTGTTTAATTATTTTTATAATATTTTAAAACTATTAACGATATGGAAAAACTTTCTTCGGGTTCAAGTGTACTTCGAAGATTCCAATTCACCAAATATTAATATAAACTTTATGGAAGTTTTTTTTTCAAAATATTTGCATATACGTATAGTTCAATAATAAAAACTGTAAGAAAAAAAATGTATAATAAATAAAATAAAAATCAAAGGATTCATAAATTTGAAAAGTGAAAAGGAAAATAATAATAACAATAAGAGAAGAATAATAACGAATCAATCAACCAAAAAATATTTGAAATGAAAATTATATTTACATAATTATTGTATTTAAAATAATAATGTTCCTTGTAGTCTATAATAAATGAAAGAGTAGGTATTGTTTTATTTCATTGTTAATACAAAAAATATTAAATAACTATTCGTTATGCTTTTCAAAACAAACCGTTTCCGAGTTAAAGTTTATCTACTTTGGGTTAAAGTCGATTAGTAGACGACTCTTAAGAATAATATGCTAACGATGCAGAATATTGAATTGTGTTAAGGTGTGTGTACTTATTTATTATGTATTGTTTCTATTCGACGTGTGTAATACAACTGATTTAATTTATACGCTTGTTAAAGTAAAATATAAATAATTGAATAGCAAATCTGTCCTGTTGGACGCTAATGGTTCAAGTTCATTCATTTCGCTTAATGACAATGTTTAAACAAATGTATTTTTAATTAAAAGTCATTTCTACGGATTGACATTAATACATTTGGAACGCAGCTAATTGTCAAATGCAAGTAGTTTATAAAAGTTGTCAGTGTCCACTCCAAACAGTTGTTTTTTTAATAATTTCGGTACATTTATTATATACATAATAATAATAATAATAAAAAAAAATTCCAAAATTGAATAATCGATTGTATAAACCAATCGTTAATGATGTTTTCATTGTTTATGTTACAATTAATTATATTCAATGTTGCGGGACAAATTACAAAGACAAAATGTATTATTGTTTGTATCAAGTTTTCGATTTCTCGTTATTCTCGATTATTCAATCGGTTAAGAACGAACTATTAATTACATTAAAATGGAGTAAAAAATATGCCACGTAATTTTCTATAATGAATTTTTAGATATTTGTCTAAGTCCTTCCGTTTCGTAGGAACACGGACATTTGGAAGTAGCAGATTGTTATTGTTGTAGATTCTGAGCGAATTTATTAGCTTTTACTGTAACGATATGTTATTTTAACACTTTTCGTTTAAGCGTAAGACGGTTCCGTTGATCTTTACACTAGTTACTTTTTCAATAGTCAATTACATCTAATTGGTATTTCGATTGAAACGGTTTTCCATTTTCTCAATAGTTTTCTTTAACGTAAATATAACTTATTGAACATTTTCGTTTTGGACACGTACGCCTTTCATATTTGACATCTGAAAGTTTATCACAATCTCAGACTGCGTAATGTTTTTAAAATATTTATATAAAGAAAAAAATTGACGTAAATTTTTTTTTAAGTGTATACATTTTTCGTGTTGCGAAAGACTACAAAAAAACAATAATAGTAAACAGCTGAGTTTCGCTCGGAATCGTTTTTCGAAAACAATGATTAATATCGTTACTTTCGAATTATTTGAAATACAATAATTCTAATAACACCCGTTAACGTGTCCCGTTCGAAACGACATTCACTGCATCATCTCGCGCGTCTCGTTATCTCTTCTATCATTAAATCACGCAGTTTCTTTTATCGTAATCCATTTATAACGACACTTTGTGTCTCGCCGATTTCTTGAATATAACATCGTACATTCGAGTTATTTACAACACTCACGATAGAGATACGTTTTTACAATAATTCTGTTACGATCTTCATTCCGTTCGCTTCTTTATTACGCCCTACATGTTAGGTCAGCTAATTTTGTTTTTGCCCCCTCCCCCTCCCTCTCCATATCTCTCTCGTTAATGACTTCCGAATACTTTTCCTTTCGCTTACTTCCTCTTATACAACTATATAACTCGCTTACCTCCTTAACCAACTCATTATCTTTCATTATCACCTTAACATGGCCAACTACGCATTTCGGCCTATTCTCTCTTATTTTTCCAACTAACCATGCAATCGCCAAAACTCTCATTTTCGTCACTTCTGTTTTGTTTACGTCCAACAACACTCGGTTCATCATTTTATTACGATATTATAATATAAATATATATTTTTTTACCATACGCGAATTATGTGTTATAATAGAAAAAAGCTTTTATCGCCGTCTCCAGCGGCCTCCAGGGAATGTCTATGGTCGATATTATCCGTGTTTGAATCCGGGACGACGATAATGGTCCGACACCAGTGGAGGATGTATTCCTTCGAAAGTTGGACCGGACCACTTGCGTACGGCAAAACATACGAGCTGTCGCGTCTGACGGTGTAAACGCTGAAGCACGTGACGGCGAGACGAGTGCGATACTGAAACACGTGACGGCGGGCGTTGAACGAGATAAATACAAGTGGTCCCCCCCACGGTCTAATAATAATTCGTCAGGCACACATCGCGGCGTTCTGACGGTTTGATATATTTTGATCGGATCGATAGGACGACGACAACCACTGGTCATATGCGGACAAATGGTTATAACTGTATGAGACGTTGGCAAACAATACTAGTATGCAGATTGAAATATTATAATTCATCGCGATTGTTTGTTTTGAATACAAAAAAAAAAAAAAACAGTTTGGTCTTTGCTATTTCACTTTGTATCGAATAGATTAGCAAGCGCCTATGCGCCTATACACGAGGAGAGCCTTCTAGATTTTTAATTAATTTATTATAATTGAAATAAATTTATTTTTATTAATCGATAAGAAAAAAAAAACTTTTATTTTTTTCAAACAAACTTAATATTCAAACGGTTTTTTTTTCATTATTCTAACGAATATTTTATCGATCAAATAATTTATATAATTTTCGACTACTCGTATAAAGAAACGGACGTTTCTAAATATATATATATATATTATTCCACAACAAGATTCGGTTTTGAATACAATTTTCGTATTTTTTTTTTTTTTTCAATTTACAAATTCTTTGTTTTCACGTCTTTAAGAGATATCGAACTTTATAGGAGGAATAAATGTATTCGGCGTCTTTTTTTTATTTTCTTCTTTATCGCCATGTTACGAATTTACAAATTACGAGTCACAACGTCTACTTATGCAATACGTACTATTTAATAAACTCGAGAATTTCTATTTCGTATTGCAGTATTGGATATAGTAGAAATCGTATTATTTACGATTGTCTTTCCTTAATCATATTAAATTTTAAACTTATAACTGACGACAAGGTGAAAAATGGTTTGGCGTTTAAAATTCTTGTAGGAGAAAATGTTTTTACGAGCATGTGAGATTTTATTTATCACGTCAGTGAACCATTTTACCTTAATTCGTATTTCGGAGAAAATCTTATAATTATTATATTTTGTGCGCATCGATAAAATGTCCAGACATTCATTTGATTTTTATATCGTTTCAACAATTCGACCGTTGTCCTATACTAAGTAAAAAAAAAAAAATATATCTCTGAAGTGGATCGATCTATTCCCACCTGTTCCATGAAATTAAGCAGCTGGACGTTGCAACGGGCTTTTTACGAAAAGACCGAATTGAACATATCTCCCCACGTATTGGGTGCATTTCTTCTCGGACGTAATATCGATAATAATCGATGATTTTTGTGAAAATATTATATCGTCCGTTTACTGATTCGTGGAGCGTTTTGCCATTCTATACAGAACAATAAAACAACTTCACTGTGCATAACGTTGTGATGTGGCTTGTCGCCGACAACTTGTTATTTATATTTTTATTGTCAAACATGTTTTTACGTACATGAAAATCGATTGAATAAACTTCAATAATACATAACAATAAGTTACACGTGTATTAAAAAAAAAAAAAAATAACGAAAGAAAAAACGTTGAAAATGTAAATATCAATTAAGCGTAAATAATTTCGCTTCAATTAAACCGTTTAATCATATATGTACTTTTTTCGATGTTTTTTTAAAAATAATTATTTTATAATCGATGTTTACAAAGTAATTGGCGTGTTGCTACTGACTACATAAAATGTTTTGTTATTTCTATGTCGGATAACTGCTGCATGTCACAAGAAATAGTTTTTTTTTTTTTTTGTTTCTCGTGTACATTTATGAATTTACTTTAAGCACGTAACTCAATGAAAAATGTGCCGAGGGGCCGTGGTGATACGAGATTGTTTTACTGAATTATTGACGATCACCGGCATTCAAATGTGCTGCTTTATGTACACAAATCATAATGTACTAAGGACGAATTCACGAATGAATCCACGATAAATATATTTAGGGTACTAGGATAATTTGTAAAAAGTTTTTTTCAATCTCTTTTAACTACGTGGTTTTTTTTTTGAAATAACGATTGAAAATTATTTAAAATTTTTGTATAATATTAAAATGTTTCGTTATGCGTTTGTTCGACAAAGATAAAATGAATGAACCTAATATTTATTCCATATTTCTAAATTCGTTATTAGGTATTCCGTTTTCACCAGTATGTCTTGAGAGCTCAGTAACCAAGATTATCAGTAGTTTTAATTTACAAACTATTACGCGAGATATTTTATAAAACAAAAAAATCTTTATTTATTTTCATGATAAATAGACGGATGAAAAAAAAATACATTACCGCCACGTCATTCGAAAAATTTATTTCAACGTACCCAGACGATATTTTTAATATTTCGATACATATAAAATCGAGATTAATTTAATGTAAATAATTTACTACGATATTATAACATTGACATAATCTATTACCTGCAAAGCTGCATAAAATAAATTATCACGAGACTATATAAATTAAAAAGAATTATCCCTTTTATAATTTAAGTAAAGAAAAAAATATATTTATATGCAAATGAAACGCCAAAGACACGTTTCGAAAGTTTTAGGATACACAGAAAGTTTTTAACTGTTTAATCAATAACGTTTAGTGTCCCGCTTTTCAAGTTTAATACATAAAATTGTACTATATTCTCTAGTTTGTCGGTTTGGCCAAACTACGTAAGCATAGAACCGTTTTGTTTATCATATAAAATCTTAAATATGATTTATATATTATTCATTATAGACTCAAATGTTATGTATCGTTTAAACGTATACGCAAGTAATATTTCCCGGGTTAGTTTTAAGAGAGCATTATAGTTACATGATATATACATATAGTTTTCGTTATTATTACATGTCATACGCCGGCATTCCGAGACAAGTAATCTGATAGTTTATATAAATATTCAGCGAATTTTCCATAGTAGATCATGCATGATAACGTTAAAAGTACAATATTAAAAACATGTATTAGTTTAAAACATAAATAATATTCAAGATTATTTATACAATTTATGGTATTTTTTTTAAGTGTTCACATGTAAACTTATTATAATGTTAAGATAATTGTAAGTAAATATGAATTAGAATTTCCAAAAAAAAAAAAAAAAATTATTATTATTATTGATAATATTAAATTATGCCCAAATAGCAACTATATTAATATTACTATAGTATTCGTTACGTTTGAATAAATATATATTTTAAACGAACAGCGAGTATTGGTTATTTAATTTATAGACATATGTTTTATATTTTGTATTTTACATATAAAAGTTAAAAAAAAAATAGTAATTTTAATGTTAATTATGTAAGCATTTGAATCATAATTATTATAGTTCAGTAAATATTAATGACACGCGTGCAATATTATAGATTTAATTTTTTTTTTTTAACATTATAGTTAAATAAATCGATTTCGTATAAACATATAAATAAAATAGTTTATCAAATATAATTGTTTTCTGTACATTTTTTTTCTATCGTATAAGTCATTTAATACACATCGTTTTTCGTTTCTCAATTGGATAACTTGTGTGATCAACAGACAAAAGATAAGTACTGTTAGTGTTCAAATGTCAATTAAACTTTTACAAAATGCGAACGGTACATCGAGATTTTATTGGTTCGAATAGTCATTCCATTGTACGTTTAATTGTGTTATTGAAACAAATAATAAATAAATAAAATAAAAATATGATTACTGTCATGTAAACGTTTTCGTCTGAACCGGAGGGGACTGTAATTATTATCGAAATGGCGATGGCACGACGCGTTTCAGTTTGTAATTTACAACTCAAAACGCATAATAATTGATTACGACGGATGTCCGAATTCGTATCAGACGACTGATTTACAAGCCGAGGTACAATCAAATATTATAATTTGCATAATAATTTTAACGTTTGATTTATTTCTAATGATTATGAGAATATTATTTTATACGCTGTGATAATTAATTCTTTAGGCTTAAAAATAATGTTATACGTTTGATTTTTTTATTTAAAAAATTCTATTTTTGTTTAATTTTCGACTTGTATAGATAAGTAAATGAAAGTTGAATTACGATTGTTATTTTTTTTTAAAATAAAAGACGAAAAACATTTCGATTCCCTCGTAGAATCGTGACTAAACCGTATTATTTACAAGGTGGTTTAACTCAAAAACGGTACACACGCGGTTCGGTTCGGTTGTAATCATAAATGTACACACGTTAAAATGTTTTCCGATTAACGTTTTCAAACCTATTGTTTCGGTGTAATAATTTCAACACATTGGTTTTTTAATAAGTTCAAAAGTTAAAATCCGATTTTAGTTTCGTGAATTTTATTTTGAGAGACAGTCGATTTCGTTTTTAATAATAATAATAATAATAATAATACAAAAAACCGAATTGTAGAAAACTGAATTATTATTCTCTCCTCGTCCAATACCGCCACCGTTGCCGACGATTATTTCAAATAAATAATAATATTAATAATATTCGCTCGTCCCGGCGTACCTATACTCATCCCTTCGGCATACGCAAAGACACCGTCGGTTCTTATTCACATTCGGTTTTTATGCCAATACTTCGATCTCTTTTATTCATATTTATATATATACCGAATTATAAAATGTTTTTACCACGCCAATGAAATTCTCAGGGTATTGTCAAAGGTAAAGATTCGCGAATGTGTGTATTCGTTGTGCCGCATAAATTTATACGAATATACGAAAAGAAATATATATATTTTAAATATATATATATATGTAAACCCGATAGCATATATTTAGCGTGTCTGTCTAGCGTAATATGGAAATCTGTAAGTCATATCAATTTATACTTGTCATGGACTCAGACACGTGAGAGACATAGGTTTTCGCACTGCAATATAATATTTGTATTTTATAAAAACAACATTTCTATAACTGGATCATATATACGCATTATAATAAATAAATATATATATATATATATATATATAATTATATAAAATCTATTATAATGAAAGGCATTTATTTATTTTTCAACAATGTCGCGCGTTTAAAACAACTGCAACTATTGAAACGGATTTTGAGGAATTTCCATAATAATATTCATGTACATGTTAACAATAATTGTATACAAATGAATGATATTTAATTGCTGCGGTATTAAAGCGTAGGTAATAAGAACGTAATTGTCTTTTAGTTACTCGGTATGACTACTTCCACAAAACGAATTCCAGTCGACTATTAATTCGTAAGCATCAATACCTTGTAGACCGTTGTAAAAATGATAGATTGGTTTTAATTCGTGCGATCCATTATGGAACTTCTATTTCGGCGTTGAGATACTGGAGCACGCTCATATGGAAGTCAAGTTAATACGTCAAACACATTTATAGCAAATTTAAATCGGCAAAATTGTCTCAGGCCATAATATCGTGTAGAATAAACAGCATATATTTTATAGGGCATAAACAATAGAACGAAATTTCAAAAATTAAAGTGACTAGCTGAGAACCGTATAGAGGTTTTATTGATGTTAACAATTTAAAGTCGAGGCAAATGCGTTTAACGAAGTCCAATATGTATAATTTTATATTCTCACCAGGATATCAACTCGAGATGAATGGATTCAGTACGAAATTAAAATGAATACGATTTCGATATTTTAAGCTGAGTTTAAATACCGAGGTGTCGCTTAATGGAAATTGGAGTTATTTTGATATCATTGACATTACGATGAAATACAGAAAAAAGATCCTAATATCGTTTGTGCCTGCAACTGGTTTTTTAAAATGCGAATAGAACGTGAAAATAATCAATTTTGTTTCAAACATTATATAGAAAAATTCAACATTATATTAATTAAGAAAATAATTATCTATTGTTATTAAATATTTACTTATATAACTTATAAATAAAGTATTATAAAAGTTTTGAAAAAAAGGCACAAAACAAACTTATTTCTATTATTTTAGTGTATTCGTCGGAGAGATGAAGTACGCCATTTTTGAAGCAATACAATTAGCAAACCCGTTTTATTATTATTATTATTATTATTATTATTATTATTATTATTATTATTATTATTCTCTTTTGCACTATTATCGTTAAAAGTACATGCTCTCAAATGGCGTATATTTATCTTTATTTGTACGAAATTATTTCAATCCGCAGTAAACCCTTTGTAATTCCAATGGCATCAAACAAAAAAAAAACATATTGTAGGATACTTGCTATGTTTGTCGAAACCTTAATTTAAAATTATCAAATGCGTACTCACGTAGTCGAGTTATTAATTTATAGTGTAACGTTTATTTTTAACGTATACGCCTTTTGGGCATTATATACATTATGTGTATTTCCTAAGTAATATTAGACATTTTACAGTCAGTATATATATACACAAAATACCGAATTTTCAGGAAATAAAATTAACGGTGGAAATGTTCTCGGTGGAATTCTTCTTTCACTCGGATATACGAGAAAACAAACGAATTGAAATAAGAAAAAAAAAATACAATATAATGAATAGTTAAAATTGCGGTGATAATCAATTTTGAAATCCTGTCAATATTTCATAAAACACTCGTATTGTTTTTTTTTTTTTTACCATATAATAACTACGTTACACCCGTTCTTTTTTTTTTTTTATATTATTATTTATAGTCGAACACGCGAACAACCGATAGATTCGTTAAAGTGCAATATAAATATATATACAAATAGATTTGCCTGAGCGTTTATACATTCGTGATTTCGGTTCGAATTCCTTACGGTTGTGGTATTGTGTTTGGAACATACCCAGTAAGCTCGGGAAATGTACCGGACAGCGTGAGTTATTAAAGGCACGTTAATTAAACTTAATGATTTAGTGCCTTTATAGGCGATTCGACATGAAGATAATTCACCACCGAGTTCAAATAGAAAATATTGCGACACACGTTTAACTTATCGTTGTGAAAACCATTGGAAAGTGTACTCGATAGTATGGGGCCGATTAAGTCACGCGTTCTATTACTGTTAAATGAATTTTTTTTTTTTAAAAAGTCTTTGTTAATTATTTCCTTTATGCAATTATCTTACGTATCTTGTGAAATCCTTGGGGTAGAAGCGCGCGTGAATTGAGTTCATTACAAACCGTATTGATTTATGTTCGGCGCGTATTTCGAATTAAAAAGAAAAAGAAAATATCGTTTTTTAAAATATCAATTATTACATTTATTACGTTCGTCGGGGTATGTTCGGCGAGATGATTTCAGTTTTTTTTTTTTTTTTTATTATTCGATTTCATTGGAACTACTGAAATACACAACTGACATACGGAAGAATCCACTCTCTGTCGCCGGCGCGGTTGAATTTTTTTTTTTTTGTTTTTCCATCGTAAATTTCACGTTAAATTCTGTTGGAAAATTAGAATTCGCGTATAACGCGTATTCGGAACGCTAGACATTTTTAATTTTGTTTCTTAATTAACGATTCGCGTTGTTTCGAACGCGTATCCGTACAAACCGATACAGACGCGCCTATCCATTTAATGGGTAAAAGACGACGACACGCACTAAAATAAAAACCACTTTCGTACACAAAGTCGGATTTAGCGGTGTTGACGTACAATTTGATACTATCCGATGAGCGGAAATCAAAGGCGTAAATACAGAATAAAATCGCCACGCTTTATTTTATTTGTATTCTAAAGTCCGGGTAAAACGGAATCGTTTGACAATATTATATCCTATAGCAATATTATGTTTAAATGTCCCTTGAGGGCGGCGGCATTGAAATACATATATTTACTCAGGACGATATAAAATCCCAAATACGACTACCGGAGATAAGTGCCGAGTTCGTGTCGTATCGATATAATAAACGCTGTTATTGTAAACATAATATAAAATTCACATATTGATTAGGAGGGGGATGTTGCATTTTCGTAGTTTGAGAATTCTTTTCGCACGCGCATACGCGTCCTAAAGCGCGTGTTAAAAAAAAAAACTATATATATTCTATTAAATTCTATTAAATCTATTAAATTCTATTAAATTCTAATAAATATATATATATATATATTCTATTTTCAAACAGCGGATAAAGTTTTCGTCGGCCGCGAAAACGACGTCTACACGGGAATTCACATCGAATCGAATCGTATTATCCGCAGTTAATTTTCACGGTGTTCACCGGGCCACCGTGCTTTGCTTCAATCGACAAACGCAGGACGCGTCTCTAAATATGCGCCCGTAATCCAGTGTTTAATCGAGTTTTGCAAAAACGCGTTTTAACCGCTGATTCAAAATCGTATTGCGTTACGTTCGAACACGGACGTTATACGCCCACCTGTATTATACGAACTCGGCGGCGAATCGTTTTTTTGTGCGGCCCCGGTGAATCGGAGAAAAAGGTTTTCAGTTCTGTTCTCTCTCTCTCCTCACTCTAGTCCCTGTTCGAATGATGTTATAATAAAATATCTGTCGCCGCGTTGGCTTTAAATATCTACAATATCAGTGTTGCTGTTACGAGGGGGGGGGGGGAAATACACGTTATATTGTCAACTTCGCACCTCACGGGCGCGTCAACACTATTAGAATAACGTTGAACGAAAACTCGGCGTATATTATACGAGAGAATAATATTGTACGGATTGCGACGCGCAGAAAGACGTCACCGAATATACTCACAGGCATAGGCGGATCTACGGGGTGTGTCAAGGCACTCCCCATTTGTAAAAAAAAAAAAAATCAATCGATTTCTATTTAAATATTATACAACGGGCTATAGTATTGGTTATAGTAAACAAGTGTCGGATACTTAAAATATTTTAACTACAGTGTATTTTACGGAAGAAAATTATGAGCCGAAAAAAAAAAAAAATGCGTAAATCTGTCTACAGCCACCTCTCTATATTATACAAAAATGACTACAAAAAAAAAAAAAAAAGCCCGGGCACGCTCGAATGTAAAACTCTGGATCCGCCTATGCTCACGGGTATGTAATGAATTTTAACACATCGGAAATGGATTTCGATACAATCCCTCGTAGATTGCTCAATATTGTCCGTGCACCTGAAGCTTCCTCTGTTCCGTTTGATTTTGGTTATGCGCCCGTTTCCCCCACTTGGTACGGGCACCCGTGTAATTCGAAAATTCGTCGAGAAAAACAAAAAAATAATAATAATAACGTTCTTAAGCCCGGAAAACGGATCTAATAAAAATCCAACGCGTTTTGTAGCGCGCGTTTCGCGTACCCGTTATTACGGAAAGAACACCGTGGGGGAGGACTGTTCACGCTCCGCCGTTACGCGCAGTGTACGATATAATACCGTTACCAACGCGCACTGTATTCATATATACGTGCTCGGTTAATTTTCACCAATCCACGTAAAATATTTCAATTAGTTCGCCTCCGTTAATTTGCTTTGCTCGCGTTTCGTCCGTCATAAATCGTTCGCAGTTACCGCGGTTTTTTTTCTTTTTTTTTCTTCTAAAAAAAATAATAATAATAATAATGTTTGTTAAGACGACGGCTCGTTTCGCATACCGTTACGACGACGACCGGTTGTGTATCGAAAATAATAATTTCCCAAAAAAAAAAAAAACGTTCTGTACTCTGGTCGAAGACAAAAAAAAAAAAAAACCGTCGAAAAGAACACCGCGTTTTTATTGGACTCGACGTAATTTTCTAAAATGTCCGTTTTCATAATTCGCGGCGTGAGAATCGTTTTTTATTTTTTTTTTGTCTTTTCGTCGTTCAGCATGTCTTTGGGCCATCGTTCGTATTAACGCGGAATAATAATCGCGTTATATTTTTTAAACGCGCCGCTGCACACACACACACATATTTTTTAAATCGATAATGTTGTATTAGTAACGAGACGGATTTTTTTTTTTCTTTTAACGTTGTCCGTCGACAGTGAGTATACACAATAACGCGCGGTGTGTATACGGTATTATAATATATTTATCGAGGGGGGAAAATGATTTCCAACCGTCAATACACTGTTCGTTTTTATTTAACGCGTTCGAAAACAAATTGTGTTATTATTTTTTTTTTTTTTTATGGACGGCTAAAACGAAGAAAAAGTAAACACCGACAATGCAAATCAAATATTCTTTATGTTCACCGAATCCGTTAAATAATATTACGATTTTAACTATTTTCGTCAAAAACTTCCAAGTAAATATCGTTGTGTGTGTGTGTACGTGCGATATGACGACGGTACCGTCCAACATAGGAATATACGAATGCAATTAATAAATGGCGTTTTTAATAATCGCACGAGTACGAATTTTCGATTCGATTCAATCGTTTTATTTGACATTTTTTTTTTTTTTATATATATTAATTGTCCGCGCGGAGTAAACGACGGGTTTCCCGTTTGAGATTCGTATAAAAGGCGGGCGTAAGAAGAGCAAAAAACGAAACGTTTTAGATTTAAAATAATATTAAGAACAGAACAATATCTTGAATTCGGGTTAATCCGATAGGCAGACATTGTGTTGGACACGATATTACGAATTAATGGGGATAAAAAAAAAAAAAAATAAATAAATAAAATTCACGTGTTTACGACGAATAAGATTTTCCTTTCAAAACGAAAACCGCGAATTGTGCGATTTCTGTATACGAATACATAATATTAAATATAGTGTTTAACACCGGTAATCGTCAATTTCTAAAAAAAAAAAAAAAACAAATAAAAGAGTATTACGCGAATTTATTATTTACGACTACTGTTTTTTCTCTTTTTTTTTTTTTTTTTGACACGAAATAATATATTTCTTTTTTTATTTCGCAATAAATTTTGATTCGCGCGCGCGAACGCGAAAAAAAATTCAGGGTTAATAACATTTTTTTTTTTTTCTCGTCGTCGCACTCCGCAATTTGTTTGAATTCGCTTTGGTAAACGTACAACGCACGTGAAACGCGATATTTTACCTGTACGCATAAATCGTAAAAACAAAATGAGACAGAAAAAAAATAATCGATAATTAAACATTCAAATCGCGCGTTTCGGGCGATTTAAAGAAAAATCGATTTACCACGGGGCCTATACCGTTCTCGCGACTTGTTCCCGGTACCGTAAATGTTTATAGCGGTATTAGACCGGAACCACTCGCGGGGTCGCATAGAGCAGTGCTTCTCAACCTGGGGGCCGCGGCACCCTAGGGGGCCGTGGCCAGTGGCGCACCCAAGGGGATGGACTCCGGGTCCGGACCCCCCCCCTTGACTAGTGCAATAGTATTACATTTATAGATGAAAATCCAAATTCTGATACAACTTTCATATTTTTCTGTTAGAATTTCGCATACGATATAGATAACACCAGGTGTTAACAATTTATTGATTATATTATATTATTATAATATATAATCTATTTTTATTATCTATTAAAAGTTTTATTTTTCATAATGTAGTTTTTTAGACCCCCCCCTTGAAAAAATCCTGGGTGCGCTACTGGCCGTGGCTATATGACTTGGGGGCCTTGAAACATTTATTTCATTTAAAATATTTTCGATTATTCGGTTAGGTTAAACACGAGGTTCTTTACATTTTAATAATTTATTTGTGCGAAAAACAGTGCGTGTAAATTTAGTGTGCCGTCGAGAAAATATAATTAATGATTTCGATTGAGGGGGCCTTGACGGTTTTACATTAAATTTAGCGGGCCCTAATAACGAAAAAAGGTTGAGGAGTACTGGCATAGAGTACCATCGGTTCCGTTGCGGGGCGATGGTGACCACCGAAATGACTCGTAACCGCGCGCCATCGGCAATTGCACGCGAAAAGCCACTCTGTGACCACAGAGACTGGTACGTCGTGCGTAACGTGCTGTTCTGCGGCCACAAATCGCGTCGCGTTTAATGACGACGGTGATCCGCGAGATAATTCCCGTCCGTAATATTAGACGCTTAAAAAAAAAAAAAAATTAAATAAAGCGGTATACCTGTTTTTTTTTTTTTAAACACACTGTGTCCCGTACGTTTTAAGGCCGTGGCTCTAAAATCGACGCTACGGATTCATGGAATTTCGGAAAACGGTTATTACGACCTTGTCGCACGCAAAATTTAAAGTCCATCAGATCACGTGTAACCGTTCAGTATCAGTTCTTGCGGCGGTGTCCAAAAGTGGTCACGGTCACGATTTCACGACGAATAAAAATAACGCGCAGCGTATCGCGCGATTGAATTGTGCTCCGAGCAGTGGCGCAACCAGGGGGGGGGTCCCCGGGTCCGGACCCCCCCCTTGACTAGTGCAATAGTATTACATTTATAGATGAAAATCCAAATTCTGATACAACTTTCATATTTTTCTGTTAAAATTTCGCATACGATATAGATAACACCAGGTGTTAACAATTTATTGATTATATTATATTATTATAATATATAATCTATTTTTATTATCTATTAAAAGTTTTGTTTTTCATAATGTAGTTTTTTAGACCCCCCCCTTGAAAAAATCCTAGACCCCCCCCTTGAAAAAATCCTGGGTGCGCTACTGGCTCCGAGAATGCGACGGAAACGTTCGACGCGTAAATATCCACTCATACAGCGAATCGGTTGTGTCTTGAAGTGTTGAGTGAGTCTCCGGAAATCCGCCGCGATCGAATGCGCATTGCGTTTTCAATAATCGAAAATCGAGACGATTTCGGTTGTTTTTTCGCCTCAAAAAAAAAAAATAACGTCCACAAAAAATGTGTTCCTCAATGTACTACTCGATTTGTGGACGGATCGATCTTTTTTCCTCTTGCACGATAACGCGCCGGCGATTAAAACTTTTCGCAAAAAAAAAAAAAAAAAAAAAAACGATTCCCGTGCTCAGCCACTCACCTTACTCGCCTGATTTGAGTCTCCCCCCCCCTCCTGATTACTCCCTGTTCCCCAAATTAAAGACGGACGTGAAAGGATACCGATTTATATCGTATATTATATTGTATATTTAGATACAAAAAGCCGTGACAACGAAATCGAACAGTATTTCAAAATGGGAGCTTTCGAACGGCGTTTAAAGGCTGAAAGATCGTGCCAACACGTGTACTAGTTCCAAATGAAGACTATTTTCAATGAACAACTCGTTAAAAAACGTTTTGTAATTTTATAGCCACACGTCTTAAAACTTATTTTAAATTTCCATTGATTTTTTTTTCAATTTTATTAATAAAATAAACTTACGAGAATTAGTAAAAACCACATATACGAGTATCTGGTGCGGAAACGCTCGTCCTGCGGGATAAAACGGCCGGCGCGTGTCAAATAAATAAATAATGTTCTAAAAAAATGAAAATCGGTGAAAAAGTTCAAATATGTATTTTATATTCTCGAGCGGCGTGATGGACTCTATGTAATACGCACAGCGGTTTTACAACGACGTTTATTTTTTATTTTATCTTATTGTGTACAACTTCTCGACTGTATAGAACGAGTGTTGCCGATCGTTACGACATGCCCAATAAAAACCCGGTAGTAAATTCTGTCTAGTAGCTGCTCCGTAGTCATCCGCAGAGAGAATTCATTTTTCCATTTTACCAATAACGTTTTAACGCGTTACAGAAAAGAAAAAACGATATAAAAACGATAGCAACGCAATTCCGTCAGATCACGAAAATACGGTATTTTTCGGCGATTTCGGAAATAATAGTTACTAGTTTTTCAACGAATACGAAAAACAAATTTTTCAAAAACTCATAAAACACTGGTACAGCGATAGTTTCGTAAAATCACATTTACCCCGTACGGGATCGTTTTTCGAACACGATGATTTATCGTTGTTTTCATTAGTAATATTCTAAAAACGTTACTCTGTCCATACGTAATTCGCTAAAGCCGAAATCGACATAATTTTTTTTTACACACATATATATATATATATATATATATATTAAATTTACGTATTGACGTAGAATTATCGCGTATCGACTATTATTTATATCGTATTATTTACACTGACGATTATTTTATTTAACCCGCGTTATACGGGAATTTAGGTAATTGTTATTATTATTTTTTTTTTTTAAATAATAGCCTAAAATATACAATTATTTAAACTATAAAATAATAATTATAATAATTTTTTTATTTCGTTAAATACATAATTAGTTTGTGGATAATAATCGATTGTGCAACAAATCCGTTGCGTTAACATGATCAAAAAAAAAAAAAAAAAAAAAAAATAATTTTAATTTATTTCCTCGTTGTGTTATCAATATTTGTCCGATATTAAAATTCATCTACTTGTACAAAGCGCAAAAAAAAAAAAATAAAAAAAATATTAAAAACGGCGTTTAACGTTTCAATACAGTTATCGTGTTAACTACGTTTATGTACTACGCGAGACGTTACGACAAAAGCGAATATAACACACTTGACGACTGTTTTCGTATCCAGAATTCAACGAAACGAAGAAATATTTTTCCTTCTCGCGTTCCGACGTAATAACGATAATATTACACAACACTACGGATATGGTCAACCAGAAACGGTACGTAAAATCGGTTATTATTTATGTTCATCATAATTAATCGTTTTATACACCCCGTTTGTATATTGTAACGTGTTGTAGTATTTTCTCTGCTTATAAAATATATTGCGCGATCGCGTCGAATCGCCCAATGATTTACGTAATTATCCGGTATTTCGAACTCGGTTTCTTCTTAAAATCTACACGCGCGTCTCCGTCGACGCCGTTACGATCGTTCACGTTCGAAAAACGCTACGACAATATCGGCGGTAATTTAATATCAGTCAAAAAAAAAAAAAACGAAAAGAAAAACGAAAAAAAGGCGATTAACACGATTCCGCGAAGAAATGTATTATTAACGTCATTTTTTCCCCGTCATAAATGACGCCTTTCACAATAATAGGCAATAAGTTATTTACAGTAAACACTCGCATAATCCTATTAACAATTGAAACGACGGTTTTCACGTTTGACTCTTATTTATAACGTAAATCATTTGAATTTTTTATTCGAGAGCGCTCATTCTTTATTAATCAACAGCCGCGGTGTACACGTGGTTTATAAATAAATTCGTATCCTCTGTTTTCAAACCTGTGTTGACTAATCGTTTTTCGTACCCATTATTCATTGCGTACTCGTGTATATATTATAATACGCGTTTCACTAAATACCGCCGGTCGTGATATGGCGGTTGTGTTCCGGGTGTTGTGCGTGCTATGTATGAGTTGATGTGTTAGCCGTTTTCCGGATAATTATATCTGATGAATAATGTGATAAACAACAAAAAATAAATAAAAACCAATGCCTACCGAGACGTTTAATTTCGCGCATTCGGTTCCATTCATCCGCATCACCGGTGTCGTCACGTCGAAACGTTATGTCGACTAATTGAAAAATTATATTCGATTTAGAAACTACTGAATTTGTAAGAAAAAAAAAAAAACCGACAAAAATTCGACACTTTACCCGCCGAATAAAACAGCCTTTTGATTCGATTGAAAACGATTTGTTATTTTATTATTATTATTATTATTATTATTATTATTATTATTATTATTATTATTATTATTATTAATGCATTTATAAATTATAAGTGATATTTGATTAACCGTCAACGGTTAATAGGCGTACTGACTTTTGGATTTTCATTTGTCGTATAATAATATCTATACGCGTATAGTGTATCTGGACGATTAATGATGATATGTCCATTTATTTTTATCTCGTGTTCACCCTAAACGCGGCACATCTAAACGTGGTCATTCTTTACATTACTCGGTATCATTAAAAACGATTGATGAAATTGATTGAGTATTTGACCGTCAAAAGAGATATATTGACATTTTCTGAAAAATCGATCTCCGTTTCTCAGTGAATAAATTAGTCTTCGAATTTCTCTTTTGAAACTTTTCGACAGTTCCGTTAAACGACAAATACTCCTCCTTCGTAAAGGTTCCAAAACGTGATACGGATAAAGAAAATATTTTGTTCTAGCATATTATGTCTACGAGTTAAATTTATTATATTTTTCACTTCAACATAATAATAATAATAATAATAATCTCATCATTCACGGTAAATACCATGCACAAAACGTTATGAGTAGTTTTATGTTATTTCAAAAAAAAAAACTTATGCAGAATAAAATAGAAACAATTATTTGTATCCCAACGTTTACTGACAACAAAATTAATATTTTTATTTATAAAACTTGTAGATGACATAAGGTGTTTATTTTTTTTTTTTTAATTTAATTACTCTTAATTATGTTGAAGTAAAGCCCTTGTCTTGAGTGAATTTTTTAAATCTTTTCAAACCAACGGAGAAGAATACATTGAATGGGAATAAATATTTATTTGAAAACTTATAAAGTTTTTAAAGTACAACGATGAATATTCGATAGACATTTTAAGGTTTGAATATTTAAGCGAAATTTATTTTGTTTAAATTATAATAGAAATATGGAAAATTATGGCGAAAAATTCGTTTCGTAATTTTGTTACAAGTAAGTCTATCGGTTAATCTACTGGATAATTTTGTTGTTTGTTTATTAATTTAAAAATTATTATTTTTATTACACGTACTAGGATATTAGACGGAAAAATGTATTATTACCGTTTTGTTTTGTAGTAACAATCATTTATTAGATTTTACGAGATTTAATCCTAATCAAATTTATAAATACTAATTATTATATATAAGTAATAATAATATAATATAACTTATATATATATTAATATAAGTAATTTGTGAAATTCGAATGGAAATCTGTCTTTATATTGAAGTATAGTACGTGTCGAGTAATTTTTATAATATTTATACAGACTGTTTTTATGGCTGTATTTTTTTTTTTTTATAATTTCGTCGTCATTTATGGGACATTATTGAACCGAGAAATTTTAAAACATACACATAAAGAGTAGATAACGTATAAAACGCTTACGTGTGTATGCGTATGACGTATGACGTAAATCTGTTCCGCTTGCTTTTTATCACGTTTTTTTTTCTCGAGTTTATTAGTACAGTACGTTTTTCTTAAGTGATGTACATATATATATATATATATGTATACACAGTTTATATATTTATGTAAAGTCATGAATAATACGATAATTGGTTTTACTTTGGATTTCCTCCGATATTTTGAATTATAAACATTTATGGTATAGGTATGTAATTCACGCTCGCCGAATACCAAACGCGGTACGACGATAAATTTACATTTAAATTTTTCCTATCAAAATTCACACACGCGTATTATCACATACGTAACGATCGAATATTATTATTATTATTATTATTATTACTATTATTATGATCATTCGTTTACTGTACTGTCGTGTAATACGATTTTATTGTGGACATTTTTCAGATCGGGCAATGGTCCACGCACAGTTAACGTTGCTCCTATGGTTGTTGGCGATGGTGACAGACAACCTACAGAGTATGACGACTACCAATTCTTTAGCACGAGATATGCGTACGTATCATATTTTAACATTACAAATATAACGCGGCGCGCGCGCGTTATAATTAAATATATATTAAACAAAAAACATGTATACGGCATAAACCAGTGGTTTCGTCCAACTGTACTTTTGACAGCAATCGAAAACGTTGTTGGATCGCGACGATGCCAACAACAAACACTGTCATTATCGTAAGTCGATATGTTCGTTTCTCACTAAACCCTATCTCCGAGTGGGCAGACTGTGTTCGCTATCGAAAACACGTCGATGAATTTATAAAAATTCAATACGAGGGGGGGGGGGCGGGAGTCTACGGAAAACAGAAAAAATCTGTAAGGGGTCTACGGGACAAAAGAGTTTGGGAACGTTTGATATAAACTAGTAAATATAGTGTATACGTACAGTAGATCCAGTTACAGAGAAATGATTAAGGAAACGGACGATCTTTGACAGACGGACGGAGGGAAATTGTATATTGTGGCCTTTTCCGTCCACGAAAATCTCGACTTATGATTGATTGTACGCCACTCAGCCGCTGTTTACACGTACGTAAATTTTGTCGTCAAAAAATTTTGTAAAAATAATATATTTTAAAACCTGTTAACTGAAATTAAATTAACCATTTTATTATACGGTTTTACGTAAGTTGTTACACTCGGATACGTATTGTTAAACAGTGGCGGGTGGGCATATTTTATTTTACAGGAAATTAATTCAAAGGTTCCGTGCTCAAATGCGCCAACCTCCCCTCCAACGTCCCCGGGCCAATTATACGGCACAAAAAGACCACTCGTTTCACTCAATATTCGTTTATTTTCAACGCCACTTGTAGTATAATGTAATGGCATTATTATAGAACACGCGGTTTTATTTCTTACACAAAACGCTTAAGACAGACATTTTACAATCGTTATTGGAAATAAATGCAATTGAAGTTTCCGTACGCGTTGAAGACATTGGAATTGTCAACATTCACATATTATGTGCGTACTTTTTATTTGGCGAGCAGAAAATAAAATGAAAAATAATAACGCATAGACCTAACGTGCCAGATATCGTATTAAATAATAGTTTGATAATTTGACGTAGGAAAAGAGAATTAAAATTATTTAACGGTTTAAACGGGTCGACGAAAAATCTCGAGTAGGCTAACTGCACGAGATCACAAAACCATTTGTATTGTCCCGATTAGTTAAAGAATTCACATATTGAAATGGATTCCGAAGGTTTTCTTAGTATAAAATTCTTCATACAGTCATTTATCCATGCACAGTATACTGTATTATTGTTATTACGATTTGTCGAAAAAACAATTTTTTTTTTCTATCGAAAACGCAAAAATTGATTAGAATTGCGATAAATGTTAATGATTATTTGCCATTAAAATACGTATTACTTAGAATACAAAACAGATCGGATTTATTATTTCAGGATCGATATTGTGATGGGAATAAATTTCCCACTGCAAAATCAACTCGTACGTAGAATAGAATTAGTTTAAATGAATTTGAACACGTTTGATATTTTCCATCGGTTAACCAAAATTAAGAACATTTCAAATAGTTTTTTCTTTTTGATTATAAATAATTGATTAGAAAATGCATACGCTGATATTCAAGTAGGAATGTAAATAATACCTTTTAGCTATTATTTAGTTTCAAATTATTAATTTTTTTTTTCTTTTGCACAAGTCGTTTTGATGTATTTTTTTCTTTTATGACGAAACAATAATAGTTGTATAATGTGAAATTTAATTTTAATATATTTGGCCGAATCGCTTTTTTTATTTTTTATTTTTTTAGAACGCACACGATGAGATATCGACACGTCGAATTCATTTCGGGCCATAAACCAAATAAATTGATATACAAACGCGTATCGTAAAAAAAAAATAATTTCTATCGTGTGTTTCGAACATTCGATTATTATCGAACAAATTACACGTTGCCTCGATTTGTGCGTATACGTTCGACGTACGAGTAATATAAAAATATATTAATAGCCAGTTTTCTTCAAGTTTGAAAACAATGATAAATAACGTTTGTTTTCCGTCTACTTAAGGATTATTATTATTATTATTATGGAGGGATTTTTTTCATCTATATTATGTATAAATAAACGGTACAAAGTGAGGCTTATCGACGAATTTCACGATTTCTCAATAGGCTTATTAAGTAAAATATATATTGCGTCAAACAAACGATTTAATATTATATTTATAAATCGTCTGTTGTTATAATTATTAATGTTCAATGACAATTTATTCTAATAATTTGTATCATAAAATTTCAAATACAAGAATAACAAGGAGTAAAAGTTACTAAATAAACGTATATGCATAATTAAAAAAAAATAAGTATTTATATATATTTTGTAAAAGAGCTTAAAATGTCCATACTTATTAATACTACCTACCTATGCGTTATTATTTTTTTTCTTTTAATATGATAAAATATGTAGTGAAATATTCAAGCATATTATACGTTTCATACAAATATATTTCTTTTATCAGCGAAATGGGTTTTATGCATTACACGTTAAACAAGTTTTCTTTAGATTCTGATTCACCGCCGCCACTTCTTATTTTTATAACTGATTTTGAATATAAAAGGAAGATGCTTTTCCATTAAAATGAAAAGGCACGGCGAGCAAAAATATTATGTTATTATTTACGCGGAATTTTCGTTATCAAAGCAATGTGTAGCGCAATAATAATAATAATTAATATTATTACCGAAATTTATAATTATACATTATTTATTAGATTTCAACGTTGTAGTTTTGAAAACGTTTAAAAATGCAATTGAAATAAAGAAAAGAAAAACAAGTTTCTCGAAAATCGTTAAAAATGATTTCCAACGATTCTATATGTTTTATTATATAATTTGACGTACTTATTACATTTAATTTTTGAAATATTTTCAATACGAGTACATACGTATATTAGCAGTTAGATTATTATAGGGTACAGTCGGTTAAAATATATACGACAAATTAAGATTTGAAAAATAAAATGTACGACTTATATTATACGAATAATCTTGGCGAAAGATGCAATGCAAAAATAAATGTATGAAAATATTTTGCGAATTCGATGTGGTAACTCACGAATGAAAACGACCTAAATACTTTTGTGACGTTCACGTACTAGTAGTGTACTAGAACACACGATTTCATATTTTCGGATCATGTTGATAAATTAAACCAATACGTAAAAATCTACAAGATAATATCGATTTTACTATCGTTACGATAAAATAACGATTAAGAAAAAATAATTGAAGTGTAAAAAGAAAAGCGAAATAAAATTGCGCGCGTGTACTCCACAGATCCTACGAGTCGAATTTGTAATCGACAAGATTTCGTATTAGACAAAAAAAAAAAAAAAATAGAAAATAAATGTCTACAACATTCACAGTTAATTATTATTATTATTATTATTATTATTATTATTATTATTATCGTCGGATTTACATTTTCTTCCCCTGTCGTATAATATGATAAAACGTCATTTACACGTAACCGACAATGTATTTACGTGTTTTTCTTTTCTATATTTTATGAAAATAATGCAAGAAAAAAAATTGATTTTAATTAGACCAATGATCGTGCGTTCATATATGTACACATTGCATACTTACACAGGGTTTACTGTGAAAATTCCGATATTTCCTGTAGGTTTGCTATCCCCCGCGCCAATGATCGTAAACGTATATGACTATTATACGCGAGAGCGTTTTAATTTATTATTATTATAATTTATGTAGAATCGTATAGACAACGTTCGTATTATGTGACGTATCGAAACGATAATATATCAAACAAAAATAATCTATTAATAAAATCTAAAAACAATATATTATAAGCATGTTTTATCGATAATAATAGTAGAAGTAATAGTAATAATAATAGTAATAATAATAATAATAATAATAATAATAATAATAATAATAATAATAATAATTCGCTTGATGTGATCTGTTCACTGTTTTAGTGCCTAATAAATATAAAGTCGTATGAAGAAGTCGACTAATGTTTTTTTGACTCGTTCAATCAAGTCCATAGCTTGTAACGAAAGAATATACGACTATACTGTTGAAAATCACTTGTATTTTTCTTTTATTTCATCTTGAAGAGTTAAACGTTTACTTTAATAAGTAACTCAACTCGGTCGAAACCTTTGAAAATTGTTTTTTGATAAACTGGCGCGTTAACTAACTTATAATTAATTAATTCGTTAACTCAATTTTAACTTTTAAATACGTTAATGCTCAGCGCGTTTCGTTGTAAATACATTACGCGCTGTATAATTGTTATTGGAGTGATTGTAACTTGAAAACGTGTGATTTTACGTTTAGAATCTGCTAATTTACGAACGAAACTCTAATCAAAAGTATTTAACGCGTGAATTATTATTTATATTTACATTATTTGTATTATATTTGTATATAATATACTGAATATAATAATTTACGTATATCTACGTAAATTATTATTATGCAAGTATAATTGTGTAAATATTATTTTCATATGTATTATGATTTCAAACATAAGATATTATATACGTTACGGCCGATTAAATAAATATCGGGGAGGTTTTTTTTTTGTTTCAATCCATCACAATGAATTAAATTTTTTTTTGTATATATATATATATATATATATAAACCCATTTAATTAACATAATTTTACATTAGATTACAATTTGTAATTTAACGGCTTACGATAATAGTAAATTACGTTTTTGTTAAATTATTAATTGCTTATCAGGAGATTCTATTTCACCGCATTATTACCATATAATTATTGACGGCCGCTTATAATATTTAAAGATATACTTACTTACCAAAACAATTTCAATTTAAGTTTAAACATTTTTCAATTTTCTAAAAAAGTTAATTTCATGAAGTATGTATATCTTCAATTCCTATTTAAAGTTTAAGTGTATCCCAAATAACCCAATATAAATATATATATATACATATTTTAAATAACTTTCACAACACTCGAGGCCTTTGTTAGATAATATTTTAATTCCAGTTTGATGGGTAGATTTGTGTTGAAAGCAAAGTATTATACAACTTTTGTGTTAATTAAATGAATTTAAATTAGGCCTTTCCCCCCCCCTCCATTTCATCTCTTTTTCGACTTTCTGAGAATCTGTTCACTTGCTTCGGTAATCATATAAATGTAAATATTCATATTCGAAGTCATTGTTTTTTTTTTCCATAATTTGTCTTTTGCTGTTTAACTATTATATGAATATAATAGAACGTATTGACATTACTATCTATACATATAAAATCCAAATACCACTGACTCACTGATCGCTGTATCTCAAAAACTACTCAACGTACGGACTTGAAATTTGGAATAGAGGTTCTTCTCGTATTTTCACCGTGCAATAAGAAAGGATTTTCAAAAATGTTGCGTTTTAGTGGAGTAATTAACGATTATAATTATTCACCGCCAATACGTATTGTGCGGCACGGCGGCCCGCGGAGTTCAAGCTACCTGCAACCTACCCTTTTTGTTCGTCGTCGTCGTCGTGTAGATATGAATAATGATTCCGAGAATAAAATTGTTCCGAGGAGTTTATCGATAAAAATAATCTCATGCATCGCGCGTACACCAATACTCCTATTTTATTATAATGAACGATAAAATGCACACCGATAACATAAACCAATACACATACAAATTCTATTTATAGAATTAATTTGGACTTGCGTAACATATAAAATAATAAACACGTTCATTTCATTTGCACTCCGCACTACCAGCAGTTCGGACGTGCGTAAAACTGAAATCAAGCAAAAGAGGAAATCTTTGTTACGGATTGTCTTCGAAACTTCTTATCCAATTGTCATGCAGTTTTAATTAAGTTAGTTAATAATTAGTTAGGATTTGGGTAAGTTGTTAATTTTAAAGGATTTTTTGTATATATATATATTTATTTATTTTATATATATATATTTTTGTTTTTTTTTGGTTTTACCTAATTAAATTGTTTGAAGAAATTATTTGTATAATAGTTGTAATTTTTAATTTTTAACATTATATTAAAAAAGAACAATTTTAAAATATTTCATTTGCATAATTTACATAAATGTTTATGAAACACTTCTTATCATTGTATTGATTTAATTAATAGATTGTAAAATAATAGAATACAATTTTTTTAATAAATGATTTTTTAGGGAAGAATTCATTAAAGTGGATTAAGTTTGTTGTTGGGTTAATGGGTATCACTAATTCAAAGTATTAATTGTATAAATTATGATTTTGATAGATTTTGGAATGAACTTGATAATAAATAAATTTATAATTACAAAAATATTTACATGTAGCTATTAGAAAAATACTTTATAGGAGTACAAGAATAATAATAATAATTAATAATAATTAGCAAACAATTAGAAAACAATAAACAAAGAATTAGCAAAAAAATTAGCAAAATAATTAGCAAAGCAATTAGCAAACAAATTGTAAACAATTAGTAAAAATTAGTAAAAATTAGCAAAAAATTAGCACAACAATTAGCAAAACAATTAGCAAACAAATTGTAATCAATTAGTGAAAATTAGCAAAAAATTAGCACAACAATTAACAAAACAATTAGCAAACAAATTGTAATCAATTAGTAAAAATTAGTGAAAATTAGCAAAACAATTAACAAACAAATTGTATACAAATTGAAAACTATTAGTAAAAATTAGTAAACAATTAGCAAAGCAATTAGCAAACAAATTGTAAACAATTAGTAAAAATTAGTAAACAATTAGCAAACAAATTGTATACAAATTGTAAACAATTAGTAAAAATTAGTAAAAATTAGTAAACAATTAGCAAAGCAATTAGCAAACAAATTTTAAACAATTAGTAAAAATTAGTAAAAATTAGTAAACAATTAGCAAAACAATTAGTAAAAATTAGTAAACAATTAGCAAAAAATTAGCAAAACAATTAGCAAAGCAATTAGCGAAGCAATTAGTAAAGCAATTAGCAAATCAATTAGCAAAGCAATTAGCAAAGCAATTAGCGAAACAATTAGCTAAGCAATTAGCGAAGCAATTAGCAAAGCAATTAGCGAAGCAATTAGTAAAGCAATTAGCAAATCAATTAGCAAAGCAATTAGCGAAACAATTAGCTAAGCAATTAGCAAAGCAATTAGCGAAACAATTAGCGAAGCAATTATCAAAGCAATTAGCGAAACAATTAGCGAAGCAATTAGCAAAGCAATTAGCGAAGCAATTAGTAAAGCAATTAGCGAAGCGATTAGCAAACCAATTAGCAAAGCAATTAGCGAAGCAATTAGCAAACCAATTAGCAAAGCAATTAGCGAACCAATTAGCAAACCAATTAGCAAAACAATTAGCAAAACAATTAGCAAATCAATTAGTAAAAATTGGTAAACAATTAGTAGACAATTAGTTATAATTAATAATTAATAATAATAATAACTGCACTTGTAGTTAAATGTAATTAAAAGTTGTGCAAATGTATAATTGTATTAACATTAGCCAAAAGCCAAAGCGTTTTGTTTAACAAATTCATTATTATAAAATACCTCATTGATTAAACAGCTATATTAAATATATATACCAAAATATATGAAACATTTGACTTTAATTAGATTTTTGTATAGAGACTCATAAATTGATAACAACGTTATGGCACTAACCTAGCTGGACCAGGTCACTGTGGAACGGCGATACTACGATCACGCGGTGTGATACTATGTATCGGATAACGATAATCGATAGCGTTTCAAAGAATAAACGACGCGTGCGTCTTACCATTTTCGATTCGGTGTACTCGATGCGCGTGGTACGAATACGGAACAATTTGGTTTTGTCGCACATAAAAGGAACGGAGTAGGTGGAATCGTTCCAATTCGGTCCCTATCTGGACTAATATAAATCCGGCCCTGAATATATATATTTAGGGGGGCCCCGGGCTTCCACAAAATGAGGGCCTCCACTTAATGGGATTTTTTGCAACCAAGTATAAAACACAATATAATATTTGCAAAATAAATTTAAATCACAAATTGAATAAAATTGTTCAATCATTTATATAGTAAAATTAAAGTAATTTAAAATCGATTATTATGACTTGTAGAGTAGGATAAGCGATAAGCGATAAGGTATGGTTTTCAATTTTGAGAAAAACAGTTATAAATAAATACGTAACTTGACGTAAAAACAAATTTTTTTTTCGTGGTAATTATACATTATAATACTAGGTGATGAAATATACAAAGACTATGGGTTATTTCATACTTAAAATGTAACGAAAAAAGTTCCTTTTGACTATGATCGGCCTCAAGTATAAAGTAGAAATTTTAGTTTTTTGCTGTTTAACTATTATATGAATATAATAGAACGTATTGACATTACTATACTATATAAACGCACTGCTGTTATTTATCTTTCATCTTATAGCACACGCCAGTTATTATGGAAAAGTTCGGATGACTGAGAGAAGTGAATCGTTTGCTCGATAACAAAAATATGTTTTCTTTACGAATTATAATTTTGTACAATTTAAAATTTAAATTTGTTTTTGACAAAAATGTCAAATGATCAACAGTTTAACGTGTTCAAATGTGTGAATATGCCCAGTCATAGGCAATCATCGATGGCTGTTACTTAGGAAGGATTTTATTTAAATAATAGCTTTTCTATAATATATTAACGTAATGTTTAATTATCTCTGGATAATTATGAAAATTTAGAATTATCCACGAAAGTTTGGTCGTATATACATATTTGTTTTTTTTCCGACCAATTTTGAGTGATTGAATACAATATATTTTGCTTTAATATTTTTAGAAAACAGAAAACGTGAGAAAATTAAGTAATTAAATATTTTTACCTCGAATATGTTTTATATAATTTGTGTACATTATCTCGTCGTAAAACCTAAATAAAATTCTATTATTTTTTACTGTATACTTACCGACGACATTGGAACGTTTTTTTAGAAACATTATCGCAATTTTGAATACTCGCATATACCGTAACCGGTCAGTATTTTTAATCGCGTTGTTGATATAATATTCACAACTCTACGGAACTGTTTTTTTTTCTTTTTTTGGCTCTCCTATATTGTATATCGCAGTACGCGCTACGAAAGAAAATTCAATAAAACATAAAAAAATATGTAAAGTATTTAATTTTATTATTGTAACTACCTTGTACATAGTATATCTTTTACGTATAATAACATAGGAAACCGTACGATTTGTATAATTCATAAAGTCTTGGGTAATGAGGTCAATGAGCGTTAACCATTAACATGATTATATACACCGACTACAAAACAAAAAAAAAAAAAAAACAATAATAATTATAGACTTAACATATTTTTTTTTTTTGCACGCAACCGAACTAATGTACGCTAAATATACGCATGTACGCTTTGCAGATAATTAACTGTCGGTCAGAGTGGTTTTCTAAAACAAAATAACATTTACAATATTGTAGTCGATATTGCGATGACATCATTATACATTTTCATTTAAAAACATTTTTAATTGTAGTGTATTAAAAAGATAAATAAAAAATCATTTTTTTTTTTTTGTAAATGCAAATAAAACTTACGTAACAAGTGGCTTTTGACAGGACATATTTCTAATAAATTATCGTTTATAAATATCAATCAATGTGTGTATTTTAATATCGGTTGATAAATATGATTTGTGCACGCATATTACACATATTACAGTATATTAGCAGTATATAATTTAATAGGAATTATTTATTTTACAGTACAGGTTTTTTTTCATTTCGCGAAACTGATAGCGAGTTATCGGTTCTGTTCGTACAAAATGTTACTGATATTTAAGTTTTACAATACAAATTAAATCACACTCAAAGGAATTGTTCTGTAAAAATTATTATTTCATAATCAATAAGAAATATTTCTGCTCTTATAGGGTTCCATGATATCGAGTTCACAACGTTATTATACTTTCGTTTTAAATATTCGATATTATTTTATATCGTTTGCTTTAATAATAATAATAATAATAATAATAATAATAATAATAATAATAATAAAAATAATAATAATAAAAAAAAATATATATATGCCCATTTATGTACTTATATAGTTTGGTGTAATTCAATAATTTACGTGTCTCGAACATAACATAAAATAAATTATTCCGTAACGTAGTGCAGGTACATTTTTTTTAGCACGTGAAATAATTTTCTTATAACGTCTTCTCGACGTTGTTTTTAAAATTGTTTCATTATTAAAATTTCAACGCAAGAGGATTTGAATTTTATACACGTATATTAAAAATGTATAATCAGCATATCCCCATACATCTCGTATAAATTGCGGTTAGTTATGGTATTCATGTTTTCATGTCCTTTATTAATGTCAATCTCTTCTTCATCCATATTCTTTTTTTTTTTTTTTTTAAACAAGCATTGTGTCAACACGACACTACACTTAAAGCCATTACATATAGGAAAACGGAAAGTTATAATATTTTAAATGATAACGTAATAAAACACGGTAATAATACTTGGGGGGCTAGGGAACGACAACGAAAAATAAAATTACGACCGTTGTCATAATTCTAGGCTTTATAATACAACCGGAGCGTGCCTAGACTGTTATATTTACAAAATGAAATATATTTAATCCCCCGGGCATACAGACATTTTACAATATTAACCAATATCGACAAATATAATAAATAATTATAGGCAGGTATTGCGTTAAACTCATAAATTATTATTAGTACACGTTTAAACAGAAAGATATCTTGTAAAATAATAGTTTTTTTTTTTTAATAGTCGTATAGAACAGCTTCCGATTTATATTATCCAATAGAAGAAAAAATTTTCAATGAAAACAAACACGACGTAGATATATATATAATATACGACTTTTTTCCCCACAAATTCGATATGTTTGCATAAATAATTCACAAATATCAAATAACTTAATTTTTCGATTATATCCGAATGCGCATGTATGTATTTGTCGTTGAACATTATCAATACATATTTATCGGTTTCTCATGAGTTATAAAATGTCTCGCTTTAATTTAAAAAAAAAAAATGGTTTGCAAACTATCACTTTTATTTATTTCAATCTTTAGAATTGCACAAAAAAAAAAAAAGATATATAAAATTATACGGTTTGGAATAAAAAAAAAATAAATAAACACACAGAGTTAAGCATAAAGCAAACGTTTAGGTTCTATACCGAAATTATACAAACGGTTTTCTACAAATTGGATTGTGTGAATAGTGAATACATTATGCAAACTCGTACAACCCCATTTCTGCTGGGAACATTTAAATGGTTCAGTTGAATTTTCTTGAGTAGAAATAAACTTATTTACTCCACCAAAAGGTACTATTCCACATCGACGAATCGTGAGCATTCCTACATTTTACTGTTGGTGATACAATCATTAGTTCAAGATAACAAAAACTCGCATGCGTGTATCAGTAGCGCACCCAGGATTTTTTCAAGGGGGGGGTCTAAAAAACTACATTATGAAAAATAAAACTTTTAATAGATAATAAAAATAGATTATATATTATAATAATATAATATAATCAATAAATTGTTAACACCTGGTGTTATCTATATCGTATGCGAAATTCTAACAGAAAAATATGAAAGTTTTATCAGAATTTGGATTTTCATCTATAAATGTAATACTATTGCACTAGTCAAGGGGGGGGTCCGGACCCGGAGTCCATCCCCTTGGGTGCGCCACTGGCGTGTATAAGTCATGCGACGATAAGCCGACGATTCTTTCGAAAATAAAAATCAAATAAATACGTTTCAAAAATACAAATAGGATCTTATATGAAATTTGTTATTCGCGTTCAAAAATTGTCATGTTTTTTTGTTTTTTTTTTTCATTTATTCGTAAATACAATTGAGATATTGGTGTCGGAATTCAGCAATTGCCTAAACCACTCATTTACTTTGTCCGCCATCGCGCGACAAATTGGTCGTATTTTTACGTAATTATAATTGTGGCGATATATTTTTGACATTAGAGTGTAATTTCCAAATAACCGATATGTTTTATACGATAGCTCGCATATACAAGCATATTGTTTTGATATAAAAATTACAGAAATCCATTTGGTCCAAACGAAGATTCTTCAGTAATGTTAATTATGTATATTATTTAGAATTATAAGCAGTTAATGATTGTTTAATGGTTTTGATGATTGACGGACAAAGGAAATATGATTATGCTAATAGAAATAGTTATGTGAACATTGTTTTTCTGTATAATATTGTTGATTCCGTTCGAATGCTTAATAACAATTCTAAGACAAACTATTTAACGGGTCGAGTCGAGAAATTTAATTACAATGTTTTTCCAAAAACTTTTGCTCCATGATTTTGCAATTTAATGTGGTTTCATATACTTGTTTGTGTGTTTATATATATATAACTGAACAAAGCTTTTGATTTTACACAATATTTTGGTCACTGTTATATGTTATTACATGTTTGATCCCTCGAAATTGAAAAGAATCAACGTTTTATTTTTACACGATTTAACAAAAGCTACGTAATATGAAATGGTTCATATTACAAACATTTTATTTATTTCTCTCCGTAAATAAATGAATTCTTATGTTATGTATAAAAGGAAAACGCGACTGACTGACTGACTGATCCATCAGCAGCGCACAGCTCAAAAACGCTGGACAGATTAGGTTCATATTCGGCATACGGATAGCTGTTCCGACGTGGGCATTTGATTTTCGAAAATTCTATGCCTAAAGGTTTTATGAGAAATCCGGTCATACAGGAAAGGTATTGTGAACCACAAATTAGAAGACGTAGTTACGTATCTAACGTAGATAAAGGGGGTTTAGTCTCCGAAGATCAAAAAAACATTTAAAACAGAACAATCTGACGCGGGCTACAGTAGATAATAAAGCTGAATAAAACCTTTCATACCGGGTACAACTGTTCACGGGCGAAGCCGGGTAAATTCAGCTAGTGAATATATAATTATAATACTACAATTTGTATTGCGAAGAATTTAAAGAACTGCAATAGGTTAATTAATAACGATTTCTCAATGATGCGAAGATTAAAGATAAAGAACGCATTTTGTCCGGATGTTTGGTAAAAACTATATATTTTTTTTTTTTTGTGGAATATTATAAAATATTTTGAATTCTTGATACGTTATTGTTAACGGGTATTGCAAAACGTACATAATAATATTTTGTAGTGTGCCTATACGTATATATGGATACGTACAAATATTGACTTTCCATCAAACGGTTTACAGATTATAAAGGTACAGAATGAAAAGGGTACAATATGGCCCTTGCGGCGTAAACGAATAAAAGAATACAAGAAAATATAGAAACGGAAAAGTGTATTCGACTATAAAATTAAATCGTTAAAATGAGACGTTTAAAATTAAAGAAAAAAAAATAGTATTAATAAAGCACACGGAGGACACAAACGCAAATTAATATTTATAATTTTACCTTCTTATATATAATATATCGATCACGATATAGATTCAACGTGTATTCACCGCCTTCGGTATTGTACAGTACTGAAAGTATTACATGTACGTTTGAATTTTCGAATAAAAGCAAATAAAATTATAATATCAAGTACGAGATGCGAATATAAGAGAAATGAATATTTTTTTTCTCTGTATTGTTTTTCCTGTTTTGTTGTATTTTATATTTTATTACAGAGAGGAGGTAGAAAAAAAAAGAAAATTTATGATTTTTATTCTTAATAAGCCTTTATTCTTTTACGACATTAAGAATGGATTAAAAAAAATAATAATTTTCATTCTCCTCTAATTTAGATACTAAAAAATGTGACGTTTATAATTACGTGTATGAAAATTAGTTCGTCTGAGATAGTTGATTAACTAGTAACAAATAAGTGCTATTTCATTTCATATGGATAACGAATATTATTTTTATATAAATAAACATGTGACGGTGATTTTAATAATTAAACTTTTTCACATTGTATATTAAGATCATATAAATTTTATATAATAAAAACATACGTTTTGTTATACAAAATAAATTGTTGGTTTTTGTGTTGTCTTTTTCGTCTTCTTAAGCTTTTACGGTTTTAAGAACCGCTTTTTTCCGACTACCAAATTCGTCCGTGTGCTATAATTTAGTTATATAATATTAACGACAGTCGAAAACGTTGAGTTATTGTATTTTTAAGAGACGACCGACTTTTCACCTTCAACATTGTTTAAATAATAAATATTTTATTATTAAAAATATTTTTATTAATTTTCGTTAGTAAAAATTGTTATATTTTTTTATTACTACACATTTTGTAATGTTTAGGCTTAAACATTACAAATTAATTAAATTAATAGTGGAAGGCAGTTTTTGATTTGTATTGTGCAATTGTGGGAATTTTCACTTAAGATAACAAAATGGTTTGGTTTTACTAGAACGAAATAATATATCCACAGTTCCATAATTGTTATAAGCGTTAAATTATTATTCTAACGTTTCAATTAATTTTTTTTTTTTTTGTTTTGCGTTTCATCTTTGAATACATTCTATTTATAAAATATGTACAAGTGATTGCTCGCATGCATATCGACACGTGAATCGAAAACCAGTAAATTCCCGCGATGACTTAAGCGCGCGTACATGTAAATACAATGGCCAGATTTATGAGTTCATAAAATATTTAATAAACGGAGAACGAAAATAATACGTTTTTATGGAATCATTTAGGAAAACGTATAAATAATATAGGGGAAATTTCAACGAACATAAGCATAATGATCACCAAACATATTACAATCCAGAAGACTAACATCGAACTTGTACTGTTTCGAAAAGATTTTTAATCTACTAAATTATTTCACACTCTAAAAACTTTTAAGGAGCACAAAAACAATATGTGCCGCGCGTATAAATACTTTGTTTACCGATAAAACGAACGATGTTGTGGTACGAGTATTTCACGCGCCATCGGTTTAAATAAAATAATATGAAATAACGAATTTTCCAGTAACTGTTCAATATACTGTTAATCAATAACATTGTATCTGTGATAAGGATGTTTTCGTTGATTACGTTCTATAATTTGACAATTTAATCGCCGAAGATAGGTTAAGTAAGACAAAACGATAATTTTAAGAAAACAAAAAAAAAATTCAAACGAATAACCAATACGTTTTCACGCAACAAAATACGATATTATATTTTCTATTATTAAACAATGCGATCACATTTACTTCCGAATGACTTGACGAGTTCCTCTCGAATGTACATCCGTAATGATAAAAATGTAATTACTCAAGCACCGCTACCCCGAGACGGTATATTATGATTTATTCACATGTCGACGAGTTTCATAACTACTCTTGGGACGCTCGGCAAAAGACTAATATTAATTTTCGGATAAATGCGTTTTGTAGCGAAAATATTATACGTCTATAATATAACGACCGAAATTCAAACGAACGCGTAGTGGCGTTTTTACGAAGGGTCAAGCACCCTCCGGGCACGTAAACGTGTACGAATTGAACCCGGTAAAATACTCTATACTGATGATACATGATTGCGCTGTATTTCTTTTTATATAATATATTGCTTACGAATCGTATTGAATCATTAATACTTCGGAAGATATTCCGAAATCAGTCTATTTAGAATCAGGAGCGGAGTGGAAACTAAATCCAGGCCGGCCGACTGTTGTTCATCTCAATCCACCCAACACACACTAATTAAAAAAAGAAAATGTTTTCTGTTTTCTCTCTCTCTCTCTAATAACAATTCCACTTTAAAAATTTTTTTTTTTTTTGCATTTATTTTTAATACAAAATTATTGTTAGATTTGTTAAGTATCAATATTGATATAAATTAAAAAAAAAAAAAAAGAAGCAAAACAACCATGGTCCATCGTGCCAATAATAATATGATCCAGGCCATTTGGAAAAATTTCCATTTTCCACACCGTCCACTACGTCCCTGTTTAGAATAATTAAGTCGGGTGTAGTTTATGGACGGACCCGATGAATGCCATATAGAAAATGTATAAAATATAATGCACAATATTCTACGTGTCGAGAATGTCTATTGTTTAGAGTGTATATTATACTAGACACCGGCCGAGTACGCACATAGGAAATCAGTGAAAGTATTTTAAACCTAAGAATTTTGACGAACAACGAAATATAACGCTATTCGTATTCATTCCAGTCGAGTGTAAATCAAACTATTTTGGAACACGATGAATAAGTTTTTTTAAAAAAAAAAAAAGGTAGGGGAGTGTTGTGAATGTCGCTTAAGAGAACTACTTGAATAAAGATTTTAGAGTGTAGTGTCATCACTAATAAATTTAAAAACAATTATAAATCATCGAATTCGATAAAAACGATTCTGAACGGATTTTCGGTGTAACATTTTGAGAGTGTAACAAAAAAATTAACTCTTTTTATGAATTAAATACCTCAAAACCTATAATTCCTATAAATAGTCGAATGTTATAAGAAAGTTTTTGAAATTTGTTTTTCTCTTTAATATAATATAATGTTACACATTTGATGATTATTTCAAGTTTCTACACCAATTAGTTTCAATATTACTAAGAAATAACGACGGAAAATTTCGACAAAATCGCCGCGCGATTTTTACCGTTTTTATGTGTTATTATTCGGTAGTTTTTTTCTGACACGCTTGAACAAATCGATAGAGCAAATCGTAAAACGACCTCTTCAAAGTATCCCAATTAGATGCAATCTGCTACCTGAAAACAGATATGACTGTAAAGATCGGAGCAATATTTCTGGTAGAATTTTTGTGTACAGACATAAGAAAAGAACACATCATTGTAATACCAATACGTCGCTCCTCGCTCCGCTCAGAATCTCTAAAATACGATTTTCGACGAATAAGACGATTAATTCACACGGGCTAGGTTATCGCTTTGTGTGTGATCGATAATATTGATAAACGTTAATTGGAACATAATTTATAATAATATTTATCGTTGATAATACTTGAAATTTTATATCGGCAGTTAATAATAAGTTCATCGACCATAGACGGGAACTTGATTTTGTTATATTTGTTAATATTGTAGTAGAAAAAAAATATAAGTGTGATATAGCCATGTGTAAGTTATAAATATACGGTGATCGATTTTGGCCAAGTGGTTCCAGATGTTACGACAAGAGGCTGAAGAGAAACAGAACTTATTATATTCAGAGGAAATCGATTGCACACTTCGGACGTTCGATATTTCTGCTTCGATACGTGTTCAACGAGTACGTGGCGTTCAACTCGTGTGCTTTTATATATATATATATATATATAAATACTCGTATATAAGTGAAATTATTATTAAATTTAATATAATAAATTAATAATGCTACTTAATACTTAATACGTTTGATATTATTTATTATTCATTTGCAGTATAATAAACGGTATATTATAACGCTTTATAACACGTTCATATCGTTTAAATATAATGTAATAGTTATATGTTTTCGTTTTTATATGATATGTATAATATATTGCTATATTTATTATTATTGTTGTTTTAAAACTACCGTAACGCAATCGGTAAAACAAATTCGAAAACTTTTAATAAATTATATAACGGGATATATTTTCAAAAAAATATAAAACCCTAACCTAATTTTATTTATTCAATGATATATTGCTAACGAATGATAAAAATTTCAATTTGAATGTTTACGATAGTCTGTGCGTCTCCGTCCAGCATTTGTGCTTGTGTAGTAAAAGTGCGTTGAGTTCATAAATTATTAAATATTATTTGCTATAATGCATATGTACGTAGTATATATCCGATAAATAATGGTATTACAATTACGCGTGTGTCATATTCTTAAAACAGATAAAAATATGTTATTTGTAATGTTCTCATCAATATTTATGTTTTGAATTTTTTAAACGATTGTTTATTATATATTATTTAATGTCGGGTGTTTTTCCTAGTCCATATACAGACGGTAAAATAACAAAAAAAAAAAGTCTCTATGAATTATTTGAAAATTGAACGCGAACATTATTTTAGGAAAACACACCGATTTTTCTTTGCTCGGCGTTTAAAAGAAAAAAAAATGAAGTAAATACATAAAAAAAAAAATATTCGAATTTAAAACGATAATGTTCTACTTTACGTGTATTGTAATACATATTTAATCTATACTCGTATTTTTATTAATTTATCGCTTACAATAATATTATATGTATTTGTCTTTTACGCACTCAGTAATAAGGTAGAAACGAGTGAGAAAGGAAATTACAATAATAATAATAATAATAATAATAATAATAATAATAATAATAATAAAATGAATAAACGCACACTGCAGGGAGAAAATTATAAAACGCGACGAAGTGACGAAGTAGAAAAAAAAATACCAGTGTTCTTATGAATTCACCGAGGCCTTTATTGGTTCGTTGGAAGTATTTAATCAGTCTATTTTTTTTTTTTTTAATGACAAATTCCAAAAATAGGATTTAATCGTATACGGAAAAGAAAATCGGAAATCGAAACCAATTCGATAAATGTAATTGGATTTTGCCGTCATTGGCAAAACCAAGTCGAAAACATTGTGTGCGTGTGTGTTCGTCTCCCAATAAATATAGTTTATAATTTATTTCAATAATTATCGTTTTCGTAACGATTATACGCTGATAAATAAATAATAATAATTCGATACAATTTTAATAACGATGGAATTTAATTGAATTGTCCGTTAAAAATTTGTCATATTTGAACGTAATTAATTCATTCTAGAATAATATCGCGTATATTTTATCATTATCTTGACGTTTATGTTCGAGTACGCGATTTCGCAGTAAAAAAAAAAAATAATATTTTCTTTATAATATAATTTATTATATTATATAATAAATTATATTATATTATACAGCATATTAATTATGTTATATAATTTAAATTTCAACTGGTCATTTTCCGTACAAATATTTATTTTATTAATTATACAGTGCACGCGCACGTGATGAATTTAATTCGAAATCGAAATATTTACAATTATAATATATTATATTGTTAACGCTTACATATGAAAAATGTCTTGATTTGAATTTTAAATAACCGGTATATTGAAAGGTTAGAGCTAATGTGTAATATACGGTTAGCTCATATATCACGTTCATATTTTAATGTTCAATGATATATCATGTTCGTTTATAAAATGTATTGAATAAAATATTTATTTAAAAACAAAATTAATAGCAATTTACGTAGCTTTTGTTGCTTAATCGCATAGACAATTTTTTTATTATATTTATTTTACTCTTTTGAACACAATTGTTTTTGCACAATTATTTGAAAGTGATAAATCGTTCTTTTCATTGTTCTTGAGTATATATTATATAAATGAACACTTTTTTTTTTTTTTATAATTTATCATAATGATAGCGAAAGTGGAGAAAAAAACAAAACAAAACAAAACAAAAAAAAAAAAAGAAATCATGACGGTAAAACAGAGAATTAAATTAGTGATAGAGACGTGGACGATCATTTATCGCGTAATATTATTATTATAAGGTTTATTATTAATTCAATCTGTTCAACCAACTGCAGATTATTCAATTGTTATTAAATATCAATGACGCGACTACGTCTACGTCGACTATTAATTACTCTATCTTTGAATATATTATATCGGTAAGTATTTTCAATACCACTTGTAAACACGCTTTTTTCCACGTGTGTGGAGTTAGTCCATATTGTCAAAACTCTTCCAAACAATTTGTGACCTCCTTGTCTTAATTTGTAACCATTTGTAACCAAGTTTTTATAATTTGTAACCTCACCAAAGCAGAGTTATGAATAGTTTTTCAATGGAAGGCTAACTTCACGGCAGCCCCCCCCCCCCCAATAAACCGAATAGTTTCAAACAAATTTTATTATATTCATTTTAATTTGTAACTATTTGTAATCAACTTTTCAGAATTTGTAACCTCGTACTTTACGAGATTTCGATTTTTGAAAATGGGGGAGGGGGCCAGCCCCCCATGTTAATAAAATCATCTAAAAAATATTGTATCCCATCCTACTCGATTTGTAACCAAGTTTTTATGATTTGTAACCTCACCGTTTCCGAGTTATGATCGATTTATTAATCAGGGGCAATAGCCTCTCACGTTAGAAGTAAAACTTGTTAGGTATATAATTTTAAATGTTTGTGAATTAGTCAAATATAGTGGCAAGATGCTCAAATAACATATTATAAATTATTAATTAAATTAATAAATAAATTGGAATATGTTGTAATTGATGTGCACTCGTGTCTATGAATATTTCTTGTTATAACCATGTTGAGAATGTGTAAACAATTTTAAGGGGCATCCGGCGATTCCATTTTCAGTAAATTATTATAAATTAATTAGAGACACTAATATTAATAACGACAGTTTAAATGTATTTATATATATATATATATATATATATATATATATATATATATATATATATATATATATATATATATATAGAACGGATACGGAATCGTATTTGTTGGCGATGGACAAAATATAAACTAAATGTGTATAATACAGGACGACTTGTGTTATGATAGGATTACAGTCTAAAATTAAATCTATTTAAGTATTTGCCGACAAAACGCAGCCAACACGCGTGGACTACAAGTTGAGATCACTATAGGAAAATAATATTTATAATAGCAATCATAGATACAATAAATGACCGCAAACATATTTGTGAAGATTTAACCGCTGGCAAATTTGTTTCGTTTAACATTAAAGTAAGAAGTCGGATAACTGTATGCGTCGTATATGTTTTAGAAATTTATTGCGAATGCTAAATAGAAATAATCTACACTTAACTGGAGTATAATAATATACTAATAAATTTTTTGCGCACAATATGTTTGCCACTAATTTATCATTTATTAAACGAACAGGTTATAATTATTATTTTTTTTTTTTGCGAAGAATTATCGACGACGATTTTAAATAAAAGCATAAAATAATACTAAGCGGTATTTACCGTAAACACAAATATTATCAGTTAAAAATGCTTTATGAATGCTAAAAGCTAAGTGTAAAGTATTTTACTGAACACTGACTTGACATTTAGGATATGAGATTAAGATATAAATGAGTTATAAGTTTACTCTGTGTAAAAACAAAACGGATTACATTAAACTCTGGACGCGCGAAAAAGTTATTTTATTTATTTTATTGATTTTACACCGCGTTTTTTTTTTTTAAAAAAAAAAAACTTTAAAACACAGAAAATCTCTTCGTTAATTGTTAATCGGTTTTCGATAATACTTTAATTCACAAAATGCGCAATATGTTCATAATATCGGATAATAACTAATGTTTATTTAACGATTTATTATAATCGATGTTCTTGTAATATTAATAAATCATTCGCATGTTGAATTGCAAAAAAGATAAATAAATAAATAATGCATATATAATATAAAATGTTTTTTTTTCATTAAACTTGTAAATATATTACAATAAATAGTCGATATAATATGAAAATAACTCAAGCTACTTATTATTATTATTATTCAGGATAATATAATAATTTTTCGGGATTATTTATTACAAAATAAAAATGCAAATTATTGACCGTAATGATCAATGCCGTTATTCGTTTCGTGCAGATGAGAATATTGAATGCACCCGAAATACGTTTGCCGTGGTATGATTAGCATCTACAGTGAAACTTTTTTTCGAAAACAAATCAATACATGATGCATTGATAGGAAAATGAATTGAAATCCGTGTATAATAATATGTAAAAACCAACAAAAGCGTTTGAATGAATAATAATATATCACAAGACGCGGTGTGCCCTACTGATTTCGATTGAATTCCAAATGAAAACAGCTTCCAAAATAATAACGTATAGTGTAGTTAATCTTAATTGTTTGCGTATTGAAAACGAAAAAAAACTCTCAATATGTCAATTAGACATAATTTTTTATGTTTTTTTTTTTTTTATACACACGAAAATCGCGAACCGATGCGGATGAATTTCGCCGAATCGAATCGTTATTATTAAATTAAATAACATTCGAAAATAACAATAATAATAACAACAATGTCTCTAGACAACGCACGGTCGTTTAAATGCGAAATATGAATTATATGAAACAATATTATTGCGATGTTTACGAGGGAGGAAAACGAACGAAATGTGTGTCATAACGCGGCGAGAAAACATTACGTTATTACCGAGTTGGTTTTGGTTAAGTACTATAATCATCAATTCCAAACTTTATCCATTCCCGGCGAGTGGTGCGCGCGACTGTGTTTTTATTTCCCGTGCCCTAACTCGCAAAGTAAATATTATGCGCGTCTCGGCGAATGAAAAACGCGACGAACGAATCGAAGAATTTCATTCGAAATCGCGATAATTATTAATTTTATTATTATTTCACTGGCGGCAAAAATGAAATAACTTTACCGGCGGTTGTGTTGGGGGGAAAAAAAAATTTTTTCGTCCATTCCCTCCCGCCACACTGTACACGAATCAAGTGTTCGTGTACACATCATGCCGCACTACCTACGCCTACACTTTTCTGATAGCCATCTTAGCTGCTTTTCTCGCTGGCGTTCACGAATTACGAATAGGAAATTAATGGAATTTTATCATGTCATCGATACGAATGGAAACCAAATATATGTGTATGTATATATATATTCTTATTTTTTTTTTTTTTTTTTGCAATATAACATATACTAATATTTTTTATATTAAAAAAAAAAAAAATTCATTCTCTGTAACGTCGCTTCCGCAGAGTAGGTATATTTCATTGTCAAACGCCGTTGACCCGGTTACATCGTGTTTAATGCGTTGAATTGATCGATGAAAAGGATAAAAAAAAAAAAAAATCACTTTAATAAAATCAAATAGCTGTCAGACGTCGTGGCGTAGACACACTTGTCACACGAATACGTTTTTAAATGGTTTTCGGTATTTCGAGATCGACAGTATAAATATAAAAACAAAATAACGGAGAATTACTCTATAAATATAATATATTATTATCCTTATAAATAGTTTTTCGTTCTCCAATAGCCAATATACTTGTGTATTCCGATCCCCTAAATATTTTTTTTTTTTTTTATGATATCGCCGCTGTCATCGGTATATTTATGTATAGTTCTCTAATATATTATGCAGATTTTATTAGAAGATCGAAAACGGTGTATTTTGTTGAAAAGGATTTGAAAAAGCGAAGACGATTTTCACGTATTAAAATTAAAACGTATGCGGATAGTGTACAACGGTTATGATATACGACACACTCTTACCACTAATAATAATAATTAATAATAGTTTATTTCGAGTTCTCATTTTGTTCAGAAAAATGCGTTTTTGTTGTTCTCTAACAGTCTAATGCATTGTCACACGTATTCGTAGAACATACGAACGCAATATAATATTACCACCCCGCGCATTTATTGGGAAAAAAATATAAAAATATTTTAATTCGTATATGTTTTTGATACGGTTTGAAAGGCGTAAAAAAAAAAAAAAACGATGAAAAAATTATTGAATATTTATATATTCGTTTTATAATTGCATATTGAATAGAATAAGCCAATGAGTTAAAAACGGGAAACGGGACGAAACTAAATTGTTTTTTTTTTTTTTTTTTTTTTTATATAACGTTACCGTAATATAATGTCTGTGATAAATTAAAACGAGTTTTCCTGATCTAAATAGAACGAAACTTTATAGATTATTATTATTATAATTCGCCAATAATTTCCCGATACGCAATTGCTTTCGTATTCAATAGGACAATAATATTAAATAAAAATAAATATTAGTCGGCGTGGAGTGTGTCGACGGTTAAATACAACAAATGTTGGAATCATCAGTGTGCCGTGAGATCAAATAGGTCGATAACACCGTAATCGAATAAGTAATTTTATTTTACCACGGGTCTCTATAACAGTAAAAAATTCACGTCCTCCTCCTCCTCCTCCTCCTCTCTCCGATTGCTTGCGCCAACGCGTCCGTTTATCGGTTTCACCGTACAAGTAATTATATTATATTATACATTTTTACGCGTGTATTCGCGATTCCGCGTTGGATTGAACGTTTCGATATTTATCACCACCACCAGTTTATAAAACATTTTTATGCTCCTGTTGTGTTTGAAATTATCGAAATAAAAAGAAAAAGGAAAAAAATAAATACATTATCACATTTTTACCCGCAGCATAAGCGTTCATGCATATATGGCGAACGCAATAAGCGTACCCAAATAAAACAGTATTCGATACAGTAAGTACAATAAGACGAACGGTAATGTATTTAAAGCATCCCCCGAGATGACAACGTTTTATATTCACTCATCCGAAAAACCAATCGTGTTTATCGCGCGACTTACACACACACGCACTATGGCCGGCATTCGATTAAATATTAAAAATGTCCAACGAACCGATTTGAATTGTTTAAATCGTCGGTGTACGATCGGAAATAGACCGATTGAATGAAAAGTACAATCAATTACGCTGTTTTCCGTCATATTTAGTGTTCGAACGAACACACTAATTTTATCGAGACGACTTGCGGTGGTAATTGTGAAGCAATTTTTTCCCGACCAATACCAAACGGCGGCGGATCCGTCGTGGAAGCGGATCTAATCGATAGCGATCAAACAATGTTGATATACATCCGAAAAATATAATAAAATTCCGCGGAAGTTTTTTAAGTATTTATTCGTTTTCGGACAAGACAAAATGGTAAGAAAAAAGAAAAAAAATCGATTTTCGTGTAGTTAGTGTAGACCAGTGGTTCCTAACCTTTTTGACACTATGGATCACTCGGAGAACTTTCAATACGTCACGAACCACCATCATAATTTTTAGACCTTATTTTTTCTCATAAACGAGAATCATATTTTTCTCACATATTAGAATTTAGAATATTTAGATTATGAATAAATAAAATACAATGCGGCGATTCCTTACAGTTAACGTATAATGCAGTAATATTTAAAATTGTTCAAGTTTGGGTAAAAATTTTACATTTATTAACAATTTAACACAAATTACTATAATAAAAAGATGCATATCATACTATTATTTTTATCATTGGTAAATTTTAATTATAAAAACAAGTTAACGTGATTTTTGCGCTTGCATTTCCTTTACTAACAAAGATGTTCTTGGGGGAATATTGCTCAGCGTTACACGCATGTCTTTTGTGGCGTGAAATACTTTTAAATTTTGTAGGTATGGCTCACGGACCACCACACGATGTCTCGCGGACCGTAGGTTGGGAACGTCTGGTGTAGACCAATGATCGTAATATCACGCGAACATTGTCGAATGTGTGCCCGATATACGTTTTCATCGTGATCTCATCGAGCTCAAACGCTCGACACCGATACGGTCATATCGAATTTCTCTTATGTCGTTTATCGCACGTGTTTCATTACGAATGCCGTGCGTGTTGTGAGTGCCGTCGTCAATAATAGTCTTTACACTCCGTGTTCGGATTGACAAGTGTTCGAAATGTCGTGTAAACGAACAGTCATTCGAAATCATAAGATTTCGTTAAATTGCAAAAAGCATACACCACGTGACAGCCGTAACGGGTAAATAAAAAAAATTTTTTTATACGTAAAAATTGAAGAAGAAAAAAAACAATCGCGTTTTGTGTATTTACGCGAGCGGTGTGCGAGACGTCGTCGTTATGCTCGACTTTATCCGTTTTATCGTCACAGTGACTATGACATCACGTCGTGTAGAGTACACTGCGACGGATTGACGACGACGACGACGACGACGGTGGGGCGATGAGTAGCAGTGGCTGCGCGACGGACACGGTCTGGCTTCGATCTGAATCCGTTCTTGTGGTAACCGGCCATCCGTAGAACTTCGTGAATCCCGAATAGGTGGCGCACGCGTTCATGCCAACTCGCGGTTAATCTTTTACCAAGAACGGTGGGACGGCTGTACGGAAAAGTGTGTGTGTGTATTCCTCTTGTAGTGGGCGTTAGTGGCCTTTAGGGGGGGGGCCGCGGTAAAAGACCCAAAGAAGTTTGGGGGGTGGCGATATCTGATTAAAAATAGCGAAAAATTATGTAATCCCGCAACTTTACCCCGCCGTATTATGGTCGATTGTTCAACGATATCTAATAGCGTTTCCATCGTCGTATTCGTCCGAACGTGGGGATTTAGTGCCGTAACAACAACACTGATAACTAAAAAAAGAAATCGGCGGCTGCTTGTTACCGAACGTGGCGACTGTATTTAAGTAAATTCGAGCCTGATATGAAAAAAAAACTCGTTAAACTACATCAGGTTCATCCATCGCATTAAGTGAGCTCGATAAATTTAAACTCAAAGATTTGATTAGAAATTTTAATAAAAATACATTGAAATTCGATTAAGTATATGCGTTGTAATTGCTCTTGTTGAAAATGCTCGTTTCAAATGTAAGTTTGAACTCTAAAATAGAATACGGCATGTTTGGATATAATAATTGTGATGACTGTTTAAAGATAAACGATTGGTGAGTTTAAAAATTTTGGGGGGGGGCACTAAAAAAATTTTGAGCGTCAAAGTGGGCGGTGTATGAAATATGTTTGAGAACCTATATGCGATAGACGATGCGCACAAGACTGAGCGGTTAGTTAACCACAGCGATAATGTGTCAATCGCACTAGACGAGTAGAAAAAAACACACAATTATTATTAACTGCACCTGTACATACTATATAATATACGCTGAGGTGTAATAAATAACCGATTATTTCGGTGTTTTTTTATTTTTATTATATATATATTTTTTTTTTTTATTATTTCGGAATAACGCGCGCGCATTGCTCGTCTGCGACGTGTAAACGCTAATTTAAGCCTCGGCAAAACTGCGCGTGGTGGTCGTCGCGGACCGATGGTGACGAGCATTACAGTGTAATGTGCGTTGGAGACGGACAGGAGAAGCCTCGAGTCAAAACCTCGGACGGCAATAGTTCGTTCAGTTAAAATCTCGGACGTTAAAAAAAAACGTCGAAATCTCCGACAAGCACTACGGTGGCGTAATTAGGATTTCTTTTGAGGGGAGAAACGACTAAAAAAAAAAAAAAAACCGTTCTCCCTCCACTGGAAATACGTAGGTACTGTTAGCGTTTTTACATACACATTACACGTCTGTACATTGTACGTAAAACTTTAATTTTCATACATTTACAACAAATTTACAAAACGAACACTAGTCTCCTATAGGAGTTTTTTTTTTTTTTTTTTTGAAGATTTAGTCTCGATTGTTTTTACTCCAATGTCTATGGACGGACGGCCATTCGATCCGCTCTAAAATCGAAATTATTAAATAAAAAGTACATATATGTATTTCCCAACAAGTGAATAGTGAATGATTTTATGTTTTCTTCGTAGAAATTCTTAAATATGTGTTTAAAGGCGAGAATGCGTGTTCGGTAGCAGTTGGAGATCACGAACGTCCCATAGGAATTTGATAGGAAACCGATAAAGTGAAAGCGCAATCATAACAACAAAATGCGTTTAAAAAGAAGCCAAAGATATATTTCCCTAAAAAAACGTACGGGGAAATGTTGAAAAACACGATATCAAGCGGACTGGCGCGATGAGCTATTCGGAACGCGTAAAATAAGCGAATGGGTTTTTGATAAAAAAATAAATAAATAATTACTACGAACCGATGGTTAAAACATAGTATTTTTCGAGATTTTTTTCGGCGTCGAAACTCTTTCGCCTCGTTCTACAGTTGTATCGGCTAAAACGCGGAGCACGCGCACTCGGCTTAGAGTGATCAGTTTTTAACCGCATGTTCCCGACCGCGTCGTATATTTTATACTCGACATTTGATTGTTCAACTCAAATTTTCCACGACAAAGACGTTCCGCAGGGCGTCTACAGGCGCGATGACCGACCGACAATTAATCAGTGCCGCCGCCGTGTGGACGATTTTACGATTTATAAACGTCGCCGTCGACCGACCGACTTTTCTACTGCTATTTGTTTTACCCCGTCGCAAAGGAAAACATAAAATAACCCCGCCGTTGCAATATGTCTTCTAAATGTTTATTTTTGAGTTTCTGAACGAAGGATTGGTATATAATACAACGACGTGTTGTTGTTTGTGCAGTGCTCTTCACGTTGATTCCGCATTAGAAACAGTGTTCCGCGGTTTTTACAGTCGCAGTTAGGTTTTTTCGTTAGCGAATCGCAACGCGTGTTCGTACTCTGAAGAGGTCGTTTTTCGATTTTCTCAAAAAAAAAATGAAAAAAATGAAAAAAATGAAAAAACGCGCGGGACAAAAAAAAAGCAACGACTACCGACAAATCATATAGAAACGCGATTATCGGTTATTAATTCAACATAATTTTGAAAACCAATGATTACAGAATAGAAACGTGAAATATTTACCAACACACGTAACCTTGTGTTAGGAAACAATTTAAATAATAATAAAAACTTTCAACTTGGAGCCAATGTTTATAGGGTTTCAGCGTATTTAAAACGGTAAAAACGTAAAACGGTAGGTAGGTAATTTTTGGTCTCAAAGATTGAGAATTCAATGGATTATTTCAAATGTACGCGGGGAAAAGAATCCCAAAAATCGTTAGTCACAATATTATTCTGCGATATACAATTTAAGTTTTTCAATAATGTGCGTATGTTTTATTTTTCGCGAAGAACGAATACAGTTTCGTACGTAAATAATAACGATCCTATAGTGTCTTGAAATTTTTAATAGATACGCGTCATTTTCCACTTTGTATTAACGAGAGAAAATTTTTTTTTGTAAATGTCTGACTACGTTAGTTTCAATGTAAGAATAATATTACTGTAGGGTTGATCGCGAATCGCATGTTGTACTCCATAATATTATAAAATATAGTATTGCACCAGAATCGTTTTATCGCGAATTCAACGATTATTTCAGATCTCAGTAATAATACAACGAAACCGTGGAATTTTCATCCGAGTAATTCGACGTGCACAACAACACCTCGCCCCTTTTCCTTCGAATTATAAAATAATTAATCAGAACACCGTTCATTGAGTCCCCGTAAGATTTCCCGTTTTCGTGTTCACTCTTTCATTTTGCTACGGCTAGAAAAAAAACCGAAATTATCGAATCTATTCGTAATGCGTGGCTGGCGTGTAATTTTACACCGACAATAATAATAATAATAATAATTTATTAAACGGTTCGTTTTAAAATCCGCGGATTTATCGTGGTGGATGGTTGTGTGTAAAACGCCCCACGTGATATAACGTTGTAACGAACGGGAATTAACCTCACAAGAAGTCGTTTCTCGCGCGCGCGCGCGCGCGTCTCCGTAGGCCGTTGCGGACGACCGCATGACGACGACGCGTACACGGGGTGAGGTCGCACAGCGGCGCAGTGTACTCGACAGGGTTGGATTGGAAAAGTTTCTCGGTTAAGAAAAGAAAAAAAAACTACGACTACTCCTCTATATAATATTATCACTTTATTTATATATATATATGAGAAAAAAAATAATAAAATTTTTTTTATAATATATATTTTTGACTTTTGCTAACAGCTAAGTCGTGGCGCGGTTCACGTCCGTGTTGTTTTTTTCGCAGTTTTTTTTTTTTTTTTTGCCGATTGGTCTGGAAACCGTCGGCGATATTTTTATTATTATTATTATTATTTTTTTTTTTTTTTATGGTAGACGCATATTGAGGCCAACTTTTCGAAATCACTTTCACTGCAAACCCCATAAAATTGCGCCGACGAAAAAATATTATCGAAAACCGATAACTCTGGAAATTTCTTTACGTAAAAAAATGAAAAAATCCAATACGAAAACCGTTTTCGGTCTTACAAAAAAAAAAAAAAAAAAAAACGTATTTATTCTCTAAAAGAAATGCTCGTGTAATACGTATTCGTTTAACGTGTTTTTTTTTTTTTTTTTAATTTAAATACGAGTGTCGAACGTTCGAATGTCAATAGGTTGCAAAGGAGTATTTTGGAAATAATTTCTCGTATATTATACGACAATATAAGATAAAAATATAATAAGTAATACGTTTCTCCCTGTGTGTCTAACACGAGCATCCTTAAAACTGATCGATAATCACGCGTGATATTAATATTAAAACACTGATCCACGACGATTTAACGAATGGAAAAAAAAAATATATATATATAAAAATTACATTTTTTTTCCTCGATTTCGGTTGATTCGGTCATTATTTGTGCGGTATCGTAACGGTCGGTGTGGACAATGAATTCTTCTTTTTTCTTCTGCAATACGACTGGCTATTGTAATTGACCAACGGCGATTTGAAAATACGAAAAGGCTTGGTACGCGGAACGTAGTTAGTTTTCACGAAACGGTATAACGTTTAAGATTTAAAAAAAAAAACTAAATAAATATTATTTCGTTAATTTTGTCCGGGGGAGGGGGGCAAAAAAACGCGTAAGACTCTGTTCAATTATATATACTGACGATACAGGTCCTCCCCCCCTCGTGGAATTATCTCCAGAGATCTCTCGTTAATCCGCTGGTCCGTAAGCGGTGATCGTACAACAAACCACCGCCGTCACGCATGCCGCCGCCGCGGTGTTGATTTATTCTAATCCGAACGCACGGCGATAAATAACACTTACGTAACGAGTGTGTTTCACTCGTTATTTGCACACGAGTATTACACGAGGACTACCGTCGTCGGCAAACGTTTTCACGTTTTCACTACGTAATCTGTTTATTCTCGCCGTCATATTGCCGTATAATTATGCGCACTAACAAGCTATTAACAACAGACCGCGGCCAAAGGAAATTTTCCTCGGTTTTTCGCGTCACATATATTATGCAAATTCGTCCACGAATCGATCAAACGACGACGACGTATAGACGACACGGTTGAGACGAGATACGCACCGAGTACGATATTATACAAAACGGGGGTTGAAACCGCGTTACGGCTGTGCTAAATACGCGTATCTCTATCCGATATATATTATTTTGTGGGTCGCACTGACAACGGGCGAATTCGGTGTGCGCGCATATTTTAGCACGGATTTTTTTTTTTTTTTTTTTTTGGTACAGGCCAAACGTATAGGGAATGAGAGAAAAGTCAATCGAGTTACACACGAAACACGTGTATGTACGCGGTATTTTTCGTAGTCTTATAGGTGGAAATACAAAAAAAAAAAAGAAAGAAACCCGACTAGCGAAGTGATTCGATAGAATAATTTTGGAAATTTCAATCAAAATTTATCCGAACCGTCGGAACATATTGTATAAATAAATTACCAATATACGTATGACAATGCGAGGAAATTTTCCTGACCTTTTAAAATGTCACACGTCTTTACGGTAATTTTTTTTTTTTTGTAAAATTATTATTGGCTGTGTTGTTATAAGGTGCATTACAGTGTGCTCAGATTTCGCTCGTTCGAATAAAAACCCGGTTTTTTTTTTTTTTTAATTTTAAAATACACGTAGTCACCGCGTGTCTCGATGAAGTCTCAATAATTTTCTCACGACTGATAATTATTAATATTTCACATTTTTTTTATACGATTATTTTTATACAGTTTAATGAAATATTATTCTACATATATATATATACTTTATCTTTCGTTATTACCAATTGCCAACAGAAGAAATATTGAAATAAACAATCGATTTTCATACAATACGTAATGCATACATCCTAAAATACTCGTATTCACAACACACCTATGGATTAACTCATTTCAATATTTTCTTGTACGATTTTCCGGTATTCGTATAAGTTCTTTAAAATTAGAAGTGAAATAAAAAGAAGGAGTAATATATACTTGTAACTCGACGGCAGTTTTGAATTCTTACGACAGACAAAATGCATACACATAACGGAGTGTATTCTTATTATGTACATATGGGATGTTATGTTATTATCAATGTTCTACATAAATATTAAAAAAGAAAATAAATCGCCGTTTCATTTTTCAAAGTCGGTCTTTATTTCGTTACGTCATCACAGTATAAATCTTTCGTCAAGTGTGTGACTCTATTGTTTTTGAACAGTCGAAGAATTCAGTAGTCGTTCTTCCGTTGTTTTCTCGATCTTAAATAGGATTTAATCCTTGTTGAGGCAGACAATAAGCAGCTCGCAGTTGAACGATCGTTCTCAGATCTCATCTATTATCACTCTATCCGTCAATTATATCGATAAGCCGTTTATAATAATTTCAAACGGTAAATATGACGCGGTGGTACCTTTAAATTTACCGTCAAATGTTTTTTAATGCGATTTTAGAGAAACGGACCGAATTTAAAAATTTAACACGTCGTGAAAATTTTCCGTTATGAAAAATGACCAAATTCATCGTGTCATTCACCGAAAGACATTACTCGTGCGACGACGACACAGTGTTCCGCCGCGACTTTTCTCAAAACAATTCTCCAGTACGAAACACAATAACAATGTACTTTAGAAGAATAAAAAGAACGGCCCAAAATTAATCTCTCCTATAATTTTACCGCCCGGGACCCGGGAGTCCCTTTGAGACTTTTCTAAATGCGTCTCTCATTGTGATGATACCGCGAAGTGAAAAGTACCAATGACGACGACTACGTTTCGTCTTCAGCTCGGAGAATTAATGCGATCCGTTCCGTGGCCGAGAATATATATATGTAAACCCCGGTATAAAATACATCAACTACACCGAAACGGAATATAAACAATACAATTCTATTCGAAATGGAAATTATGAGCAGTGGAAATAGCAGCGGTGAAATAACAACAAAAAAAAAAAAACAAAAAAACGCCGAAAAAACCTATAAACCGCGACTACGCAGACCGAGCGGATATAGATTTTGCATATTGTTTATATTATTATTATTATTGTATTCGCATAATTTACAGCCTCCGCGTTTTATTTTACTTACACCACACGCGCCGCTGGATCGGTATGCGCACATAATACACAACCTCTATAAATATTATTAACTTTGGAATATTATTTTCGGAAATAAAATATTATTTATAACGTCGCGTATACAAAATAAATACACACACACACACACGTATACGACGCAATACCGATTATTAAAATTGTCTCGCAGACTGCTATGAACCTAACCTAACTGCTATGATACATCGAATACGCCGTCATATAATATTATTATTATTATTATTATTTAAAGAGACAAATGCCATTTGGAATTTTCTTTTTTTTTTAGATTTTATTCTTTTTTCTTTTTTTTCTGCCTATTTGCCGTTATAATTATAAACCTTTCTCTGTCGCGTGATACGAATCGTTTACCTTTCGAGACTGCGTGAGCTCCACAATAGTCTCCGGCGTGATCCGGAGAACTCTTCGATCTCGTTCCTTCCATTTTTTCACACTTTAGATCTCTGTCGTCCGCTCGCTATACACGTCCAGGCAATTCCAGCCTTGTGCCACCAATGAACTGCGGGCCTGATGTTTTTCCTTTTTTTCCACCCCTCATTTATCTACTAGGTATCTGATCACTGTTCTTTGGTATTACATACTATATTGTATCATAGATCTTTCTTAATATCTTCCTCGAATCTTTTAAGTTTTTCTTCGTAGCAGTGGCACGTGCATGTGTAAGTACGAGTCTCACATAAATAATGTAATGTTGCACTATAGTGTTTGGTCTTCTCGTCATTTGAGAAGGTTTGTCGGGCCGAAATAATATATTAAAATAATATTTCTTTTTGTGAGAATTTCACCGTTCGATAATACATTTTTTAAATTCCCAATATATATATATATATATATATATATAATCGCTGCAAACTTTTGTTTCGTCCCGGCTGGATATAGTGTTTCTTTCTCTTCAATTGTCACGAGCACTGAGAAAATGGCTTAATGAACGTATCTCGTCGCCGAGGCGTTTTTAAATACAATATAATCGTAGTTTATTCAGTTCACCATCGCCGTGGACATTGTGTCACGAAGTCGTCGCCGTTCGTCGATTCGTATCCCGTTTCTCTTCATACGTCGTTATCGTGCCGAACTACTAATAAACGAATCAATTTTTATTCCGTTCGAATTCAAACTCGGGCCGGACACGAGGAGAAGTTGGCATATTTTATTGTTTTTAAATAATCGCGTGAGTATTAACCTGTATAGTACACATGTGCGCCGAGAACAATTCTTATCAAGTTAAATTCTTCAGTATTTATTATATTACATTCGATTTAAATTGTAATTAAATATTTCCAACATTAATAGTATAAATTTTACGTAAATATAATATGTATGATTTACACATATTAATGCGTATTAATTTGTAGATATTTCTGTATGGCAATCTTTGTTACATAAATTGTACTCGAATTAATACACGCTTTAATACACGTGCACTAAGTCACGATTAACAATTTGTGATTTAATAATATTATTCATTCTTCTGGTCCTATATTTATTATATTTTTTTAATGTATGTATTGGTTTGTTTATTTTCATTTTAATGGTTGAGAAAAAAAAATGACTAATTATTATTATTTTTGGCTCATTTTTTAGCCGCAATATATTATATGTGTTGATGTACAATGCTGTTCATACATATATATTTTAAGGTAGTGTATGTATGTTAAAACACACTTGACATTTTCCAAACGTTTCTAATACATAAAATAACTGTTAATACCAATTTTCGTTTTTAATACCGAGAATTTAGAAATCGATTTTAACGTACGGATAAGCGTATTGATTTTTTTTTTTTTTTTGCTGCACTCTTAGAAGTACCGAGTAAAAATATTATGTGTAGACCTATCAATATAAGGTTGAAATAAAACGCGACGTGTAAGAAATTTTGGAAAATGTTAATATTTGACTTTTTTTTGTATAGAAGAAAAAAAAACACGAGTGTAAACGTTTTTTGGCAAAATTAAGTTTCAGCCGGAATCATTTATCATTGCATATTCAAATCTAAATTGATATTCGTCGAGTCGAGTCGAAAAAACGTAACCAGTGAAATAGTTCGATATATACGAGTATATATATTTTTTTTGTGCATACATTTCTATAGTATGGAGTTGGAAATACGTCAACTTCGACGATGAAATATATAAACACCGGAAAGGTCAACCGAAAACGAAAACGAAATATTCATTACAAAGATAAACAGTTGAATGTCAGATGTGAACTCGGAAAGAAGGACTAAGACATATTTACGTAATGTGTATAATGTTTTCAGATTTTTTTTTCAATAATAATGAAACGATTTTTTTTTTCGAGAGCGAAAGAGAGAGAATGCATAAGTAGTCAATGGGTCTAAATATAAACAAGTTGGCTCGTATAAAAATCGAAATAAACGTACTGTCCAAAAAAATAAGGGCCCGGCCAAATCGTGATCCTTTGCCGCCTTATTGTTCGGCACGTTGTGTGCACCACAATAAAATCGTTCTGTTGTGTTAAAATGTATTTTCTAATGATTACAAAAATAATTACGTTGAACCGTATTGCTACAAAAAAAAAAAAAAATCGGAAGTAATTCGTTTAAAAATTAATTATCTGCGAGTACGACATTCAATATTCCAATACGCGAATGTAATAATTCGCCGATCATCTTAAATTTTTTTTTTTCTTATGTTTAAAACCTCTACTAACGCTGCAAAATATTGCTTTATAATGGTTTAATTAAAAAATTTTCCGAACCCGTTCGTGGCCTATTGGAATAACTATACAACATGTTTTTGACACACACATATATATATTCTGGGTTTTATAAGTCGAAGTTGTGAAGACTTTAAAAATCCAGCTGCGCTCCAAGCGCTATATTTCTCATGCGTATACGATCATTATTCGACTCTAAATCCGCAATATACGGTCACTGAGCGCAGGTTAGGCGTGGAAAAACACGTTTTTTCTGTCCTCTAAATGCGACGGCAGTGTACGTGAATCGGACATGGAATTGATTTTTCTAAATTAATTTGTCACTAAGAAACGCCGCGGGCTTCGTTTTCAAATCACTTTACACGAATACGTCTTCAATTGGACATTACTGAAATTCTCAAAAATTGAAATGTCTCAATATTTTCTATTCACAACAACACGGGACAAGGAAGCGCGCTTTTGAAATGCCGTTTACGAATTGTGTTTTTAATGCTCTAGTACAAAAACAGATATGTCGTATGAACTTATAATAAATAAAAAATAAATATAAATATATATCAAAATGTATAATTAAATATAGAATAAAAGCCAAAAAGTATTAAAAAAATAAAAGAAGGTTGTTGTATAAATTATTTTATTACTACCGGTTTCAACAAAAAGTCATCATCAGGTATAATTAAAAAAATACAACAACAGAAAAATATAAAAAATGAAATTGATTAAGCGAAAAAAAAATACATAGAGAAAACAATGAATATTACAATAAAAAGACAAGGAGCTTAAAATAAAAAATTATATAATAATAAAATATTATATACTAAATAGCAGAGAAATTATGTATATGATGAAAAGTCCTATGGCACGATATTAATATTTTCTAATATATATTTAAATAAAATGTTATTTTTAAAATCTGTTCGTACAATAATCTTTTTGATTATTTATTTTTACAAATCCTTTTGATTTTTATTTTTAATTTTCTAAATTCCTCTTTGTTTTTACACAACTTATAATAATTAATAACCAATCAACAATGACAATCATTTCGTAACAATTATGACAACTGTATTTCCGATAAATTACAAATAATACTGCGTCATAGATATCTCGACCTACTGCAGAATTCGTCGTATAATTGTTAACCGTTAACCGAATTGACTTGACTTGTCGCGTGTATTGTCACGAACCGCGCTCGTGTTTTTTAACAGTGGCGGAACACTTCGTTTTCGTCGAAATCCAAAACACCCGCCGCGAACGCGTGTAGAACGGAATAGTCCTTTTGACGTATTAATTTGCTTATTGATCACTATTGCACAATACTTCGCGTAAAATTAGAAGTTACTTTGAACGACTTAGATGTACCGAATAGAACTTTTGTACTGTACCACCCGGTTCATACGTTTAACATAGTTCACGGATAACTTTAACGTCGTGCCCGTGGATGGCAGCAGAGTGTGCCGTCGCCGTATAGCCTTTTCACTCGAGTGGTTTTACAACCGAAATGCCTTTGGCTCGTCCTACATTTGTAATTACGGAATTTCGAGGGGGAAAATTTTTTTTTTAATTTTACAAATTTCGTTTAACGTTTTTTTTTCTATTTTTTTTTTTTTTTTTTTTTGTTTCTATAATGAATGTAATTCCGTTTACGCGCCCACATCACAACGAAATTCTACGTGTTTTGTGAATTTGTCCACCGCAAATGAAAACGTGTCGTGCAGTGTATTGGAATTATTGTAATATTGCCGTTGACGAGGACGAAATATTTAATTTATATAAATAAACTCGGTAAATTAAGCGTTTTGTTCGAAAGAAGTGTTTGGGGGGGGGGAATGTTTAGTATTTCGTTGGCAAAATCACGCGCATTTTTTTTTTTTTTTTATTGACTATTGTATTTTTTTGCTGATTCCATACCTCTTTCGTAAATATAATATTCCGTAAATTAATTTTCATACGGAAAATGTACATTTTTATTGATAAATCGTATAGAATGCGAAAGAAACAAAAAAAAAAACGCTATCCTTTAACGATAATAAATGTACTCGAATATTAATAATTATAATATCGAATGTGAATTTCGATTGAAATATTACAAATACAAATAATTGTTTACGGCGCTATGTATCGTTCGATGCGAAAACCAAAGATAATATTATAATATATCATATTGAATTACAGCACGCACGTAAGTGTTATGAATATGTATAGGTTATTATTGCACTTAATTAATCTACTCCGAACACAATTAAAGCATTGATTTATTTCGTTTTCCCGTTCACTTCGGTCCGGGAAACCATATTTATTATTTGAATAATCACGCGGACCACTAGCGTTGTTTTTGCGATAAATAATATTGACGTTCACAGAGACTAATAATAAATCGGTAGGTACGTTATATTGTTGGTTGAAAATTTTTAATTACAATTTCAACACAATTACGAATAGTTGAATTTAAAGCCTCGCCCGAGTGAAATTAATTTTTCTCGCGATTCGTTAGAAGACAAAAAAAAAAAAATCGTTTTCGAATAAATCCAATTTAACGAATTCAAACAGGGTACATAATATAACCGTCGAATTTTCATTTTTGAAACAATATTTTTTGACGTGTTTTTTTTTTTCACTGCGCGCGTATGTTTACTTTTTGTTTTACACCGTGATTTTTACTTGATATTTAAAAAAAAAAAAACCATAGTAATCATAAATAAATCATTTTAATGGGAATATCGCGAAAAGTTTTTTGCGATTTATAAATAATTATGCGATATTTATTTTGGTCTCTAATTGTATTCGAACGGAACTTCTACCTATTGTACTTGTTTTCCGAGTTATATTTACAATGACTTGGCGTCAGGAGGCAATATCGTCGACCAAGAATGATTATTATTAGCGTGTATATATATAAATAGTATTTGAAAATATGAAATCGCGATGTAATATTAGCATTCGTTTGAATAAGGGATTGATTTTTCAAATAAACTATTTGACCGTTTAATATGTATTATTAATTGACGTGACGTACTTTCACTCAGTTACATCCGTACATACATGAATATGATGGCGATGACACTTGATTAATACACACTCGGCGGTACTTGGTTTAAAAATTCCAATAGGAGAATTAAAAAAAAATAAACGCAACAACAGCAATACAGTATGTTTTTAGTGGGTTACGGAAAGTTTGGGCGATAAATAACGAGTTGGCGAGTAACAGAAATATTTATATACAATACACACACGTAAAAATTATAGTGAAAACGGAACGAAAAAGAAAATAAGCCTATGTATATTATATATATATATATAAAAAGCATAATAATATATCTGCAGCGTAGGTATAATTATAGTTACGTGTATATATTACGATTCCATGTTTACATTTTGTTGTACGTACTAATCATTTTCCCACCATCGAAAAAAAAGTAATCAGCTCAATTTCTATTTGGCATTTAAATTTTTTTTTCCCTTTTTTTGTTTTCCAAACGTAGCTAAAAAAAAAAAAAAAACAAAATATGTTACGAACAACAACTGCGGTGCGACCTTTAAATTCCGAATAAATAATGAGAAATGCGAATAGGTATCCAAAAAGAACCACACGCACGTACACACTCTTTAAGAACTGCAAATACGGTTATACCGAGAAAAATGATGATAAATGAAAAACGCAAATTCCATATATTTATTTGTTCGTAAAACATTTGCCGCGATAATAAAAGCAAAAAAAACATTTTTATACATAGCGTTGCGGCTTTTTGTAAGCATTTTTTCTTTTCCTTTCGACGTCATATAAACGTATAGAACACAATAAATTATCTTATAGACATTACGCACATTATCTGATAATAATCGATGAAACAAAAACGCACGATATTATTGAAACTATGTAGTGTTTGAAAACAAAATCATACACCGGACGAGTAATAAAACGTGCTCGAAGAACGAAAAAAAAATGTATTATTATTAGCGACGAAAATTGTCTATCATATATATATATATAAGGTTCTTTTAAACCACGTACATAAAAAAAAATAAAAGTACTATCAAGTAAGTTTACAGTAAGTTTTACGAGATGAATGTAATTTTTATTATTAACTTGGTTATTATAATATTTGTGTATAAATAAGGTTTTCTACCTACGTTTTAAAAGCGTAAAACTTTTTAGTAAACATTACTAAAAGATTTCCACTAGAGTTTTGAATTTTCCGAGAATGACATTATTTTATAAAATAAAAACCACGAACCTATTGGGTCATAAGTGCACAACAATATTATCGTAAAATATTAGTTAACGAAATGAAAACTTGGGTTTGTAAGTTCGTATAATAATAATAATAATAATAATAGTTCATTGAACGACAAAACCCGTAATTATTTTAATTATTTAAATTCAATAATAATAATAAAATTGTAAATTTTTCATTTTCTTTTTTCCGATAGAAAACGTTTTATTTTCCAGAGATAAATTACTTTCTGTGAAAATTTGCGCGAACGGTGGTGTCACGAACAACTTTTCGCCATTCGCAGTTTAAAAGTGCACGTAGAAACCATATATTTTCGAGTTGACAAAAAAAAAAAACCAATTAAATGTCGAAATATATTTTTGATAATTCGAAGGAGAAAAAGCCGCCGTTGGATTATTGTGTGACCGTGATACGTTCACGTACAACATCGGTATTGAATTAAATTTGAATTCAAACGACACGGTGTAATAATATTATTTGAATTCGATGTCCAAGTGAAGGTAAATCATGTGTCGTTATATCGGACATTGATTATATACGTTTACATTTTTCAAATAATTTAAAAAAAAAAGAAAAAAAACATCCGTAAAAAAAGCTATTGGTTTTTCGGATTAATCGGTAAATGGAAACAATATGATGTTGAATTTTTTTTTTCTCTCTATTCGAACCCGACGGTTTGTCACTGGAAGAAAAAAAAGAATATCGGAGCGAGGAGCGAAGCGAGACGAGACGTCATACACCGTGCGCAGTAAATAAATCAACGTTAAGGTAAAGTTCCCCCTTTTTTTTTTTTACTTCTTTTTCTTTTAATTTGATTGCATATTGATTTCTCGTATTTTCGACGTATCTCGGCGGTAAACCGAACGGCATCGGTTTTCGCAGACGCACATACACGCGGTCTCGATAAAAAAACATATATCCAATGTACGGTAAAGCGATCTTTGGATGTCGGGTTTCTGACAGCGTCGTATATTGTGATTACAGTCACATTTCACGGTGACGACGGGTATATATTCGCGTGATCGCCATACGTTCGAAAACGTTCTTGGCACCTATTTCGGAATTGTGTACGGTGGCGCGCGCGTGTGTATTATCGTACCGCGCGAGCCGTCGTCTACTGGAGCGTGTTTCTTTGACGTTTGCGTTTCGGTTAAACAAATTTCCGACGACATTCAAATAGATCAATGGATTTCAATCGGTACATTATTATTATTATTATTATTATTATTATTATTATTATGGCGCGAGAGTCGCACGATACGGACGGTTGAGATACGCTTCGTAGGACATTTTGTTTGCGTCACTCGTTTTTCAAACGAAACCGCCGCAGAAACTATTTATTTTCTCGTAATACATCCAATGCACGCGTACGTATATCATAGTAATGACGTATCCCCGGACGCATTCGACGGTGTTCGAATCGATCCGAGTACACTTCATGCTGTATTCGGCAGACTGCGCCGATGATTATTGTCCTATCCTCCGTTAAATTTCATTATAATTATTGTCCGAAACATTTCGTTTTTAACAACGACTACTCTCGCGTAATACGCGTTTAACGGCTGCGGAATACGTAACTGCAGAGTTGGCAATATCTCATGTTCGCTATATTATTAACATCCGTTCTCCTAAATAATAATAATAATAATCGATACTGCAGTAGTAATGTGTTTGGAGGACACGTATAAAATGATTATACTACTCCGCGCGTTTATTTATTTATTAGTATAGATATTTTTTGAAGGGCGCGTGAACCGATTTTATTATTATTAATTCTGTTAAATATATATATATATATATATATTTACGTGGTATTTGAGTTAAAAACTAAACGGAAAAATACTGTGCTTATAACACGAATATTACTGGGAGAGACAAAAGTAATAAATACTGTTCTATAAGACATATGACTTACCGACGACATTTCGTAACAATAATAAAACCGATAATTGATTCTTATAAATAATCGTGTGTAATAATTTAAATAAACAAAAACGGGAAAATGGACATTACATTATACGGTATTCGGTAAATAATGCAATAAAAACGTTGGGGCACCCAAAGATTTTTAATCGAATACTATAATACACAAAATCAGTGAATTAATGAACATCTTTAATAACGGTGCGATTTTAACCGTTTTCTCCCTAAGACATAATACCACGATATTGTTTTGCTCGTATAAAAAGCGAAAAGATAATTTTACAATATAATACATATTGCGTTACGCACATTGGATCGCCAACGTGATTTGACTCTGAATAAGAAATTGAATTGAAAAAAATTACGTATACGAGACGAATTCTCTTATTAATTATATGTTTCAAACATCAAAGTGAATTATGAAGCTAAATACGAGTAACTCATTAATAACACACGAGAACATGCGTATAGCTTTTAATTTCTTTTTTTTTTTTAAGTTTTTAATTTAAATTGAATTATACGCTTTTAAGTTCATGTTCAGACATACTTACCTGAAATTAGTTGGCTATTGGAATTTTTATATTAAAAAAAAATAATAATAATAGAATAAAGCTTGAAGGTTTTTTTTTTGTTAACGGTAAAGCATATTTAATTATTCGATTTTTTTTTTCTTTTTCAACGTTAACTTTCTCTGTTGACAGTGTACGACAAGTTAACGAGTTTTCGGGTCAACAAAGAGAGTCGATTTTAAAATTTGTATGTCGCGATGATACTACAAAGATATGTCATTTAAACTGGTATTACTTATTAAATCTCACATAATATACACATTATATCGTATCATCGTGTATACATGGAATTTTAATAAGCGGCCGTGTCAATTTATTTTAAATATTATCGTAATTTTATATAGCCATATAATTAACGGAGGGATAATACACTTGTATGTGTGAAAACACCAATAGACTAGTTCTTTAAAAATAACAATTTATTTCCCAAAGATAATGTATTTACTAAATATGAAAAACAGCGGCGGATTTAAAGGGAGGAGGGACGATAGGGCCTCCTCCAGGATCCCTTGGATCGTGTTTTTCTCGCATTCTTGCATTTATACAAAATTTCGACGAAAATTCGGAAAAATACACAAATAGCGAATTTCGTTATTTTGAAGACGGTAATATTAACATTATAGTGGATATAATCCGTTTGCCCGATTCCAACGGACGAAAACTCAACCAAACAGGCGCAACGTATAAATAGAGAGGCATACAATAAATGTATATAACAATTTCACGAATAAAAATGAATGTTCTTTGAAAATACTCGATAAAAAAATTTTTTTTTTTTAAATTTCCCCTCCCCCAGCCTTACAATATGACGTTTAAATCCGCTACTGGTCATCGGGAATAACATAATTAATATGAGTGGACATAAAAAAATCTTCAATTGTAGAAATCGAAACGCGTTTTGCTGGCGACCGCGTTTTATCGACTAAAAACCATATTACAATTGAATAACATGCAGATGTCGAACAACGATTGATACGTAAATTATATACTCTTTCGTTCAATTATAAATATTAGTCGAAAGAAAAATACTACTACTACTAATTAAAATATAAAATATAAATTATTTATATATATATATATGTGTGTGTGTGTGTACTTATAATGACCATATTCGTATTATTTTTCCGCAATAGTTGTCTTTATGCGTGGACTATAATTATCTCGTTCCCGGTGTATTCGTTTTATCTCGTATATAACTCGAGTACACCAGAAAAATGTAATTTTTTTTAATTAAAATTCTAATTTAAGAATCATAAACAGTAGTCTGTGGCTTACGGATGCGGTTAGTCGGGGGGGACACGATGAAAAGGAGTAATAGTGACGTTCTTCACTGTTCCAGAAAATGAAAGCGTGTAATTTTATTGCCGGGTTATGAGAGCGAACATTATCGTGCAGTGCGTGGACGCGACGGGAGGGGAAAAAAAAAATCGCGTGATTGAAACACGGTCGCTGCGGGGCAACGCGCGTACCTCTTTCGCTGGATAAGGCGGTCCATTATTTAAGTTTACTGCGCCGTAGTATACGCATTTACATGTAGTACGGCCTTTACGCACGAACACTCCTAATGCGCAAAACACCCCGGTCGTCGAATAAAACTATTACCGTTTATTGAATCCGCGATTTCCCGAAACTTCAACGGGCGTCTCGTGTCCGAGAGCGTTTTCAGTGACTCTTGCAACGACGCTCATTGAAATATTTACAAGAAAAATAATATGAAATCGCTTAGTGACGAGCACGGCTGATTATTTGTGTTAATCCTATCGTAATAATGTTCAATCGTGTCGTATTGAAATCGCCGTGCTACCCCCCACTGATTGTCCACCAACCGCGTTTTCTGTTCTACGGCCTCCACATCGGCCGGACGCGATTAATAATAATAATAATAATAATAACTAGAAGTTATACAAAACGGGTTTTCAAAACATTTCGTTCCTTTAACTGTTCCCAAACGTCGAATCGTTTGTAAATTAAAAAAAAAAAAAAAATGACAAACGCGCGAATTTAGCTTTAAATATTATTTGTAATATTTTACTCGTGTGCAAAATTATTCAAATTTACAACACTCGTATGAAATTTATAAATATAATTTTTATATTTTAATGCGATATACTTTTTTATATATATATATATATACATTCCATTCAAATTTATTAACGTCAAAACCTAAAAATAATTTCAAATTGTCGCGTAGAACTACCGGATTTCGAAAATTAACGTTTAAGATTCTGAGTCTGACAGTCGAACATCGACCGCAGACAGTATCCGGTGATACGTGTTGAAAACTCAGTGCACTTGACGATTCGTCGTCGCCTTTGTTTTTCATTAGATTCTCTTGCACACAACAGCTTATTCTTATAGGGTTCGTGTTAATAAGTACATTTATTTAATTAAATACTTCCCGAGTAGTATTCGTATACACACACCGAATAAAAAATGTGTTGCAACTTTTGAAATCCTACAACACGTTCAATTTGCTTCTCCTCTAATTACACAGTGATTTATGATAATATTCCCCGGCTATACAATATTGACAATGTATTTGAGAGTTATTGAAAAATAATTTATAGTAAATATGCAAACATGTTAGAAAACCCGATAGGGACTTTTAGGAATTCGCATTCATGTATTTTATTACATTACCATTAATATAATGAATACAATGGTGCGTGTAAACGTATAATCAATCCAAAGAATATTATGAAAAATAAATAAAAAGTTGTTGTTTGTTTGTTTACTGGCCCGATTTTGACAAAAAGTCATCACCCATCATCAAGGTTATTATGCGAAACAGAAAAACATAACAGAATAAATAATGTAAAACGAACAAATTACGAACCGATGAAATTATTAAATAAATTAATGATTGAGAAAAGAAAAACAATTTTAATAATCTTAAAAAATTAAATAATACGAGTAGGTATTTATTATAAAATATAACAATATATATATATATATAATAAATTAGCGCGTATTATATATAAAAAAAAATAATATATAAAAAGAAAAAATGCCTAGAGTAGTTGACGGTTAAGAATGTAACAACTAGTTTCGACTATGAGTTATCATCAGGTTACAAATCAAACCAGATCCATTTGCAACCCGATTCTTAAAAATCAAATAATATAGGCATTTTTTCTCTTTATATATTATTTTTTCATTATATATATATATATGTATTGTTATTTTTTTATTAATTTATATATATATATATATATTATTTAATTTTTAACTGCTTTTATACATGATTAATTTTAATTGTTTCGCAAAGTAATTAACGATAAACATTTCATAAATTGTGACCAACCCCTTTGTGTTTTATATTTAATTCCGGTATCCAGTTCCGGTTAACGTTTAACAGGGATTATATTACAGTTTATCTGTAATGAGATAAAAAAAAAAGTTTTTTTTTAACGTAAAATACACAGTTTTAGCCGCCCGTCTCATTAGTTAATTACGTTTGAAGTACGTATATTATCTTGGATGTACGTAACGCTAAATCAAATTAAAATACGTCTCGTCCGAGATTAATTATTTTTCATAATATTCAAATAAAATAGTTTGTGCTCAAATAAACGTTTATACTCTAATTTCGATTTCAATTTTTAATTTACACGCATTCGCGAGTTTTGTGTTAATAATTTCTCTTGTTCATTTCTTAATTATATCCATTATTAATTTAATTTTGTGTAAACATCATAAAATGTTTGCTTTACAAAAACTCAATGCGTCCCCCCGTAATTAATTGGAATAAGTTTCAGCAAATATTATTAATTGCATAACTATTTGGAATTTAAGGGGAAAAACGAGTTGGAAATAAACACGGTAGTGATGGCAAATGTAGAGACGTCTTCTGTCCCACGGTTTGTCAAAACTTTTTCGTTTTTACTCGGTAAACCGTTCATTACGAGACGCGTAATCGTGAAATTACTTAGCGCGCTGAGCGAAAAACAATACGATCAAAAGTATTTTCGATTAAAAAAAAACTACTCCCCCACCCCCTCACTATTGTTTTCTTATACTCGTAATAAATTTTCGGATTTTCGAAATGAGAATTTCACATTTTACGGATTTTTAACAAAATAACATAATAAATTTGTTTGCCACATTCAGTATTTATTATTTATAATGAAACCAATAACGTTTCCGAAAGAAAAAATCTCGTGATTCGATCGGTATTTTTTCGGTTTTTTTTTGTAATTCATAAGAAAGCTTCGGACGAGAAAAATTACATCGATTACGTTTAACGGCGCTTGTCAATCGGCATTCGAGAAATCACGTTAATTATGTCATTTTTCTTACGGAAATAATTCAACAGTGTTTATTTAGTTCAACGCGCAACGTCGTACGTCGTCTTACTTACATAGTAAGCGTATGACAAAAAATAATATATTTTCAAAATAAAAAGAAAATCACGCGTCTGTTGGTATTTTTACAATTTCTACGTATTGTTTTTTTTTTTTTTGAGTTAATTTTCAAAAAAAAATAATGATAAATTACCGTTTATAAATAATAAAATTTAAAAAGTTTGTGATTTTCGTTCCGTTCGCTTTCCCGTCGTTCCCGGGTCTCGGCCAAACACGTTTGGGTCAACTGATAAAATTCCATTTCCCCGGCCCTTCGCCGTATTCCCACGTTTGACGCCAAAAGTTTTCCAACCTGACCGGCGGTTCAAACGAAATTGCTTTTATTTTCAAACTTTTTATACGGGGGCTGAGGGGGAACCGGACACACGAAACGGTAATTACGTTTAGAAAAACATTGCCTATTACCGCATAAATAAATGGACTTTAAATAATTTACTCGCATTTCCGCGTGTACCGCACGAATTTGTACCGGTGAAAATTGCCCGCAACATTTATCACTATATAAAAAAAAAAATGTTCTCTTTTTTTTTTTTTTGTCTCGTCGTTTTTATCTCCGTCTGGCGAAAGACAGTTGCTCTCGGAAATCTGTCTCGCGGCACTTTTCTATTGGCCGTTTCCGTAGTAAAATATTTAAACAAATAATTTGAACGGCCGTTGACGCAATTAAATTTGTTTTATAAATGCGCGCGAGCTTTAAAATTCGCATTCAACGGTATTGGGGGGGGGGGGAAATTAACCGATTTCGGGGAGTAAAACAGAAACGATCCGGTGTGAGTAAAATGCTTAAGGCGGACCGCAAATTATTTCACTTGTAACTTATATTATTGTTATTTTAATCGTTCTTCCGAGATTAATAAACGCGGACTGGTATTTCATACGGCGAATACCGCACGGACGTCCAAACGTACGCGCATCATATTAATCGTACACTAATCCACGTCTAATTATTACTTTTGTCGAAGTTCTTGGAGTATATTCCGGATTAGGGCAACTACGGTACGTATGCCAACAGCGAAAGAGAAAATACGGTGCACAGCGGAAAGTTTTGCGCTCGTAACGATCTTATACGCTATACAAAGTTTCGTATCGTTTGTATTTGAAACGTTATTTTTATTATTATTATTATTATTATTATTGTTATTTTACCATCTCTTTATTAATTGCGAACGTTTTTATTTATTTCGTATTGTCGTATTTGTCATCACGTTAATCGCGATTATAATACTGTACAGAGTTATTCAACATTTATTCGTCCGATTTCAATTGATCATATGTTATTTTTAATTTTTAGGTTTAGAATAACATATAACGCGTTGAATAAAAGAAAAACACTTGGAATTCCGTTAATTGTACCTATAAATGTTCTACGCGGGCTCCTTTGGTCACACGAACAATACCTAATCGGTAATCAAATTCATTCCGTGCTTGTTGCAGCAAATCTCTTGATGTTGACCCCACCGCTGTCGTAATGCAATTTTTCACCTCACTCGCGGTTGATGATAATGGTGGTACACGTACAACGGTATCTTTGACGCATCCCCAAAAGAAATAATCACATGGCGTGAGATCCCCGGTGACCTGGGAGGCAAAGTGTCGAATCATAAGGCCCATTGTGACCAATCCAATGACGGTTGGGGAGTGTTTCGTTTAAAAAGCCACGTACGTCTAAATGCCATTGTGGTGGTGCTACGTCTTGTTGAAAAATGCAGTCATCGGAATCATTGTTTAATCGCGGAAGTGGCCAGGTCTGAAGCGTTTCTAGATAAGATTTCTACTGTGTTCTCGGTAAAAAAGAAACGGCCATAGAATCCGTGTGTCTTTGAAATGGCACAGAAGACATTAATTTTAGGCGAGTCGCGGTCGTGTTGTTCATCATAACCCATATACGAACGTTATGACGGTTTACCTTACCACCTTGACATATGGTAAGTCGCTTCATCGCCGAAAACTAAACGAGAAGCAAAATGTTCATCCTGCACAGCTCCTTGAATAAAACCACTAAAATCGGGTCGTTTCAATTTGTCATTGGGCTTTAAAGTCTGTAACAGTCGCAACCCATATGGTTACATAATTGAACGCCGTCTCAAAAAACACGCCAAACAATTGTTTGAGGGATTTCCATTACTCGACTTGCACGGTCTGTTGACTTACACGGACTACGTTGAAAACTCTCTCTAATTCTTTCCACATTATCCTCGGATAAACGAGGTCGGCCTGTGCTTTTTTCTGTGTATTATGCAAGTGATCAATGATCGTTGACGGATGAATACAACAATCGAATAAGCGTATTTTTATTTTTTTTTTTTTAGTCGTTTGTCAATTATTTTTTTTTTTTACTCCTCTAACACACTGAATGAAAAATACGAATAAAACACGATTTTTTCCTCGTATTACTGTTTAATAAATACCAATATATAGTCTCATGCAATCAATTTATTTAAATGTACTCGCTACGAACAATTATTATAGTTTACGTATTCTCGCATATACCGGGTTATACGTCTGATACAATTTAACACGGTCGCCGTCGAATTCATTAAACATTTCGCTAGAAAAATAAAATAAACACTAGGAAATAAAAGAATGAACGTTTCCACGGAGTAAACCAACGCGTTAATAAAATGAAAACGCATTTTTTTTTTTTTAATATACCGCACGAAACGCAAATACCATTTGACCCGCGTGCTGCTGGTCAAATGATAATGTGGTCACGTTGATGAAACTCCGAACTATAAACAACCTTTAACGTTCGTCGAAGTGAATTAAAGGGTTTGACATAAAGTATCTGGCCGTGTAAGGGATTCGAAGGAAATACTTCTTCAATGACAAATTTAATTCGTTGTCGATTCGATCTTCGTGTCGTTACGAAAACAAGCGTTGGACAGTATTGTAGAATTTACGAATAAAATCGATTTCACAAAACGTGTAAAACTCCGATTGGATATTATTGAATTATCGATCATAAAATATTTATGTACGGCGAGCATTTAAATGTTTTGTACGGAGTGTCCCGCAGAGGGCTTATTATAATAAGTTTTGTTCTTCTCTTCAAATAATTGTTATACATCTGCATTAAACATGTTTTCTGTTAAATTTTATCCATAAGCAAACCGTAATAATAATAATAATAATAATAAACCGTATATTTCTTTTATTTTTATATATTTTAATAAGAGCCGTTTAGTGAAATTAAATTTTAGACAAATTTCGATGCACATGACATTTAAATTGTATAATTAGTTTTTATATAACATTTTAAAGTTTTAATAGATTCAAATATTTCCTCGGGCACCGGCAATATGATGCTGGCGACTAGAGAAACGTTTCACATTAAAAATGGCCGCCGGTTGTTTAGTATTATACTGTAACCGTTTCGGGTAAAGAAAAAAATCTCTTCACGAAGTTCGTAAAATTGTAGGAAATCGTCGACGATTAATGTCTAAAAACAGTTTTTATTACGAAAATTAGTTATAGAAATAGATTCGCGAAATTGTTATTTCGGATTTTGCGTGAAAAAACCAAACGAATAGAATTAATTTTTTATTTTTAGTCGTTAAAAAAAAAATAAAAAAAAAAATGAATAATCGCAGCGCTGATTTCGAACTATAATTACGAAAAGTATATATAAATAAAAATGAAAAACCATTGAATTATTATCGAATAGAACAATGTCAAATGCGTCAGATCTCATTGCATAACGTACGTCGTAATAATTTGTATTTTTCCCGCGTCGAATAAAACTCGTACGTTTTAAAATGAACCCGTTGTTAATCGTATAATTTTATACGATCGTAAACGCGGAACGCGTGTAAATGTCAACAATCCAGGAAACAATGCGAATTATGGAAATTAATCGATATATTTTCGAATTCGTTCGTACACTGCTACACGTCTTATAAACAATATTTATGTCTTCAATAAATCCGCATTATATTTTTAAAAGAAATATATTAACCGTAAACAAAAACAAAAAAAAAAAAAAAACATTTTAATATTTTCTGCATTCAATTCGGTTCCGAGTGTATATATTCCGCATTGTGTCAGATTAAATGTTTTGTTAACGACATTTCGGGCGGACGTTTCAGCAGTTATCTCCACTACTGTTCCTTTTTAATAATAATAAAGAATTTATATTTCCTTCTCCTTATATGCGTGTATAAACATTTTTGTTTAACACCGAAAACGCAACGCGGCGTTTGACTTTAATTATCCACAAGACACTGTGCTCCGTTCGGATTTTCTTTGTATACAACAGCGTGTAATAAAACAGCGGTGCGCGAAGAGTTTTTTTTTCTTCTTTTATTAGGCAGGTGGTGGATGGATATTACAGAAATGCATAATCGTCGTAAAATTATTACGCTCATTTTTTCGCGGAAAATTTTTATTGTTTCTACAGTGCGAATCACGGTGCGTGGCCAGACTGTCACGGCAGGTGTTGCTGAAATGTTTCAAAAGTCTTATTTTATTCATTTACAATATACATTTAGCATACAGATCTAATCAATTTCCTGAAGAAAACCAATATATATATAATCAAATTTAAAGTAAAATAATATATAATGTATATACTAATATTAAATTATAAAAACTTAATGTATTATCACACAATTATGTAAATAGTATGTAAATAAATTAAATGTTAAAATTATAATAACTAATGGCCATTGTTGCCGAAGTTGTAACAGATCAATAAAAAAAAAAAAAAATAAATAAATACATTTAGCGCTGACATTTTAACACTTATGAATAGATTTGGTTTCAATATTAACTTAGATATATATATATATATTTGTAATTATTAACTAAGAACGTCGTTTTTATTTAATACTAACTGAATTTATCCGGTTTCGCCCGTGTGATTTTTTTTTTCGTATTTTTCATGTTTACAATATTATTTCAGAACATAATACGTGTAAAATTGATGATTGTGGCGATCGTGTTGCGTACAGTTGCCAACCGTCCCGATTTCAGCGGGACATTCACGATTTTCACATTATTTCCCCGTGTCCCCCGATCAATGATGACGCGGGGACACATTTTTACCGGACCAGTAAGAAATTCCATAGTCTTATGTATAAAACTAAACAGCTTTATCCTACGTCCGTATGGCAATGTGTTTATTACATTAATCTATCGTCAACAATAAAATCTCCGATAAAAGTATCAAGAATCGGTGACCGTTCACTCTCCCTCCGGATCAGTGGCGCGGATTCGAGGCGCAATAACACAATAACAAAAATACGCATAGCTAATAATGATTAAATTATTTTCAAACACAAACAAATATTATAATATAAATTATGCGATATTAATGAAATCCCGCGCACGGCCTTGCATCGATAGGAAATGCTTATTAATAAAAAAATTAAATAGTTAATATTAACATTTCAATAATTCAACGATTGAAACTTTTGGGAGAACTATTGGCATATTTAAAAATCGAGTTACGAATATTGTAGAGACTGCAGTTTTATAATACATTTATCAAATGCTTCTTAATGCGCGAATAATAATATTGAATCACGACGAACTTCGTGTTGGAAACTATATAGTTTATAGTCCACGAATACTATAACGTAGAAGTAAAACTGACAAATATTATTTTAAACATTATCCGTCTTAATTAATACGAAATAATTTTATTGAGTTTATATTGTGATAAATCCCTACAACTCTGAATAGGAATATAATACTTAATAGTATTGTAAATTCAGTGACGGATTTGAGAAGGTGTCTCCCCTCCCCCTTTTGGTTCGTTCTTTTGCTTGTATTCCTGCGATTACAAAATTTCGACAAACATTTGCAAAAATACACAAATAACAAATTTTTTTAGTATATTTATATAGTCTTGATAAGTGATAAAATATAAGTAAAAATGAATACTGTTTTAAAACACTTAATAAAAAATATTTAAAAATTCGTCCTTCTTACATGACATTGTATAGATTTTCACCGTTTGCAGATGGTTAATGACTTACTTGCCGCCTGCTTAATACATTTATAACGCTAACAATTTAGAATCATATTTGAACCGTCTGGATGACTGATATGCAGACTAATGTACTCTCTATTTATATATTCAAATGCGTTCATATTTCATTTTATCCTCACTGATCTTAGTTGATCTCTAGTTGGTTTTAAATACGAAAAGGATTTGCGATGAGGAAATTGCACAATTAGAACAAGTCCGTGATTTACGAATAATTTTTTTAAAAATGACCTAAATTTTAATGCACATATTTATTCAAGTTATGGTAAAGCCTTAAGAGTTCTGGTTTTTTTTTTTTTAAGAATTTAAAGAGAAAAGTGTCTTATTGCACTTTACCGTCTACTAAGTAGTCTATTTTGAAATTCGGGTTTATTGTGGTTTGGAAATTTGAAATACTTTTCAGTCCGATTAAATTAAAAAAAAACTCAAAAATATTATGAAGACATTTCATTCACATGTATGGATTCAAAATAGGATTTATAAATATACAACCTCAGCTATTGCTGACCTCGCTGGTTTAGTATTTTTAAGTACTCGACGCAAGTATTTATATGTAGCTCTTGTACATAAGTCAATAAACGGTGTAATAAATACGGCCTGGATTTTGATTTCAAATTGGTTTCATTAAAATTCCTACATTTGATTCAAAAAATAAAGCTTGCTTTCGTGTTGTCCATAGACCATATTTCTAGTAATTATGTTGATAATTAAAGCAAACAGGCTTTATTTAAGTCGTGTAAAGAACTAATTCATTTTGATCGAGTTTCTAAATTGAAAATGTATGCCTCTCATTGATCGTATTGTTAATGATTTGTTACATAATAAATAATAATATTTATGATGATATTTTCTGTAATCTTACCCAGTGCGGTTGTTAAATTATTAAATAAACTATGAGTTTCGAATATAACATTATACGTATTAATAAAACATTCCAATAAATACATTTGTTATTAAATTTTTTTCGAATCGAAAATTTTATTTTTAAATTGTTTCGGGCAAAAACGCATTCAAATTTTTCGTTTAGTTTTTCCCAATTTTCTCGTAAATTACAGATAACTTTGGCGAGTTTGTGTCGTCTACAATTTACTTTCATCTCATTCCCAATTGAGTATTGACATAGGGCCATCCGTAATATATATATATATACATTTTAAATTACATCTGCATACTTGAAATAAAGTTTAAGTGGAAAGTAACTAGAAATCGACCCATCGTTCAGATGCACAGCATAAAAAAACGTAAAAACGTACCAAATAATTATGTCACTATTTATCGACCTGCAATATTTTGAATGCGCAGAAAAATGTTTAATTTATATGAAGTAAAAAAAAAAAATCAAAAAGCCTAATTTAAACGTTATATTTGTGTTATTTCTTTTCAATTCACAAATATCGACTTTTTTTTATACATATTTGTAAATAAACTATTTATTTATTTTTTATATTATTGTTAGCGGACGTTCAGAAAATAAGTGTATTTAATGTTTGTTCGTTCCATTTCGGTTTTTACTCATACGTTGCGAGATATCATAATATGTACAAATATCAAAGTGTACATTAAATAACATGTGTGTAAACACAGGTGTACATTGTGTGTTCTAATGCGTACGCAGCAACGCATGATAAAATATAATTGTATTATTAATCATTCGGAATGAAATAGAAAGTATTAGAATTCAATACGTGGTATATTAAATAACGAGTATAACAAAAAATATTATAAATTGACATTTGTACTGCGAATGAATTGTACGATTATTTTATCTGAAGACAAAAAAAAAATTATATAATTTTCGAAATATGTACCGTAGCGAATACCATTTAAAATCGTCTACTACAGGCAGGTATATTAATTAATTTTCTAAAAACAGAAAATTAATATCTTGTATGTTCTTATGGAGTATTAAATAGAATTGTATTTTAAGCACTACATAAACCTTTATCAAGCCTGAACGAATTTCCCTTTTAAATTACGTCGGACTTATTAGAGTTCGTCACACATCGCGCGCACATTAATAATAATAATAATAATAATAATAATAATATTATTATTATTTTCAAATAAAATACTCATTGCGCGTCGATGTTATATTAATTATTAATTGTTCGTTTATACGTCAGTAAAATTACAATTTTAATTATCATTAGGTTTAGTCGAATGTTGCATGAAGTTGAGATCTTTGCACGACGGTTTAAACGCCAGAGGAACTTTACATAATTCTTCTCCCATCTTAAATTCCATTAACCGTTGGACGTTCAATAGTTCCTCGATTTTTTTGTCAGCTTCATTTAAATTTTTCATCAATACTTCAATTCGGTTCCGTAAACGTTCGTCGATCTACGTGAAAGATTTAAAACGAAAAACAAATGGATAATCCTAATTTATTTTTAAAAATATCCAACGGTGGACCGAAATTTTTTTTTTTTTACGATACACACTAAAACTATTTCAATTTATTGTGCCATTAATTTTATATAAGCCTAACTGCTCACAAAATAATTTACGTAAGTCAGGGAATACTTAAAGGAGTAGGAGGAAGGGGGATACACCGGTGAAATGTTTATTTTTACAGTGATTTGCAATCGTTGAAACAGTTTATATTGAAACGTTATGAAACTCGAGTAGACATTATAAAGCGACGATATGTTGTTGTTTATTAAATATAAACATATTGAGATTCCGTTATTATTACTCTCATAATTATTTTTTGTCCGTGTTTATGAGATATACAAAATGAAAAAAAAAAAAGTTTATCTGAATTAGATATACTAAGTAACGCAAAATAATTTCGTTGTTTTCGTTATGTAATTTATCCTTTCCATATCGCGATGTTTTCTCGGAAATATCGAAAATATATTTGGCAAATAAAGTAACTGACTTATCCCTTACGTACACTATATCATGGAAAACGCGTACAAACAATAACGTAATCGATATTGATGAGAACACTCCAATAAAATATTGTCTCATTTCGAGGCTCAAACAGATTGAACAATACGCAACGGAGGCTTTTAATCGTCTATAGCAGGGGGTCGGCAGCAACGCTTTGAGACGGAAGAACCAAAACAATTACAATTTACAAAATTTTTCGGTTCTTAAAGAGTCGTTAGAAACGTTCGTTGAAATATTATAGTACAATTTGCTTATGCATAAATATTTGATTTTCGATTCAATATAGACGACTTTAAAACGTGAAATAATATTTTTTCGTATAAAAAACACAGAAATATTTCTAGCACAAAAGTATTTTAGCCGTCCGCGAACGACTGGCCTGACGAGTTATATCGGTCGTGTTATTCGAATAAGTTGTTTTTAAATTTTATATTGCGCGCACTACGTAATTATTATAATAATTTTGAATTTTGATGATTCTGTCCGCGGACCTTAGTCAATCGCGCACAGTCGAAATAATGGACTCGTCGTCTCCTGCGTATAATAAAATATATTTTTTGATAATAAAACTAATAATTTTTGCGTACGTAACTGGAAAGCCGCGAACGTGCACCGGCTAACGATCCGCAAATTGCCGAATCGCCCCGCGGGGCCCACTGGAAATTAACAATAAACTGTTGTGCGCGTACACACTTACGTTTTCACGTTTTTTAAACTCGGAACACGCCAGCGCTCTGCACTCGGCCAAATTTTGTTCCAGGGTTCTTATGTATTCGTTGTATTTGTTTTTCTGACATTCAGAAAAATCTTTGACTTTCGTCACCTGTATAGCTGCTTCTTGTCTCACCATGTTTAATTGCTCCTTCAGTTGTAACGAGTAATGCACGTGTTCCGTATATTTTCGTTTATGATCCGCCAGAGTATCGTCCAATGTCATTATCATTGCTCTTGAAGTAAAAGTTTTTTTTTATTTTACCATTGCATTGAACAACGTGCCGTGTGCATGTGTTTTTGTTATTAACGTTTGCACGATTCTCGTGTTTAATAAAACTACATAATGTAATAAGATATTTACGAAATATATTCCCAAAATTTCAATTAATGAACGGTAAATCGGTTTTGGAATTTCGGGTGCGTTTCGGACTCGGTGTTATTGAAGAATAACGTAATGTTATGGTCGCATGGAATGCGACGGAGAGAGCGCAGAAAGAATAAATGCAACAAATGTTTGCAATCCAAATGGGAAGGCCAACAATCGCGGGAAGGATAAAATAATACAGGACGTAGAATAATTAGCTGTAATAAAATGGAAAGAATGCAATCAGGATTAGAGCATTTATACACAACGAAAAAGAATTTTCTGCTACGAAATTGGTGTAATATTTACGAAGTGGAGATTTATATTTTCGTAGTAGCCTACTCCCCCCTCGTCCGTTCCGAAAAAATTCTCTGTATGCCACTGAAACAATTGTGGAGGAGTTTTGTAATATCCACAAAGACACTTAGTGAGAGTGACATTAATGAGAAGTTAATCAAATTAAAAAATATTCTACGGGTCAACTCAAATATGTTCCTGTACGTTTTCTATTGAATATTTTCGTTAAATATTTTATGGCTATTCAAAAAGAAAAATTCTGTTTTTCTACAGAATGTCTTTGCTGATCCGTTCATGATGTAACATTGCAAAATTAACAATTATCATTAAAATGCATTTAATTTAAATTGATATTTTTTTAATTTTAGGTATAATTTTTTTATCGACTTTTCTACATATATATAATTGATACGTATTTTCAATAGTATTCGATATATTTACTTTAATTTTTTGTTTTCTTCTTCTAAATCTTCCATTCTTTTGGAATCGTTCGCGTTTTCTTTACACGTCATAGTAGTTCTCTAATAATTTAAACACACACATATACGTGTATATATATATATATATAAATTAAAAACACATTTTATGTTTGTATACGTACTAATACGTTTATATCATTAGAAAGAGCATCACGTTCGCTTAAGAGTATCATTCTCATAGATCTCTCGTTTTCTAATTCTTGCTGCACGTTCGCCAACAGGGTGGGTAATGTTTCGATCTCATTCATGCGTGCTTTCAAATTCTCCTTAGATATTCACCAAAATTATATAAATTTAAAAACATATAATATTACAGACATTTTTTAAATAATTAAAAAGAAAATATAGAATTTTTGAAATATATTTTCTTTCATATATATATATATATATATATATATATATATATATATATTATATATATATATATTATAAAAAAACAAATATTTAATACGTGGTGAAAATACGATAATTGTTATATATACATACCACACACACACATTGTTGTATTAATAATTTGTACTTTTATTATATTTCTATTGCATTTAAAAAATTATGGCAGACAATACTATCTTAAATGTTCTATTTTCCACAATAAGAAAAAATAAATAAATTAAAATTGCGTACGTTTAAATTTATTAATTATATTTACCGAACAACTTATGAAATTATATAATATGTATATGTATTGTTGACAATTTAGTTTATTTAATAAGCTTATTTAAAAATAATAATCAATAAACATTTTTCAAGAAAATATTAGCATAAACTAATAATAAACCATAATTTACAACCACCAACAAAGAAATTTTCGTTAAAAACTTAAACTTCTTTTTCTTTTTATTTAAAGCTTTACAAAGTTTATGCTCGAACACTGTATGTTTTGCACTTTTAAATCTTAAAATACTCATTTCTTTCATTTTTGCGAGCATATTAATGTGCAGAGTTATGACAAGTTTAAGAACTTATAGTTTGAAAGCTCTGATTTTTTTTAAGTACCGTCTGAAACGTGTACAAGGATATGCCACTAAAATATTGACCCGATAAATTTATAAAAAATATTATATATATATAATTATTTTATAGGCACTTATTCGTTATAATTTTTACGTTTAAAATTAAATGTACTACGCGTATTTATTGGTAATTTACATGCCCTTCAATTAATAAAGGTAACTCAACGATTTTAAAATTATTTGATTTTTCAATACTGAAATATTGTTATTTATATAGGAAGTTATATTTCATAATTTCATAATAAACTTATCCATAATCTCGGATAATAATAATAATAACGAGCAACATTATTTACGATAAAATTTACGATTTACAATAAAATGTATTAAAATATATATAATGTAGTATCATACGTTCATTCGATCAAATTCCATTTCATACTCTTTAGAAATTGTATCTTTTTCCTTGGTAAGTGTTTCAATGCGGTATTTTAGTTCCTCGTTGAATTGAATAACTTCCATGTACTAAAAAAAAAGACGTTAATCAAATGACAATAATAATGATAATATCAAAGTTATTATTTTAAATTATATGGTTAATTTAATCGTTTTAATCATCACTACAACTCAAAATTACTTTAGATTTATTATCCTCCAATTCCGATAAATAAAAATCAAATATCATCTCCATGTTGGTTTTTTCACCATTGGCCTTTTGTAAACGAAATCTCAAATTTTCAATTAGATATTTATCGTTTGAACAGGTGACTTCACAGTCCTAATTCAATATCGATTTATTAGGTTGTAGGTTAAAATACATTTAAAAAACGATTACATATGATTGATTCGAGTTTAAATCAAATAATTTTTTTTCTAGTTGCGAAATTTGTGTTTTGGATATCATTAAACTGTCTTCGCAAATCTTCTTAGAATGCTCTGTTTCGTTTAGCGTACATTGTAAATCCCTAATCTCAAAAAGTTTAGCGCTAAAAATTTTAAATATATTATTGAAAAATAATAGTTCAATAATCTCCTACGCGTAATATTGACTCACTTATGATCCGCCAATAAATTATTATATTTTTTAGTCAGTTGTTGTAATTCAGTTTTGTTTGTTGAACCCACACAATTCTACACATATTATACAAACCATTAATAACATATATTTCACTATGCTTAATGTTTAAATTACAAAAAAATACATACTGCGCATTGAGAATCAGATACGTTTAGTATTTTTTTTGCTAACTCAATTTGGCGTTGATCACGTTTTACTTCTAATAATTCTTTGCGCAATCGACTTATTTCTCCTGTTAATGCTTGCGTACTTGTAGATTTCTATAAAATGACATAAAATTATAATTTTTAATTATATACGTTCCGATAGTCATATCAGACAATGTATTACCGTTCCAAATGAATTTACCAAGTGCTGTTTACATTGTTTGAGATGTGGCTAAAAAAAAAAAAAAAAAAAAAAAAACAATTATTTTGTTTGGCACTCAAAAACGAAATCACCTGATCACGAAGCGAATTCGATTTGACAACAATCTGATGATTCTAAATGAATAAAAATACATATACTCTCATTATGAATTATAGCAATATAATTATATAATAAATTCGATATATTACAGCGCTTTCGAGTTGACCTAATAATTCACGATTTATTTGATTTAACAGCTTCATTTCTCCTTTAATGAACATAAGATTATCTCTGATCACGTTCTTCTCGAAATCTACAGTTACTGGTCTGACACAAGACTCACAACAGCAATTATTCGCGTTGTTGTTGTTGTTGTTGTTATTACAATTATTATTATTATTACAGTTATTACTGTTACAATTATTGTTATCATCATTATTATTATTATTATTATTATCATCATCATTATAATCATTATCATCACTTATAGCGTCGCAATTTTTATAATCATATTTTATGGACTCCTCGGTAAACGTCGTAGAACTCGATTTGCAATTATCGTCCTAGATTAATAATAAATATTGTGTCGGTGATTTTCGTAAACGATATTTATACCATCGAAAAAAGATGAATGAAAACAATTTTACTGACTTCCAAATATTCGGTTTCAACATAATTTTCACTGTAAAGTAAGAACTTCGGGTCACGTGTAGCGTTGTTGAGAACAATGACCGGAGATATGTCATCGTCCTTAAAACATATAATGACGACATTAACAGTACAGAAACGATTATTATTTTTCAAGTAATTTCAATTTGTTTGAAAAATTCATTTTTTTCAAACACAATATTTATCTAACTAAAGTGTATCATGTTTATAAAACGAACGTATCGAAATAGTAATTACACTAAACCTTATTCACACAGCGGGCGATATCGCGATGCAGTGAAATAAATATAAATCTTAAATCTCAAATATAAATCTTGGGAAAGAAGTATAAAAACCTATTTACTTATAATTTCAATGTGATCTTAATATAAAAAAAAAACATATTCGCAGACAATAGGTATTTCTTACAAATTCTTCGTCTTCTCCCAATGTCCCCGGACAATTACGATCATCAGTTGTTTTTTCTTCGCCGATGTCGATTTTTGTACACTCGAGATTGTCAACGTCAAAGTGAATAATTTTCGCCAATTTCAAAACCTCTTCAATGGCGTTTCGGTGTTCTTCGATCATTCGCTTCAATTGGAATTTTAAATCGTCTACTTCTCTTTTCTGCGTATCCGTGATTTCTTGCGCCTGTATACAATCCAACGGTACAATTAATTATACACAAATTTCTAACCCTGTGTATACGTTTAACCCTTCGCTGAGGTAACACGTACGTTTTGCAAGTCGCTTAAATTGTTCTTCAATTCTATTATGTTTTTTGCAATTTGTTGAGTTTTCCGATCGGCATTCCGTAATAACGTCAAACAGTTTTCACTCTCTTCGTCATAAATATACGTACAACAACTGATTTCCTTTTCATCAAGATCCTTTAGAAAATCCACATGCACCACATTAATAACACTATATAAAATATATAAACGTAGTGAGTATACCGTACCGTCATATTTGTTTTTTCGGACTTCTCCTGTTTAAAATCTATTTTACTGTGAAATCGTATTCGTTCGTTTGAAAATTATTATTGTTAGAAACGGAACGCGTTTTATTTGTTTTTCTATTATATCTGTCATCATAGAAATAAGCCATGTATTTCTTATATGATTTCGATTACAGATCAATATAAATGAAATTCAATATTTAAACCAGATAATACAGACTGCGAGTACGCGAGTGGTTAGCTTTATAATATTTTTTAATATTATTAGTTTTGATTTGAAATCAATGAAGAAATATAAATTTTTTTAACAAATGCGAGCTGGTTTTGTAGAAAATTCAATCGGAGTCCTCTTCCCTCCATTCACCTCACGTTTATCGAAAATAAAAATGCTTATTTATGATTAATGGTAAACGCGTATCGTTTTCCCTTTGAACTTTTCGCACACATATCCGCCCAACGAAATAATACCGATTCAAATGCATTATATATATCGCAAAATCTGCAATACTCTCTCTTCTTTATATTTCACGATCTAAAATTTTCCGAATTTCGAAACTAATTTAATTCTTAAACATCAATTTTAACGTAATATATTTCAAACTTACACATTCATTTTACAAACAGTAATATTTATATTACATTTGCTATACACTACTTTTTATAATGTTCTTTCGTTTTTATTTTACACATATCCAAAATTAATTATCCGAGACAATAATCGTTAAATTTACCTACAAGAATCTTCAATTATCATTTAACGGGCAATTTACTGGTCAGGAATAATAACGATAAAACATTACACGTATTGCACCAGCACTTTGCCGTATAATTATCATATACACATTACACGCATTTGTACGAACGATTAGATATTATTATGACGCACTTGTTTCGTTTAGATAGAGTTCGGAAAATTGTCAAGTACATATAATTAAATCCAACATAGTGTAAACAGAACTGTTTAAACTGTTAATAATGGCATTCCTTTTCTATTGCAAATCAGCTTTCCAATGATATTTCGTTTATTGGTGTGTAGTCAAAGATTTTTCGAACCGCTATTTCTAAACGCTATTTTTTTTCTTTAAATTAATATTAAACTAAGTTTATACAATAATTACTATATATGAACGATTAAAAAATATTGTTCCAAACATTTTTATGGTTTTTAATGTAAAACATTTTTTTTTATGTATATAATATTGTCTTACTACACTTTTTTATGGTTCTTTTGGTTATTTAAACAACTTTAATTTTCTTACTCGTGTTAATGGTATAATGCACTTTGAGATATTCGAGCCATACCAATAATAATTAGGTAAATAGATGTGATATATAACTGAAAATATTTACTTAACGAATCTAATGTTTATTGTATTTATCAATTTAACTGTTATTATTATTATTTTAGACGTAATATTTTTACAAAGATGTGTTTTATTATTGTATATTTGGTCCGCGAACACTTTTCAATAAAAAAAGGAGTTGTTCCGTTAATCTTCAAACGCGTTATTTTTCGGATTTCTCGTCGATAGTTTTCATAAGCGTTTAGGAATTTTATAAAACATTTTCATAAAATTATTATTGAAAAAAAAAACAACTGAAAAAATCGTTCACATTTTGTATGTTTTAAATACGTGTGATTTTTTTTTTTTGTATTTATGGTCTGAAAACATATATTATAAGCTTAAACGTGTGATATTTTAACCGTGTTCATATCGTTTGTCATAACTTTAGGACTTGTGTGTAGTGTGTATGAATTCAGCAAAAAGTACAAAAGAGAAATATAAGGATAATAAACGATAAACAGAGTTTCGCTCGGAATCGTTTTTCGAATGCAACGCGATTTATCGTCGCTTTCAAATTTATAATACGACTTTAACACACACACACGTATAGCCGACCGAGTGGATCGAGCGATCCACTATAACGTCATATAATATAAGCTTTAGGTATTTACGTATTATTATTATAATATATAGCGAATATGGAAAAATAAATTGGAGAATTAACGAAAATGTGTGTACCGTCTATATAAAGTCTACGCGAATTAAACAATATTCACGTCCAATGGTAGTATTTGGCGTTTAATCGGATCGAATACGATCAAATTTCCTCTCAATATTATCGCGTGCGTACAATTTAAGAGAATAACAACGATCCGATGCGTTTTGAAACGACGATACAAATTTTCGATTAGATGATTTGATCATACATTTGGTTGTCACTTGTTGTCGTTCCGCGCATTTCTTTCTTTTCGTATGATATTAAATTTCAATATTTATTTATATTTTTTTCTCGTAACTGTCCCGTCGATTTTTTTACACGTTGTCACAATTCGGTTGACGTCGTGTCGTCGTAAAACCGAAACCCATTGTCGTTATTGATTTTTATTACACATTTTATTTCATACACACGCTGTTTCTTGAAGAATTATTTAAAATCTCATGACAAAAAACGTGTCGCGTTATATAAAATATGTTGTTGGTCAATCGACAACGTAATAATATCATTATCATAGATCACACGTTAAAAAACAACACACGTATCGATTGTGTATAAATTACCGATTATCGATAGTATTCATATGAAATAGTGATAAAAAAAAAAATTATGCCTTCGATTACGTGGTAGGCTTTACGTTTTTACTTTTAATATGTATATTTGTTAGTTTTAGACACTATTTTAATATCGTTTTTCTTATGGATAAATAATTAATACGTATCCTTTCATTGAGTTCAGTGCGCGTCTGTTCATGTCATAAAATACGTGTGATGATAATAATTATGATAACACCTTATTGGCCATTGATGTTGTCTTATATTTATTTATTTTCGTCACTTATTAAAGTGTAAAAATACACTAAGAAATGTTTTTTTTTGTGATTCAAGTATAAAAATTACTTCGTAAGATTTATTCGTAAATACGATAGGTTTTTTTTCTCGATAAAATTATATATTCCAAGTAATAAACAATTTCTATTTTGACGTTTGATTCGTTCTATGCGGTCCAAATAAATGCTTTACACTAAAGTATACGTATAATTTATTAGTGGAAAAATTTTTGACAATTTTAGTGAACACTATAATACGATTGTATTATTACGTATAAATTAATTTAGATAATTATATATCGGTATTCAATAAACCGAAAACCGTAGCGAAATATCAGTTTGACTGATTATTATAATAAGATTATTATGATATATATTTTAAATACAAAGAATTCACAATCAGAAAATGGTAAATTCTTGTTAAAATCAATTATATATATATATATGCATCGTTGAAAAATCATAATTTTAGTGGTTCGATTTATCAACGGTTTATATAATACTATGGTCGAATACATTATTATTGTTTTTATTATTTTTATTATTATTATTATTATTATTATTATTCTCCGTAAATTCCATTAAAATATTAAATCGGTGTTGGTGCGAATATTTCTACATTATCCAATCATAAAGTGGAAACGAATCAAACTAGCCGAAAAATTGTATTATATGTCTAGTTGTTAAGGGTTTTCTTTATAAATTATAATATATTGTTCGCATTATTAAAGAATCGTTATATTAATGGAAATTTATTAAATTTATTCATAATTTATTTTATTGAATTTTACGAATACAAACGTAATTTGGATAAAATATTTCGACAAAACGAAAAACGTAAAAGAACGGATCATGTTCCAGTGCTGTGTAATAACCGTTATTGAAATGGTCATTTTACATATCGGGGGCGTTTATCGTTTCTCATATTTTATACACGCATTTATATCTAGTGCCTACACGTGTTTACAAACAGTTTTAGAATACAAATATCTGATTTTAGACGATACAATTTTGAAGTATCCGATTTACTGCGAACACATACATTTTTTCCTTTCTATATATTATCCAGCAATGCATTACAGTTCGTTAATTTTTATGTTTTATTATATTAGTAAATTTTATACGTAGTACGAGTTAAAAATTTCATTTTTTTTTTAATACTCTTCAAATATTTATATATTTATATAGGGCTGGTGTTTTCTATAAATTTATTTCCATAATTTAAAAAAAATTGTATTTCTTTTTTAAGCCAAATATAATTAAGTTTAATTACCGTTTACGTTTTTATAAAATTAAAATGTGAAAAGCAGTTAATTTATTACTTTTTTTTAAACCTTATTGGCTCTCCAAATAATATCATTTAAAATTATTTTTGATAACAAAATTTAAAAAAATAAAAATGATGATCAATGGTACGACGTGATATTTTATTTATAATAACGAATTTTACTATTTTCTGGATTACGCCGTATTCGTGTTATCCTAGTACAATTTTTTTACATTTTTTCGTTTTGAAGTCTTTAAGTCGAGCCACTAACTCTTCTAAAACATTTTATGTGTATAACATTTATGTAAATCGACGTGACGTTTAGAGTTGTATAAATTCGTAACCATATTGAATAGGAAGGTGGTGATTTGAAGTATACTTTTAGATTATAATATAATTTTATTTATAACGTAATTTTTTTTTTTTTTTTTTTTTGCTTACTACAGCAAAATAAAGTAAAAAAAAAAAAAAAATAGGTCACAGTTATATTTTACACAACTCTATATATTATATTTACCTTTTTTTACATCAATATAAATATTTTTCGAGTACTCTCGATATATACAAATATATAGATGATTGCTATGGCATGATGAGTACGCCAAAGATTACATTTAGCGTATAGGTGCATTGAAAAGTGTAATTCGAATTATAGAGAGAGAGAGAGTGAAAAAAATTAAATGCGGGTGTCCAATACTAATTTAAAACGACGATAATGGGTCGGAAACGCATGGACTATTTAAAATCAATATAATAAAATCAACGACGCGTTCATATTGAAGCATTGGTTTTGACGAATTGAAAATCTAAATTTTTTATTTTTTTTTAAATCAATTCGATTAAAAAATGTGTGTACGAAAATATTTTTTGAATCGAAATGAAAATCGGTAAACCGTATATGGTTATTACGTATAAATTACCGAATGTAGTTAAAACTTACATTTTTAATTAAAACAAACATTTTGGCTTTATTAAAAAAAAAAAAAAGATAAAATATTTAACATAAATCTGAAGCTTGTTAAATAAAATAAACTCTAAGAACGAATTATGAATCGCGTACGTGTTAGATTCCCTTCCACCACCCGCACTCCGATTTATTACAAATAATAAGTCATTATGAAAAATTCCTGGGGCTGACGAGGCTGTGTGTTCAAATGACAGATTTATGTCGTCTTCATATTGTTTTTTTTGGTAAGTTAACAACTTATACGGATTATAAATGATAAATCATATTTCATTGTATGGCAAAAATTAAATTTATTATAAAAAAGATTTCTTTTCGATATGTCCGATGAAACTGTTCGTAAAATATGCAAGTATTAAAAGGATATTATTTTTTTTTTTTGTGTGTACGGTAAAATTCCGTATTGAAAAGTTATTGATTGTATCACAATACCTGGACACTTCACTGTGACTGCCAATAATATGTATCTATCGAATACCAAATATGACAAGTGGTCACGTTGACTATAAAATTTTTATTATTTCTTTCTTTTTTTTTTTGACAAACGCGAAAAGAAATATTTATATTATACCCGTTGTTAATGCGATCGTAAAATGTTGTTTTGTTGTAATTTTATACGAGTGAAAATATTCTGATCGGATCCGAAACGAAACGTCGTTAAACCGGTAATAATTGTGCGTAGCGCGTGGAATACATTCGAAATCAATTATTTCTGTAAAAATTACACAATTTTCGATACGATATATTTATGTAATATTTGAAACGACGATTATAATCGGAGTATAATAATGCAGTCGGTGGCGATATTCCCATTAGGATTATACGCGCGTCGTTATATTCCATACGAAATACGAACATGTTCGTTTTGTCGGATTGATGGGGGGTTTATCTCTGTGCAAATATGAAAACTAATTTCCATTCAGGAACCGCCCCACAACTCTATTCATGCAGTTTGTTAGTTTTGAAGTAAGGAGCTTAGGCTCGCTTGCGTAACTCCTAAAGTGTCGCGCATAAGATTGGCTTTATAGTAGAACCATTTTAGTACCGTGTAATATTTGTTTTACTTCTGCGTATGTATTCCCTCACTGTTAAATTCGCTATTTAGTTTAACGGTTGAATAATTTCTGTAATAAAACGCGACAATCGTACAATTATCGGATATTAATATTGTACAAACACCGGATTTCTGCTCTTTTTCTTTTTTCAGTGTTAGTATTTAAAGTTAGTCGTTTAAACGGGGTCAAACGGTTTTTGTCGCGCATTCGTAAACAATACGCGTTTTGGACAGAAGAACGTATGGAAATTTCACGCGTTCGTCACATTTCAAATGCGCGTGTACGGATATATAAGTGCGATGTGATGAATTGATAAATCCACACAGTTACACTTATTGAAATTACTCAAGTTCGACACTGAAATTGCGCGGATTAATTGAAAATAATGCGAAATCGATTGAAAGGAAAGCATTTTTATTTATGAACATTTCAATATTTATTTTTATTTGTAAAAGTCTCTAGGAAGCTATAGTGGATAAATCGACTGTAAATTAATTTAAGTAAAAATTATAAGACAATTGCACCGAAAATCGTTTATTTATTATACATTTACAAATATACCTATAATTAACCGTTTGCAATCCATCAATAATAAAATATATTTCGCTACAACAATATTGATATCATTGAACGAATTCGTGTGATTGAATGGAAAACACTTCGTTTTTGATAAAAATTGTTAACCGACCACTGTTGCTGTGGATACCACCGGCACACAAGTGAGTTGCTTAGACAGAGCACGATAATAAATTATTGAAACTGATGAACACACGGTACCTGTTCTTAAAACATTAGATTTTTTTAAGCTTTAATTGTATTTAAAACTCTTAAGAAAATGCAAAAAAAAAAAATCGACCAAAAAGAATATGTCAACCATTTTACCGACGGCGGTTGTTTTTGCTTTTTTTTTTTTTTACCATTTTCAAGTTGTTTTTAATAACGTCTGAGAAAACTCTCCCGGAAAAACGTATGAAATATAGTACTGACCGGAACGTAACACTTGTCGAGATCATCCGAGAACACTTTCTACATAAAAGAAGCGTTCACAGAAAAGAAAAATTAAAATAAAAACACATCATTATCAAAACGTTAAATTGTTCACTGCACTCTGATTCTAAAAATGTATACGAGTATTCCATGTAATGTAGTGATATAATTTTAGTAGTCGACAACGAGTGCAGAGCTTTTAATTTTTTTCTTCTCTAGAAATTCAATCTTAAAATATTATGTATCCGAGTTGGATAGACGTCATAAAGTCGCCATGTACAGGGTAACTGGCGATTTAATCTGAAAAACTTCGGCATGTGATTCCATACCTTTAAAGGGACGAAAAAAAAGTTCCCGCTAAGATATCAATCGATAATTCAATACTTAAAATTAGATAATAATAATATGAAAAATCTAATGCAATAGCGACGTGGATAATTTTTCTTGTCTTTTAAAGGTTAGAGAAAAAAAAACACAAAACAATCGAAATTTATGGCATAATAATATGAAATAAAAGAAGAAATAGTATTAAAATTGGGAGAATTAAAAAAAGCTTAAAGATATGTATAATTCACGATACTTGCGGTGTCCTCGATGACACGTAATATAAATGTTAATAACGTATTTCGGTATTTTCGTCTGTATTCGATATAATAATCGGCAAAAGCTACGGAATTCGAGTCCTGTTCATTATGACAAAACTGTAAGAGTTACTGGCAGACTCTCTTTTCGCGTTTCACACAACGGAGCCGGTTATCGAAATTGTCGTACAAGTGTCATTGTAGAGCAAAGGAATACCGAACGATTAGCGCAAACAGTTCTCCAAGAAACGTGCTCGAGCGAAAAAGAATTGTTCGAGATCCCTCTCTCTCTCTCGCAATGTTCGTCGTCCAAATTGTTCTGAGAATCTATTCTTTCTAAAATTTCATCTCGTAGCGACTAGGAGGTAATTTTGTAAAAATAGATCAGAGTTGTAAATAACTGTATTGTAGAGTCGTTATCCTCTTACCCAACACATTTCCACCAGTTACATTTATCGATTCGTACGTGTGCATGCGCATTTCTCGATTTTAAATTCAAAAATCTATGCCTAACGTCTGTTATACCCGTTTAAAACGTCCCCCTTTACGGGTGTAGAATCAAATTCATTTTTTCAGATTCGTCGCCAGTCACCCTGTATATATATTTACAAAATAAAAATGTCCGAAATTCGATTATTATATTACATAAAAGTTCAATTGGCCCGTATAAAATAATATGTTTATGATTCGCTCTTTCGAAACACAAAACTTGTTTTGTACATTTTACGCATCGTTAACGGTTTGTATTAAAAGTCTGGTAAACGCAATTTTCGTTATCGTATACCTGACGCTATGTAAATGTCAAATACTTAGTTCCAAAATTATGACCAACTCAAAACATTACCTCTAGTTACTATGAAAATATTCTACGCGCATTATAATTTTGTAATATTTACATATATTTATTAAAAGAATGCGCAAAAAAAAAAAAGAGATCAATTTTCGCTCGCTGTTGAAATAAATAAATTCGTGTTTCATGTCGACCGGAGTCAATCAATGTTTCAAATATAAGGTCTCCTCGATGATTAGTACCGTTTAGAACAGTTTTGTACCCGATGTAATAATAATAATAATATATTGTAATTAAATGATCGTACAAATTATAAAATATTACGTGCGCACAAATGGGGCGATAATTGAATACAAAATTGCGCGTTATACACGAGTTTTACGCGAACACGGAATAAAATTGATAATGCGTATAATTTTTTTTTTCTAATATACGTGCGCTCGTAATTCAATTAATTTTCAAATTAAATCTCAATTACATGCGGTATGTGCGGAGAAATTAAAACTAATCGATGCCCGTCCCGTGATTTGGACTCTCTGTTATAATTTTATCCATTTAACACGATTCGAATTGTACACAAAACAAGGAAAAATGTATACACTCGTTATTTCTTTCGTCGAAACACTCAATTGACATTTGAATATCGCGTTTTACCATACAGTTATAATATTAAATACGTAATATATATATATATATTTGAAAAACGTTCTCAGTGACACTCAAAACAGCCGTTCGCTCGTCGGTCGTCGTTTATCCGTTACGCGTTCAAATCGCAGAACAAACGAAATTTGTTTCGTTCGAATTTCAAAATATTGTTGTTTTTTTATTAATAATCTATTCAATCGTTTCAACCCCGACGATCAAAAATTATAGTCAAATAACACACGACGAATGCGTATTACGCATCGTTTTCATAGCGTATGTCAGCGTTTTCCAAAGTGTGTGGAAACCAATCTCAACGGTTCCGCAGCCAGATGTGTGCGAAATTATTGAGAAAATTATTTTATATCACATTCGGATTATTATTATTATTATTATTATTATTTAAAAAGAGAAAAATTTGTGGTTGAGTTGGAATTGAAGACACTGGGGTGGTAACACCAAGTATTTATTTAACGGCGCCCCGCGATCGTAAAAGTTTGTGAACCACTGACAAAGGTATCTCATTTGTTCTGTGATAGTACGTGTGTTATCATTAACGCACACGATACGATAAGAGATCAGGGAGAAAACGGCTGGCATTCCTCACTTTTTTTACGCACCGGGTTACCATTATGATTTCGTTTATTCTGTGGAAATAATATTGACGTTGTGTTAAAAAAAAAAAAACAAAAAAAAACATCGGAAATGGGAAATAAAATCGTAAAGTAAAAACGACTATACGAATAAATTATTATAACAATAACCACCTACGTAAACGGAGTTATTGTTATTATTATTATTTTTTTTTTTTTTTTTAACATAAACAAATAATTTAAATTATTACGTTCGGAAATTATTATGTAACCCGAAGTTTGTTGTTTTAAATAAAAAATAAATGTACAATCGATCCTTTGTTCGGCGCACGCATTGAATGGGCTTAAAAAGCAGCGCGTTCTATAAGTGTAACGTATACAAGCGAAAACGTTTTTTTTTTTTGTGATTTTCTCAAACGACTATTAACAATAATCGAAAACATAATCGGTTTATACGTATAATCATCGAAAAATGCTACAGAAAAATGTGCGTCAACATTTTTTGAGTGATTAAAACGAAAAAAGGAAAAAACAAACCACTTTTCGCGCACGTTTTTAAGTTTACAGTGGTCGGTTTTAACGTGCAACACATTCGTCAAAAATTTAATAATAATTACGCGCGGAAATTCTTTTTATTTCCAATTTTCAGTGCGGAATTGTTATCAAAATATCTGAAAAGAAAATTAATAAAACGATCGTGGTTTATGACATTATGTGTGTGTGTGTGTGTGTGGATTAAAAAATATTTCAGCCGAGAAAACGGATTTTCATTTTATCAATACGGCGTGTTTCCGCGTGCTCGCGAATACCGTAATATAATAGTATACATTACATGATAATACACGTTTTGAAATAATAATAATAATAATTTTTTTTTAATGTTTAAAACGCGAACCCCTTTTTTCCCGATAAACGTTGTTCGATAATTAATTTTATTTTTCCCCGAAAGTCTCGCGATAATGGACTTTTCACTCCGTCCACGGGTTATACATTTTTTTTCCGTCGAATATTGTTTAAAATACAAATAATACTCGGGAGATAAAATTAAAGACGCGCGCGTTTTTCTTTCCGAAAAATAATTATTCGCCGTATCCCGCGGGTTATCGAGAGGTCTGCGCGTACGTAGTCGTCACAGCGATTCGATGTTTGCCGCGAATTTCTCAACTCGTTTCGGCCTCGGTTGCCCACGGGAGAAACGATACCATTCGAGTCGGGTCCGGGGGGGAATCGTAAAGTTATTTTTTTGCTTCTTTCTCTCCACTTGTCATCCGTGTCGTCTCCCTGATCATCACTGTTACCGATGACATTATTATTATTATTATTAAAGAAATGTCTCTTTTCGAGAAGTACAAAAACCGCCCTTTTCGGACAATTTTTTTTTCTACGCATTACATAATTTAAAGCTCACGGGCACTTCGATAATTCATTTCGTTTGTATAATAAACTCGATCGTGTCTTTTGCCCGCGCTATCTTCTTTTCCAACTAATCGAAACTTATTAACAATTCAATGTGTATAATTAAAATATCTAATTTTTTTTTTCAATCCTACCGGACTCTTTTCGTTTCTCCGTTCATTTTCCAATCCTCCGAAATCTTCTCGATCGATTCCACCGGGAATTTCTTTCTTTCTGAAGGTTTTCGATTATAATTTTCTTGTTATTTATTTCTTTCGTTCTTTTATCGTTATACATTTATTTTTCATTTTTTTTTCTCGCCAAAAGAAATCTCCTACCGTATAAGTGTTTATATTCTCTCCGAAGAAAATCTAACATCAATAACGTATAATTATTTTATCAGTTTTTCCCGAAAATTTCGTATATTACATTAACAACGGTTACTGTTTTTTCAAATTCATAGGTATTTTGTTAGGTTATAATATTAATATTATCGATAAGTTTTATATAAAATAATTGATTTCTATTCTTTATACGCATATTGTATACACATATACATTTGTTACGAATTTTAGTTTTCTAATTTTCAACCGAACGACAACAGAATAAAACGAATTCATCTACATTGGTTTTTCATTGTTTACTGTGATAACTTTCGAAAAGTGTTATTTTCCATCACAATCTAGTTATTAGTAATTGATGTTTTTTATTCTCAAGACGGGCTTTTTCCCCGGACTAGTTCGAAAATATTTATTTTTTCCTTTTCCTATGATTCCGTTGTGCGGTTTCCGTAAGCGGTTCTTCATTACCACTTCCAATTTCATCGTGAGACGATGTTTTTTAACGGAACATTTCCGTCCGTTGAATATTTTAACATTTAAACGCAAACGTTGTTACGTCAAAAAAAAAAAAATGATAATAATTTTATAAAACGACGCGTAAAACGTTAATGCGCGAAGATTTAAACAAATTATTACAAAAATTTACTTTTTACCTCGTTTTCCTTCGGAGTTTACAAAATTTAATTGCATCAACGCGCATGAACGTTCAATGTTATTTCTTTTTACAATAACTTTTAAACGTGAAACCCGGAGGAAAATTTTCGGTATTAGTTCCAGAATTTACCTGGTTAAACAACAATTTTATTTTCTCCCCCATCGTGCATAGTTGTTATTTGTTTGTCGGCTTCAGGGCAATTCGCGAGTACGAATTAAACACGTAGTTTAATCACAAAAAAAATTTAAAAACAAAAATATCAATCGCGTATTTCATTTCAAAATAACGATAATTTTCATTTATAAAAAAAACGTAGTAATTCCATTTAGAGTAGGAGTTTAAACGGAAATAATTCGTACAACGTAAAATAGACTTTGTCGAAGTTTTACAGTTGTAGTGGGGATTTTTTTTTTATTGTGATGTGAGAGAGAGAGAGACTTAAGAACCGAGTTAAAATTAGACAAAAAAAAAAAATTACCAAATTCTCAACACACTGAAAAAGACGACCATTAGGGAATGTAGCATGAATTTTTGACGATATTTCCCTTATACGCCGTGGTGTAAAAATAATGTTGCTGTAATAGTATTTATAACGAGAATATAAAATCTTACGGATTCGAATCGTCGTGGACGTCAAGACGAAATGCTATTAGGTGCACCCCGCGCAGCACGCTAACGGAATATTTTATTTGTTTTTTCGTTATTAACGAAAACGACGTGTTAATCGTATAGTATTTCGTACGGCGAGGAGGTTTTTGAAGAGCGAACACAAAAGTTTTATTAAAATTTAAGTGTATTATGTAAATTTTCGAGCGGAAAACGAACGATTACAATATGCGTTTGCGTCTGCAGTCGACGAAATCTCGCGATTTTCCGGTCTCACGACTCGGAGACAAAAAACATAAAAAAAAAAAAAACGGTTCAATCAGAAAATTGCGGCCGTGTAGTTGTCGTTTTCTTTTTTCGATCACGTTAAAACCGGGAGCAAAAAAAAACGTATTAGAAAATATAACCGATCGATTTTCAATGCGACCGGAATAGGCGATATTCTGGTACCGGCCATTATAATATCGTAATAATTGTTTCACGTGTTTTTATGAACGCAATATTCTGAATTATTAATTTTATGTAAATTCTTATTATGTATAATAATTTTTTATCCACGACTAATTATTGAAACTCCGGGGACAGTCGTTCGACGCTCTCGCCGGCGTTCTTTTTAAAACGCCATAATAATCAGCATAATTTATATTTTAAAACAAATTTTATTTAAAAATAATTCGGTAAAATATTACTTTTTTTTTTTATATATATATATAAAGACCAAAAGAAAGAGTACTAATAAATTTACAACGTCAAATTAACGAGAGAAATTTTTGGTCTCGTCATTTTTTCGCAATATTATTAAATTCTTACCCCAAAAACCGATTTACATTTTGTATATTATATAAATGGTGTCGAAATTATTTCTAGAATATTAAAAAAAAGAATACTCTAAAACGTCTGAATAATAATAATAATATATTTATGTACAAATTATGTAATACGGGGTAGAACGAATTACTATAATATTATGATAAAATTAATATTATATTATTTGAAGACGTCGTTTAAACGAACTTTTTTTTTTATTAGAAATTTCGGTATAAACGTATAAAAATTTGATTTCGAAATTTATTTTTTATACGACTTTATTATTACGTTGAAGCTTTTCGTAATTTATTTTTTACATAAATAACTACTTCAAAAAAATAAATAAATAATAAAATTACAAAACATGTGACTAAAATTAATTGTTATTTATAACGTGTTCGTATCGTAAAACATTTCTGTGTTGCCCTACGGTTTCATGTTAAATACACAACACGGTGATAGAGTGGCATCCGCGGTGTAATATATATTTTTATTTTTTTTTTTTGTAATTAAGTTTTAAAAATATCGAATAAGCCAAAATTATTTCGCATAAACGTTAACAAAAAGTCAACGGTATTTTTCAGTTTTTAAATGAGCCAGTGTAGATATTTTCATAATTTAATAGTATTCCAATTAAAGGAAATAACAATATTAACGAATATATAAAACATGAATACGACTAACGTCAAATGAGTTGTTACATATCGTGCGCATTTGACGAATTGAAATATTCTAATAAAATTTTATTATTAACTCCGACGACGATTAATTAATTTTAGACGTCGCTCGGTGAAAATAAGATAAAAAATTCCGTTTAAATTAACGCTTGCGAACTTTTTATCCGGATAAAAATATGAAATAATAATTTTTTTTTCATTCTCGAATATAAAATAATTTTCGTTTTTTTTTTCGAACGTATACAAAAATATTTTTTTACAAAACGATAAATGACTCGAGTTTCCAATTTACTATTTATTTCCAATAACCGCATGTCCATCTAGTTCGTTATTCAGCGATGATGAGAGTACACTTTTTTTTTATGTATTCCATACAAAAAACAAAAATTTATTTCAACAGAGATTATTGGGATTAATTAAAAATATAAAACAACGCGATGCACGTTATATACGCGTGAATGGTCATTAAGTATTTGAAATATTTGTTGAAAACGATTTTATGTTGAAAACAAATGTACATTATTAAAATTATTATAATTAATAATATTTTATTGTGTTTTTTTATTACCGGCTTGTTATAATAACACCTCGTCAATTACAATTACTTAATAATAATTCCTAAATAAAATATCGATAAAATAATGAGTCGACCAAACCGAAACCTATAATAAAATAAAATATTAATAATAACAAAACAAAAAAAAAAAACGAATGCCGTCAACGCCACAATATCTAAAATCAAATTCACAAGCCTGAAATGAATCCATTAAATATCGAATATGGCTGGACACAGTACATGTTGGAAATCACAAATTTCGTCGTCACAATTTTCTTTTAGAAAACACTCTTAAAGTTTATAATTATATAAATACATATTTTTTTATATAATACAAATTTCTTTATATGTATAAATGCTTTTGTTTTTCGCGTTCAATTTTCTAACGGAAATTTGTTTTTTATTTTTTTGTCAACAATCGAGTACATTTACCGAGAGAACGTTTTCAATTATTTTTACTTTTTAAACAAAGTTATTTAATGTTTTAACTATATAAAATGATTCGAGGCCAAATGTGAGGTAGTATAAAACAGTTGAGGGCTTACCAGTACGCGTTTTCTTGATTTTTAATATTTTTAGGGCCGAATTCGAATTATATTAAGTAAAAAGAAAAAAAATCATTGAACAATTTACATATAAAATACGGTCACCACTTGACTAAATTCGAGAAAAAAAATATTTTATTCCAACAAATATATATATATATATATTTTGTTTTATTATTATTATTATTATTATTATTATTATTATTATTATTATTATTATTATTTGGAGGGTGTGAACGGTCGTATATGCGCGTTAGTGGTATAATAAAACAACCCATTTATTATTATTATTATTTTTTTTTTAACAAAATACGTAGGCAATAAAAAGTAATTGAAGCGATACAACAAACTATAACACCAAACGAGTAGATATCATATTCGTATAAACGCGTGGGTAGAATCGCATTATATATAAGTATAATATATCAGATACGAAGACGCGGATATTATAGTGAAAACCGTGTCCGTGCGAATAATAATTTATAATAAATGCGTTGTAAAATAATAACAATAATAATAATAATAAACGCAATATTAATTTTTGGACTCTTGCTTTTGAGTACTCGAACTGCGGAATAATTCCGGGGGGCCGTTCAGTTTGATTTCATTACGAAAATCAATTCACGTCACTCGGCACCACACGTCCGCGTTTATTCCGTTCGAATAATAATAATAATAATAATAATACGTTAATATAAATGTTGTACGACCGCGCACTAACAACACGGACTCATGTCAAGTCGCCGCGGGCCAAATAGAATTTGCGATACGAATTGTGCGCGTGTGTGTAAACGAAAACATTTACTTGTTGATTTGCAGATAATGTTCGACGCGTAGACGCGGTTTTGGGAAATAAGGCTGAACTGCCGTGCGACGTTCAACGCGGCGGCAATAGTAATTCGACGACGGAAGAATGGCCGATTTTGATCATTTGGTACAGAGGACAAGATTATCCGATTTATAGGTAAACGCGCACGTCGTTTAACACTTATAAAATCCGAAAACGGTTTGTTTTTTTTTTAATTCCGATCGCTTACGCATTGCGCGGCGGTTGTTGAAAAATATATTCAAGGTTTTGTTGAAAAATAGAGGAGAAATATATTCGTTTAAATGATAGTTGTCGTCGTAATGCAAAACATTCGCATTACCGAAAATACAGTTACGTGGGGGGGGGGGGGGAGGGGAGTTTTTTTTATATTACAACGATTAATCCGGTGTAACGTAAACGAGCACATTTATTACGCACGCGCGTGCTGTTATCTATCCAAACGTAGAAATAATACGACGCAAAAATAAGAATTTTTATCGCATTTGATTTTTAAACGATTTCAGCGTTCAACAGTAGTACGTACGCCACATTTTTGAAAAATAAAAAATTCCTGTGTAACTTTCCTTAACAAACGCGGACTTTAATATTGCAAACGTGTCGTGTGCTTGATCCGAATTGTGAGTACGCATTAAGTTTACACGCGGAGCAGTCAATCATATTCGCCGTAGGTATAACGTGCTCTAGACAGGACTGAATTGGGTGCGTCAGAAATGCGTTTGATATTATACGTCGTACCGGATACACTGACGTCGTAATCAGCGGATTAACTTTAAATTACACTCAAACTTATCGCTTAGCAAACGAACGTAAATAATATATGTTTGAGCGAAAGGAAAAAAAAAACCGCGAAAAAATATTGTCGATGATAAAACGGTTTCAACGTTGAATTCGTCGAGTAAGGATTTTACGCGTCAAAAAATATAGTACGTATCAAAAAAAAAAAAAAAAAAACCGATTTTCTGAAAGAACTTACTGCGTTTTTCATTTAATAGATTGTAAATGTAAATGCGATCCGACAGATTAATTGCGAATGTAAAAAATATTATATAGTTCGTTTAACGTAATATCCATAGGTATACTATAGGAGCGTATGAGGAGATGCACTAAAAAAAAAACAAAAACAAAAACAAATGTTAAAATAAAAAAAAATTGTTCTAGACAAAACTATATTGTAATAATAACAATTGTAATATAAACACAGCGTTGATCAACGAGAACACAGAAAAAAAACAAAACACTGGACAGACCAGTCGATGGATAACAGAGTCAATTACGCGGAAAACGAGGGACTGCCGATTCTAATAATTGACAACGTCCGCGCGTCCGATGGCGGAGAGTACAGGTGCCGAGAAGATTTCAAATATTCTCCTACGCGGAACAACTTCATTGTGCTCGACATTATAAGTGAGTGGTGAACGCGAACGATTAAACGAAAATATCTCCACACTCGGAGTCGTTAAATTAACGAAATGAACGCGTATTTAATAATAATAATAATAAAAACAAACCCCCCCCCATCCCAATCTAAAGGATTTCGAATGAGTTTAACGTGATAAATAGTAAACGCGTTAACGAAACGGCGAGTACTATGGTTTTCAGTCAAAAGTAAAAAAAAAAAAAAAAAAAAAAAAAAGAAAAGTTCATTAATATTTCATAATAAACGTGCGAAACAGTCGGAAATCGCGCAAGTATAGTATTTGAATAGTATTATCAACGGAGATAATGGGATGGAATAGAAAACGCGTAGTGTCTTTAACGAATAAAACATTTATTTTTATGTTACCATCACGCGTTCGGACGAGTTAATGAAATAAATATCGCCAATTTTCTCGAAGACGCGTGTGATACGCGCGCGCGTAATCGTTGAGATTCACACAGGATTTCGTAAAAATGTCGAACGCGCAAAACGAAGTAATTTGGTTTTTTTTTTGCTCTGATTATCTTTTCCAGTACCGCCGACGCGTTTGGAGATTCTGGACGACGAGGACAAGGCCGTATTCAATTCAACGCTATCGCCTGTGTTGGAAAACGAACCGTTTGGGCTCACGTGTATAGCGTACGACGGTATGTGTGGCGTAACGTACACTCGTAAGATTAATCGTATTGTTTTTTGGGGGGAAAAAATCGTTTTCGTAACGGCGTCCGAACCAAGGCTCGTCATCGATTTTCGTTGTAACTACGTACGTCTCTTTACATACCGCATCGTCGCGATTGCGGCGTGCGTTAAAAAGGAACGGTTGTACGTTACTTACGTTTAATATGGGCCACGAACGGCCTGCTTTGATAACGGCACTTGAATGCTGAAAATGAAGAAATTAACAGTGTAGAAAAAGATTTGGTCGCCAAACATCGTCCTTTTAAGCGATCTCGCCTTTGGCTACGGCACCGTTTACAGTTATTATTTAATAAACGGCATTTATTATTACGTAATTTTACACTTATTAATAAAAGTATTATATTTCCTTGTATTTATATTAATGATTTTTTTTTTTTTCAGAAAGGAAATTAAAATTTATGGTAAACATAATCGTGAACCCTATACAAATGGTGAAATCACATTTTATTAACTTACAAATTATTCGTTTTGAATTTTCTGCAATTCTCCAATAATTTTTATTACGCTCATAACCGTATAAAAATAAGAAATACTGGGACCTCTCACATGAACTACACGGACTGAAGTTTAAAACACTGAAATCCGTATCTCACCACTTCGATGATGATATTTCCGAAACATATGAGGACCACATCTATTTTATAGTTTGAAAACATGACGTATAATATGACATCGGCTATTTGTTAAACAAGTTTTCGAAAATCTATATATAAATATATACGGTAAATCAGTATTTCATTCAATGGCGTTGACTTTGAATCGCAGTTTTTTTTATTTGATATTCAAATAAGAAATAATTTTTCGTGAAATCATTTATGTACATAAATAAAATGAATAAATAATACGTTTATATATTTGAATTGAATAGAACAATTTACCGAAACAAACTTTCCGAGATGTAGATTTATGTGTGGCGGCAGTTAAAATTGTAATTAAACATTTTTTTTTTTTAACATGGACGTGTTTTTAGACTCGAAGTCATTCAGTGTCACGATAAATGTTTTCAAAGATCATTGATAATACGCCCAGATTTTTATACCCATTTTATTACGTGATTTTGATATGGCATCTGTTAGATTTGCTATAAAAAAAAAAAAAACTAGTTACAAATTTACTTCATTTCCTACCTATAGTTATATAATTTATTAAAATTCCCAAATGGCTTCTCGAGCGCCGATAAATGTAAAGCGCATCGTAAAACCAAATGACGAGAACGATGCGAAACCATTACCACTTGAATGTGTAGCGCAATTTCTTTTTTTTTTAAATAAAAGAAAAATTATATGAGTTCAATGTACTCATTACAACGACTATAATACAGTTTACACGTATAATTCTTACGTTATTATACAATAATGGAATTCAATGGTTTGATTAAATATTTTACTATACGCATAATTCGTCATTCAACGTCAAAACGACCGACAATATTAGATATACAAATTTATTAATGAATTAAGTTCGCTAACTTGTTTAAAATGTAAAATACGGGATAAATATTGTAAATAGTCTATTTTTATTTTACTTTTGTTTCTTTTCTTTTACTAAGACATTTGCTACATTTCATCACAGGCGAATAATACTGGATAATTTAACGTTAAATAATACAATAATAATAAACAAAATAAACTTGAAAATTCCACGATAATAATATACGTCAACAAATAAAATAATTTCAGTGTTGAAAACCAAAATCTTAGTACTTAAAATGTTGAAGAAAAAAAAATATTATTAATATTATTATATAAAGTTTATAATATACATATATTGTTTTCTATTTATGGTGGGAAATTTAATCTTTACTTTCACGTTACCATAAAAATAAAATAAATATATATATATGTAACCACAGAGACTAAAGAGTTTCAAACACTCGTATACTTTGTATGTCGTCTGTAGTTTTTAATTTATAATTACTTCGTGTATACTATTGCAGGTTAATTATAATATTCGAGTTATCGTACAAGTTATAACTTATATGTTATATAATTTAACTTTATTGTTATCACGAAATATTATCAAAATATAGTAAATAATAATATTTTTCTACTGTTACATTTTTAAAACGCGTCTACATTAACTATGTATACATTTTTTTATATCCTTTAAAGTTTCATAAGTTAAACTTGAAGTTTTAAATGAGCATCGAGTCTCGATTGTTGAATTTAAAGCCAAAACGACCACTAGAAGATAAAAGTAGTTTCGAAAGAAGTTAATGAAATGTACTTATCAGTTTTGTATAAGCAAAATGTGTTTCGAATAACTTATCGAACCGCAATTCGCGGATTTAATGGAACAAATAAAATTATATATTAAAAGTGACAAATAAAAGAACATATTTTTATACAAAAGCTATTATGAAGGTTCTAAATGCAGTAGCACCGTTGTGAAGACAATTTCTTGTAGTGCAATAACATTACACTAAATATTGTATTATTAGTTTACATTATTGTTCATTTAAATTATCGCATTTCACTTATGAATATAACATATGTACAAACCAAGGATTAAAAAAAAAAACATTGGTTGAAAAAAAAAATTCTTATCGATTCTCAAGATTCTTAATTGAATCGTCGTTACAGTAATAAAATTATTTCGTTATATTTTTTGTTTAATGTATGCCGAGTTAAATACGAATGCTATAAAATCAATTTAAATAACAAAACGATTTAAACAATTCGATATTAGAAATTATTGCAAACCTACCGTTTAATAAACTGCAATTGTGTTAAATTCGTCTGCGTAACATTCGTAAAGTAAAAACGGACCTTGGAAATTTCTCCGCCGATCGGTCAATTAAATTCCTTATTTTAATATTACCTACGACGATCGTTTAACCTCGACGATCAAACGTCGTGACACCGAACGATAATTACGCATTGACAAAACGGTCATAAGTCGTATAAGGAGATGACAAAACCGTTCTTAGCCTTTCAGTAGGGAGTCACGTTTTAAATCTGCTATTTGCTCATAAAAAACGTTATTCTCGTCTGACGACGGCGATAGTTATAACTGAACTTAAAACTATTGGTTAGGTTAGAATTGTTTTTATGAATTCGAAAAAAAAAATATGCGAGTTTAGCCTTATATACGTAATAATTGATGTTGTATGCGAATTTTCTATTCGTGTCCCGCGTGAAATTCACAAATAAATAATATCAAAACGCTTTTCGAATTTGTATTATAGACATTTGTTTTGGGAGAAAAACACGGCCCGCCAAAAGGGCCGTGAAGGGCGGAACGCGTATCAAATTGAATTTTGTAATTGATTGTTTGACGTGCCGTTTATATATGTTTATAATAATATATAGAGTCACGGAGAACAAACGCGTACACGTATAGGGAAATTCAACATGACGATCGACAACCTCTATTACACTCCTATTACACGTAGTGATGACGCTGACGCGTTGGCTGGCGGAGAGAGAAAGAGTGAGAGAGGACAGGTTCCTAAACGGTTTTGTGCGGTTTGACGATTCTAGACGGCGATAGTTGATAGAACGTCAGACTCTTGTCTCCCTCTTCGACGTGCATTGAATATGATATAACCCCCAAACAAGTAACGTATACCGAAGGGATGGGGTTACGTGTCGGAATTAATATTAAAAAAAAAAAAAAAATGCCTTTTCCGGACAAGAAGAAAAACGTTTTTCTTTTCTTTTTTTCATAATGTTAATAATAATAATAATAAAATGATATCCGCTATCACGCTCGGCTACCAAGTGCTTTTGATGGTTATACGTTGGATAGAAAAAAAAAAAACTAACGAGTACGAATTTCGTAAAAATTAATTAAGTATTTTAGTGTTCAGCCATCTATATATATATATATATATATATATATATATATAAAAAAAATACGTCTTACAGACAAATACTAATACGACTATAAGTATAAACGAATAGTATGAGATTTTAATTAAAACTATAAAAAAAAATTATATTTTTCGTATTATTATGATTTTTTTTCTCTTCTTAGGTACGTATTTAAAAAAAAAAAAATTCTTTTACGAAATCATATGACATCACGCAGTCTCAGCACACCGTTCTCGTGTAAAATTGATCCTACGTTAATTCGTTTTGTAAATTAAAATTGTAATTATACGCGATAATACGTAATGTGTTCGCGATGGTCGCAACAGTGTGGACATAATGGATATGTCGATTTTTCTTATTACCACACTTTTATCGAAATCAAAAATGGCCATTACATTTTCGTGTCCGGAAAATTTTTTGAGTTTATTGTCTCTTTCCGTTCTTTCCATTCAACACGACGTTGAAAATATTTTTTTAAAGTTTTTATTCCAGAACAATGTTAAACAACGGAATGCGACATAAATTCGATAATTTCCCGATCAAATAATACTTCAGTCAAAGCGTAATATGATCTTTGGTTTTTTTTTTCTTATAACGTTAACGTGTATTTAAATATAAATGTTACCCAACGAATACGATGTCATAAGTATACGTTTAAAATTATAAGTAACAATCTAACTTATTCTACTCAAAAATCAATACTATTTACAAATGGAAATATTATATTTAAAAAAAAAAAAAAAATCTTGCTAAGAAAAAAAAATCTAAAAAAGGAATACGGAAAAAACTTTAAATATATTAACGAATTCTACTATTTAAAAATATTATAGAAAGTACTATTTTCGATTTTTTTATTTTAATTATACGAGTATATTAATTTCGGCGCATTCGAATCCGTGTTGCTTGATAAAAATGTTCTACTAATTAGATCGTATGGAAACAGTAAGATACAGGTTGCAATACACTAATTCGGTATCGGGTTCAATTATTGGATTTTTGCAATAGAGCCAAAAATTTCCATAAGTTTGATTTCTAAAGACGCAAAATAAATTAATAACATTTACTAACCTTCACATGCTGTCTTGAAGTTTATATTATCGCGTTGATTACAATAAATTATTTACGAAAAAAAATTGATTTTAAATGGACGGTTTTTGTACTGATTTTCTATAAAAAATGTTACGTATAAAAGAAAAAAAACAATTCATTATGCATAATAACACAATCACAACAGAGACAAACTTTCAATACGTATTTATTTATTTTTTTGAAGTTTCAATATTTCAAATCGAAATTTGTTTTAAAATTAAATATATTTTTTTTTTATTTCTGGACGAATTCGAATTAGAACGTGACATTTTTTTCCTTTTCAATACTGTCGAGAGACCTTTTGAAAGAAAAATTACGGGAAAGTAAATATATATTATATTTTAATTTTAATGAGGCTGTACGAATACTTAAAAATGTGTTAACCGAGATAAAATTAAAAAGCAAATTAAAAAAAATCTTCATGAGAAAAGCCCTGCAGGGTTGTAAATACATATATAAATCTTTTCACTATCACTTCAATTCGATGTTTTATTATACTGAGAATCCAAATGTTTTTCACTCTTTAGAGATTCTAAAAATACACAAATATAGAAACGTTCATTAAAATTGAAAGAAGTTCGGAGCGAAATGAAAAGGAACTGTATATTATATTAAAAACAAATTTTTTTAAAAAAGAAATTACAAGAAAAATTAATAATTTCGAATTTTTATCATTATTACCATGTTTTGTAATTTATTATCTATAATTACATTATTCTAAATTTATAAAAAGAATAACTACGCTAATATGTTATTATTATAAGTTGTTAAAAAGAAAATTCAATTCAATTTTACACATCGAATGTCTAAAATTTAAAATAATAATTTCAACGAGACATTTGTGTTTTACCATTCTTCTGTTTCGATATTTTCTCGACGTTGGTAAAAACCGAAAGAAAAATGTATTTTTCACCTCCGTCGTGTAAAATCGACAAACAAATCGTTTCATTATTACGTTAGTATAATGAAATCTATTACATTCTATATCAACTACAAAAATCTCTACATGAGGAAATGAAATTTATATATATATATATACGACGTATACACTCGTATATGAAAATTAAAAACATTATAAAATGTGATTTCTATGAAAATGTTTATTTTCAACGTCAAAATTTATAAGAAAAATTTAAGAGTATTAAACAATGAGCGTTAAAAAGTTACGTAACAAATAATAATCTGACGTGTTTGCAATAACAGTGTAATTATTATCATTGACACTACGATTATTACGTGTCAAACGCTATATAATGATAATAATAATAATAAAAAAATCTCTATATATAGTCAATTTTCCGACGTCACTTTGATTTTTCTTCCTTTTTCTCGGACTTTTTACAAAAACCAAAACGAGCGCGTTACTACGCGTAAAAATATTATTACAGTCGAATTCACACGGGATTCGCGGAGGTAGTGGTTAATTTTTTTTTTTGTTTTTTGTGCGTACACAGGACATCCTTTGCCGCGCGTTACGTGGAACGTACGCGGAGAAAACGTGGACGACGTGTACGGCACCAGAATTGACGACCAAACGGTGGCCAACGTGTTGCGAATCGATCGCGTCCGTCGAACGAACGTCGGCAGAAAGCTCGTTTGCGAAGCGTCCAACGTTCCGAATACCGTACAGTTGTCGACGTCGGTTGTTATGGACGTTTACCGTGAGTAAAACTGTACCACACTCATCGTAAATCCGACACAACCGTGTGTTGTAAACTTACACGCGTGTAAAAGATGAAAAAAACATAATACATTCGACGTAATTATTATAGTTCCGATATTTCGATGTCGGTAATCGAATTTCGTTGTTCCCCCTATACGCGTTATTTTTATTCGTTCCGCGAAAAAACGTCCGGTAACGAAAGCGCTCATTACTTCTACGATTTCTCCAACAGTAATTATTATTATTATTATTATTATTATTATTATTATTATTATTATTATTATTATTATTATTATTATTATTATTATTATTATTATTATTATTATTATTATTATTATTATTATTATTATTATCACACAGAGTAGTATTTGTAGAAAAATAATTTTGTCGAACGACGAAATATAATACGTTACGGTAAATGATTCAAACACTTAAAAGTGTGTTGCCAATATAATAATAATAATAATAATAATAATAATATTGAATTATTGTTATAGGCAAATAGAACGCGTACGCGAGTTTTATTAAAATTAATACCGAAGGAAAAAATATATATTATTGTGTGGATTTTTTTTTTTTTTTACCAGACCTTGGAATTTATCGGAATTGTTATAGTGTGTGTGCGTTATATTTTCTCTTTTCCAAGGACTGAACACTCGCAAAAATCTCAAAGTCTCACAATGTTTGAATTATCGATACGTAAATATCTTAATAATATTTACGGGCAATGAATAAATCAAAGGCACGGCTATTATTTTTTTTATATATATATATATAAAATAATCGAACGATGGATTACGTGAACTCTATTAACAGACTAACGACGCATTATTGATGTAAAATAGCGTGTTCACAATGTTCTATAGTCATACATATTATTATATAAACAGTCATTTACAAAAACTTTTCATCTTATTTTCCACTCTTTCTCCCTTTCCACCACGAAGAAAAATGATTTTTTTTTTTTAATGTTTACTGTTCGGTCGACGCGAAAAATTAAACACTCAATCGATTCGTTAAATTAGTTCGCGTTTGTATTATTTGTATATTATTTTACTTGAACACGGGCGGTGATGCCATAATATGATACGTATAGTTATATAAATCCATTACCGAGAAGTTGCGTTTTTCTATTTGCTTTGATTGCGCACTCGGAGTATCAAAAAGCGAACGTCGTAATCTCAATAAGTCCTATAATTTTTTTCTTTTTTTTTTTTGATTCGATAAGTAATGATTTTTTTTTTTTTTTATATCGACTCTCAACACAAACGACAACACACACACACATCGTAAAACGTACGATTTTCCTTAAGTTTTTCTTCTGTATTCGCTAAATGTATTGAATTCGACAGAACAAGACTTAAATCCATCATAAACGTTTAATTAAATATCCCCCTACGACT